>JAPDOI010000046.1:0-1200000 GCA_029168955.1 Aplectana chamaeleonis | reverse complement strand
AAGTGAGGATAAAACGAAAGTAGAAACTCCTCCGCCGAGAGATGACCTTGGAGCATGGTAAGAAGTATAGCCTGGGATATTGGGATGAGGATAGGTGGGGGATGGAGAGAGCTTGGTTTCTTGAACCATGATCACGTCTGGATGGTAAGTACGTGCGAAGAGAGAGAGAGAGTTCAGAAAGCTTGGCACGAAGGCCGTTTAGATAGATATGCACAATGGAAAGGGGGCGATTTGAGATCGAGGAATCTGAGTTGGAAGGTGAGGAGCATAATACACAACGAAAAGATGAGTTATGATGCCTCACAGAGCTGAGACCCGAACAGGAGAGATGCACCCACCTTTGGCATCCAAAGCACTGGACGCTGGTATGTCTCCAGTTAACATCCTTGCCGCACGTGGCGCCTAGATACTTCTGAGCGAGTCCAGGATTCCTCTCCACGCCGGCCCTTTTCAGGAGAATCCGAAGGAGAGCTGCGGCTGGCCAGCACCTCTCCCATGACAAAAACCCTCTTTGTGGAGGGGATGACGTCGGTTTGCACGGAGGCGATCTTCTTTCCTCCACATTGCCACGGCACGAACGTACGACATCTCGGCAGCAGTGAACACTCATTGGACTGAATCGCTTATATACCGGCTGAGCTTATAAATGAAAGCAGAGATCAAACTATGACATGTTAAAGCGTGCTCTCTCGAGTGCCAATAATTTGACGACTCAGCGACAAGCGAAGGCCACTGGGCGGTTACGCGCCAGCCGAGTGCCGATTGGCGGATAACTGCCTTGTCATGCACTCGGTAATTTCGAGGTGTGATCGCCCGTGTCAGCTGAATGCAAGTTATCGCGCAGCTTTCAGGCAGCTGGCACATTTTCGCCAGCGGTCCGCCGCTCGCACTCATTGAGATGCCAAGTATGAGCCAGCTGTCGGCTTTGTAATTGCCGATTGCCAGCTCTATGCCAGTTATCATCCAGCTGTTAGGCAACCTGCAAATATTCGCCAGCTGTCCGCGGCTGGCATTAAATGACATGACGAGTGTATGCCAACTGTCGGCCTCGTGATTGCCATTGGCCAGCTAAATGCCAGCTGTCACCCAGCTGTTGAGCAACTGGCAAATTTTCGCCAGCTGTCCGCCGCTCCCAATGTCTGAGTAGTTACACAGGAGTAACTCCACGAGAATGAAGAGCTTTGGATCAAGCTATATTCAAATGGGCCACAGTTGGCAGCAGTTGTACTATATATAAGGAAGGGTTCTCGAGATTTGAAGATATCGATAACATCTGGGGTGCGTTCCAAGAACGTTTCCACGACGCCATGGGAGGACAAACAACCTCCTCATGGACGAATATGCTTTCCATGGATGCGAATTATGACTGAAAATTGCTCCCACGTGGCCGTGGCCACGTTTCCATGGACGCGTTTTGCCAAGGGAATGTTCTTGGAACGCACCCCTGAACGAGCAGCAGCTTTCAACAGCTATCTTCTATCTAATCCTTATTGCCCTACACATTGCCCTGGTGCTAAATTTTTGTGAGCTTAATTTCTACACCTTATGACTCCTTACATGAACTTTCTTAATACCTATGGATTTCGTTCCTCAGATCGTATGAGCAGTCAGCAGCTTTCCATAACATAAATTCTTCTTTCATTGTAAACAGTTCTTCATCGGTTGAAGGAACAAATCTTCAAGAGGTCACTCGGTATCACAAATTTGCGATTTTTTCAATCAGAAAACAGGAAATCCATTTTAACAGAAAACAGAAAAAACACCGAAAATGGGCAGAAAACAGAAAATGTTCGTATAATTCAATAAAAAATGAAAAAGTCCAAGATCGTACCACGCTACAGTGTGGATTCTATAAGAACTGGTACCCGCCGCATTTTCAGGAATTCTGATATCTGCCTTGATTAACAAAGACTCAACTTCATACCGTTCCGTCATAGGTCGGGCGCTGGAGTATTCATATCCTGCGTTTGAAGGAGGTATTTATACTCGAGCACCTCACAAATTCGTCATACTCATGGCTTAGGGTACCATTTTGACGAGATTTGAGTCTTGATTGCATGTAACTGCACATAATCCGGTTGAAATCCGTCCTTAACCGCCAATGAATTTGGTCTCTTGTCACTAAACAAGTTTTGCTAGAAATCGCGATTTTAAGTTTTCTTTCTGTTTTCTGAGGAAAGTGGGTCACTTTACACAGAACAGAACAATGTGGGCAGAAAACAGAAAATTCCGTACATCCGCGCTCCGCATGCATAAGTAAGTATAATGGTGGTGTTTCTAATCATAACAAATTGTTAGGCAACCCCTTCTCACCGCATGCTTAAACTTTCAATAAATATGGCAAATGACAAAAGTTTTTTGATGTTTACCGAAAATTACAGTGGTTTAATGGGTTTCGTTCCAGAGAGTGATCTGGTTTCAAGCGGTAATCTGTCTATTTGAGAGAGCAGTAGTATCGAAACTGTGGTCGAAAGCAACAGAAAAATCTTTATAAGGAGGCTACTTTCCGCACTAACATGTCTCCTGAGGGAAAAATAGGCGAAAATGTGTAGTCTGCAGTGAATCAGTATGTTTGTCTGGGCCTCAACAACCTCTATCAAGAGTGGTGGAGTGGGAGAGAGGCCACCAGGCGCGTTACGAAGCCAACGCCGCATCGCGGCCGCGCGCGACTAACGAAGATAAGCCATCCTCGAAGCTCCATACCTACATTCAAAAGGGTTTTAACTCAAAAGGCTTTTGGCGGTAGCATTCCATTCATGCAACTTTTCTCGCTAGATTCTGCGTTGAATGAGTTTACTACCTGCGCTGCCTGCACTGCTTTCCCAGTTGAGTTCAGTTTGGAGGAGCCTCCTGCGATGATGTGGTTTGCTGACTAATCGCAGACAGCTGCGGGTCTCGTTCGATGATTGATATATCGGAAAACCTGCTTCGTTAAAGGCATCGTTCGCGCTGGAAATCAATTTTCATTTTTCAGGCTCAATTTCAAGATTGAGCCTGGTAGACCACACTGGTAAACTTTGGCGCGTCAAAAACGTTGGGCAATGAAGTTGGAAGGCGTCAAAGATGAAGATCCGCCACCAATTCTCACCAGTCATCTAGCTTTTTTTTCCTAGAATGTTGGTGTGACCGCGAGACAACATGAAAAATTGTTGCGGCACGAACTCCACATGCAGAAAAACTCCGAAAATGACAGTGACGAGGCCTCCAAAGGCAGAAAAACTTCAAAAAGGATTTTGGCGCGAAATTCAAATTCGTATTTACGATGTGTTCCGATTGACTTATCTTTACAAATGAAGGTTTTTCATGGGCCGCTTCGACATTTTCGTTCACTAGATAGGCCAAGCTACACAAAAACAAGAAAAAATAACATACGGTTTTCTGCGCGTACGATGCCTTTAACCTCCCGGTATTATGTGGGAAGGGGGGGGGCACTATGGAGCGATGGACTTGGCCACGCCCATTTTTCGCATAAGGCCACGCCCATTTTTTCGTTCGGCAAAGACTTTCCTGGTTTTGGAACGTAAGGAAACCCCGGGTAGGTGCTCAAATTTCGTGCGGCATGGTGAAATGGGCGTGGCCAAGTGCGTCGTGTCATAGTTTCCCCCTCCTCTAAGATAGCACCGTTGCCCCTGGTTATCCTTCGTTACAGTTGCGATTCACTCTCATGACGAGCTGTTCTTGCTCACACGGATTTCCCGTGTAAGAAATAGAAATAGGTTCATGCGCAGTTGTGTAGTTTCTCAACCGGTTATGAGGGGGGTCGTAGAAATTTGGGCACAGAAATGAAAATTTCGACTGGAAATCTTCAGAATGTTGGGCTAAAAACTCGTAGATATCTGGGGTGTAAGACATTTTTTGATTTCTGCCCATTTTTCGAAGATTTTTTTTCGTTTTCTGTGTTCAAGAATTATTTTCTGCACGTCCCTGGTAGGCATGTTGAAGTCTTATAGAACGTCCTTCTTGAAACGGGTTACCGCTTCGAAGTTGGGGTTCCTGGTTTGGTCGTGGGCAGAGTTGAGCAGGCTGTTGCGCCACTTTTCGGCGTAGCTACGACCCTCCCCCCGTTGACGAAAACTTTGGAAAATGTTGAATTGTATTTTACGACCCTCCTCCCTCGAGATGAAGAATTGCTTTCCCCATTTTAACTTATCAATTGGTTTGGAGTAAATTCCATTTTTTTCTCTGAACGTTTTACGGGCCCCCGCTTCTTTGAGCCGGATCGCAACCCTGCTCAACCCTCGAAAAAAGATTGAAACTTTGTAACTTAAAAAAGTTGTATTCTTCGTTCGCAAGATTGTTTTGATTTAAGTGTACCCTCTATAAAACGTCGTAATTAACATCATTCGAGGCGCGAGCGGGGCGCGCGATGCCTCAGTCTCCGTCTGCCCTCCGCTCTCTCACTGTCTCTAACCTCCGCTCCGCACCAGCACGCGTAGGAACCATGTCAATTTTGCCGTTTTATAGCCTGTATACCCCAGGCTTTTAACTTGTCTAGTATGTCGGATCCATGTGGGAGTGCTCCGTATGCCGTAGAAAGTGTACGGAACTCATCTAGGAGTGCGCCTGACGCCATAGAAAGTGTACGGAACTCATTTAGGAGTGCGCCTGACGCCATAGAAAGTGTATGGAACTCATTCAGGAGTGCGCCGGACGCCACAGAAAGTGTGTGGGGCCCATGTTAGAGCGCGCCGGACGCCATAGAAAGTGTATGGAACTCATTTAGGAGTGCGCCGGACGCCGTGGAAAGTGTGTGGGACCCATATGGGAATGCGCCGTACGCCATAGGAAGTGTACGGAACTCATTTAGGAGTGCGCCGGACGCCATAGAAAGTGTGTGGATCCCAAATGGGAGTGCGCCGCACGCCGTAGAATGTGTGTGGGACCCATATGGGAGTGCGCCGGACGCCGTAGAAAGTGTGTGGGTCCCATATGGGAGTGGCCCGCACGCTATAGAAAGTGTACGGAACTCATTTAGGAGTGCGCCGGACGCCATAGAAAGTGTGTGGGGCCCGTGATAGAGCGCGCCGGACGCCATAGAAAGTGTACGGAACTCACTTAGGAGTGCGCCGGACGCCATAGAAAGTGTGTGGGGCCCATGTTAGAGCGCGCCGGACGCCATAGAAAGTGTACGGAACTCATTTAGGAGTGCGCCTGACGCCATAGAAAGTGTACGGAACTCATTTAGGAGTGCGCCGGACGCCATAGAAAGTGTACGGAACTCATTTAGGAGTGCGCCGGACGCCATAGAAAGTGTGTGGGGCCCGTGTTAGAGCGCGCCGGACGCCATAGCAAGTGTACGTAACTCACTTAGGAGTGCGCCGGACGCCGTAGAAAGTGTGTGGGACCCATATGGGAGTGCGCCGTACGCCATAGAAAGTGTACGGAACTCATTTAGGAGTGCGCCGGACGCCATAGAAAGTTTGTGGGGCCCGTGTTAGAGCGCGCCGGACGCCATAGAAAGTGTACGGAACTCATTTAGGAGTGCACCGTACGCCGTAGAAAGTGTGTGGGACCCATATGGGAGTGCGCCGGACGCCGTAGAAAATGTGTGGGTCCCATGTCAGTGTGCTCCGGACGCCATAGAAAGTATGCGGGACCCATGTAAGAGTGCGCCGTACGCCATAGAAAGTATGCGGGGCCCTTGTAAGAGGGCGCCGAACGCCATAGGAAGTGTGCGGGACCCATGTTAGAGTGCGCCGGGCCTCATAGAAAGTACGCGGGACCCATGTAAGAGTGCGCCGTACGTCATAGAAAGTGTGCGGGACCCATTCAAGGGTGCGCCAAACGCCATAGAAAGTGTGCGGGACCCATGTAAGAGTGCGCTGAACGTCATAAATAGTGTACGGGACCCATGTAGGATTGCGCCTGTAGAAAATGTTCGCAACCTCAGGGGGAGTGCTCTGGTCACCGTAGAAAGTGTGCGGTACTACGTAGCAATGCGCAGGACGCCGCAGAAAGAAAATTGTCTTTGAAATGAGCTCGAGAACGCTAATCTACAGGATTTGCCACACTTCGGATTGATTTTGTGTGCGTGCACAACTGAAGCAGATCCATTGCTTTTCTCTCTATAATTTGCCGCCGTCCGCCTTTCCTAGTGTCCACATGTGCGGCAGGCAACCTTTATGTCTACAACAAAATATATTGGGGTAAAATAAATTCTGAGCCGATTCTATATATGCAAAGACAACCCGATAATTTCCGCCGGAGGCGGAAATTCGGGGGTCTGGGGGGTTTCCAGATCCCCAGCCAGCCGTCAGGCGGGCGGTGCCCGCTGAAGGGCTATTTTCTGATATTTCGAAGAGATATCAGAAACACACATCTTAAGTTAGAGCTAGAAAAATTCTGAAAATGCTAGAAACAAAACAGCTGCAATTGGTAATGTGACTGTGTTTGTGCGGAAGAGGGCCAAACTCGGATGGAAAGCGGATAGTGAATTTTCTACCTCGAAATTGAAATTCGGATAAAGGGCGGGCAGGGTAAAGTGGGGCGTTGCGTAATATTTCAAAATCGGAGCGACCCCCACCGTCAAATTTCTTTTCCAACTATCCACATTTTTGCGACCACCCCGGGGAGCGATTTCTGTGCAGTTTGTATTTGATTACAAGAATGGTCAGACGCCCATAATTCATTCAGTAGTCGGACTCAAGCGTCTGAAACCTGAACGGTCCTACGGCCCTTCCGTTTGGTGACCGAAAATATCGAGAATTCTTGGGATATCTTCACCAATGTTTCATTTTCTGTCCGAAATCTTTGCGACCCCCTAACCTTCGTTTTCGGGCCAGAATTTTCGCGACCCCCCCCACCCTCGTTGCGACATTTTGCAACCCCGCTTCACCCCGAGGGCGGGGTACAGGATCACACCAACCCTTTTTGAAGCCATCAACGGAGCTACGCCCTCATCCTGGTGGCCGAAATTTTTGAAAAATATCGTGTTTACGTCCCACTCCTAGAGTAATATTTTGGGACCAAAAATGGAAAAATGGCATTTCTCGTAGCTTCGCTGAGGTCCTACACGGCGGCCTGCTTCAACTCCTTTCTACGGCTAAATTTTTGGTTCATTGGGTTGTGGTTGGGGGAGAGCGGCATCTGCCACGCTAGTCCACGACTCGCGATAATGGAGAGTCACGGCAATCAGACCGCGTGGCCGCACGACTAGAATGAGCCCGCGGCTAGTATTTGCGATGGTACTGTACACGAAATCTGGGAACTTCTTCCAAACCAAAATTTCTCTCCTGGTTTGAAATTTAGCCTGGAATGCTTGCGGTCCTCTCCCCAAATTTACATATTTTCCCTTTGTAGGCCAAATTTTTTACTGTTACCACCCCCCCCCAACCCTCGTTGTGCCCGGTCGTAACCTCGCTAGACCCTGCTGCCCCCTCCACGGTATACCGTGCACTTACCCGGAGACTCCATAGCCATTTTTGACATGGAACCCCACCCACTCTTCATGACTTCTGGCGCCAAGAACCCGAAGCCTTGTCCACTTACCTCGTCATTCCGCACTCTTGAAAACACCTAGAAGTTCGCACCCGTTTAAGCAGCTCTTAAAACCTTCTAGCTATAACTATAAAGATAAAAAATAAAAATAGGACATATAAAAATATAAATGGATGGGGTTTATGAATTTTGAAATGATTTGGAGGTGAAATTCAAGCAAAGTCAATCGCCTTGGCTGTTCAACGTTACCCTACCACATTTAATTCAGGCAGGATATGTCCGGAAACGAATATTATGAAGAAAGTGTGAAGATGACGCCATGCAACGATGAAGCTGGATGACGCCTACGACATGATACTCCGAAAAAAATGAGGCGATGTGATTGGCCAATGCTTTTCTTAATTCTGTTCCCTCTTTTATTTCATGTGCCAGAACCGATTTTATTCTATCCATAGAATGATGGCTTTAGACGATTTTGTATGCTCAGAGAGTAATTGTGATCCCTTATGATATTGATAAAATATTTTCTTGTGGTTTTCAATTCTCTGGCGAGTGATGTGTTCTATACTTGGGCATCGAATGGTTCCGGATCATTCGATAAATGAATTTTCCTCCCGAGTGTCAGTAAGGGACTTCTCATAAGTCGGGATTGGGCAAAATGAGGAAAATTCATTTATTGGATGATTCGAACTTATTCGATGTCTAGTATAGTGTATTCTTGTTGATAAGTGGGAGAAAAGTAGTTGGAAAGAAGTACTTAACTAGATAAAAAGGGGGGAACACTTGTTGAAAAGACGTCTTTGAGTTGTTGATTAGAGCGAAACAAGCAGTCAGAAACAGCTGTTTAACTTGATAGTAGATGACCGACAAGTAGTTGAAAGGAAGTTTTTCACTTGATGATAAGGAGGCAACATGTGGCTGAAACCGGCTTTGAACAACTAGAGACCTACTCTAGGTCAAGTTGAGACCTACCTTAGGACAAGTTGATGGACGCCTCTCTACAACGTTCCGACGCCTTATCGACAACTTAACAAGGCAATCGTTAAGTTGTTGAATTAGTGGATGTTAAGTTGTTGAAAAACTTCTGAGCTTGGAATCCTACTCACACCATACAGCGGTTCGAAAAATACTTCCAAGGTCTCGTCGAATTCGTACAGCTTGAAACCAAAACCGTCTCGAACAGGGCCTAATCTTGTTTGGAAGCCTTTCAGTAACTGTGTTGATTTTCATTAGTTCATTTTTAAGGATAAGTGAGCGTCGGCTGGTTTGTATAAACATGTTTACTTGTTTTTGCCTATCTTCGACCTCAATTTTGAGGTTCTGCAAAAATTGAGCTTTCAACTCCAAATTTTAATAGGAGCGACCTGCATCCATTTCCAGCCTCCTGTCCAAACATGAGCTTTCTAGCTCGATTTGAAGTGTACCAACAAGATCGTGAACGCCAACTGAAAAAAGGAGATTAACATCATAACTTGGCGGGTTATTCAATTTTTCTCGAAAACTAGTAAACCATTCCAAACCATTTTTGGGTGTTTACCCTAACTTTTTATGCTCTTTTCAATGGAAAGAGAACCTTTTCTCCAAGTTTCCTCAGAACGTTGATTTCGGTATCGCGGGTTTGCGCACGTGCAGTTTAAAACCAAACTGATGTTGCCAGGGATGCCCTATCTTTTTATATGCGTCGTAATACACATACTCGAAATATGCATAGCGAGGTTATTTTACATCCTGATCACAGTAATGTCGGCGAAAAAGATCTAGCTTGCTCAGCAAACATGAGGCCGACGAATCCAAGGCTGATTGCTGCCCTCACCGAGCTGAGGATGACTTGTTGTGGAACAAGATTGGTGAAGGTGCCGGATGGTAATAAGATCGTCACGCTCTACTATTCCGGGAGTGATGAACGTAGAGGAGAAGTGGGATTCATGCTAAACAGTCATGCTGCAGGAAGCGTGTTGGCATTTTAGCCTGTCTCACCTCGAGTCGCCGCACTCACAGTGAAAAGAACAGTAGAAATCCATGTTATCTGCGTCTACGCCCCGACAGAACCTAGCTCTGATGTCAGTAAGGATGATTTTTACGGACAACTTCAGGACGTGTTAAATTCGACTTCACAGTCGGATCTCATCGTTGTTGCCCGATATTTCAACGCACTTGTTGGCATAGAGAGAATAGGTTGGGAAAACGTAGTTCGCAGATTTGGCTTCGGTGATATCAACGTCAATGGATCGAGAGTTTTTCGTTTACCGCTCTCAACAGACTTCTGGTTGGCAACAGTGTACTCCAGCATCCACGACGACATCAACTGACCTGGATAAAGCCAGTCGGAAAAGACTCGGAAGTTCCGGACTATTTTCCAGTCAATGCTCGCATTCGATCGTCTCCGAAAGATACGCAAATCATTTACAGAATCGTACCTGAGCTTACGATGCTAAAAATTAATAAAGGCGACTTAGGCATCAACAGTCGCTTCCTATGCTTGTGCCTCTCTGTAGTTGGCCCCATGGTTGAGGAATGAAGCGAAAGGACCCCGCAAAACGCTCACACGCGAATCCGAAATGTCGGTTTGTTGCGGACAAAGATCACTTGAACGAAGAAAACAATTCCGCGCTCCAAACTTTGAAGTTAAGGGCAGCTTCCGCGCAAGTAACCACATTTGGTTTTTTATTCTCAATCCAATGTTTGAACCAAGTGAAGATAGTTGGCAAAGCGATACTTCAATGCTGCGTATTCATAGTGCTGGACCCTCTTGAAAAGTGCTCCGTTGTCTGAAAAGGCGACTTCGCGGTCGATCATCTAGCGCGAGGAGCAGAAACGCCCCTAAAAGCTCCGACAGGCCGTGGAAATCTAAAATTTCGCATTCGCTATTTCAAAGGATCCTCACGTTCAAACTTGTGTATTGGGAGCCTCTTGTTTTTTGCAAAATTCTGGACAACGGAAAGATCAAAAGAACTATTCTTGTCAAAATGCTTTTGTGACACGGTGCACTGTCCTGGGCCCGTAGCAATCCCACCTAAAGGTGGGAGCTCATAGCTGCCTCCCCGGTGCGAGGTGGTGGCTCACACCGCTAGCGAAATAGGTGGTGGCCACCCTATCCTAATGCACGTGTGCGTGCTGAGGTGGTGACTTCGCTCGCAGCCGAATGTCACCCACCTCGGCATGCAGCCATGGACCTCAGGTCTGGAAGGGAGCCACGAGCTGCGAGTTGAAAGCGGAAATAGCTGGCATTTTGCAGAGGCGCGTAGGGAGGGAGCCAAGTCATGGGTCGTGCATGACCGAGGTGGTGGCGGCGCGGGGAGGAGAATACGATCCCTTGACCTTTCTGACGACGTTTGACCATCTCCGTTGAGGTTCAAGTAAAATTCTGAGTTTTGTGCTGATCATGCAAACATTCCCCGCAATGGCTATCAATTGGGCATTAGAATGATAGCCTCCGCTAACCTGTAATGGATCTTGGAGGAAAAACCATTATGAAGCCTACTACAACGGAAAACGCTTCAATGAGTGCCGATTATTGCTGGATTGATGCTGGCCATCTTTCAAGACGGCATAATCAATCGCTCCTCATCAGCTGTTGATTTTTTGCTGGCGCTGATTTCGCTCTGATTTCTCATTATTATTTGCTGTTTGTAAACCCTCAGGCTGACTCTATTTTTCATAAGAGGCTGTACCTACCAAGTGTCTATACTGTATGTTCCATTTCGTGTTTTCCCTTCGCGAATTCACGAAAATAATTTGAAATCGAATTAATCGAAGTATTTTCTCCTGGGAGCGTGCCAATTTTTCAAATGGTTTTTTGGTTCTCCACTAAGAGATAGTTTTACAGATTCGTCGCGATGAAGAGTTCGAGATCGTGTTTCAGTTAAACATGTGTATCTCTATGTGGCTCTGTTCATTTCGATCGAAATGGTGCTGTTCTACGACAATCTTTTTTTCAGTACAGAAGCTGTCTGAAATGCGCATCCATTAAACTCCTCCCTCTCCCCTATAGTTGTACACGAACGAACTTTTCAAAAAATTTTCCTAAGACATTTCTCATTTTTTTTCGTTCGTTTTCGTTCGTTCGAAAATTCGTCGAACGAATTTTTTCAGATTCAGTTCGTTCGAAATTTCATCAAACATATTTTTTTTTCAAATTTCGTCCGTTCGAAATGTCGTCGAACGAAACTTTTTCGGAATTCGTTCGTTCGGAATACTTTCGAACAAATTTCGAAAAAAAGTTCGAAATTTCCGACAAATTTCGAAAAAAGTTCGAAATTTTCTGCGAATTTCGAAAAAATACAAATTTCAAAAATATCGAACTTTCGATTTGTTTCGAATTTCGTTCGTTCGACCTCCGAAATTTCGAAAGTTTTTCAAAACTCGTTCGTTCGAGAAGCTTTCGAACGAAAAAATTCCGATTTTCGTGTGTTCAACATTTTTTTCGAAATTGTACATCTATACTCCCCCCCCCCCCAAAAAAAATCTCTTACACATACCAACATACCGTAAGACACAGGGCGTGCAGTGCTTATAAAAAGGTGGAGAAAAAAACCTTAACAGCAAGGAAAGGAGAAATGGCAGCAGTGGTCAAGCACAGCAGCAGATTTAAAGTTGATGATGGATATTCTGGAGAGAAAACAAGCACAAGAAATTTTCTATTATGAGCTCCTATCACATAAAAATTCGAACGGTCGTCTCGAAAAAAAATTCCAAAAGTCTGAGAAATTCCGATAAATATCGGAAATTTTTCTTTCCACTTTTTTTGCCCTGGAAACAAATAAAAACAGGCCTACACCAAGGGGTTTTTGAAGGTAGCTGAGTTATTAACAAAGTAGTTGGGCACAGGCGAAATTCTCGCGATAATTTCTGAGCGGTTTCTGTGCCTCTAAAAAAAGCATTGCACTCGAAAACAAGAAATATTCAAAAACATCAAGATTCGCTTCTATTCTCAACCCCATTTTAATTCTATGTTCGTTAAGCGAATAGTAGCATGATCGTGTTACAGACATGGTTTTTGAAAGAAAAATCATAAGCCCTGTAAGAATAAGTATAATTTTGGAGCTAGAGCATCACCTGCTTACATAGTTTCAAAAAAGGTAAGTATAACACGGGAAAGAGGGGATATTTTTCAACGTCAGAAATCACTCTGACCAAGTCTCGAGTAATCTCCGGACTTTTCCAAAAAAACCGAAACTATGAATTTTTTGCGAATTCGAAAATTTGTTCTTGTGCAACTGCTGAAAACGTGTAAGCAGAATTAGCCGTGCATAGTTTGTAATGAACTTGGCACAATAGGATGGACTGCAGACCTAAAGAGAAAGATTTGCATGGAATAGATGCATTCCTGTTGATTGTTTTGTTCATCCCACACCCTTCCTACTACCAAGAATGCCGCCTCCAATGTGACCGCGCGGTGCAGTTGCTGTGCGCGCTGTCGATGCGACCAACGTGCCTGGTTCGACTCCATCACATGGCTGATTCTTGCAAATAGATTTATCCTGTCGGAAAAGATCGCTCCGGGTTGGCGACAATAGGTGGCATCTGGGCACGACGTACCTCATATCGGCTGCCATATTTATGTGGTGGCGGCGAGTGGTTTGCTACGGGCCCAGATGACAGAGGATTTTTTTTGTTCTGCAAACCGGGTCTTTTTTACGAATTTTTCCCTTCAACTGGTCCGAAAGGTTGCAGTAATATTCAGAATTAATTGTTTTACCAGTCTGCAAGTAATCCACGAACAAGTTCCTTTCGCATCCCAAAAAACTGATGCCATATTCTTCTTGGCCGATTTCCGGACACGAACTCGTTTTGAAGCCGAACAACCAGGTTCACATGTTTTTTTAGCCTCTTGTTTTGATTCAGGATCATTGTGATAGACCCAAGTCTCATCAATAGTGATGAATCGACGCACAAAATTCATTTTATCCTTTTTAAAAACGCTCCAGATGTTGCTCAGAAAGTCGCATTCGAATGTGTTTTTGTTCCATTGTTACCGAATGCGGCACCCATTGTGCACACAGCTTTCTAAAACCCTAAATTTCTTCTAAAATATGGCTCACACAGCCTAATGAGATTTGTGGAGTTTGCTGTAGAAAGTGCATTTACGTCCGCGACACAGCAATATGCGCCATGCACCTCATGGCCGTCCCTTGGCTCGACGGTGCGCGCATAGAACGATGAGCGGCTCCTAGACCTTCTTCACAGCGTTCATGCATGCCGCCCCGGGAGGTGAGCCGCAAATGGTCAGATAATGTAGCGCGGCTGTCAGATCCTGATCTGGTAATGCGCCAACGAAAAATTCGATGTTCGTCAGTCATGCCGAACAGAGCACCCATGTTGAACACTTTAATCAAACTTGCAAACAATACGAAGCGTGCACCAGTGCGGTCAGAGTAAGATGAGTTAGTGTCCGGACTTGCTGCAGCTTAATTCTCGAGTTTCTTCTTGGTGGGAGAAAAGTCAAGGAGTGATCCGGCGTCTACTTTCGGGAGGGGGATTGGATGAGACGTTCGCGCTCCAGCCAATTCGCACGTGTCGATGATGACCCAGGCAACATTCGCCGCTAACTCTGTTCTGCACCAAACCAGAAGGCCGGGCGCAGTGATAAAGGAAGACACGTTGTGAATTTGGTCTCGCTCTTTCTTAAGCCTCCGCTGCAGTCCACCTTTTGTTTGAGTGCATGGGCCGTTCCGTTCCTCCCCACGCACCCAAAAATCTTTGTACAGAGATATTCACTGGAAAAAATGAAATGATTGTCGAATAGTTCACAAAAGCATGCCTCTGTGAACCATTCGACAATCCGATGCTGCGATCCCCTACGCATTGGAGTTAGCACTGAAACCCCTGCGCCTGTCGTAGCTCTTCTCCTCGCTGTGTTATGGACCGCGTCTTCAGACCTTACAGCTGTTTTCACGGGGCTTTGCTATTAGGGACACGTGAAATTGAGATCTCGAGAATTGTGGTGAGCGCGAAGCGCTCACCAGGATTTGGCTTTGATCTCTTCCCGCGCGGATGCCCTACAATGAGATCACCTATTCATACCGTCAACAGAGGTATGAGCTGTACACTATTCGACGCGCTGCAAGAAATTACATATGTGTGCAACTTTTCATCCCAACTGGTCCCCGCTTTCTAAAGTTATGACCTCTCAAAGTACGCAAAAACGTTCTCCACCACCGCCTCCGCCTCCGCCTCCGCCACCGCCACCGCCTCCGCCTCCGCCTCCGCCTCCGCCTCCGCCTCCGCCTCCGCCTCCGCCTCCGCCTCCGTCCGTCGAAAACCATTTTTTTGGAAGGCGTGGACCAAATCGCTCGAAAATTCGTGACTAGAGGTAATCGGCCACGGGAATGACGAAAATAATTGTCAGAGCTCACCATAATGACTTCTGGGCCCCTAACGGGCGTTTGAAACTCGGAAACCGGCCTCTCAAGAATAGTTCATGAAAATGGTGGGTTTTTCGTTATCAGTCATTGTTTTCTTAGACTCCATATAAACACCTTGCTCTCCAGGGTGGTGTACTTTGAACGTCCGGCTCGGAAGAGGACGCTGTGCGGGTTGATGTACTTGACCGCGGCGCGTATTCGTTCAAAGCGCACCATCGATAAGAAGGCGTCGCAGGATGTGCTGAAGTGTCGGTTGACTATGTGAGACCTCAGTAGGGGAGTGCAGGACGTCGTAGAATGTGGGCAGGGCCTCAGTAGGAGTATGCAGGACATCATCGAACGTGTGCAGGACCTTATTAGGAGTGTGCAGGACATCATGGAACGTGTGCAGGACCCCAGTAGGGGTGTGCAGGACGTCGTAGAATGTGTGCAGGACCTCAGTAGGAGTGGGCAGGACATCATGGAACGTGTGCAAGACCTCAGTAGGAGTGTGCAGGACATCATGGAACGTGTGCAAGACCTTAGTAGGAGTGTGCAGGACATCATGGGACCTGTGCAGGACCTCAGTAGGAGTGTGCAGGACATCATGGAACGTGCGCAGGACCGTAGTAGGAGTGGACAGGACATCATGGGACGTGTGCAGGACCCCAGTAGGGGTGTGCAGGACGTCGTAGAATGTGTGCAGGGCCTCAGTAGGAAGGTGCAGGACATCATGGAACGTGTGCAAGACCTTAGTAGGGGCGTGCAGGACATCATGGGACCTGTGCAGGACCTCAGTAGGAGTGTGCAGGACATCATGGAACGTGTGCAGGACCGTAGTAGGAGTGGACAGGACATCATGGGACGTGTGCAGGACCCCAGTAGGGGTGTGCAGGACGTCGTAGAATGTGTGCAGGGCCTCAGTAGGAAGGTGCAGGGACATCATGGAACGTGTGCAAGACCTTAGTAGGGGCGTGCAGGACATCATGGGACCTGTGCAGGACCTCAGTAGGAGTGTGCAGGACATCATGGAACGTGTGCAGGACCGTAGTAGGAGTGGACAGGACATCATGGGACGTGTGCAGGACCCCAGTAGGGGTGTGCAGGACGTCGTAGAATGTGTGCAGGACCTCAGTAGGAGTGTGCAAGACATTATGGAACGTGTGCAGGACCTTAGTAGAGTATGCAGGACATCATGGGACCTGTGCAGGACCTCAGTAGGAGTGTGCAGGACATCATGGAACGTGTGCAAGACCTTAGTAGGAGTGTGCAGGACATCATGGGACCTGTGCAGGACCTCAGTAGGAGTGTGCAGGACATCATGGGACCTGTGCAGGACCTCAGTAGGAGTGTGCAGGACATCATGGATCGTGTGCAAGACGTTAGTAGGAGGTGCAGGACATCATGGGACCTGTGCAGGACCTCAGTAGGAGTGTGCAGGGACATCATGGAACGTGTGCAGGACCGTAGTAGGAGTGGACAGGACATCATGGGACGTGTGCAGGACCCCAGTAGGAGTGTGCAGGACGTCGTAGAATGTGTGCAGGACCTCAGTAGGAGTGTGCAGGACATCATGGAACGTGTGCAAGACCTTAGTAGGAGTGTGCAGGACATCATGGGACCTGTGCAGGACCTCAGTAGGAGTGTGCAGGACATCATGGAACGTGTGCAGGACCGTAGTAGGAGTGGGCAGGACATCATGGGACGTGTGCAGGACCCCAGTAGGGGTGTGCAGGACGTCGTAGAATGTGCGCAGGACCTCAGTAAGAGTGTGCAGGACATCATGGAACGTGTGCAAGACCTTAGTAGGAGTGTGCAGGACATCATGGGACCTGTGCAGGACCTCAGTAGGAGTGTGCAGGACATCATGGAACGTGTGCAAGACCTTAGTAGGAGTGTGCAGGACATCATGGGACCTGTGCAGGACCTCAGTAGGAGTGTGCAGGACATCATGGGACCTGTGCAGGACCTCAGTAGGAGTGTGCAGGACATCATGGATCGTGTGCAAGACCTTAGTAGGAGTGTGCAGGACACCATGGGGCCTGTGCAGGACCTCAGTAGGAGTGTGCAGGACATCATGGAACGTGTGCAAGACCTTAGTAGGAGTGGGCAGGACATCATGGGACGTGTGCAGGACCCCAGAAGGGGTGTGCAGGACATCATGGGACCTGTGCAGGACCTCAGTAGGGGTGTGCAGGACATCATGGATCGTGTGCAAGACCTTAGTAGGAGTGTGCAGGACACCATGGGACCTGTGCAGCACCTCAGTAGGAGTGTGCAGGACATCATGGATCGTGTGCAAGACCTTAGTAGGAGTGTGCAGGACACCATGGGACCTGTGCAGGACCTCAGTAGGAGTGTGCAGGACATCATGGAACGTGTGCAAGACCTTAGTAGGAGTGGGCAGGACACCATGGGACCTGTGCAGGACCTCAGTAGGAGTGTGCAGGACATCATTGTACGTGTGCAGGACCATAGTAGACGTGGGCAGGACATCATGGGACGTGTGCAGGACCCCAGAAGGGGTGTGCAGGACATCATGGAACGTGTGCAAGACCTTAGTAGGAGTGAGCAGGACATCATGGGACCTGTGGAGGACCTTAGTAGGAGTGTGCAGAACATCAAAGGACGTGCGCAAGATCTCAGTTTAATGTCCAGGACACCGTATGCAAGTCATGCCTCCGAATCAACAAGAGCGATAGGCAATTGCGCCAGAACAAGGCTATTGTAATCTCACTCGAGTTGGCTCTAAAATTTTCTAAGTTCTGACTCCGAATTCGCTACATCTTCACTACCGCTGGTGTTGTTTTTCTGCTTGTAGTCCAGGCAGATCCTCAACTGCTGACCTCTGGAGAAGGACGGTGTGTGAATGAAGACACACCGCTCTTCACTTCTTTTATCTTTATCATTGATCAATTGGGTATCATCGAATTTGTTTAAGAGAGCCGAATAACATCATTCCTAAGGTTACGGTAGTCCTCTTCTAGCGCACTTAACTATCGTTCGTGCTGGAAATCAATTTCCACTTTCAGGCTCAATTTTATGATTGAGCCCGGTAGACCACACTGGTAAACTTTGGCGCGTCAAAAATGTTGGACGATGAGGTTGGAAGGCGTCAAAGATTAATATCCGCCACCAATTGTCACCAGTCATCTAGCACTTTTTCCTAGAATGTTGGTGCGACCGTAAGACAACAGGAAAAATAGTTACGGCACGAACTCCACATGCAAAAAAACTCTTAAAATGATTTTGGCGCGAAATTCAAATTCGTATTTAAAATGTGTTCCGATTGACTTTTCTTTAATGAAGAAGGGAGTTGAAAGAAGAATGAAGGTTTTTCATGGGCCCCTTCAACATTTTCGTTCACTAGAGGGGCCAAGCTACGCAAAAACATGAAAAAATAATATACGGTTTTCTGCGCGTACGATGTATTTAACTATCGTTCTTGTTCCGAATCAGACATATGGGCCGGCGCAGACGAGCCACGTCAGCAAGAACCGGTGAAGTTTGGCTAGAGCGACTGACCCTGGGTCTATCCTAGACGGGGTGAGGCCACCCAAGACTCATAGAAATGATGGAAAATTCTGATAAAAGATGTCTGATACTGCTATCAATCATTGTTTTTATAGAAACCTCATGAAAATACTCCGACTGGTAGCCTTACCAATGGGTGGTTCATTTCACTTCTGTCTTGAATTTGAATGGTGGGTGCCCCTCTCCCCTGTCTAGGATTGTGCCCCAACCCTGTACAATTGGGTCATTTTAAAACTCATTTCTTCATTTTCTCGATTTTTAAATTCAAAAAGTATATGCCTTGTATCTTGTCTGTAGGAAGCCGCGTTGCAACTATTATCTTGCAATCCTAGCAGCTGTTTCTTCATTTCTACCACTATGTTTCAAAGAAAAACAACTTGCCTTTTAGAGCTTGACGATATTGTAGGAGGGAAACCCTTGTAAAAGTTGTGAAATTTCTGAAAGTTGGGCTCCGCAAAAAAGGTCAAGGATTTGGCATTGCTCCTAAATGTCGTGAAATTGTCTTATTGGATTTGGCTCTCAACTTGATTTTTTCAAATGTAGTGAAATTGTCGAATTGATTTGGCTGTGATGATACTATATGCAGATAACATAATCATTAAATGTAGTGAAATTGTTGCAAACGGATTTGGCAGGAGCTCTATCAATTATCACAGTCAAATCACGCGTCAGAAGGGGTTTTCCTTGGAGCGCATATTGAATCGAATGAGAACAGGAATAAACCTAGCAGCAAAACGTTTCTATACAATGCGAACCGTGAAAGCGTTGAGGACACGAAGACATAGTCAGTAGCGAGTAAATTGCGTTAGATTTCGTTTGCATGAATTTTATCTCATCGGTGAGGGAAGGTCTGGTACCTGAAAAGGCCACACTGAAAAGGCAGAATAGCATTTGGAAACCTTAATTCTAGCCCATAATGCCACGTTTCGTTCAGCATTGTTGACTGAGGATTATTATTTTTTTCTTTTTGTCTTCATTCGCTCGTCAGAGGACCTTCTGACGCATGATTTGACTGTGATAATTGACAGAGCTCCTGCTAAATCCGTTTGCAACAATTTCACTACATTTAATGATTATGTTATCTGCATATAGTATCATCACAGCCAAATCAATTCGACAATTTCACTGCATTTGAAAAATCAAGTTGAGAGCCAAATCCAATAAGACAATTTCACGACATTTAGGAGCAATGCCAAATCCTTGACCTTTTCTGCGGAGCCCAACTTTCAGAAATTGCTAACTCGACTTGGTTCAAACACGGGTTTGAGAGACACAAAAACGATTGTGGTTTTCTGCACGGACAATGCCCATTGCTCCAATGCCAGCTTTCAAGCCTATCCTTGGCGGTGATGCCCTGTTTCTCGAACCCCGTCTTGGCGGTGCGATTCGATAGACAGCCGCACTGTCTTGCCGAAAGTTCAAGGCACCTTCAATGTGCTTAGCGGAGGAAAGAGGTAGAGGAAGGGTTCATACCATTCTTTCTATCCCGCGGTGTGGAAGTGAAGACAACAATGGGCACACTACCTTCATGACTCTGTGTGAAGGCGCAGTACGTACCACGAGGCGGAGAAACGTCAAACCAGGCACAAATAATCTAGTACTGAACGCTCCTTAGCTAAAGAGATCCCGTCATCCGAGCTTGCGCATTAAAAGCTTCAGTGTGTGGGATCCCGATGGGAGTGCGCTAAGTGCTGGGCAAAGTTAGCCAGACCTAGCATCAAGCGCACACAACGCTACGAGAAGTATTACGGGACCTCGCCAGGAAAGCATAGAGTACCGGGAAAGCGTGCGGACCCAACTGGGAGTGCGCACAGTGCAGAGTGAATTGCGCGGAACAGCACTGAGAGTGCGCTGCTCGTAGTGGAAGGAGTGCTGGACTCCACTGAGAGTTTGCAGGATAACGCAGTTCGCAGTTCTCCATCGCATTCTATACTCACGAATGCGCTCGAAGACATGCTACTAAATATAAGTCGAAAATTGAAGTTCAACTTCGGAAGAATCGGACAGGAGACCCATGCCGTGGAGTTTGCGAGAAGTTTCAGATTTGAAACCTCCTCATAAGGAAGCGCAAACCATGCTTTTTAGTTGAACTGATCAGCAGGAGTACTGTTAGTGATAGGTTTCAGCAGTTCTTGTAGAAATCAATGTGATAGTGAAGCGACTGAAGACCGTTATCTGAAATCTCTTCCGAAATTTTACAAAAGCATACCTTTGAATCAAAGTTGTTGCTTGACCACAAATTGGATGAGCGGAATATAGGGCGATCAGCTGGGAGAAAAAGATGTTGTGTGATCTGAGGAAAAGTGATTCGGGACAAGGGCGGGTTCTCGAGGAGCTTCACCTCAACAAGTCTGAAATCCACAAAGTACCATGAGCTTGATTAACGTTCGCTCAGTTTTAGAGAAAAATAGAAGATCGGGAGTGGAGGTATAGACGGTCATTTTGCCAGAAAGCTTCGAAGACTGTCCGGAGACATGCGTTTCGGATAAAGTTTTTCCAATCTATTGATGTTTCTCCAATTTCTCGTCAAATTGTTATGGTTGTGCCATTCGAATAGATTCGAATCGATATATTCGAATAGTGGCTATTAGAATACATATTTATTATCGGATTTCCTAAAATCGCACTATTCGAATACTATTCAAATATAGGACCTAAAAAAGGAGGGTTCTCGGATCTATTCAATAATCGGACCCCTAAGAAAAGGAGGTATTCGAATCTATTCAATTATCGAAGCCTACTATTCGAATATTCATTCGAATAGTTAT
Organism: Aplectana chamaeleonis; assembly: GCA_029168955.1. Taxonomy (NCBI): domain Eukaryota; kingdom Metazoa; phylum Nematoda; class Chromadorea; order Rhabditida; family Cosmocercidae; genus Aplectana; species Aplectana chamaeleonis. The sequence goes on along the minus strand of JAPDOI010000046.1, from coordinate 1,178,918 downwards.
AATTTTCAGATAGATTTGCTTTTTTCTCACGGCCGATCTTGCCAGAGTGCCGGTGCTGGTCCTGAGACGATGAGGAATAGTTGGCGAAATCTGTCGCTGCGGCGACGAGGAAGTATACTAATGCCCTCAACATCCTGCCTTCTAAGAATAGCGAAAGAACTAGGCACCAATAGCATTCAGCACAAGCACAGATACTCCAATCCCCCTCGTATTGTGAAAACAATTACGCCCTATCCGAGTGCAAGGCCGAGCGAAGCTGAGTTTGAACCCCTGTCCTCTAATGTTAGAACGACTCAAGGTGAAGAATTCAGATAGTTTAAGTCCCACTAAACCGTTTATCATAAATCAAAAATGAATAATTTCTTCTCCCACAAAGAGCAAGTGTGTCCAGTTGTAGTCTTTTATTTCTGAGAAAACTCCTAGGAATGTTCGCATACGTGAATCCACGTGCTCGAATAGAGACTTTCCGCGTGAAACTATTTAGCACCCTTTCCAAAATATCTACAATCTGCCGTTTGCAGGGCTCAAAAACGCAGGTACCATACTCCAACATTGAGCGAACGTAAATTTTATAGGCCTCGATCAGCAACTGTGGATCTTTTGATCTTAAAGGCCGTGTCCACGATAAAAACCATGTATGATTTTTTGGTGGAGATCGGCAGCTGTGGGGCCTAGCACAACCCTAACGTTGAAAAAACTAAGAAGAATGAGCTTGGAACGGCCCCCTACGGCCCCAAAGTTGGACACCCGTCAGCTTGTCACACCTAGATGCTTTTTCCACGCCCACCGACGTGAATAAATGAATGCTCGAGATTTTGAGATGAGCGATGATTTCCGATCAATAGCCCCGTTCTTCCCTTCACTCTCAACTTCTCTCTTTACTCAGGTCAGCTCGCATACATCGACTGCAAAAGACGGAAGTTACAAGCCTCGGACAACTCGTCCACCATGTTTCCTTTGCTCAATCTTTGAGGGACCATAACTCCATTTCCAGAAGGTCTTGTACGATTACAGAGACATCATTAGAATCAGCATGGAGCCGTTTTCAAGATAGGCGGAAAAACAGAAGAACGATTTCCATCGTGAACACTGCCTTTAAAGGCAGCAGAAACGCTCAAAAATTGTATCGATTTTATGACATAAATCAAAGCTTTGGAGCTGATTGTATTAGGAAATGTCGAAAAAACGAGCGAAAACTGAGTGCAAATAAAGGAATAACGATTATTTTGTTATCACGTGAAAGTGGACGAGTTTTACGGCGCGCGGTTGAAACAGCGAATATTAGCAGCAAAACAGTTGAGATAGAGAAGCCGATATACTCCTAGAGCCTGTACTGGAACGTTCACCTCGTTGGAAGCTTTAAAAACCACCCAAAGTGGCCGTATTAGTACTATCAATCTGAACGAGTTTGTATTTTTGGGCGGGGATGCAGAAATTTTTCGATTTGCATTCCTCAAATTTAGTAGTTTTGCCTCGTTTTTGAAGCTTAGAACGGCGTGTGCGTTCTACTAGGGGCCATACGACCAAAATAGCGTAGTTATCTCAACAACTTTTTCGAACGTATCTGCTGCCTTTAAAGGCAGGGTCCGGGCAGAATTTTGGTTTCGAGGTTTCACGCTGAATCGGAGCGTATGGAATAGGAGGAGCGGACATTGCTCACCCGTGCGTTCTGCGTCGCGGTCGGTGAGCGGATAGAGCGGCGACGCGACATCTCAGCTTTTATGTAAACTGGCATGTCCTGAAGCATTATTTACTTTTCTGCGTTCATTGTATGTCACTAACGATGACCGTTTCGCCGTATATGGTGCTGATAACTCTTCTAAACGATGGCGGCTTTTCCGCGTTCGCAACGCTCGTAGCGCGTGCGCACGCAGTTTACTTCGAAGTATGAGATCCACTGACAGATCACATGGCCTGTTTTCAGTTTGTCGCTTTGAAATTATTCGAAAAATTATTCGAATATATTCGAAACGATTTCATTCGAATCTGTTCAAAATTCGGACCTTGAAAAAAGAGGGTCATTCGATATTCAGCCTTTTCGTCCAGGGCACAACTATACAAATTATACATCCGTCGTAAGGCACGCCCTTGAAGTGCATACGCCGCGAAGCGATGCGAGTGCAACGCCTGTTGGTAATTAACTTACCAATTCAAGTGGAAGTGAAAAGTCCGAACCTGCGAAGATGGTAACGATAAAAGGCTCAAAACGGAGCTGTATTTGTGAAAATTCGGTCCTTGATGTTTTTTTTGCGCGCTGATTTCCCAGTTCTTTTTTTTCAGGGAATTGAAGCTGAGCTCTATGGCACGCCTAATCGAAAAATGAGGATGGATGTGTACTGGCGAAACGCACTGTAAGAGGCTCATTACCTACGAATCGAGAAGGTTTGGAACACAATTTCCTCCGTAGTTTTTTCGTAATGAGTTGATGCAGGGTGCAAAAAATGTTTCAATAATTTTCGAAACAGCCAATATTATGAGAATTATAAGCCCCCAAAATTGAGCAATTTTTGACGATTTCTTTTCGTGTAACCAGGATTTGTCTTTGATCTCTTCCCGCGCGGATGCCCTACAATGAGATCACCTATTCATACCGTCACCAGAGGTATGAGCTGTACACCATTCGATGCGCTGCAAGAAATTACATATGTGTGCAACTTTTCATCCCAACTGGTCCCCGCTTTCTAAAGTTATGACCTCTCAAAGTACGCAAAAACGTTCTCCACAACCGCCTCCATCGAAAACCATTTTATTGGAAGGCGTGGACCAAATCGCTCGAAAATTTGTGACTAGAGGTAATCGGCCACGGGAATGACGAAAATAATTGTCAGAACTCACCATAATGACTTCTGGGCCCCTAACAGGCGTTTTAAACTCGGAAACCGGCCTCTCAAGATTAGTTTATGAAAATGGTGGGTCTTTCGCTATCAGTCATTGTTTTCTTAGACTCCATATAAACACCTTGCTCTCCAGGGTGGTGTACCTTAAACGCCCGGCTCGGAAGAGGACGCTGTGCGGGATTGATGTACTTGACCGCGGCGCGTATTCGTTCCAAGCGCACCATCGATAAGAAGGCGTCGCAGGTTGTGCTGAAGTGTCGGTTGACTATGTGAGACCTCAGTAGGGGTGTGCAGGACGCCGTAGAATGTGTACAGGGCCTCAGTAGGAGTATGCAGGACATCATCGAACGTGTGCAGGACCTTAGTAGAAGTGTGCAGGACATCATGGAACGTGTGCAGGACCGTAGTAGGAGTGGGCAGGACATCATGGGACGTGTGCAGGACCCCAGTAGGGGTGTGCAGGACGTCGCAGAATGTGTGCAGGACCTTAGTAGGAGTGTGCAGGACATCATGGGACCTGTGCAGGACCTCATTAGTAGCAGGGCTGGGCACACGCCCCGGCATGGCGATTCTGAATATGCACCCCCCTTAGCTCGGTAATTTTTAGGCACCCCCTTATGGGACATCGAAATCGGCTGTTTTCCGAATAGTTGGACCGCCATGATCTTGACTTCCTGATCTTGATAAACAAGAATTTAAAAAAAGCACTGAATAGAGAATATTCCGAAAATGGCAACAAAAAGGGTAGTGTAATTTCTGAACTTCAAAACAACCCAATGAGGAAAATTTGTTAGTGAGACGGTAAGTTATTACAAAAGATAAAACATTTTTCAATACAAAACAATTGAACAATTACCAACAACAGAACTACTACTATTGCGATATTAATGTTTCCTGTCGAATGTTTTCATAAACCTATGAAGGATTAGTTGATCTGTGTTTGATTGTTCTGATGTGGAAATCAGAACTATTTTGTGTTGTGAAACAATGTTAGGATTCATGTGATTCGTAGGGAGTAGAAAACCCGAGTTTTACCCTCCTAGAATGCCGCTATCCCTTAAAGGCAGTGGTCGCGCTTAAATACGCTCGTCTTCTCTTCCTCTCTGAACCCTTTTCTGGGTATAGAGTAGTAGATCCTTTAAGAAAAAATCGCGAAAAAAAACGCTGTTCTAGGCCAAATTTGAAGCCTGAACTTCCTTGTCTTTGATGGTGGACGAGTCCACCCCACATCATCGGTATCGATGATCTCTAGTATCAAGAATATCAGCTGGCTTGAAATTGAATTTCAATCAATGAACCTTCGGATTTATGTACACAACTAGTCAAAAACATTGGCTGAAGTGCTTGCTTTCATTGTTGAACTGTTTTATTTGGTAAATTTGCATTTATTTCTTTTTCTGAGTGTCGATGATTTTCGACTGCTTGGCATGAGACTGTGATCTTTATGTGCACGTGTGCACGAACTGGAAGTTTAGGGTCTTAATAACTCTAATTCTAGCCCTTTTTTCACCGCTCTACCTTCATATTTATTGGGCTGTTTTTGATCTGAGCTGATTTTTGTAGCTTTTTCGATAACGTTTTTCATCCTGACCACTGCCTTTAAAAAAAAAGGCTTGCCGTGCGATACGGTGTTTGTACGCAACTACACAGCACACACAGGAATGGACGCTCACACAATATTAATAAAAATGTATTTTATTACAGAACGGAGAGGAGAAAAGGATTGAAACTGAAAGAAATGAAAGATGGTAAAGGTAGTCTATTCTGGATGTACCCACTTTAGAAATTTAATGTAAATAAACAAAGTTAGAGCGGGTGTAAATATTTAGCCGTGATAAGGTTCATTCAAACGAACCTAGTTGATTAAAACTAGGATTAAACTGAGAGCAAAGGACATTGTGAGAAAGAGGAGAATCTGGCAAACACTTTAGCACCAATGTGACCGGTTTTTAATGTGATTTAAGGACCTTAAATCTCGTCCCGGTTTTACCCCGAAAACCGGGACGAAACCGGGACAAAACCGGGACGAGTTTTAAGGTCCTTAAATCACATTGAATATCGAATATATTGCTATTATACTGTTTGCCAGATTCTCCTCTTTCTCGCAATGCTCTTAGTTCTCATGTTTATGGATGTTTTTAATCAACTAGGTTCATTTGGATGAACCTTGTAACGTCCAAAAAATTCACTCCGCTCCAACTAAGTTTGTTTACATTAAATTTCTATACTGTATACATTGAAAGAATCCTATTTCTGCCTGCTTCCATTTACTCCAGTTTCAATCATTTTCTCCGCCCCGTTCTGTAATAAAATACATTTTTAATTAATATTGCGTGCGCGTCCACTCCAGTGCGCGTTGTGTAGCTGTGGACAAACACAAGATCGCACGGCTAGCCTAGTCTATGAGAGATTGCGGCATTCAAGGTGGATAAAACTCGGGTTTTTATGATCAGGGTACTTCTCAATGAGGATGAAACGGTCATTCGCTTCTTTCATAGTAACTTGCAGTCTTCAATTTTTACAGTTGGCTCTCTTCATTAGATACATTCTCATGAATAAAAGTCTATTGACTAGTTGTGATGCTGACTGTGCTATCTGTACTTTTAAACTGTCGAAATAAAGCCTAGCCTGCTCGGATGAGTCCGGGCAGAGTAAGCAGCGGAGCGGTCGGTCATGGCAAAGTATAACAGTGATAAGAAGATTTTGACATGATAAGCCCGATAAGCCTTGCTTCGACCGGCTCAAAATGAGCGACCTAGGCTGAACATGAGTTCGCCAATCTTTTTTTTTTAACTTGAACGATAGCTTTTTTGGGCGCTGTCTTAGTATCTTTGCCTCGAATCGGTAGCCACCCGCGTTATCAATGAGCGTTGCATCAAAGAAACGTGACACCACGTCAACCCTTACTTGATACAAGATAACAGAGTAGTGTTTAATCCTTCATCGAAACAAACTTTGACAGCAACTATGAATTATTGCGAACACAACCTGCATCTCTATCAATGATTTGAATTCTTTTATGTTCGACTCAAAAAGCGGGGAAGAAGATATGACAAATTAGAAGAATAGTGCGTACTATTTTTTCCTGAAATTCGACAAAACATGCATTTCGTTCTTTTTTTTTGGTGTTCGGTTTAGGCACCCCCCTTTGCCCTCTCTGCAACGTCTAATATGCACCCCCTTAAGGTTACCCGGGACGCGTGCCCAGCCCTGATTAGGTGTGTGCAGGACATCATGGAACGTGTGCAAGACCTTAGTAGGAGTGTGCAGGACATCATTGAACGTGTGCAGGACCTCAGTGGGAGTGGGCAGGACATCATGGGACCTGTGCAGGACCTCAGTAGGGGTGTGCAGGACATCATGGAACGTGTGCAAGACCTCAGTAGGAGTGTGCAGGACATCATTGAACGTGTGCAGGACCTCAGTGGGAGTGGGCAGGACATCATGGGACGTGTGCAGGACCCCAGTAGGGGTTGCGCTGGACGTCGTATAATGTGTGCAGGACCTCAGTAGGAGTGTGCAGGACATCGTGGAACGTTTGCAGGACCTTAGAGTGAGTGTGCGGGGTGTGGTAGAATGTGTGCAGGATCTCAGTAGGAGAGTGCAGGACATCATGGAACGTGTGGAGGACCTTAGTAGGAGTGTGCAGAACATCAAAGGACGTGCGCAAGATCTCAGTTTAATGTCCAGGACACCGTGTGCAAGTCATGCCTCCGAATCAACAAGAGCGATAGGTAAGTGCGCCAGAACAAGGCTATCGTAATCTCACTCGAGTTGGCTCTAAAATTTTCTAAGTTCTGACTCCGAATTCGCTACATCTTCACCACCGGTGGTGTTGTTTTTCTGCTTTGTAGTCCAGGCAGATCCTCAACTGCTGAATTCTAGAGAAGGATTGTGTGTGTATCAAAACACACCGCTCTTCACTTCTTTTATACTTTATCATTGATCAATTGGGTATCATCAAATTTGTTTACGAGAGCCGAATAACATCATTCCTAAGATTACGGTAGTCCTCTTCTGGCGCACTCAACTATCGTTCGCGCTGGAAATCAATTTCCATTTTTCAGGCTCAATTTCATGATTGAGCCCGGTAGACCACACTGGTAAACTTTGGCTCGTCAAAAACGTTGGACGATGAGGTTGGAAGGCGTCTAAGATTAATATCCGCCACCAATTCTCACCAGTCAGATAGCACTTTTTCCTAAAATCTTGGTGTGACCGTAAGACAACAGGAAAAATAGTTACGGCACGAACTCCACATGCAGAAAAACTCCGAAAATGATTTTGGCGCGAAATTCAAATTCGTATTTACAGTGTTCCGATTGACTTTTCTTTACAAATGAAGGTTTTTCATGGGCCCCTTTATCATTTTCGTTCATTAGAGGGGCCAAGCTACGCAAAAACATGAAAAAATAATATACAGTTTTCTGCGCGTACGATGCCTTTAACTATCGTTCTTCTTCCAAAACAGACATATGGGCCAGCGCAGACGAGTCACATCAGCATGAACCGGTGAAGTTTGGCTAGAGCCGCTGTCCCTGGGTCTATCCTAGACGTGGTGGGGCCACCCAAGATTCACTGGGACATGTGCAGAACCTCAGAGTCAAAACACGTCACAAATGGTCTCCAGCATGAAAATGATAAAAAACTAATTATCAACCTACGCTGTTGAATTGTTGGTTGCCTCATAGGATAGAAATAAGGTAAACAAATTTTGTTCTCTCTATCTCAATGGAGCTTTCATTAAGGGTACTAGACCTTCCGTTATTTAATGAACATCACGAAAACAAAGTGTTACAGATGGTTTAATGGCTATTCTCAGAAAAATTGTGGTGCGCGCGAAGCGCGCACCAGGATGCAATGAGATCACCTATTCATACCGTCACCAGAGGTATGAGTTGTACACCATTCGATGCGCTGCAAGAAGTTACATATGTTTGCAACTTTTCATCCTAACTGGTCTCCGCTTTCTAAAGTTATGACCTCTCAAAGTACGCAAAAACGTTTTCCACCACCGCCTCCGCCTCCACCTCCGTCCGTCGAAAACCATTTTTTTGGAAGGCGTGGACCAAATCGCTTGAAAATTTGTGACTAGAGGTAATCTGCCACGGGAATGCCGAAAATAATTGGCAGATTTCACCATAATGACTTCTGGGCCCCTAACGGGCGATTCAAACTCGGAAACCGGCCTCTCAAGATTAGTTTATGAAAATGATGGGGTTTTTCGTTATCAGTCATTGTTTTCTTAGACTCCATATAAACACCTTGCTCTCCAGGGTGGTGTATTTTAAACGTCCGGCTCGGAAGAGGACGCTGTGCGGAAGGGATGTTCTTGAGCGCAACGCGTAATCGTTACTTGCGCACCATCAATTAGAAGGCATCGTAGGGTGCGCTGAAGTTTCGGTTGACTATGCGAGATCGCAGTAGGAGTATGTAGGACGTCATTGAACTACAGCAGGACCTCAGTAGGGGTGTGCAGGACGCCGTAGAATGTGTGCAGGACCTCAGTAGGAGTTTGCAGGACATCGTGGAACGTGTGTAGGACCTTAGTATGAGTGTGCGGGACATCATGGGACCTGTGCAGGACCCCAGTTGGGGTGTACAGGACATTAAGGAACTTGTGCAGGATCCCAGTAGGGGCGTGCAGGACGTCGCAGAATGTGTGCAGGACGTCGCAGAATGTGTGCAGGACCACAGTAGGAGTGTACAGGACATCAAGGAACTTGTGCAGGACCCCAGTAGGGGTGTGCAGAACGTCGTAGAATGCGTGCAGGACCTCAGTAGGAAAGTGCAGAAAATCATGGAACGTGTGCAGGACCTCAGTAGGAGTGTGCAGGACATCATGAAACGTGTGTAGGATCACAATAGAGATGTGCAGGACATCATGGAACGTGTGCAGGACCCCACTAGACATTGGCAGGACGTCATGGAATGTGTACCGGACCTCAGTAAAAGTGTGCAGGACATCATGGAACGTGTGCAGGATCCTAGTAGAAGTGTGCAGGACGTCATGGAATGTGTGCAGGACCTTAGTAGGAGTGTGCAGGACATCATAATACGTGTCCAGGACCCCAGTAGGGATGAGCAGGACTTCATGGAATGTGTGCAGGACATCAGTAGGAGTGTGTAGGACATCATGAAGCGTGTGCGGGACCCCAGTAGGGATGAGCAGGACTTCATGGAATGTGTGCAGGACATCAGTAGGAGTGTGTAGGACATCATGAAGCGTGTGCGGGACCCCAGTAGGGATGAGCAGGACGTCATGGAATGTGTGCAGGGCCTTAGTAGGAAAGTGCAGGACATCATGAAACGTGTGCAGGACCCCTGTAAGGATGAGCAGCACGTCATGGAATGTGTGCTGGATCTCAGTAGGAATGTGCAGGACATCAAGGGACGTGCGCATGACCTCAGTTTAATGTTCAGGACACCGTATGCAAGCCATGCCTCCGAATCAATAAGAACGGTAGTTAAGTGCGCCAGAACATAACTACCTTAATATCACTCGAGTTGGCTCTAAAAGTTCTGACTCCGAATTCGCTACATCTTCCCCACAGGTACTGCTGTTCTCCTGCTTTGTAGTCCAGGTCCAGGCAGACTCTCAACTGCTGACCTCTGGAGAAGGACTGTGTGTGAATCAAGACACCGCTCTTCTTTTCTTTTATACTTTACCTTTGATCACTTGGATATCATCAAATTTGTTTACGAGAGCCGAATAACATCATTCCTAAGATAACGGTAGTCCTCTTCTAGCGCACTTAAATATCGTTCTTATTCCGAATCAGACGTACGGGCCGGCGCAGACGAGCCACATCAGCATGAGCGGGTGAAGTTTGGCTAGAGCGGCTGGCCCTGGGGCTATCCTACTCTGCCGATTCGAGACTTGATGCTTCGAAGAAAGCGGCCTTCATCACGCTCTGTTATCATTAGGCATCAAATTCACCTTTAGCGCCTTCATCAAAGCTTATCCGCGTAAAGGGTGAATTTGCTGAGCGGTCGGATATCAGTCAGCGCAAAGAGTGAGATTACCGCCGTTGCTGGCATCTCAGAAAGTTCTACACAAGGGAAAACATTTTAGCGAAAACATGATAAAACGATTGATCACGTCTCGATCGGTGTGTTTACCATGAGCACAGCCGGTATAAAAGCCGCCTCATCTCACTAGAGTCCTCATTCGGCATTCTGATGCCGGCCCTGAAAGGTGACTTCGGGTCACTCTCCGGAGGCCAACATAATTTTGGCTGCTGGGAGGATACAGTGGGTATCCTCACGGCGGGGGGGGGGGGGGGGCGAGTTACGCCGCCGCTCGCAGAGGGTGGCTCCTCACCGCAGACCTCGGTGAAGATTACGCCCATGTTGCGGACATGGCGGAGCTTCTTGCGCTGTGGACCTTCAAATTCGTGAAATTTTCGAGGTAAACTCACCCATTTTTTCGAGGTAATTTCACCTCATTTTCGGGGTAATTTGGACCTTCTCTCGATGCCAGTTCGCACCATTTTCACGGGTATTCACTTTATTCTCACCTATCCTACCGGAAAATCCACCCATAAAGTGATTTTAACGGCGCAAATTAAGACTTCATGCCGACTTGTACATGAGCATCAAGTCTCTTTTGCTTAGGCATCAAGGGTGGTAGTAAATGGTGTGTTAACCGCGACTAAACCGCCACCTCCAAGCCGTCAACATACCGCGACATAAACGCAGTTGAGCCGCAAAATAAACGCGAACAAACCGCCACCTCCTGGCCGGCAACGAACCGCAACATAGATGCCACGGTTTGTTGCCGGTTTAACGAAAGCTGCCCTCTGCTTACACATACATTATGCGTGACCTTCGTCCGCATAAGTATTTTCTACACTTGGACACGAACGACGTTTACGGTGGAAAGACGAGGGATCGGAAAGATTATACAAGTGATGCTATTTATTTTATTCATTAGGAAGAGCATTCAAAGGGAACTTCGTAATATTTTGCTTGTTCGAAACACGATCAAAATGCAATTTTTTAAATTTTCCTTGTAAATCCTAATTCTCGTAATTTTTTGTGAGCTCCGTGAGTTTTCAGGACCACTCTCGAAAAGACATGTTAGTTTAATCATTAGCCTCAATCAATCAATTGCGTGTGATCTGACAAAAGTTTGCATTTGTAGTAACTTTGTTAACTTTTTTTTGATATTTTCAAACAAAACTTTATTTGAAAAACAAAAAATTTATCGGAAGGAAATTTCGAGTGAACGAAAATTCGAGAATTTCTGGATGAATTATTCACAAGGTGTTCTTGAAAAAGTAACGCTAGGTGCGAAAAAGACATTCCGCAACTCGTCGAGTAATGCATAAATTCAAAGAATGTCCTGCATTCAACTGAAATGGATAGTTAAAAACCTATAAAAGTGATGATAAACTAGATAGTCTATTTTCGTTCTTGAAAAAGAATTCTATTGTTTTTTTTTGGAAGTGTGCAACTCAAGTCTGGCGTCCGAGATTGGGGTAATGGTGTGGTTTCGGTCATTGATGCAGTTGAATTTGTCAAGTGTTTGCCGTCTTCTCAAAATGAAACTAATCCACCGCCCGCAGTTAGTGCTGAAAATATATAGAAACACTGTTACACATTCATATGCGCATCGTTTAAGGAAAAGATTTTGTACACATATTTCAAGGTAAGAATTTGAAACACTTCGAGTGGCTCTACCAATGCACCAAAGCAACTGCGTCGCGGACCCTCAAAAAAAATAAGAGGCCACGATGGCACTGATCTGGCAATGAAAGAGGAGTATTAGAATCTCGCAGAAAAAGGAGAACAAATTTAGTTGGTTCAGAAACAAGTTCGCATTTCTTTCCCACAAAACTCGCCCGATACGCCCCGACTAATGCTGATTAAACATTACTAAAGCATCAAATCACTTGAAAATCAGTGACTTGGAAAATTTTCACTTTTTTGCACTAAAAAAATTGTGGAAACCCCTTGGAAACGCGAGCAAACAAATAATTTACTGCATACTTCTCTTAGCCTGTGTTATGCAATGAATTATGAAAATGAAACTAACCTGATAATAGCAAAGCGAATGAATTCCGGAAGAAAATAAACAAAAGCGGGAGAAGTGTCGGCGCTCGAAAAAAATTAACAGCTGATTGGGAGGGATTGATTAGTGCCACCAAAGAAGACGGCCAACGTGTTTCAGCAATGATCCCTGCTTTGTTTTTGATCCCTCATCGCCCGTTTCCCCGACGGAAGCCGTTAAAAGACTCTCCTTGGAACACCTTTCAGTTTTAAAGATAGGTGACGTCCTGGATCAAAATCGCTAACAGTGCTATCAAACTTCCTTAACCCTCTGCATTAATTAAACTCGTACTTGCCCTCAGTATAGATGGTCAAAACTGTTCCTACTGTATCTTGCTAACTGCATCCAAAACTCCTCGGGAGGAGTTTTCCGTTAACTGTTAGTTCCTTCTCGCATTTCAGCACTGTTTCCATGCTGTCTGCGAGAGTATGTTAGACGCGAACTTACCGCGAGGATGCCACATGGCGGAATTTTAGAGAAAAACAGCCCTGAAAACGTTTTGAAAAGGCTATTTTTCGTAACAAAGGTTACAATTGTCGCTTTTTCGAGGCGTTTTCATTGGAAGTGTATAAGAGGCCTACCACTGGGGGATGTTAGGGTGAAACTAGAGCGAGTTCTCTCTTAACTATCAAGAGTTATCATTACAATCTGGTGTGGTTAAACTCGCGTTTAACGCGAATTTAACTCCTGTTAACTCGCGTTTAACACACCCATTTACTACCACCCCAAGTCTCGAATTGGTAGAGCTGGACGGAAAGGGGCCACCCAAGATTTACTCATAGAAATGCTGAAAAACTCTGATAAAACATACCTGATATTGCAATAACAATCATTGATTTTATAAGAGCTCTATAGAAATACTCCGACTGTTAGCCTTACCAATCGATGGCTCATTTCATTTCTGTCTTGAATGGTGGGTGCCCCCCCCCCTAGGATAGTGCCTAGACCCTGTACAATTGGGTCTTTTTGAAACTCATTTCTTCATTTTTTCGACTTTTAAATTCAAAAAGTATATGCCTTGCATCTTATTTGTAGGAAGCCGCGTTGCAACTATTATCTTGCAGTCTTAGCAGCAGAGCGGTTCCTTCTTCATTTCTACCACTATGTTTTCTAAAAAAACTTGACTTTTAGAGATTGACGATGTTGTAGAAGGGAAACTCTTGGGAAAAGTTGTAAAATTTCTGAAAGTTGGGCTCCGCAGAAAAGGTCAAGGATTTGGCATTGCTCTAAAATGTCGTGAAATTTTTTCATTAGATTTGGCTATCAAACTGATTTCCTGAATGTAGTGAAATTGTTGAATTGATTTGGCTGTTGTTGGTATATGCAGATAACATAATCATCAAATGTAGTGAGATTGTTGCAAACGGATTTGGCAGGAGCTCTATGAATTATCACAGTCAAATCACGCGTCAGAAGGGATTTTGCTTGGAGCGTATATTGAATCAAATGAGAACAAGAATAAGTCTAGCAGCCAAAACGTTTCCATATAATGTGAACCGTTAAATCGTTGAGGACACGAAGACATAGCGTCAGTAGCTAATAAATTGTGTTACATTTCGTTTTCGTGATTTTTATCTAATCAGTGAGGGAAGAGGGAAGGTCTAGTACCTAAGTGGGAGCTACACTGAAAAGGCAGAATAACATTCGGAAACCTTATTTCTAGCCCATAAGGCCACATTTCGTTCAGCATTGTTGACTGAGGATTATTATTTTTTTCTTTTTGTCTTTATTTGCTCTCCAGAGGACCTTCTGACGCGTGATTTGACTGTGATAATTCATAGAGCTCCTGCCAAATCCGTTTGCAACAATTTCACTACATTTAATGATTATGTTATCTGCATATACCAACAACAGCCAAATCGTTTCAACAATTTCACTACATTTAGGAAATCGGCTTGATAGCGAAATCTAATGGAACAATTTCACGACATTTTAGAGCAATGCTAAATCCTTGACCTTTTCTGCGAAGCCCAACTTTCAGAAATTTTTAGATTTGGGAACTTTCCGTCAAAATTTATTTTTTTTTTACTGACTTACACAATTAGTTTACGCGTTAACAACCAACGTAGATAAAAAAAACTCTGCCAACTCGTAGCTAGATGCCCGCGAGGACGCGGCTTGTAACGTCGCCCCATTCCATGTAGCGAGAATTTACGGCTTTTAGCTACGATAGCTAAAACCCGCATATTCTTGTGCAGACGGTACAAGGGTGCAAATTCTACGCGTATTCTACGTAAAAACGAAGGCTAAATTCAAAATATTGCTCTCTTTGACGCTAAATCCGTATATTTTCGCTATAGTTTTGTAGCGAGAATCTACGGATTTGGCGACAGCCTGTGTTGAAGTGCAATCTCAAACCCGCGAGGGCTACGCGGAACGCAGGGATGCCGTTCGAACAGTGTTGACCCACTCAACTCACGGTGGGATTACTTGTCAGTCTGTGGATGATCGTAGAGGGTGACCCCGTGTCGGTCTCTGGGAGACCTTGCTAAGGACACTTTTGACCGCTGGGAGGCTGCGGGCCGTGGGGAAGATACGGCGTTGCGCTCGATCGCAGCTGAGATCGCCTTTCTAGTACGGGTGAGGGCATGATTGGGTCGATCGACTCAGTGCTGTAACGAGAATTTGAGAGAATATGCGGGTGCTGTAGCGAGAATTTACGTAGAATATGCGGGCGCTGTAGCTAAAATTTCACCAACTGAGGCTAAACTCTCCGTAATTTACGTAAATTCTCGTGTCAAAATTAGACTAGATGCCTCCGAAACCCTGAGCATATCCGGTTTCCATGTTAGGCATCTAGCTACGTGCTGGCAGAGAATGCATAACCGCAGACAGAATTCATCATGCGATGCGCAACTGAGAAGTGATATAAAATTATATGAAATCGAAATATCGAAATGCCATTAGAGATTATAGGCTATAAGGAATCGGTTAGAATTCTTAGATTTGGGAACTTTCTGTCCGGTAAAATTCATATTTTTCAACATGCGGAGCATAACTCCCGCAGATTATGACAATGCTCAAAGATGCACCGTTTCATTTATAGTCAAAAAAATAACAAACCTAAAAATATCATATCCGCTCTCACTGTTTTTGATTAGGAGTGATGCAAAAGGAAAAACCATTGTGCGAGAGGCAGATCATTCATTATGTTTGCACTAAATGATCTTAAAATGAAATGAAATGTTGGACTTGATAAGGTCAGAAGCCTATTGCATTGCTTCGCCGTTTTACTGTCCATCTGAATCCATCTGAATAACTACATTCCGGAGCGAAATGAAATAAAATGACACTTCGAAAATTTTTTGTAATATTTCTGTGCATAACCAAATGTTAGGGCCGCCACTGGCTCACGGTTTTTTTTTTCGACAGAGCTTGTGTTGATTAAAAAGAGAGTGACTCTGTGAAATTCCTCAAGATTTTTCATTTTAATTGAGCTAAAAGACTGCGGCGCATCTTGTGAAGGATGTGTGGTGCGTTTTCTGTGATTGGTCCAACTCTTCGTTCACATAAAGAAGGTTGCAGGAAGCTGTTGACTGGCCGGTCAATGTGGACCATATGGCACCTCGACTACTTAAAGGCAGCGTCCGCGCAGAAAACCACATCTGTGTTTTTCTTCTCCTACGACAGGCTTCGGCAGGCCGCGGAAATCCAATTTTCTAAATTCTTTATTCCGAAGAATCTTCAAGTTCAGACGTGGGTATTGAGACCCTTCTATTTTTAGATGATCATTAACAGCAGAAAAGCGAAGAGAATTGCGGAACCCAGAAAGTTAAGGGGCTAAACCAATTCAGCCGTTCAAATTTCCTATATTTGTGTAATACACAAGACACACCGGACAGACGTGAGAAAAAGGAAGCCGAATGCTGCGAGATTTTCAAACGAGAAAAGTTCAACTTTGCGAACTCTAAGTGCCGGTTTGTTTCGGACAAAGGCCATTTGAAGAAAGGAAACAATTCCGCGCTCCAAACTTTGAAGTTTAAAGCGGTGTCCGCGCAAATAACCACATTTGGTTTTTTATTCTCAATCCAATGCTTGAACCAAGTGGGGATAGTTGGCGGCGCTTTTGAGACCTCAATGCTGCGTATTCATAATGCTAGAGCCTCTTGAAAACTGCTCCGTGGTCTGAAAAGGCGTTTTCGCGGTCGATCATCTAGCGCGAGGAGCAGAAGCTCCCGTACAGGCTCCGACAGGCCGTGGAAATCTGAAATTCTTTATTCGTTTTTTCCAAAGATCCTCACGTTCAAACTTGTGTATTGGAAACTTCTTGTTTTTGCAGAATTCTTGACAACCGAAAGACCTAAAGAGATGTTTAGACCAAAATGTTAAAGGGGTACACCATCTCAGCGGTACGGTTTTCCGACATTTGTGTTTCATACAAGACACTCCAGACGGATTCAAACTTCGATACTTTCGAGGTTAGCTTCATTGGAATCCAAGGTTGAAGCGGCGAGTAGGGGCTCTGCGTCTCTGCAGAAAAATGTACTCCACCATGATGCGGGTGAAAACAGACAGCCAAAAGATTGATGGGAAATCACGCATACTAACTTGGCTAGGTATCGCTGAACACGAAAGCGAGGACCTAACTCGCCGCTTCGACCGCGAGATCCTTAATGAGGTCACCCAGACTTCTGTAGACGAGCAGTTGGCACACGAATTTCAGCAAGGGAATATAGCATGCCACTTCTATCCTGTAGGAAGACCTCGAAAGGTGGGTACTCTAGCGAGAATCACAAAAAATCAGTTTGCCTAACCAGAACCTCCGAGACTCTGGCCTGTAGTAAACCCGCCGTTCTGGTGAGCTCATCAGAAACTTTGTTGGGTGACCCTAAAATTTTCGAAGCGCTGTCTGGGGAGGTAGAGAACAGCGACTCAATAGTTCGGTGCGAGTTGACCCGCAGAATCGCCAATCCAAGCGCACCCAATTGGGGTTTATTTTCTGCACCATCGGTATTTGGATAAAATTTCTAAACTGATTGTAATTAATATGGCTATCTACATTATCATTATTATCTGAATTACTGCTGCCATCACTATGAATTATTATCATTATTGTCTATTAAACATATGATTTATTGCAAAACCAGTCAAGTTGAGACTACAAACTTCCCGAACTTCTCCAAAATTTGTCGCCTAGTTTTCAGTGCTTGGCAATTCTATTAGGCCTGAACTAATTATGACAGCAGATCAGAGCTGTAAGTGGTTAGGCAATCTATAGTTATGCTGGCAATCTAAAAGGATTTTCCAAAGTCTAAAATCTCATTTTGAATGACTGTGCAACAAATATAGGAACATCGTAAGGCTTCGAGACAAATCAACTGTTATTGTAGTTATTGAAATAGCAATAAAAATTATGACATTCTTGTTTTTGTTATTATCACCATTATGTTACCACTATATTCATTGGTTTTATTATTATACTTGCTGGTGATGATATCTAAGAAATATAATTTCCATTCTAATTAATTTTCCTATTATTATATTAGGAGGAAATTATGTGAATATTTAACTGTCACTATTCTCGGTTTGCAATCATCATAGTTATAATTTTTACTACAAGTTTTATTATTATTGTCGTTAATATTATCTTTATTGCTGCTACATATGAGTATCATTCATGAACGTTAAACCCTACAATTTAATGTTTATTCAGAGTTTTTGAAACAAATATTAAATTGAGAGAATAATCTAATTCTCTGCCTAAAGAACGCAATCCAGTGTATTGAACACAAAAGGTTTACTTGTTGAAGAATCAGTAGTTGACAAGTTCACACAGTGGTGAATCACCATTAGACGGATTCAGTTCAGCAGCCGATGAGGAAAATCCAGGAGAATTTCTGTTCCAAGCCTTAGAAACAAGGAGTCTTGAGATTTTCTAAGACAACAGTAGCCACACGTTCAGGCGACGATTATTGCGCGCGCATACTAACAACATTTTCAATACATCCTCTCCCCGAAATTCAAGGCCTCGGTCACTCTGAAATAGATCTCTTGAAGGTCTATGATATACTTCTTCGTTGTCATGAGCGACAGAATGCCACTCAGAACGAATCGCGGCGGAACCAGCATCGGAGCAACGGCATTCGCCGTAGTAAGAACAGTCGCCGCTCGGACTTTGCAGCGACCCAATTGGGCACATAAGACAAATCTACCGGGACCTATGACTGCCGTTCTTGCTCATAGCTTTGCAGCATACTGCGGCAGCGACATTTGAAACTGGAGTTCTGCGACAGGCGGTCACTCTATGTGTGGTCAGCGACACTGTGCTAGAGTCGCGGAAGTATATCAAAGACCTAGGGGTTTTCTTCTCGACGAATTTGGCAGCCGCGTACTGTGCGAGACACCGGTGCAAACCATTCAGCTGTTAGTGCGCCCGCCACGTACGCCAATCAATAGTCGCATTTCGGCTCACATGACGGACGCGCTGGCTGCTTAGGGTCAGCACCAGGGATGAGCGGAACAAAAATATGAAATTTCGGAAATCGGTTTTCGGGTTTCGGAACAAAAATTTTTTCCCGGGTTTCGGAAATCGGGCGCGAAACGCCTGAAAGTGCGCGAAAATGCGGTTTTCGGAACGCGAAACGCGGAAAAATTTAGAAATCATCCAATGTTTTCTTCCTTCCAGATGGCGCGATATTTTCGCATTCCGCAGCGTTTTTTGCGGTTTTTAGAATGCGGAACGCCAAAAATGCGCGAAACTGCGGGTTTCGGAACGCGAAACGCGGAACTCCGCTCATCCCTGGTCAGCACCGATATCAGCGGCAGTGGCACTCACTTTGCAGTACAAACACCTTCAATCTGAAAAAGCTGAAAAGAGAAAAATCACGTGCGTAGCACGAACCGCGAAGAGCTGTTATTTGCCTATATATCAGGCCACGAAGAAAAAGCATGTGCATTCGACAGCAACTCTGCTTTCGCAATTCTACTTCCAACGAGGCCGATCTCGCACCTGTTTGGTGTTGCGATTGGGGCGACGGAATGATAAGAAAACGAGAAGAGTGATAGCAAAACGTATCAATGCGGTCATATTTTATTGGCAACCAATAACACATTTAAGAGCACGGTATCTGGAACCAGTTGTTGGAAGTCCGCGCACTTCGGCTCCCCATCTCTAGCTCCAGGATTTCGTGGACCTGAAAATGACTTATTTTTACCTGGCATCAACACAAGAAAATCCTCCGCTTGAAATTTACAATGCACATTAAACCACTCACAGCCTACCGTAATTAACCCAAAATCCAGAAATCAGCAACAAATTCGGCATCAAACCCCATTTTCGGACTTAAGAGTCGAAAAAAATTTTGCCCGAACTTTCGCCTGGGGGAGGTCATTTGAGATGCTGGCTACGAACACGAGGTCCGACCTCACTTCCTTGGAAGACGATAAGTATACGGTAATCGAGTCAAAGTTTCCGTTTTGATAAAATCTCCGTTCCGGTGGTTTCATAGAGGTGATGATCACGAATTTTTTGCCATTTTTTTCAATACTGATGGATTGAGGCAGGTTATGATAGTGAACCTATTATAACGCCCCTAAAACGAAATAGGGAGATTAGATTCGTGATCAGGACCCTAAAAAAACTCTGAGCAAAGTTTCAGCTAAATCTAAAGCACTGACCTACTCCGAAATAAAGAACCGTAAGTCTACGATCTTCTTCTGAAAAACTTCACATGGATTTCATATTCCTGTTCAGCACTCCGCATACCCTCCCCCCCTCCCTCCACAAGGTTTGGACCCTCGACGAGCAAAGACATTAGGTATGTAGCTTTGTGATGAATGATAAGCAAAACCTACTCAGGCGATTCTCGGCCCCAAGCCGCACCGAACAGGAATGGAGCCGCCTGACAGCTCGGCTCGTTCTTCCAACAATCTCCAGGCCACTGCTGTTGCTGTTCTGGGGAACCGGAGCAGCCCGGCCAGCAACATCAGTGGCCCAGAAAGCAACAGAAGCCGACTCCCAGATTGGTAGCACAAGCCGAACTGTCAGGCGGCTTGGGGCCTAGAATCCTCTGAGTACTACGAGCACTCACGACGGAATTAGCTAGCTGGGATTAGCAAAACATGCAACAAGTGTCCAAAAATACGAAAAACCAAGAATGGGTAGTTTCGAAATTTTGAATAAAGCATCAACTCCGAAACAAAAAAAGCGGCCCCGCATTCTCCCACCACCCCCCCCCCAGAGAACATGGTCAGAAGCTTCAATAACCTTACCTTGATTTTTATAGCCTTCACCTTGTCCGGTATCGGTACCATGTCAGACGCTTTCTGATTCACAGGAGTTCTGGAGATTCTTGTGTACCACCTGCTCCACAATTATACGTGAAATTACCTGAAAACACATCGCTCGCGCACCTTTGGAGTCTATGACAGTTTTCATCATAAAGATCACGGCTTGATCTTACTAAGGCTTGTTTCTCAAATACTCCGGTGTGCGGGAACATCATGATCGAAGCATTGTGGGTGCAGCCTTTTGTATCAATACTTCGTGTTCAAAACTTTCTAAATGCCTCAATGATTCCCGGAAATCGGTATTTTCACAGCCTAGAGTAGAGAAGAGAGGCCTCCGAAAGGCAACGGGTGGGTGTTCAAAAAATTGTTTCGGACTTGGGACAAAACTTTTTTGTAAGGTTGTTTGGGCGCTGATTCCAGATCGAAGCTCCACTTTTCGATTTTCAGAAATTTCTGCCGATCTGGTCGAAACCTTTCCACTGGGGGGGGGAGGAATCCGCTAGCCCAAGGCAACTTTTGGCAAAATCCAAAACGCTATGCCCCCTTCTTAGGCCCCGGTCAGAATTAGTGCTATTTGCATCTGTAACGCACCGACACCCTCCAACACCCACCCGATCGATACGTATGAATGAAATGATGGGGTGAGGTTGAAAAATCACCCGCTGTATCCGACTAGAGCCCACTGGAAGTGATGACGATGATTACGTGGCCAACAGGATTGCACCTGATCAGAAAAATTGTGAAGAAGGGTATAGTGAAGAAACGGAGGTAGCAGTGTCGATAGCTTTCTAGTGATACGCAATGTTTTATCATCGGCCCGCCCACCCAGCGTTTTTCTCATCCCCCGTGATCCATGTATTGCTTGGATATCGACCGCAACATGGATAACATGGAAAAATCGAAAAAAACGCATTATCTGAATCGAACCAATATCCGGGAAATTTAGAATTGGCATTACCTGAATCGATCCATTATACGAATAATTATCTTAGGATAACAACTATACTGGGGAGGGCATTGCTGTATCGCGCTTGGTCACGCTCAGTTTTTCGTGCTTCAATGACTCTCCTGATTTTGGCAGGGTTGGGAAACCCCGGGTAGGTGCTCAGGGTGGTGGGCATCGTGCATCAACACCCCTGAGGAGGCGGGGAAACGGGGGAGGAGCAAGGTTCCTGATTGGACGCAATACGGGCGAGCCCTGTGTTGCGTCCAATCAGGAACCTAGCTCCTCCCCCTTTTGCCCCGCCTCCTCAGGGGTGTTAATACACTATGGCCACCACTTAGGTGCTCAAATTTAGTAAGGCACGGTGAAATGGGCGTGGCCAAGTGCATCGCGCCACATTTCCCCCCCCCAGGCCACATAGCACCGAACCCCATTCGAAGCCACAAAATTCGGACTACAGCTGGAATCACTGTTACTACGAAGGTTGTCAAAAAAAGACCCACGTGCTCACATAAACAGCCTTGTTTTATCTTATCTGAACCACAACAGCTACGAATACATTGCAAATGGTAGCATATGGAGCTCTTTCTGACGTAGTCGTACGTTTTCTTCATGAAATACGCATGAAATGGTCAATGCGGGAAATGTGCTCTAATAACAGCCGCCGCGCGCGCCGTCCATACACCTCTGCACACTCCGGTGCACCACGCCACGCAACCGTAACCTCGAAACGTTGACCGGGGTGTTAGAGAGGCTTGTAGGGGGTCGTAGCCCTGTCGAAAATCTTGGCTTGTAGGGGTCGCAGCCCTGTCGAACACGGCTTTGAAGTTCAATTGTCTATTGTCGAAGTATAAAGGTGGAGCACGCCAGGTAAAACACATGAATCCTACCGTAACCTTCGGCAACGCTCAAAATAGGAAGGCAAAGCCTTACGCAGCAGTTCGTCCACTCGTTCGTTCGGAGAGATTACACCTCCGAGGAACTAACCCTAAATAGAGGGCTGCGTAAGGAGGCGGAAGCTCGATGCGGATTAGCCTGCTGCCTCCGGTGCGGATTAGTCGGCTGCCTCGGGACCTTTTTTGGACAGCGTTAAAGGCAGTGGTCGCGATCAAATATGCTTGTCGTCTTTTTCTCTCTAAACCCTTTTCTGGGTCTCGAGTAGTTGGACCTATAAGGAAAAATATCGAGAAAACCGCTGTTTTGGGCCAATTTTGAAGCCTGAACTTTCTTGTTTTTTGATGGTGGACGAGCCCACTCCACATCATCGGCATCGATGACCTCTTATATCAAGAACATCAGCTGGCTCTAAATTGAATTTCAATCAATGAACCTTCCAATTTATGCACACATCTAGTCAAAAACATTGACTGGAGTGATTTCTTTCATTGCTCAACTGTTTTTATTTGGTAAATTCGCATTTATTTCTTCCTCTGAATGACGATGATTTTGACTGCTCTGCATGAGACTGCGATCTTTTTCGTCGGCGCTGTGCACTTGTGTACGAACTGGCATCTTTGGGCCCTAGGAACTCATGTTACGTAAAGATACCTCTAGTCGCCGTCGCGCGGCGCGGCTGGCGCGGCGGGGTGTGATGGGGCGCGCTTGTCACATCTACACACCGCTAGTCGCATGGTGATTAAACAAACAGAGGAGTGAGGAACAAGTTAAACGGTTATGTTTCTCGTCATAATTTGATTCGGAGTGCCAGACTGTTTAGGGTCTACGAACGCAAACGAACCGGCTCAATTGTTGAGCCGCGATTTGAACTGAAAACTGCCTACATGTAGGCACTTCTTCCATAAATAAGGGCCAACCATTGCTATATACCAATCGTAACTTGCCCTCGTATCGGAAACAATGCTGCTCATGAACACCGTGCAATGTGTTTCGATAGTCAAAAACAAGATTTTCTCGAAACTAGTGATAAAAAAAATTTAAACAATTGCGAGTTGATTTGGTATGAACTGAATCCTCATAACTAATAGATACAGTAATTAATTGTCCATATTGGGAGCAATCAGTGGAAGGTTGAGTCGGCAGACTCAGATAAATCTTACATCGTTAAGTGGCAGGGAAGATGCTCTTGCAATGTGATGGTATATTCAGAACTTAGAATTTGAAGATTCAAAAACCGTCGATTTTTTTCCAGAGCAACGTTCACTGTCGCCTCTGCGAAGTGTGCCCCTACTCTTGGTTCTGCACGTGCCTAGATAATAGAACGGGCATTCGCTGTAAGCATAGAGACCTATGGTGACCTAGTTCAGCAGGACAGTACTGTAGACGTTTGCGATTTTGACTTGGAAGCCGACAGAGAACTGGGTTATCAAAAATTGCATTCCATAGCAAGCGTAAGTCTCACACTCAAAAAAATTGGTCAAATGAAATGTTTCATTTCATTTACAGTGGAAAACTGAAGAAACATAAGCCAAGGACTGATATTGACGATCTACATGCTTTAGTTCAAGATATGAGACAAAGCCCGCTACACGATGAAGCTGGACCGTCCTATGCTTGATGAACAAACTTTCTCATGAAGGAATGTGTTGTTAATTACTGATTTGTTGCGAGCCCATATAATATATTTCGAACCATTTAGAAGCTAATGTTGAATACATCATTGAACACGTGTTGAGGAAAGAAGCGTAAATCCGTGAAATTCCCTGTGAATGAGCAAGTTGTCATCATTAACGAAATACTCACGTGCTGTTAGTTCAGCAGTTGTTGGCGTGGTCGCTTTCCACTCCCACTGAAATTTATCTCTAATTCTATCAAAAAGGGGTCTTCCAAGCAAAAGAGGTTTGGTTGGCGTCAGAAACGTTCCAACAAAAAGGGAACAATAATTAAGTTGAATGAGGAGAGTCTACAAAAAGTGAACAATATTCTATCAAAAAAGGGTTTTCCAAGCAAAAGAGGTTTGGCTGGCGTCAGAAACGTTCCAACAAAAAGGGAACAATAGGTAAGTAGAATGAGGAGAGTCTACAAAAAGTGAACAATATTTTCTGAGACTGATTTTCCTGGCCGATACTTCTTAACAGCAAAAACAAACCGTTGCGGAGTTCTACACGGAAGCACTCTGTGGTTCCAAAACTCGTCTTGACTACACGAGAACCGTTAAAAAGTATGTGCATGTAAACCTAATACTTACCATCAGAATAGAAGATGATGCCAAAAACACAGACGGACGGTTAGCTCCAGCTGCTACGAGAAGCGAAACCAAAGTGCAGCACCTAATGAGATTATTTTCTTATATTCTCGTCAACGAATAGAAGTCCATTCTTGGAAACCATTGAACTCTTCCTCTAGAAGTACCACAACGGTTTGTTTTTGCTGTTAAGAAGTATCGGCCAGGAAAATCAGTCTCAGAAAATATTGTTCACTTTTTGTAGACTCTCCTCATTCTATTAGGTCTAGAAGTTAATTTCCGCGTTTTTGTTGTTATTGATATTTTGTAAAAAATAAAATTATTTTTATATAACGAATTTTATGTTATAATGCTCACTGTATTATCAGCTTTCTATTGATATATAACTTGCTTCACGTACCTTATAAAAAAAGTATTATTTTAGTTTCAGAATATGTCAACTTTTGTGCCGGAAAAACGCCATTTGCGGGAAGCTCTCCTTTTCCTTTTTCATCTCAAGAAGAAAGCCACTGACGCGCACCAAATGCTTGCCCAAGCTTACGGGGATGCTGCTCCATCCATAAGAACCTGCCAAGAATGGTTTCAGCGTTTCAAATCGGGTGATTTTGACGTTAAGGACAAAGATCGACCAGGACAGCCAAAAAGTTCGAAGACGAAGAACTTCAGGCTTTGTTGGATCAAGATTCGGCTCAAACGCAAGAACAGCTCGCGGCATCTCTCGGCGTCACCCAAAAGCAATTTCTATTCGATTGAAGGCAATGGGGAAGATTCAAAAGGAAGGAAAATGGATCCCTATGAGCTCTCAGAACGCAACAAAGAGCAGAGAAAAACAACTTCACAAATCTTGTTGGACCGATTCCAAAGAAAGTCTTTTTTACACCGCATCATAACTGGCGATGAAAGTGGGTGTACTACGACAATCCGAAGCGAAGAAAATCGTGGGTTAGTCCTGGTGAAACAACAACTTCGACCGCAAAACCAAACATCCACGGGAAGAAGGTCTTACTGTGCATATGGTGGGATCAACGCGGTATACTGTACTATGAACTTCTTCAACCTGGCGAAACAGTTACTGCGAATCGCTATCAACATCAACTAGCGCAATTGCGGCATGAAATCGAAGCAAAGAGACCAGAATGGGCGAGTCGACACGAAAAAGTCATATTGCTTCATGATAACGCTCGACCTCATGTTGCTCGAACGGTAAAGGATACGCTAAAAGAGTTCAAATGGGAAGTCTTACCGCACCCGCCGTACTCTCCAGACATCGCCCCGTCGGATTATCACCTTTTCCGGTCAATGGCGCATGGTCTAGCGGAGCAGCGCTTTCAAGATCGTCAAGATGTCAAAAAATGGCTCGATGAATGGGTGGAGGCCAAACCAGAAAAATTTTATTATGATGGAATCCATAAGTTACCCAAACTCTGGGAATGGTTGTTATTAATGACGGAAATTATTTTGAATAAAAATTTTGTTTAAGTATGTCCAGTTTTCAATAGTGTAAAAAGCGTAAAAAAACGCGGAAATTAACTTCTAGACCTAATACTTACCTATTGTTCCCTTTTTGTTGGAACGTTTCTGACGCCAGCCAAACCTCTTTTGCTTGGAAAACCCTTTTTTGATAGAATATTGTTCACTTTTTGTAGACTCTCCTCATTCAACTTAATTATTGTTCCCTTTTTGTTGGAACGTTTCTGACGCCAACCAAACCTCTTTTGCTTGGAAGACCCCTTTTTGATAGAATTGTTCACTTTTTATTGATATTACGAAGTAATATCCCTGAAAAATCTTCAATAATTCTCGAATAGCATGGATTGCTATAATAATCAGTAAGCAACAACCTTGTTGCGCACGCTACAAATGAAGCGCTACTCACTTCCCACGACGTCCTGATGATGTCAGAAAATGCCCTATGCACTTGGCACCACCTTGGCACGACGTCCTGATGACGTCACCAGATGCTTTATGCACTTGGCACGACGTTCTGATGACATCATCAGATGCTATGTGTACTTTACATGACATCCTGATGACGTCATCAGATGCCCTATGTACTTTACATGACATCCTGATGAAGCCATCAGATGCCCTATGTACTTTACATGACATCCTGATGAAGTCATCAGATGCCCTATGTACTTTACATGACATCCTGATGACGTCATCAGATGCCCTATGTACTTTACATGACACCTGATAACGTCATCAGATGCCCTATGTACTTTCCATGACACCCTGATGACGTCATCAGATGCCCTATGTACTTTACATGACACACCTGATGACGTCAACAGATGCCCTATGTACTTTACATGACACCCTGATGACGTCATCAGATGCCCTATGTACTTTACATGACATCCTGATGACGTCATCAGATGCCCTATGTACTTTACATGACACCTGATGACGTCATCAGATGCCCAATGTACTTTACATGACACCCTGATGACGTCAACAGATGCCTATGTACTTTACATGACACCCTGATGACGTCATCAGATGCCCTATGTACTTTACATGACATCCTGATGACGTCATCAGATGCCCTATGTACTTTACATGACACCCTGATGACGTCATCAGATGCCTATGTACTTTACATGACACCCTGATGACGTCATCAGATGCCCTATGTACTTTACATGACATCTGATGACGTCATCAGATTGCCTATGTACTTTACGCTGACACCTGATGACGTCAACAGATGCCCTATGTACTTTACGCTGACGCACTGATGACGTCATCGGGGTGTCATGTACTACATAGAGCATCCTGATGACGTCATCAGGATGTCCCTATGTACTAAGTACAGGGCAAAATCTGATGACGTCATCAGATGCCCTATGTACTTTACATGGGCATCTGATGACGTCATCAGATGCCCTTATGCAAAGTACTTATAGGCATCTGATGACGTCATCAGGTGTCGCTGGAGAGAGAATGCGCATAGGCATGCATCCTGATGACGTTATCAGATGCTATGTAAGTTACATAGACATCTGATGACGTCATCAGGATGTCTCTATGTACTTACATAGACATCTGATGACTTCATCAGGATTGATAAATGTACTAGTACATAGAATCTGATGACTTCATCGGGATGTCATGTAAGTACATCAGGCATCGTGACCAACGTCATCAGGATTGCGCATGTACATGACACCTGATGACGTCATCAGATGCCGAGTGCATAAAATCTGGTGACGTCATCGAGACGTCGTACCAGGTGGTGCCAAGTGCATAGGGCGTTTTCTGACATCATCAGGACGTCGTGGATTGATGCCCTATGTACATTTGTAGCGTGCGTCAACATTAGGGTTACTGATTATTATAGCAATCCCTGATGAAGATTTTTCAGGGTATTACTTCGTAATTATCAATAAAAGTGAACAATTCTATCAAAGTGTCTTCAAACAAGAAGGTTTGGTGGCGTCATCAGATGCCCTATGAACAATTTACATGACACCCTGATGAGGATCAGAGTCTACAAAAAGTGAACAATATTCTATCAAAGACGGTTTTCCAGATGCCCGAAGAGGTTTGGCTGGCGTCATGGAAACGTTCCATCAAAGAAGAGGGAACGATAGGTAAGTATTGGGTCATCAGAAGTTAATTTCGCGTTTTTTACTTTACACGCTGATTGAAGATGCTGGACATGTACTTTACGTACCCTGATGACGTCATCAGATGTTTGCCGTCATTAATAACAGCCATTTCCCAGATGTTCCTTTGGGTACTATGGATTCCATGACATCCGTATGACGTTTAACATCCGCATGTACTTCATCAGGCCATTTTTGACATCTTGACGATCTTTTACTAGCACCGCTGATGACGTCATCAGATGCCTATTGACGAGAGTGACATCCGATGACGTCATCAGTACGGCGGGTGCTTTGTGACACCCTGATTTGACGTCATTTAACGGCGTATCCTTTAGCGAGCATGAGGTCGGCGTTATCATGTAGCAATGACACCCGTGATCGACGTCATCAGATTCTGATAATCTTCTTCGATTCATGCCGCAATTGCGCCTGATTGATGTCATCAGATGCCCTATTCGCGGTAACGCCCTGATTCGCCCGGGTTGAAGAGTTCATAGTACAGTATGCCGCGTTGACGTCATCAGCTATGCCCTAGTAAGACGCTGACACGTGGATGACGTTTGCGATCAGATGCCCTA
Organism: Aplectana chamaeleonis; assembly: GCA_029168955.1. Lineage (NCBI taxonomy): Eukaryota > Metazoa > Nematoda > Chromadorea > Rhabditida > Cosmocercidae > Aplectana > Aplectana chamaeleonis. Next base: position 1,150,520 of record JAPDOI010000046.1, on the reverse strand, counting down.
TGTACTTTATGACACGCTGACGATTTTCTTCATCAGCCGGATTTACTTTAGGTGCATCATGACGCCATGAGTGCGGTGTAAAAGACTTTCAGATGACACCCAGATGACGTCATCAGTTGTTTTTCCAATGCTCTAATAACTGTTTGCGTTCTGATGACCATCAGAGTCCTATTCCTTCGCTGAATCTTCCACCCTGATGCCTTCAATCAGAATAGAAATTGAGCTAGGTGACGAATCAGATGCTTCTATGTATTTGGTGATCAACCCTGATGACGTCGATCCAGATGCCTGAGTTCTGGCAATCAGATATTTCGGGCTTTTTGGCTGTCCTGGTCGATCTTTGTGTACTTTAACATGATCACCCGATTTGAAACGTAGGTATTCTTTGAAACCATTGCCCTTATGTATTATGGATGAGCAACATCCTGAAGCTGGGCGCGTCATTTGGTGCGCGTCAGTGCTACTTCTTGAGATGACACCCTGATGACGTCCGCAGATGGCGTTTTTCCGACACCCTGATGACGCATATTCAGATGCTAAAATGTACTTTTTTATAAGGTGACGTGACGTCACCAGTTATATAATCAATGAAGCTGATGACGTCATCAGATGCATGTACCTGACATAAGATTCGTTATGTAAAAATAATTTTAGATGACACTCAATGACGTCATCAGATGCCCTATGTAACTTTTGACATGAATGAGGACGTCTGCAGATGTATGTACTTTATGACATTTTCGGGATGGTTACGTCATCTGATGCCCTATGTACTTGTAGCAAAACAACCGTTGTGGACACTTCTGAGGATTCAATGGTTTCAGATGCCCTATTTCGTTGACGAATATAAGAAAATAATCTCGTGACGTCATGCTGCCTTGTACAAAGCTGCTATGGAGCTAACAGGCTGATGAGCTGTCATTTTTGGCGTATGTCTTTCTGTTCTGATGAGTCATCAGAAGCCTGTACTTGGGTTTGCATGCTGCATGGCCAAATATTCATAGTCAGATAGTATGTAAGTTTTGGAACCGCATGCTTCCGTGTAGAACTCCGCGGCGGTTTGTTTTTTCTGTTAGAAGTATCGGCCAGGAAAATCCGGTCTCAGAAAATATTGTTCACTTTTTATGTAGACTCTCACTCATTCTACTTACCTATTGTTCACTTTTGTTGGAACGTTTCTGACACCATGACGTCAAACCTCTTTGCTTGGAAAACCCTTTTTAGATAGAATATTGTTCACTTTGTAGATCTCTCATTCAACAATTATTGTTCACCTAGTTGGAACGTTTTCTGACGCCTTTATTAACAAACCTCTTTTGCTTGGAAGACCCTTTTGATAAATTGTTCACTTTATTGACACCCTGATGCAGTAATCACCAGAAAATCTTCAATAATTCTCGAATGAAATGTAGTTGCTATAATAATCAGTATGCCTTAGCCTTGTTTTACGCTGCAAATGAAGACGTCACTCATTTGACGTCACACCTGATGATGTCAAGAAATGCCTATGCACTTGACCACCTTGGCACGACGTCCTGATGACGTCGCTATGTGCTTTATGCACTTGTGACGTTCTGATGACATCATCAGATGCTATGTGTACTTTACATGACATCCTGATGACGTCATCAGATGCCTATGTACTTTACATGACATCCTGATGAAGCCATCAGATGCCCTATGTACTTTACATGACATCCTGATGAAGTCATCAGATGCCCTATGTACTTTACATGACATCCTGATGACGTCATCAGATGCCCTATGTACTTTACATGACACCTGATAACGTCATCAGATGCCTATGTACTTTCCATGACACCTGATGGCGTCATCAGATGCCCTATGTACTTTACATGACACCCTGATGACGTCAGCAGATTGCCCTATGTACTTTACATGACACCTGATGACGTCATCAGATGCCCTATGTACTTTACATGACATCCTGATGACGTCATCCAGATGCCCTATGTACTTTACATGACACCCTGATGACGTCATCAGATGCCCAATGTACTTTACATGACACCCTGATGACGTCAACAGATGCCCTATGTACTTTACATGACACCCTGATGACGTCATCCAGATGCCTATGTACTTTACATGACATCCTGATGACGTCATCAGATGCCATATGTACTTTACATGACATCCTGATGACGTCATCAGATGCCCTATGTACTTTACATGACACCCTGATGACGTCATCAGATGCCCTATGTACTTTACATGACATCCTGATGACGTCATCAGATGCCCTATGTACTTTACATGACATCCTGATGACGTCATCAGATGCCTATGTACTTTACATGACATCCTGATGACGTCATCAGATGCCCTATGTACTTCACGTGACACCTGATGACGTCATCAGATGCCCTATGTACTTCACGTGACACCTGATGACGTCATCAGATGCCCTATGTACTTTACATGACATCCTGATGACGTCATCAGATGCCCTATGTACTTTACATGACACCCTGATGACGTCACCAGATGCTTTATGCACTTGGCACGACGTTCTGATGACATCATCAGATGCTATGTGTACTTTACATGACATCCTGATGACGTCATCAGATGCCCTATGTACTTTACATGACATCCTGATGAAGCCATCAGATGCCCTATGTACTTTACATGACATCCTGATGAAGTCATCAGATGCCCTATGTACTTTACATGACATCCTGATGACGTCATCAGATGCCCTATGTACTTTACATGACACCCTGATAACGTCATCAGATGCCTTATGTACTTTCCATGACACCCTGATGACGTCATCAGATGCCCTATGTACTTTACATGACACCCTTATGACGTCAACAGATGCCCTATGTACTTTATATGACACCCTGATGACGTCATCAGATGCCCTATGTACTTTACAAGACATCCTGATGACGTCATCAGATGCCTATGTACTTTACATGACACCCTGATGACGTCATCAGATGCCCTATGTACTTTATATGACACCCTGATGACGTCATCAGATGCCCTATGTACTTTACAAGACATCCTGATGACGTCATCAGATGCCCTATGTACATTAGATGACACCCTGATGACGTCATCAGATGCCCTATGTACTTTACATGACACCTTGATGACGTCATCAGATGCCGTATGTGCTTTATATGACACCCTGATGACGTCATCAGATGCCTATGTACTTTACATGACATCCTGATGACGTCATCAGATGCCCTATGTACTTTACATGACATCCTGATGACGTCATCAGATGCCCTATGTACTTTACATGACATCCTGATGACGTCATCAGATGCCCTATGTACTTCACGTGACACCTGATGACGTCATCAGATGCCCTATGTACTTTACGTGACACCCTGATGACGTCATCAGATGCCTATGTACTTTACATGACATCCTGATGACGTCATCAGATGCCCTATATTACTTTACATGACACCTGATGACGTCATCAGATGCCCTATGTACTTCACGTGACACCCTGATGACGTCATCAGATGCCTATGTACTTTACATGACACCCTGATGACGTCATCAGATGCTATGTACTTCGTGACACCCTGATGACGTCATCAGATGCCCTATGTACTTTACATGACACCCTGATGACGTCATCAGATGCCCTATGTACTTTACATGACATCCTGATGACGTCATCAGATGCCCTATGTACTTTACATGACACCCTGATGACGTCATCAGATGCCCTATGTACTTTACATGACACCCTGATGACGTCATCAGATGCCCTATGTACTTTACATGACATCCTGATGACGTCATCAGATGCCCTATGTACTACATGACACCTGATGACGTCATCAGATGCCCTATGTACTTTACATGACACCCTGATGACGTCATCAGATGCCCTATGTACTTTACATGACACCCTGATGACGTCATCAGATGCCCTATGTACTTTACATGACACCCTGATGGCGTCATCAGATGCCCTATGTACTTTACATGACACCCTGATGACGTCACCAGATGCTTTATGCACTTGGCACGACGTTCTGATGACATCATCAGATGCTATGTGTACTTTACATGACATCCTGATGACGTCATCAGATGCCCTATGTACTTTACATGACATCCTGATGACGTCATCAGATGCCCTATGTACTTTACATGACACCCTGATGACGTCATCAGATGCCCTATGTACTTCACGTGACACCCTGATGACGTCAACAGATGCCCTATGTACTTTACATGACACCCTGATGACGTCATCAGATGCCCTATGTACTTTACATGACATCCTGATGACGTCATCAGATGCCCTATGTACTTTACATGACATCTTGATGACGTCATCAGATGCCCTATGTACTTTACATGACACCCTGATGACGTCAACAGATGCCCTATGTACTTTACATGACACCCTGGTGACGTCATCAGATGCCCTTTGTACTTTCCATGACTTCCTGATGACGTCATCAGATGCCCTATGTACTTTACATGACACCCTGATGACGTCATCAGATGCCTATGTACTTCACGTGACACCCTGATGACGTCATCAGATGCCCTATGTGCTTTACATGACATCCTGATGACGTCATCGAGATGCCCTATGTACTTTACATGACACCCTGATGACGTCATCAGATGCCCTATGTACTTTACATGACACCCTGATGACGTCATCAGATGCCTATGTACTTTACGATGCACCCTGATGACGTCATCAGATGCCCTATGTACTTTACATGACACCTGATGACGTCATCAGATGCCCTATCTACTTTACATGACACCCTGATGACGTCATCAGATGCCCTATGTACTTTACATGACACCCTGATGACGTCATCAGATGCTCCTATGTACTTTACATGACACCTGATGACGTCATCAGATGCCCTATGTACTTTACATGACATCCTGATGACGTCATCAGATGCCCTATGTACTTTACATGACACCCTGATGACGTCATCAGATGCCCTATGTACTTTACATGACACCTGATGACGTCATCAGATGCCCTATGTACTTTACATGACACCCTGATGACGTCATCAGGTGCCCTATGTACTTTACATGACATCCTGATGACGTCATCAGATGCCCTATGTACTTTACATGACATCCTGATGACGTCATCCAGATGCCCTATGTACTTTACATGACACCCTGATGACGTCATCAGATGCCTATGTACTTTACATGACACCCTGATGACGTCATCAGATGCCCAATGTACTTTACATGACACCTTGATGACGTCATCAGATGCCCTATGTACTTTACATGACATCCTGATGACGTCATCAGATGCCCTATGTACTTTACATGACACCCTGATGACGTCATCAGATGCCTATGTACTTTACATGACACCCTGATGGCGTCATCAGATGCCCTATGTACTTTACATGACACCCTGATGACGTCATCAGATGCCCAATGTACTTTACATGACATCCTGATGACGTCATCAGATGCCCTATCTACTTTACATGACACCCTGATGACGTCATCAGATGCCTATGTACTTTACATGACACCCTGATGACGTCATCAGATGCCCTATGTACTTTACATGACACCCTGATGACGTCATCAGATGCCCTATGTACTTTACATGACACCCTGATGACGTCATCAGATGCCCTATGTACTTTACATGACACCCTGATGACGTCATCAGATGCCCTATGTACTTTACATGACACCCTGATGACGTCATCAGATGCCCTATGTACCTTACATGACATCCTGATGACGTCATCAGATGCCCTATGTACTTTACATGACACCTGATGACGTCATCAGATGCCTATGTACTTTACATGACATCCTGATGACGTCATCAGATGCCCTATGTACTTTACATGACACCTGATGACGTCATCAGATGCCCTATGTACTTTACATGACACCTGATGACGTCATCAGATGCCCTATGTACTTTACATGACATCCTGATGACGTCATCAGATGCCCTATGTACTTTACATGACATCTTGATGACGTCATCAGATGCCCTATGTACTTTACATGACACCCTTTATGACGTCATCAGATGCCCTCTGTACTTTGGATGACTCCTTGATGACGTCTTCAGATGCCCTATGTACTTTACATGACATCGTGATGACGTCATCAGATGCCCTATGTACTTTACATGACACCCTGATGACGTCATCAGATGCCCTATGTACTTTACATGACACCCTGATGACGTCATCAGATGCCTATGCACTTTACATGACATCCTGATGACGTCACCAGATGCCCTATGGACTTTTACATGACACCCTGATGACGTCATCAGATGCCCTATGCACTTTACATGACATCCTGATGACGTCATCAGATGCCCTATGTACTTTACATGACACCCTGATGACGTCATCAGATGCCCTATGTACTTACATGACACCCTGATGACGTCATCAGATGCCCTATGTACTTTACATGACACCCTGATGACGTCATCAGATGCCCTATGTACTTTACATGACACCTGATGACGTCATCAGATGCCCTATGTAGTTTACATGACACCCTGATGACGTCATCAGATGCCCTATGTACTTTACATGACACCCTGATGACGTCATCAGATGCCCTATGTACTTTACATGACATCCTGATGACGTCATCAGAGGACCTATGGACTTTACATGACGCCGTGATGACGTCATCAGATGCCTATGTACTTTACATGACACCTGATGACGTCATCAGATGCCCTATGTACTTTACATGACACCCTGATGACGTCATCAGATGCCCTATGTACTTTACATGACATCCTGATGACGTCATCAGATGCCCTATGTACTTTACATGACACCCTGATGACGTCATCAGATGCCCTATGTACTTTACATGACACCCTGATGACGTCATCAGATGCCCTATGTACTTTACATGACATCCTGATGACGTCATCAGATGCCCTATGTACTTTACATGACACGGTGATGACGTCATCAGATGCCCTTTGTACTTTACATGACATCCTGATGACGTCATCAGATGCCCTATGTACTTTACATGACACCCTGATGACGTCATCAGATGCCCTATGTACTTTACATGACACCCTGATGACGTCATCAGATGCCCTATGTACTTTACATGACATCCTGATGACGTCATCAGATGCCCTATGTACTTTACATGACATCCTGATGACCTCATCAAATGCCCTATGTACTTTACATGACACCCTGATGACGTCATCAGATGCCCTATGTACTTTACATGACACATTGATGACGTCATCAGATGCCCTATGTACTTTACATGACACCCTGATGACGTCATCAGATGCCCTATGTACTTTACATGACACCTGATGACGTCATCAGATGCCCTATGTACTTTACATGACATCCTGATGACGTCATCAGATGCCTATGTACTTTACATGACATCCTGATGACGTCATCAGATGCCCTATGTACTTTACATGACATCCTGATGACGTCATCAGATGCCCTATGTACTTTACATGACACCCTGATGACGTCATCAGATGCCTATGTACTTTACATGACACCTGATGACGTCATCAGATGCCCTATGCACTTTACATGACATCCTGATGACGTCATCAGATGCCCTATGTACTTTACATGACACCCTGATGACGTCATCCAGATGCCCTATGTACTTTACATGACACCCTGATGACGTCATCAGATGCCCTATGTACTTTACATGACACCTGATGATGTCATCAGATTGCCCTATGTACTTTACATGACACCCTGATGACGTCATCAGATGCCCTATGTACTTTACATGACACCCTGATGACGTCATCAGATGCCCTATGTACTTTACATGACACCCTGATGACGTCATCAGATGCCCTATGTACTTTACATGACACCCTGATGACGTCATCAGATGCCCTATGTACTTTACATGACATCCTGATGACGTCATCAGATGCCCTATGTACTTTACATGACACCCTGATGACGTCATCAGATGCCCTATGTACTTTACATGACACCCTGATGACGTCATCAGATGCCCTATGTACTTTACATGACATCCTGATGACGTCATCAGATGCCCTATGTACTTTACATGACACCCTGATGACGTCATCAGATGCCCTATGTACTTTACATGACACCCTGATGACGTCATCAGATGCCCTATGTACTTTACATGACATCCTGATGACGTCATCAGATGCCCTATGTACTTTACATGACATCCTGATGACGTCATCCAGATGCCTATGTACTTTACATGACACCCTGATGACGTCATCAGATGCCTATGTACTTTACACATGACACCCTGATGGCGTCATCAGATGCCCTATGTACTTTACATGACATCCTGATGACGTCATCAGATGCCCTATGTACTTTACATGACACCCTGATGACGTCATCAGATGCCCTATGTACTTTACATGACACCCTGATGACGTCATCAGATGCCCTATGTACTTTACGTGACACCCTTATGACGTCATCAGATGCCCTATGTACTTTACATGACATCTTGATGACGTCATCAGATGCCCTATGTACTTTACATGACACCCTGATGACGTCATCAGATGCCCTATGTACTTTACATGACATCTTGATGACGTCATCAGATGCCCTATGTACTTTACATGACATCTTGATGACGTCATCAGATGCCCTATGTACTTTACATGACACCCTGATGACGTCATCAGATGCCCTATGTACTGATAGCCTGCGACCAGTGGCAGTGGCTAGTGGCGCGAACGAGGAACGAGGGACGAGGAACAGGACACGAGGGACGCGTAACAAGAAAAAACGCGAATTTTATTTTAGCTAAGCTTCCGCCGATCTAACTTTGTTAATTTTCAATCGATTTGGCTCAAATTTTGTCAGCGGGTGTCTTCTATACTCTCTCACTTATATCCAGAAGGAAATCTCTAGAAAATTTGTTTTACAGGTTTTATTAACTATTTTACCAAAATCTAAGTGATCACAAGTGCCAGGCAAAACCAAACCTCTCCAGCCGCTTCGCGGCTGGAGCGATAATGAATCCAATGTCAGCATTTGGGCTAAAAAATGTATCCTAGAAAAACGGTATGCGATATGAATCAAAGCTCTGTCAGCATTGGCCTCACCACTATGCGACTAGCGGTGTGTGTGTGTGTGTGTGTGTGTGTGTGTGTGTGTGTGTGTGTGTGTGTGTGTGTGTGTGTGTGTGTGTGTGTGTGTGTGTGTGTGTGTGTGTGTGTGTGTGTGTGTGTGTGTGTGTGTGTGTGTGTGTGTGTGTGTGTGTGTGTGTGTGAGTGTGTGTGTGTGTGTGTGTGTGTGTGTGTGTGTGTGTGTGTGTGTGTGTGTGTGTGTGTGTGTGTGTGTGTGTGTGTGTGTGTGTGTGTGTGTGTGTATGTGTGCGTGGTGTGACAAGCGCGCTCCACCATACACTCGCCGCGCCAGCCGCGCCGCGCGACGGCGATTAGAGGTATCTTTACGTAACATGCTAGGAACTTTAATTCTAGCCCGTTTTTCACCGCGATACCTTGATAGCTTTTCAGCTATATTTGATCTAAAATGATTTTTGTAGTTTCTTCGATAACGTTTTTCATCGTGACCACTGCCTTCAATGATTCACAGGCACATACTGCAAAGGATTCCTCGAACATGCCCCTTACCCAAGCCTATGTTACCAGAATTCCAAACGTTTCCAATCCTTTCTCTCAATCTTTTTCAGTAGTTTTCCGTATTCAACAACACATAGTGATAGCAACCATTCCCATAATCTCTCTTTGGAGAATATCCATGTTTTCAATGCTAGATCAATTTGTAACAATATCTGATATTCTATCCCGGTCGTCACTATAAATTATGTACATGTGTAGATATGAAAACTGTCTTAAAAAAATTAAAATATAATTAATAGGTGTAATTTATGAATAAAGATTGTAATTCTCTACGATGGCTAACTTCTTTTCTTTTAATTTAATTTTTTTAATTAAAATTTACAATTTTCCGTGCCACATGTACAGTTCAACTGCGCATTGCCGTTCACCTAGTCTTGCACTCAAATTTGCACCCAGTCTTTAGGTATATCTGACATTCTTTCCCGGTCGTCACTATGAATTATGTACATGTGTATAGTGGAGTCCACCACTAGTGTCTCATTTACCTATCAATAAGAAGCGGTCGGCTGGGGATCAATGTGCATGAATCACATACCTTCACGCGCGATACCGATGGAGCGAGAGCGGTTGTGCTGCAATGAGTTTCATGTTCATTGATCTCCAATCGACCGCTTCTCATTGATAAGTAAATGAGACACTCTTGGTGGACTCCACTATAAATATAGAAATTATCTTAGTAGGTATAATTTATGAATAAAGACTGTAATTCTCTACGATGGCTAACTTCTGTTCTTTCAATTAAATTTTTAAATTTACAATTTTCCGTGCCACATGTACAGTTCAACTGCGCATTGCCGTTCAGTCCGCAAAGTGCACGTTGATTGCGAAAGCGTGCTGCGGCGCGGTTACGAGTATCCTCAGACAGGGATGTGGGATCACCCGGGCACCAAAGGCAAAAACCGCCCGGGTGATTTGACATCCCTATCTGAGGATACTCGCAACCAGTTTTCGCAACCAACGCAATCAACGGCAACAACCCTTAGGTTCAGAAAAGACTGAATTTATGAGGATTGGAAAATCGAGTACCTTTTCTGATTATACGTTGAATGGGATTCCAATCGAGGAAGTGAGTAAGGTCACAGATTTAGGCTTTAGCTACGATAGGAAATTGGACTTTACGGATCACTATAGACAAATATGTAGAAAGAAGATCACGAAAACATATCAGATAATCAAAGGACTTCACGCCAAGAATAAGGATGTGCTACTCAGGGCTTACAAAACCTATGTTAGGCAAATAGTAGAAAGTGGCACTGCAGTATTTTCCCGATTTACTGATAATTGAAAGAGTGCAGAATAATTATACTAGGAAGCTAATTTTGCGGTACAAAGGCTTTTTTTACACCGGCGTAGCGGGATCTAAAATCAGGAACAGATTTCTTGGTTTGAGCTCTTTGTCTTCACGGAGCGGTAACAGTTTTGTTTTCAAAATGCTGTCTGGTAAAATCAAAATCAACCCTTCAAAGTTCTATAAGCTCGTACCCTCGAAAACAAGAGATTTTCAGTTTAAGCTATGGTATACGAGACCGAAATTCAATACGGGAGCTTATTCTTTCACTGTCATGGCTGCTTCGAAATATGTAGGATTAAGAAGCTCTATCATTCCTTCTCTCATCAATTTTGGATCATTCAAGAGGTTTGCTAGGCAATTGTCGGATTAAGTGTTTTCGCTTGATTTAATGTGTAATCGCGTTGTTTTTTGGTTTTCTTTTTTTCTCACGACTGTCTTCTATGGTCGTCATTAATTATTATTATTACGTGCATTTTGCGGATTGAACGGCAATGCGCAGTTGAACTGTATGTTCGATGCAAGCTTATGCGAAGCCGTATCAAGGAACATTTCGAGTTCTCGACATTGATTGTCCAAAATCGAACAAAAATGTACCCTCGACGCCCGAGCAGCTCGCAGGAAGGAGCTTGGCCTGCGTTGCGGCTCGTTTCGATACGAGGTGAAGGGGTGGCCGGGTGGTGTTCCGGCCTCAACCCGGGCACCTGGTAATCGATGCGGTGGCGGCAATCAGGGGACAGGGGCTCTCTACACACCGAGAGAAGAGTTGTCTCGACTTTTGCGGCTCTAATTCCACTCGGGACCTATTCACTTGGATTGAGTAGGGTGACGTTTCGAACTGCAAAAACGGGACAACTCCTCCTTCTGTGTGTAGAGAGCCTCTATCCCAGCAATCAGCATCCGTAACCAGGTGCCAGGACTGAGGCCGGAACACCGCATGGACACTCGTTCACCTCTTATCAAAACGAGCCGCAACGCAGGCCAAGCCCCTCCCTGCGAGCTGCTCGGGCATCGAGGGTAGTTCCGAGCATACACGAAAATTGTAAAATGCTATTTTGGAACACGGGCGAAACATTCAAGTTACAAGGTGAATCAGGGCAAAGCTGTGCTCGCAGAATGAGTAAAGCTACCGTATTAAGTGGAATCAGGGGAATTCTGAATGAACATTCAGGAGTAAGGGGGAAAATCCAGCAGGGTTGGAGAACGCAGCCGAATTTGGCAGCGTACTACATCGACTCGCTGCCTCTGTTACAAAACAGGCAGCCTGTTTACTATCCCTGACCTTTGCTTGGGAGTTGCCTCGATTAAAGTATCCTCTGTTCCCTCGCGCGCTTGGGCGGAGCGAGGGTAGAAACAACGAGAAATTGTGGGGAGAAGGAGACGCAGTGTACGCACGCAGACGCGCGCGACGAACGGAAGTAAATCACACTCGGAAACAGAGGATAATAGTCGACTTGTGACATGGAGGCAACTCCCGGGTCTCCGGAGCATTGACAACCCGGCACGCGGGGTGTTGGAGTCAGTATGGTGAGCGCAGAGGACGAAAAGAAAGGCACTGCCAGCCGGCCTGGCACTCTCTCGTCCGGCAAAAATGCTAACTGGCTATGTCTGCGTATCCTCGGAGAAGGGTCATTTACAGCTATGGCTGTACAGTACAGGATGGGAGAATCCTAGTTTGGGAGGGAAGGGGGCACTTGGCATTCCAGAAAGGGGTCAAAGATGCAGCCTTCAGAAATCAAAGGATTTCCATGGAGTCTCTTGGGAAGCGATGCCTGATAACGCTATCAGATAACTAATACTGGAAAAAAATTATTTTCTAGATGAATATTGAGTGGCCCCCCTCAACTGAGTTTGCACCCAGGGATGGATCTATGAAGAAGTCGATTCATAAAGGCAGTGTAACGATAAAATTCACTTTCGTAATCTCCTCGGTTTGCGGAAGATCTGGTGTCCATAGCAAGGCAAGGCATATATAGCAAGGCATGCTTGCTTAAAAAGTTTTTAAACTTTCAAACTTCAAACTTTAAACTTATAAACGAACTCAAACTTGTTTTTCAAAAAGTTAAACTATGAAAATTGAGAAAACATTCTCAAAATCACACCACTTCTACGATAGTGATACAGCAGTCTGCGAATAACAGGTAAACGGAGGTTAGATTTTTAAATCAAATCGCTAAAACAGGCTTTCGATGAGGTGAGATAGGAAAACTGATGATGGTTACTTACTGTTTATCAAATCAAATAATACCAATTGGCTAATCGTGAAGATTTCTCGTGGATATTAAATACTACGTAAGACCAAGAAATAGTGAACAATTCTAGCTAAACGGGCTTTTTCAAGCAAAAGCATTTTGGCGCTGACAAAAACGCTCTAACGAAAAGGAACATCAGGAATGTGGGGTAGCTGAGTTTACAAAAATTGGAAAATATTACTTGGGAACCGATTTCCGCGGATAAAATTTCCAAATTCCCGAAACAAACTGTTGGGGTATTTCACATGGAAGAGCCCTAGGCTATTCGAAGGAGGGCTCATACTTAGTTGAAAAGGTCCATGTGTTGGCAATTCCACTTCCTACTGCACTTACAAGGATTTGCTCTTCTGCACATCAGAATGAACCCGTTTGTGTTTGCCAGAATCCATATACATCGAAACCCCAATCATACGACAGATGCCAGTCGATGGCACAATAGTAGCGTCTTTTTCTTCGTGCCTCCGGCGCAGGAGGTGGGGTGGAGAGCGCAGCAAGCGCGAGGGAAAGTGGGCGAGGCATGCTTGGTTGTCAATGGTACCGCAACCCAACTCCCGCCAAATAGGCTTCGGCGAAGCCTAATTACTGCGAAATTTTAGTCCCAGATGCGAGAAGAACGAGGCGCCTCTCGTGACTGCCCGATGAGATGCCGTCTCGCCTCACTCTACTCTCACTCTCGCCTCGCATTCTTCTCACGCTGCGAATTTTGTCGTTAGTTCGTGGATTTTTCCTATATCGTATACGCATACCGCTTCGCATTCATCTCACAGTAGAGAATTCGTTCAAAATAATTGTTAATTGATCAAAACCATAACTGCATTTAATACAGCAGCGGGAAAGTGAATACGATAGCAACAAGTGATAACATAACAACTTCAAAAACGATAACATTTGTTCATTTTCAACAAATAACATAACAACTTAAAAAACTATAACATTTGTTCATATTCAACAAAGCGAATAATACATCCCTCCATTGCATATGGAGTACAAATGACCACATTGAACATCAAAATAGGGAAAAAAGTCACACAGCCTTGGCCTGGAGGATCTTGGCAGATAACAGCTAATTCGCTGAGAACAAAAAAAAAGCTCCTCTTCTGCGAAGATAATGGTTGTTCGATTCCTTGAATAACCATAATCCTCGCAGAAAAGGAGTTAAACACAAAGAAATTCACACCACCAGTATGAGGGATTTAAACCAAAAAAAAACGGTGTCGAGAAAACCGTTTGAGATTATGCAACTAGGACAGAGAGGAATAATGACAAGTAGAACCGCATATCCTAATTGCAGTCTAGTACGGAAAACCCATAATCTAGCCACGTAAGAAACTTAAATCTTTCCGGAGAGCATGATATCAATTGAACGAATACAGGCAGGCATGGAACGCGGTGTTCAGACAGTGTGTGGGCTGCGCCTGACCACCTTGAAATGTTCGTTTAGGACCGATGTTCGCTAATAAGAGACGTTGAGAGGGCGTGTTACTGTGCGCGAGGTATGGATTGCACCATCAATGAATGCAGATTTACTCCACATTTTCATGGTGGTCATCGGACTAAGGTGTACGGTCTTAATTTTATAATGATGTGCAGTAACAGGGACAACAAAGGCATTCGAATGCAGGATCGCAAAAACAACCTAAGTGCTTAAAGGCACAGTACACCCTCAGACATGAATTTTGAGATTTGCATTTGAATGTGTAGTAGACATCTCCAATATAACACGTGCCAAGTGCGAGATCTCAATTCCTCCGAATAACCGAGATATAAGCGACCACCACAGGCCCGACCCCCTTCGCTCACCACCACAGGCCCGGCCCCCTACCAGATTTCCGAACTCGATAGCGGCTCGATGGATGGATGAATTCCAACAAGTCGTCGTTCTTCAGTCCATTGTCGGACTGTCTCCTTATCCTGGCTTGCATTCGCGCAACGATTACGGATGAAGAGAAATACAGGCCTGAGACAACTCGTCCACCAATTTTTCATCCTCAAAATATAGGCATTTTTAAGGAGCCATAACTCTGTTCATAAGGGGTCTTGGACAATTTCAAAGATACCGTTGTGATCCGCGTGTGACCGTCCTCAAGAGAAGCATAAAATCTGAGTAATAATTTTCTGTGTGTCCTGTGCCTTTAACGAACTAGGCAAAAACTGGGCTGCTCTCCCAAACAGAACTCGTCATCACTTGTCGCCGGGGCCTACCGCGTTGGTGCTGTTGGTCACCATGTAGATCACCTTTTGCTTCTGAAATAGCACGTAAGTTGAAAATTTAGAATTTTTGAGTTCTATGAGAAGTGTGCAATCTATCACTTGCGCAGGGTCAGACACCATTCCAACGCCCCTCATTTGCGAGCCTAGGCTGTTGTATACATAGCTGATAGCCTCGTTGATTTGATCTTTCTGAAAGAGTAATACATAACGCTAGAAAGGAAAAACCACTTTCACAGAAAAAATGAAGAAAAGTGCGCGGCAAGAGTCGCTACGCGAGCAATCAGTGAGGGAATGGAAGAGAATTGTGAACGAACGAGCAATGATAGCTGAGAAATAGATATTACAAAATTATTAACATTTTTGGAAAAAACTATCCAGGAAATTGGAAGTATACGTAAATTAACCCTGATAGACTCATCCCTCAGGCCGATTTTTTACAACGAAATATCACTAATCTGTAGATTTCTGAGTTTACCAGAGATTTAATACTGATTCACCGGAAAGTCGCGACCAATCTTACGGATCACAGAAAATCTTGCGCAGTACAGAAAATTCTAGCAGATTACGGGAGTAAAGCGACAGAATACGGTAGAATTACGAATAATTTTGGGAGAAATTCCACCAGAAAGATGTGAAGGAGCTTTTGAGTTTTCAGAAATCTAGTAGAATTTTTTGCTGAGGATGCAAAATATCTTTGCTTCTCTGGGCCATATTCCGGTCCGCAATTGCGTCTCGACACGCTTTGCGGCCGCGTGCATTCGAGTCGGAAGAGTTCCCAGCGCCGCAGCTGCCGATCTGTTGACTCTAGGTGGGTTTTGAAAACTCGAGAGTAAACGAAATCGGAGAAAACTATAAAAAAGTCCTGTTGAATCGGCTTTGACGCTGGAAACTCAACTGGTTCCAGCGCGTGCGGCCGCAAAGCGTGTCGAGACGCAATTGCAGAGCGGAATTTGGCCCGGATAAGCACAGTACAGCACGAACAACTCTACGAACTCAATCAGATCAGAGAAAGCATATAAGAGCAGAAAAAATAAGGGAAAGTTGAGAACGGAAAATTAGAGCTGTGCAAGCAGAATTATTTAGGTCAAAGGAAAATTGACGCAGTATCGATCGTTTTTCATCGGGAGTGGCATTGGAAAAAAGGCGCGAGCCGGGGAAAAAAATTTTGAACGAACGAATATCGAAAAACTTTCGAAATTTCGAAGGTCAAATGAACGAAATTCGGAACTCATCGAAATTTCGATTTTTTTCGAAATTTTTTTATTACGAAATTCGTCGAAAATTACGAACTTTTTTCGAAATCAGTCGGAATTTTCGAAAGTTTTTCGAAGGTATTCCGAACGAACGAATTTCGGAAAAATTTCGAAAAATCGGATTTCGAGCGAACGAAAAGTGAAAAAATTTCGTTCAACGAAATTTCGAACGAACGAAATTTGAAGAAATTTCGGTCGACGAAATTTTGAACGAACGGACTTTGAAAAAATTTCGTTCGACGAAATTTCGAACGAACGAACTTTGAAAAAATTTTGTTCGACGAAATTTTTAACGAACGGAATCTGAAAAAATTTCGTTCGACGAATTTTCTAACGAACGAAAACGAACGAAAAAATTCCGAAAAATCTTTCGAAAATTTCTTTCGTGTACAACTATACTTGCGACGCAGTCAACAGGCCGGCTCCGTCCTGTAAGGCAATAATCTATTCGTTTCGACAGTTTTCGATTGGTCAATGACCTCGAGCTCCTTCGTAGTGTGTTCTGATCGACAGAATTCTAAGAATAAGGGCCGTCGGTCATTTGCAAGTTTCCATTTTCGCGAATACTGTCATGGGGTTCTTAACTATTTCGTTCACTTCACATTTTTTTATTCATGATCCTTTTTTAATGAAATGTACTATCCCTTGTTCAAATGATGTTCGCGTTGACATTCATTGAAAGAGACTCTCGTTTGGAGAAGGAAAATCACAAAAATGGAGAAATGACATTAAATTGAATGACTGAATGAATGAATTACACAAAAACTTGAACGGTAGGTAAATGTTCCAGATTTAGCTGCGACCTTGCCTACAATGGCTTTTTCTGGTGCGGGCCACTAATTTAGCATAGCCTCAAGATTTTTTTCATGAACCACATTGTCTCACGATATATGAAACGTCACTCAGCCACCTTCTATGACTATTCGAATATCGCAAAAAGTGGGACAGGAGCTGTCTACACAGTAAGGGAGGAGTTGTCTCGCCTTCCGCGGCTCTAATTCTACCCCAGACCACATCGCTTGAATTGAGTAGCGCGACGTGTCCAATTGCACGAATGAGACAACTCCTCCCTCTGTGCATACAGGGCCCATATCCCGTAAAAAGTATCTGACCATTGATCATTGCCTTAAAGGCAGTGTTCACGATGAATATGGCACTCGAGTTCGACTCAAAAATGAGATTGCTTGGTCGTGAGGTAACTAATAGTGAAGAAACAGGGGAGAAAAACGTCCAGAATAACTCGAAATAACGCTTTCTAAATTCAGGGCTTCGACGAGAATCATGGGCCCTGCTGATTTTCGCAAGCGCGCCCTAATCGCGGAATCTGCGCGAATCGATAATGCTAACTGCGTCAGAGTTGCTTGGCAATTCGCCATCGAAACGTGTGCGGCGCCACAAGCTCGTCCGATTGGGGGGGGGCTGACCGGGATAGGTAGGCGCACCGGGAGAGCTTTCAAAGCCGTTTGTATTTATTTCTGGCCAGCTTTCGTTGCTTTCTTCGACCCTATCCTCTACATCACCTGCCAACTTAGCGTTTCACACCGAGACTTCGAGAACGAGTTTTATCGTGAACACTGCCTTTAAAAGTCGCCATAGCTGAAGTATTGATCAAATCTGAATTTGAACAAAAACCCTCAGGCATTCGGGAGCTCCTAGCCCACGACATGGAGATTGGGGCGAGAATACCGCGAAGTGGCGCAATCGACTTCGTCGCGGTATTCTTTGGCAAAGCTCGTGGGCCACTAGCGAAATGCTTTTTTTCCAACTTTATAGTAGCCCACGAGTATACGGCTGTCCTTTATCGACGATTTGCTGTCGCTACTAGCCCACGGCAAAGCTGTTTTCGAAATTTGCACGTACGCCCGACACTGATCGTGTCAAGGCAGATCGAGACGTGTCCAAACAATTCGCCACGTCATGGTTGGGCGTCATTCTTGATTTTTTTCTTCCTGTTCTTCTGATGCTGTCTTCTGCCTGCAATTATCAAGTGAACTCCAAAAACCGAGAGGTGCCTATTGCTACAAGGACATAAAATGATGATATCAGTTGCATTTCTATATATCAGGCTTTCAAATGAAAGTTAAATCAAAGCATTTTATGGCTTTGCGGAAAAAGGCACCGCTCGGTATTTTTCGTCTAGATTGAAATGTACCGACCAAAGTGGCACGATACATAATTTCTCTGAAAGAAGTCTTGAGATCTGTACCATTGCTTTGATCTCATTTTTAATGTAACCGAGTTTCCTATTTGCTTGTGACACTCCTGTGGAGCTGGAACATTTTCATTTTTATATTTGGTTTTGGTACTCGATCTCTAGCTGCAATCGTTATTTTCTTATGTTGTATTATTTTTTCATTCTGCTATGCTTATTTGGATTTTGCATATTTTTTGTAGCAGTGAATATGTTATTTGGTGAATTTCCGCCCCTGCGTGCAAATGAGTGCGCAAAGTGGCAATGGACCGCGTTTATTTGGGAGCGCTGAAAAACTCGGGGTGCGAAACTAGATGGGGGGCACTCAGAGTTCAAGTGAGAAATGAATGATTCTGCTTTCGGAAATCGATCAAATTTCAAGAAATTTTTAGGAAATTACGAGTCATAACGTCATCACATATCTGATAACCAAAGAAATATTCATTTTAATGAATGAATCTTTTATTTCTATGAGTTAGTCTTGGATGGCCCCCACCTAGTTTTGCACACTCATTTGCGCTTCTGTGATGATGGCGTATCGCGTAGTCGATTATGTGCACAGTGTGCATCTGCAGACATGACAGACACTCCTGAGGTCGAATGCACATCTCTCCCCGCACGTCCCCGTCCCCGCGAAGGCCATCCATGGTTGGTCAATTTCGTCTGATGACCAATCACAGAGTGGCATCGCGG
Organism: Aplectana chamaeleonis; assembly: GCA_029168955.1. Lineage (NCBI taxonomy): Eukaryota > Metazoa > Nematoda > Chromadorea > Rhabditida > Cosmocercidae > Aplectana > Aplectana chamaeleonis. The sequence goes on along the minus strand of JAPDOI010000046.1, from coordinate 1,130,971 downwards.
AACGGGGACTTGCGAGGAGAGATGTGCATACCAGGTCTGTGCGTAACTGAATTTTGTATTTTCGTAATTTTGAAATTCCTCGTATTTCGTAAATCGCAATTCGTAAATCTCAACTGATAATGAATAATGAGCACCCAAACCTCATTCGATGTGGAAACACCGTAGCATTTCAGTGATGAGGTGTTTCCATCGCGAAGTAGGCTGAGGGTTGGGTTCCAAAGTGACATCTTTAGAGCAGCACTTGAATAAATATTCAGTTCACATACGTGGGATAGGAACGACTTTAATAGGGAGAATGAAAACTCTAAATTTATTCAAGTACCACACCTGTGCCAGGTTTCGCCCAACTTTTGAATACGAAAGCATAGGGAATCATCGTTCTACCAAACACAGTTCAGTTGATGCCAAGGAGGGCAACACTGTGATGAGAAAAATTTATGGTTGGATAGTTTTAGCCTTAACCTCTTGAGGAAGGATGCTTGATATGTGGCCATCCCAAAGGGATATACATTTACCAAACCACTTCTTCACACAGAAAACGAGTACGCTCTATATTTGTAAAGCGCTAATCTGAACGGAGTTATAAGCGTTCCTACACATAAGCGTATGTTTGTTGAGGTGGAGACGACGGTCTTCTTCTTCTTATCGGCCACAGCAGTTTCTTCTCATAGGCGTAGAAAGGCAGCTACATCACACGGCTTGTTCCAAATATCACGAGCAGACAGAGAAGTAGGTCTGGCGGAGCATGAAAATAAATGCTATGAATCATTCCCAGTATTCTGACAGGCGGGACAGTTATCTGGGACCGACTCGTCGATCCTGTGTACGTAGGCTTTGAGATATGAAGAATGACCGCAACGTAGACCTGCCAGAGTGACGCGAGAGCGCCTGGGCAGATTTTCCTCACTATCATCAACTGTAGGAGGCACGACACCAAGGATCGGGTTGGAAGGGGCGCAGGTCAGGAACTCAGACACAAATCTAGTGTGCTCGATTTGTTGTAGCCTCTTTCGTGTGAGCTCAGAGGTGGCCCATCTTTGACGATCCAATGTATAAATAGCATCATGGAGTGGTGTGCGAATATTACGGTGATGTGGATCAGATGACAGAAGTGGCTAGTTGGGATGTGCGGCGTTCTTAATAATGCCAATGTGGAATTGTTGAGATTGCAGCTGGCAGTGTTGTTTGACAGGAAGTACTGCACATACTTGATGGAGATGGGATATGGGCTTGGGGGAACTTTGAAAAAAAAACCTCAATTTCTGGTATGAATTTGATTTGTTTTATGGAAATTTCTCTGATTTTCTCGAAGCTGGTCATTAGGGTAAGAAATGTTTAGTCACTCCCAAAAATAGAGAAAGCGGAAATAAATTTACAATAATAGTTCTTAAGAATTTTCATTCGGAAGATTGTCCGTAGGTAAGATCGGTAGGCTTTAACGAATATGCGTCTGGGCCGGCTCAGTTTACTCCGAAGATGGTATTTCAGAAGAAAGGACGTAGAGACAGCCGCAGTCCTGACGAGAATCTGGATGATGGAGAGGAAGAATGAATTTACTGGACGACCGTGACCCTGTCATGTTGATCAGCTGCCCGGGCTGAAGCGTTTAACTTCTGCCAGGTCGTGATTTCGTGAATTTGTTGGGTCTTTATTATAGATCGTGATAACCGGTGTTCAAACTTGTCTTGTTGTTTTTTTTTACCTTGTTGAAGTATGTTTTTATTGCTATTTTTGAAGATCTTGTGAATCATGGTCCCTAGGCCTTTGCTGCATCTCGTGATTTTGTGCCTTTGGAGCCTTTGTTTCGAAACATGATCCGGTGAATTTCGGGTCCCCAGGCTTCTGTTATGCGAAATGATTGTGTGAATTAGGGTGCCTATGCGAGAATTAGGGTGCTAGGCGAGAAGAATGCTCATGTGCTTTTTTTGTAAAGTCTGAAATATTTTTGCGTTTACGCCGAATTCCATTATGAATCTGTATTGCTGGTGCTCACGGAACAACTTGAAAGAAAGCGGTGCAAGTCTAGTTAACAAGCTGTGTGATGGCGCATGAGCAGCACTACAACCAGTGGCTTAGCTAAAGAGTGATTCAATACTTTTCGAGCGACAGTCAAAATCTGGGTTAGTAGCAGTAGAAGCGTGGTTGAACAGCTGTGTAATACGAGGTCAATAGCTGGTCAACACCACGAGGGCAGCACGTCAATTGCGCGACAATAGTCCGTCAATAGCTCGCAAATAGTGCGGCAGTAACGCGAGTATAGCACTTCAATACCGCTGCAGTAGCGCGATAATAGTACGTCAATAGTGCGGTGTGAACACGACAGAAGTGCGGCAATAGAAGTATTATAACGCGTCGACAACGCTACGATAGCAAGACGAAACCGCGAACATAACGCATCTAGACCGCCACAACAACGTGAAAAACCCCGAAAATAACGCGTCCAAACCGCGCCAGTAGCATAACAAGACCGCCACAATCGCGTGACAAAACCGCAACAATAGCATGACGAAACCGCGATAATCGCATGACGAAACCACGGCAGAGCATGGCGAAACCGCGACAAAACCGCGTCTATGCCGCGGGAGTGGCGCTGCTTTTCCACGACAGTGGCACATCAACACCGCGACTATCACGATTTGGGGCTCCTAGCCCAGTTGTCCGAGCGCTCGGAGCGGCTTTCTTGTGGGCTAGGGGCGGGTCAGTGCCAGAGCCCTTCATAAATAGCGTAATCAGTCGAGACGGAGAAAAGAAGGCAAATCCCAGCTCCGTGAGATTACAGAAGATTCAACCCTATGATTGAGCGGAGATGAAGGTGAATTATACTCTATCCAGAGAATCATGTGTGTACTTGACAGTGGACACAATATTCCGCAAGCTCCATTTGCAGGCGACTGTCCGATTGCCGATCACGTCGTTGAGGACTTTCTGCCGCTACGAAGCCATCGCACCTGCGACGAAGCATTCATTAGGCAACACATGATCGAGGTATTGTTGCATATTTTGGCAAAAATCAGTCACAACCGCTTCGTCTATGTGGTGCTGAGGCAGTAATCACAATTACACATGTAAATTCATTTCCTGTAGAACAATTTCTTTAATGATTCCAACGCTCATTCTTCCATAGCTCTACACAATTTCTTCCAGAAAATTACTGAACTCTTTACTAACGCTGCTGATTAAACATGGGATAAAAAAGAAAAAGCAAAGTGAATTCAATCAAAACGCGACTCTCCCAAGCAAAACAGGGCTTGGTGCTGACACCCTCTCGTCTTTCGGAATTTCCTGTACGTTACAGCGAGTGGTTAGGACTCCACCTGCCGAAACCAACATCAAGTGCTTGGAAATAGAAAAAATTGTTAGACTTCAGGTATGTGATGTCTAATAAGTCTCATAGCGGATTTTCTGCGAACTCAGAGACTTCGGCCTACAAAGTTGTCCGTTGTAACCGACGATAATTCCATCAAAAACCTGAAAATGGGAATCAGATTCATGGTCAGCGTCTCCCTCCCCTCTCCCCCCAAATAACCACTTAAAGGCAGTGTTCACGATAATCTTCGATTTTGAGATTAATCGCTAAATCGATTGTTTGGCCCCCGAGTAGCACTGAAATGACGATTAAACCGAGAAAAACGCACCAGAAGTACACGAAATCCTTAAGTATCAGCCCGCCTCTTAAGTATCAATGGAACTGTTCGTTGTGACATCGAAATCTTATGTGGACCCATCTTTTGCAATTCCCATTCTGTGTTGCTCCGTTCTTTCCTTCGGGCCCTAACTAATACTGTTTTGCCCAAAATATTCTTCCATTTTCGATTAGTCCCATTTTTTACCGGTGACAACCGCCGTGAACATGTTCATCCAACCGGACAACTAGTCCAGGCCATAGAATAATGTCACTGAAATAAGACGAATTAGTGCGTTTTTCGCCGTTTCTTCGTGATTTTGGTAACACTTGGTTGCCAACGCATTGTTTTGAGTGGAAAACTTGGAAACGAGAATCATCGTGAACACTGCCTTTAAGCGGAGCCGCACGAGAACTTGAAGCGTTTGCCAATGGAAAACAAACTGCAGACGACGTTTCAGCAAAATCTTGAGCGTTAAAGTGCGGCAGGCTTTCAGCCACCCTTCCCTCTCCCCCCCCCTCCCCAAGTTAACCCCTACCCTTCACATGTTTGTGATGTAAATCCCAAATAAGGTTGACCGAGGGCTAATTTGCCACAGTCGACTAGAATTTTGTCAAAAATTGTAGAGTAACCACAAGATCCTAGCGCAGTCACTCGAATAGATTTCCGGTTTAAAGACACAGTCCAAGCTCGTGGGTAAACTTTGATAATATGGCCCCAACGTCATGTGTAGCAAACCTGCCAAACGCGGAATCTTAACTCTTCAGAATATGCGAGAAAAATCGAGAACCCACTCCTTTCGCGCCCGAAATCAGCACCCATTCGCTTTGCCCACTTAGGAGTTTTCGGTCTCAATAGGGACGAGAAGCGAAGTGGAATCTAATCTAAATACATAGTCTATAGCAATGGAGTAGGACCTGTGTGATTGCGGACTCTTCCTAACATACTGTAGTCTGACTGTGTTATTACCCATTTTTTCGAAATAACAGAGATTGCTCGGTGAGTTTTTGTTTCCACTCTCACATTTTCACCTGTTTTCCTTGCTTCCACAGATGTAGTCATATCGGTGAAAACACAAACTCACCGATCTACCACAGCTGTTTCGGAAAAATGAGTGATACCTCTAAGAAACTACCGTATGTTTGGACGAGTCCGCAACCTCACCAGGTACTACTTCCATTGATGTAGGCTATATGTTCTTCTATTTATTATCGGCCTAACTTTATAATGTGGTTTGCTCCGGCGCGATGACTACGAATGACGAGGAAAAACAGGCCCGTGACAACTCGTCCACGAAATTCTCTTAGTCCGAATTCACAATCTCTGAGGGGCCATAACTCCGCTCGTAGTGGGTTCTGAGCAATTTCGGAGACACTATTGTGATCAGTCCGACATTCTCTCCAAGATAAGCTTCCAAACTGGAAAATGATTCTAGGGTTGGACTGTGCCATTAAAGGAATCGTTCGCGCTGAAAACCAATATCCATTTTCAGGCTCAATTTCATGATTGAGCCCGGCGGACCACGTTAGTGAAGTTTTGCGCGTCAAAAACATGAGATTCTGAAGTTGGAGTGGTTCAAAATGACGATCCGCCACCAATTTTCACCAACCATCTAGCACAAGGAACAGAAGCGCCACCACATGCGCGGATGATTCAGCATTTGAAATTTTTAATTCGGGAAATTCTAACATCCAAACTTGCCCAATGGATACTTTATTTTTCAGAATAAGTTCCAGTGAACAAGAGGCAACAGGAATCCACCTACCTAATAAGTTTGAAGCAAAAAACACATCCGACGTTTGCGAAAAAAACTTCAGACGTATTGCACCAGACACACCGAAATCGACGGAGGGGTCGGAAGTGAATAATTCGAGACATTTCAAGATGAGTTTTTTTTCGCAAAAGTCGATGGTTTTGTGGAGCCTTTCCACTCTTATTCTGTATGTCAGAGAATTGCCTGCGCAAAAACATGAAAAAATGAGATACGGTTTTTTGCGCGTACGATGCCTTTAAGGCAGCAAACTTTAGAACGTTGGCCTACTAAAGTTATCTGGAATAGCAGGCGCTGCTATTTCGAAAATTAACTAGTGAACAACACGCTAGTGATGAGCGTCATTTATAACCTCCCCCACTAGCGAAGCTTAGAACAATTTTTTACGACCACAGAAGACCGAAAATTCGGGAAGTGTCATTTGTGGAGATGCTGGTAGAATAACTAGGAACGCTCAGAGTGCTTGATCAGTGTGACTGTAAATAGGCTACATTTTGAGCTGAATCGGAGCGTATGATACAGGTAGTTCAAATCAATGTGCGAAAACTGCGTGAAAAACAGTCTTGTTTATGATATTCCAGCCATCTCCGTCAGCCACCTTGTCAGTTTTTTTTCATCTTCCACGCATTCTTCAGAACTGCCGTGTGAATATCGGTCATTCTGACCATGATTATCATGCCGTGAATACCGTATTCCCTGACTTTGAGGCCGTTTTCTTTGAAGGAAGTAAATAATTTTGCAAACCCTCGTAGTCAAACCGTTCTCGGCTGATGACGTAACGCTGCGTCATCGGCATGACAGTTGCGCTCACAGCAGTGCACAAATCAAATTCCCACACAGCACCTGGAGCTACACCTCTGTGACGCAGCGCATAACCACATAAGCTCTGGAGCATCCCTAGTAGGCTCTCGACTTCGCTTTTCACCAGCGGTGAGCGCTCGCTTTTTCGTCAAACCATCCGCCGAGGCCCACCGCTCTGTTGCTGGTGATAGTCGGGATCAAGAGCTCACTAGAGACTTACCAGAGTTTACGCGCCTTGACAGTTGCGAGATTTGTCAATTAATGCGCAACATCAAGGCAGCTCCGGGTCCTATCAAGATCCCTGCTCTGAGAGAATTTGCCGCTGCGGCTCCGCGATAGTGCCGCTACAGAGCCTACAGGCACCGAAGCGGCACTACAGCAGGGCCGCGGCGGTACTGTGGCGGAGCCGTAGCGGCGACGCGGTAATGCCGCTGCGGATCCTCGATAGTTCTGCAGCGGCTCCGGGGGAGTATATCATACGAAGTCAAATATGAAACTTAATACAACTAAGGGGATCTAAGAACAAGAATACGCACCGGTGGTTGTCACGTTCTCTGTCTGATAAAAACAGAGGCTACTGCTGTTTTTGCGCCCGGAATATACCTCAGAATAGGGGAATCAAACCTGCGGCAATTTGTTCTGACCACACAGGGCAGTACATCGTACTCCACGCGGGTTCGCTGCTGCATCCTCTCGGAGCCGGCGCGGTTCTAACGCGGAGCCGGCGCGGTTCTAACGAGGAGCCGCTGCGGTGCTATTGCGGCAATGTCGAGGCTCAAGACACGGCATCATTATCGCCTGATCGCGGAGCCGCTGCGGTACTATCGCGAAACTATCGCTGTATAGTCGAGGGTCGCGGTACTTTCCCGGCACTAACGCGGCAAATTTTTTGAGTAGAGCCCAGGGCCTGCTATCGCAGGGGTAAAGAAAAGGATGGACGCTGCATTCATAGACATGGGAGACACAAAGCATGCATCGATCCAAAGAACTATTCCACGTCGACATTACATCTTCACTGTATAAAATTAACACCAATCGATATTCTAGACGATTTTGCTTTTTCGCTCTCTTCCATATACATAGCTGTACGAATAAGCAAAGCGAATTTAGGTAGAGTCTCCGAACTTCACTAATATTTTATTCATTCATTCTTTATTAGATCTTATTAAATAAAACAGTGAAGCACCATAATTGTTGAACTGACGTAAAACGAAAGGCAGTAATTGTATAAGGCAGCTGATCACAATGCGAACATTCATATAACAAACTTTGAGTGATACATCGTAATCTAAGTGGAACAATTCGATGGAACCTAGAGAAACAGTATGACGGATTGAGTTCACAGTGAGAACAATAGACTTGTAGCGTACGCTGTTGGCAGTATGAACCTGGCCAGTTATCACATCTAGATAAGGGCAGATGCAAACAGACCGTAGTGAAAGTTTATCGAAGGTTGTTGAGAGGATGATCACGAAGAAAACACAATCAGTTTCGACCTTCTGTCGATTTGATACAAACTTGACATCGTGATACACGTGTGCGTAAGCTTCCGGATTTGAGAGTTTGACTCTCAGGGATCTGTAATCAGTATATTTGACAAAAATATTCACTGAGTCTGAATTATCGACCAAGCTTTAGTAAAACTGACTTTGAATTCCTGATCGTTATCGATTGTTGTCAGCCAGAAGGAGAATTTATTGGCAAAATAGTGACATGTGCCTCGAGCACCGTTACACTCAATGAATGGCGTCGCTCGGAAGTCTTCCAGGCAAGATCCAGGAGAACTGCAAAAGCACAGAAATAGATTAGTGTAATCGTTTATCTAATCGTTTATCGTCTATTTGATTAAAATATCGCCATAGCAAAGTACTATGAAACTTTTAAACTGAGGAGATATAGCTATGAGGTGAGTTTCGAAGGTTTTCTTTTATTCATTTTTTTCTGATCGGATCGCGGCAGTGGTCGCGATGGATAACGTCGCAAGGAAAACTGAAAAAATTAAGCTCAATTTCAAAAAAAAATTGAAAAAGCTGTAAAGGCTGCGCAACGAAAAACGCTCCCGAATTAAGTTTATGAGTCCTACCTTGCCGATTTGTGCACAGGTACACATCCGGAAAGGGTGTCACTAAGTAAAAGCAGACAATCATATTTTCTTGGCGAACGCGAACACTACCTCCAATAGATACACTACTGTGTTTCTTCGTGTGCGTGTGCGGAGCGAGAGGAGAGACAGCGAGAAGGCTTGTGGAAAAGGGCACACAATATAGGAGCGCACACTCACGCGACCAAGCAAATAAGTATCACGTAGAAATGGAGAATACGTTAGAGGTTATTCGCTGCAAGTCTACGCTCATTCAGTGGCAGTGTTTTAGTTGGTTTGAAACGGAGTGTTCAGGATGGAGCCTGAAGTCGATTTGAAGGCATCTCTGAACGTGTCATCTGGATGAAATTCAGCAAAGGTAGTGTTTGGAAAGCGAGGAGGCTGTAGTTCTCTTGTCTTAAAAAACGCATATACATATTCTCGAAGCTGTCGAATTCTTTTAGACTATCGCTCTTCGATACACGTAATAGATTAGAGGAGCTGAGCATTACTTTCCCAGGTATGCATAGACTGTAAACAACGACAAACTAGGTCTAAACTTTCTGCATATCAATGTAGTCTCGTAGTCCCGTCTGTTTTCAACTCAGCGAAAGGCTAGCTTGCTCGGATGAATCGAGGCGGAGGAAGCAGCAGAGCGGTCGTGGCAAAATATAACAATGATAAAAAGATTTTGACATGATAAGCCAGAAAAGCCTCATTTCGACCGGCTCAAAATGAGGGAGCTATGCTATTCCTTGTGATAACTTGTGATCAGATATGACTTCCGTATTATATTTATTTAGTCTGACGCATGGACCAGGCGGCTGACCGTGCGGTGTTGGCGGCATCACCGGCCAACGGAGTTTCGATCGCGCGCGGCGATCTACCGTCGCAGCCCCGTCCATTCACCTCACTAAACTGCTTACGTGGACTCTACCATGCCATATAATGGCATAAAATATTCGAAAACATCAAAACTCTGCCTTCCAAAGGCTCAGCTGAATTGGATTTAATGCAGAGTTGCGCTTTCCAGATCGTAACCGTGGTCGGGTGATTGCTGTTGTGGCTACACAGTTATTTTGCCTGCTAACTGAGCAATGCAGAGCTGGGCAGGTTCAAGTCCTGTCTGACCCCTAAGCGTTGTGTTCGACTCAGCTACCTTGTGTTATCTCTACACATCCCTAGATACAGCACGGAGCAAATTTTCCGCAAAAACGAAGTTTGCGGCGTTTTCTGCGCACACAAACCGCCACTGCGCCATAACGTTTTTCAAAATTGACGAGCTGAATGTTCAAGGGGATTTTCATGCTCCGATCAGTGACGTGAATGCAAAGGTATGTGAACAAATCTTTTTAAGTCCAAAATTTTGTCGAAAAATGTTTCTTCTCTTCCGGAACTCCCATCGAAAACAGGTCAAAACACAACAGATTTCAGCTGCCATGATCGCCTAATCCGTTCGTAATGAGGGGCTGTGAGGTGGATATGCTACTTTCGATAATTTTCCGGAGTTAAAGGCAGGGTCCGGGCAGAATTTCGATTTTGAGATTTCCCACTAAATCAGTGCTCTTGCTACAGGTAGTCCCAAGGAAATGCGAAAACTGCGTAAAAACCGGTCTTCTTCAAGTTATTCCAGCCACTTCCGTGAGCCGATGATCCAGAAAAGTCAGAAAAGTGTGGTCATCGTCCACATTTTAGCGGTTGTCCACGCATTCTTCAAAAGTGCTCTGTAATTATCGGTCATTCCAGCTATGATTATCATGCTGTGAATACCGTAATCCCTGACTTTGAGGGTTTTCTCCAGAACTAAGGACTCAGAGTTCGTGAAACGTTCAGACGATGTTTAGCTAGGCCAGCCCAATCTATTTAACCCAAATTTCGGTAGTGTCAAAGTTTGACCGGACCTTGCCTTTAAGTCCATCACTTTGCTACACTGTTGTATGAAATTAGCGGAAAGCATTTCAAAAATGACTTCGAAACTGAAATTGGACCAGTTCGAAGCAAACTATAACGGTGCGGCGCGTTGTGAACGCAAAAAAAGAACAACGGCACGGAAAGCCGTTTTCGCAAAAAAAAATTGCTCAGTTCTGTAGTAGCCAACTCGATATGGAATGAGAGAAGTAAGCTTCAAAAATGAATGCCATGGAGAAAACAATGCGATGAATGACATCACTGACCTGAGCGATTGTCCTCCTCCTTCAGCTCCGGCTCCTGTGTGCATAGCAAACGAGTATCCAATCCACAAGCTGTTCCAGCCAGCTGGACAGTTCGGAATTTGAATTGTTTGTGAGTGGACAGCGATGACGTTTGCTGGAGCTTCACACACGGAGCATCTGTAAACCGTGTTTCCTCTGTTGTGGTAGTAATGGAAGAACAAAGGCACAGATTACAAACCGTGAGATATATCGTTCGATTTCCCCTTCACTGACTGGCATCATCGGGATTGGTGCCGTTGTAGAAAGCCAGTACGATTTGTCGTTTCTTGAAGCGTAATTGCAAACATTGTTGAAGTCGCAGAACAGGAATGGCATTGTGGAGAAGCGTTGAAGGCATGAGCCAGCATGTCCTAAAAAATTACTTGACTATTTGTTCGTTACTCCATATATCGCAGACTAAAAGGCCTTTTTGACCCACCGAGATCTTGGTTATGTGACTTTTCGTTCCCTTCGATGTACAACAGCGAGTATCCGTCCCACAGCTTCGTTTGGCCGTCAGGACAACGAGGAATTTCAGTGGTCTGAGAGTGCTTCACAAGCAAGAAGCCGTCTCTGTACGCAGGTCCAGCCGGTCCAGGCGCACCAGGGTATCCGGGCTGTCCAGGACCTCCTGGAGCTCCATCAAGACCTGGAAGTCCTGGTAAACCTGACATGCCCTTCTCTCCAGGCAGACCAGGTTGACCTGGGAAGCCGTCACTTCCACGCGAACCAGGAGTTCCTGGTGGTCCGTCAAGTCCTGGTGGGCCATCAAGTCCTGGCAGTCCTTTCTCTCCTCTGATTCCAGGCACTCCAGGCAGACCAGGCTCTCCCTTCTGTCCTGGTACAACAATGCTGCTTGCACCGGGTAAGCCAGGTGGTCCTTGTGGTCCATCCAATCCAGGTTGTCCTTCTCTACCCGGCTGTCCAGGGAAGCCGGAGTCTCCCTTAAGTCCAGGCAGGCCAGGTTGTCCGGAGAGGCCAGGCATGCCACTGTCTCCTTTCTGGCCAGGGAATCCAGGGAGTCCAGCGTCTCCTAAAATCAACTGACTCCTTTTCTACAGAAGGTGTAGATATATCAGTCATCATCACAAGTTATCCGTCAGCTAACAGTAAAACAAAGGATGTGATAAGTGTACAATAGTCACATACCTTTCATTCCTGGTAGTCCAGGCATTCCAGGTGCTCCTTGTGGACCAGGCAATCCGACTTCTCCCTTGAGACCGGGGAGACCAGGGAGGCCATCTTTTCCTGGCGCTCCAGGATAGCCATCATTACCACGCTTACCTGAGAGCCCTGGAGTTCCTGGCTCTCCCTTCTGACCAGGGAATCCTGGCATCCCTGACTCTCCTTTCAGACCCGGAGCACCAGGGTAGCCAGGCTGTCCAGAGTCACCCTTCATGCCAGGTAGACCAGGGAGGCCATCCTTTCCAGGGAATCCAGGAGCTCCTGGTGGTCCTTGAGGTCCAGCGAATGCTTGTCCTGAACAAGTTCAAGTTTTCACGTGTTTTGAGATTAAAACGCTCGCATTGGTCTCATTACCCTACGTCGGTAAGCTAACAGAACTTATCCTCACCGGGTGCTCCAGGCAGGCCAGGCAATCCGGCTAATCCTTTTTCTCCAGGAATACCGTCCACACCATCACGACCTGGTTGTCCAGGATATCCAGCGTCACCCTTCATTCCAGGGAGGCCTGGGAGGCCATCTTGTCCGGGGAATCCTGCGTTTCCTTTCAGTCCAGGGAAACCTGGTGCTCCAGCGTTTCCTTTCGGTCCAGGGGCTCCAGGTAGACCAGGCTGGCCAGGATATCCACTGTCTCCTTTCAGTCCAGGCATGCCGTCGAGTCCACGTTCACCAGGTATTCCAGGCAGACCAGCTTGTCCCTTGTCACCGCGAATTCCAGGAGCGCCCATTTGCCCTGGTAGTCCAGATGGTCCAGATTGCCCTGGTGCACCGGGAGCGCCAAGATCGCCCTTCATTCCAGGGAGGCCAGGCAGTCCATCTTTTCCAGGAGCACCGGGTTGGCCGGGGTATCCCTGAAAATACGATTAGGAAGGGTCAGTGTCGGATACAGAGGAAAGACATACAAGTAGGACAAGAAACCTTGGCCTATCGCGGTAGCCTAACATGGTTTCTGATAAACAACAAAAGCTCACCGGCTCTCCTTTGAGACCAGGGAATCCAGGAAGGCCGTCTTGTCCAGGTGGACCAGGTTGTCCAGGTCGTCCCATTTTTCCAGGAACGCCTGGCAGACCCTTCTCGCCATTCAATCCTGGTTGTCCATACCCTGGTAGACCAGAATCTCCTTTCATACCCGGGAGACCAGGCAGACCTGGTGGGCCCTGTGGTCCTCGCAGTCCAGGTTGTCCAGGCAATCCTTGATCTCCTTTTGGTCCATCACGAGCTGCTGGTCCAGGCTCTCCCTTCTCTCCAGGCAGTCCGTTGAATCCCCGGTCACCCTTCATTCCAGGGATTCCAGGATATCCATCTTGTCCCGGGGCTCCAGGAATACCAGCGTTGCCTTTCATGCCCGGTAGTCCTGGCACACCAGGAAGACCCGCATTGCCCTTTACTCCATGCTGCCCTGGCAAGCCAGGCAGTCCAGGTTCTCCTGAAAATCATAAATTTATTGTCTCCTTTGTAAGAAAACACAACAATTTGCTTAAGAGTTAACCAACCTCTAGCTCCGGGTACGCCAGGAATCCCATTCATTCCTTTTTGTCCAGGATATCCGGGTGGGCCAGATAGTCCAGGTTGTCCAGGTGCTCCAGAAAGTCCCGCATCTCCTTTTTGTCCTTCGATTCCAGGCAGTCCTGGGAGGCCAGCTTCTCCTTTCTGGCCAGGCAGGCCTGGCAAGCCATCCATACCAGGCACTCCAGGTAGTCCTTCCTTTCCTTGAAAAGAAATGTTAATAACGCATACTCCATGATTATTTGGTTACCCACTTATGACTTCAAAAAAAAACCACAACTTAGATACATTGTCTATGCATCCCTTTCTCTGCACGGCAATGCTACACCTCCTGAACTACGCATCGTATTAATGATGTTAACAAACAATCATAGAGTGAATTTATGAATATACTCTTGATTGATTTAGTGGATGACCCGAAAACGCGGAGAAACGAATCTGTTCCGAGAACAATCCGTGCGGCAGTCGCAACTACACAGTTCAAATGGATTTGACGTACTATCATCGCGGCTACGTCCAATCACTAAACCAAATTTTTCGACGCGACTGCTGAGTGAATTTGTGGTTTCAGTAATTAAAGTTTGTGATAAGAAAGGTATGTATTTGAATGCATGGATGAAAAGAGGCTTGCTCCTTCGAATCGTTTGAACAGAACCTCAAAACTTCGCGACTCAGTAAACACGAAATCACTTATAAGCAACTCCATCATACTTGAATTTGAGCACACGCTATATTCGAATGAAAAGCATTCAAAAAGCGGTTGGTCGCCGATAGCGATCAGAACCCTCTGACCTACTCTGTCACAAATGTCGCAAGGGGCACCACAAATGATGGCGTCTCGTCCATTTGCTAAAATAGGATCTGGGAAAAGACTATACAGCTGCTATCTCGGCGCTCCCAAAAAAAGGTATACGTGCAGTTGAAAATGAATTCTTCATCGGTTTGGTGTATTTCGTTGAAGACTCAAACACGTATAGTTCATGTCAGATCCGTAAAGAAAAGTGCGGAATATCACATCGAACCGACGAACAATTATGAAAAAAAATTATGTGTCGACCACATTGGTGCAGCAGCACGCTCTAATTTTTTCCAAGTGTCCGAAAACGCAACGAGCGGTTCGAAAATGGCCGCGTTCTTATTCTAGAAGACGCACTAAAACTCCTTCCAAAGATCTCACCCCAATACCACGTTTAAATAACGAAATTCGCCAGAGCGAGTGATCGAAAATTGCATATTTCTGCCACGAACTCCCTCATTGTTAAAGTGCTCAGATGATCAGTCAGTCAAAAATTTGCCATGTCTTGATCGATAATCGACAAAACCCCCAAGATATACAATTTCCGACAATACATAATTTCCGACAAAATACCGCAGTCAAAAAATTTAGTTTCTCTCAGTGCTACATTGGACTCCTTACGAGGAATCCGAAAAAAAAATCCTCGAAAATTCAGTTTGTTAAGTTTTAAGGACAGCATACACGCTCTCAGAAGTAGTTGAGATAACGAAGCTCAGGGAGCCGTACTGTTCCTACTATTAAAATACAACGCTCGCGTTAGAGGCGTCAAAACCTAGTCAAAAAGACAGTATTTGAGCCTGATGAGCCACCGAAACTCGCAGTCTCCGCCTACTTTCTATAGAGACTCCACTACAAGCACTCTTAAATTGGTTGCTCAAATACGATCATGTTGGCCCGTTTTCCACGCTGCCACTAACATAAGCGTTCTAAGTACAGGCAGTTCTAGTCTTACATTTTCGGCATCCTAACCTCTTCACTGCTTACTTCGCTATTTCAACCTAGTTGTGTGCTGCTGTGCAGCTCGTCCATATCCAATCCAGGGAAGAGACAACCCTTCATTTCTCTATTTCATTTGTTTTTTAGTTTTTTTTTTTCGTCAGCTTTTGGCACTACCAGCGCCCAGTTTTTTATCCATGTTTTGAAACCAATATATTTCTTGAGTGCGTATGGTGCCTTTACACCAGTTATTGCCATGTGACGCGATGCGCTCAGAAAAAGCGTACGAAAATATCGTTTCGTGAGAAAAAAATGCGCGCAATAATATGAGTGACAAAGGAACCCCAAAAACTCAGAATGAACTTTGATCAGAAAAAATTCCAGATCCTCAATTTTCAGATGGAAAACTCTTCAAATGAAACACTATAGTAATTGTCATACCCCACGACAGAGGTGTCGCGGTCGCAGAACACTTCGATGTCGCTGTCGCTCGGATCTTCTTGTAAGAAACACCCATCAGACCCTGGACTGGACTCGGTCGCTGTCTCTGGCAACAGCCGCTACAGCGACCGAGCACCGCACGGTTTTCACATTACAGGCATAGCATCCCTCTTCGAGCTAACGACCGCAACAGGTATATGCAAATTTTTCTTGCGACATTCGTAAAAGTTTACAGAAGCTTTCGCGGTTGCAAACTTTTTATGTAACAATGGCCTAACGAACCCGATTCCCGCCTCCTACGCATATTTTCTGGGTTCGGCACCGTCTGAAACGTCGGAACTATCTCAAACGTAAATCTGAAACATCGGATAAAGTTCTGAGCTTTGATCCCCATGAGTAAAAAACGTTGTTTTACATTTTTCCACCAAAAATTGTTTGAAAACACATAAGAAGCTTCCGAAGCTGCTGTTTGCCTAATACTATTTGAACAGAGCCGCGCAGAAATCAAGACAAATTCAAAAGGAGGACCTGTTGATTACACTATCAATCAAAGTATTTCCAGGGAGCTTCAAAACAACGGCCATAGATAGCGGTATCAGAAAGCCTATATCAAAACTTTTCCACATTTTTATAAATGAATTTCAATTGGCTACCTCCAACTAAGATAGAGCTCGAAGATTGTGACGTTATGATAATTTAAATATGGAATAAAAGCACATAAAGTGGGCGGACTGATCCGGTGGGTCGGCTGATCCACGTCATTTTTACCCCCTTACTGACCCTCAGTTCTTTGTTCCTCACTTTACCCTGAGCTCATAGTTCTGCGGAAAAAAATAAAACTTTTCCTTTTAAACCCTACCCTTAGACAAGTTACACATGCCGTACGTACATTTGCGTCACACATTGTGATTTATTCGATCGCATACTCATGTTTCAAATTTTCTTTCAAAAACAGATGAGTGTCGCCTTTATACTGTTCTATTTTGGAAAAATAATCTTTTTCTTGACACTATTACAAAATTCTTGATTATCCTGAGATTTGGCTACTCAATATTCTAATTTTAATAGAATATGCGTCTATGTAAGTAACTCAGTAACAAATTCAAACATAGGCAATAGCAGCTTGCAACACTCATCTGCATCCATTTCTACAAATCCACAAACCTTTCAGAGGTTTCTCAGCATTGCTTTATTCAGTGCCAAACAAAACACCAGTGTCATTGTCTTTCTCAGCCTAACTCTTTTTTCTATATTTTGGCACAACTATTTCCTTGGCAGTGATAAGTAAAATACCTGGGATTCCTGGAAGTCCAGGTTCTCCTTTTGCGCCAGGGTATCCAGGTTGGCCAGGCTGTCCAGGTAGTCCTCCGTCTCCTTTGAGTCCGGGAGCTCCGGGAAGACCACGTTGCCCATCAAGTCCAGGAAGTCCCGGTGCTCCAGAAAGACCACCGTCTCCTTTGAGTCCAGGGAAACCTGGTGGTCCTGGTGGTCCAGTCATTGATGGGCCTTGTTCTCCCTTTTGACCAGGCATGCCCGGCAGGCCAGGATTTCCAGCTTCACCCTTGGGTCCAGGCACTCCAGGAAGACCATTGAGTCCTGAAAAGGAGAAACAACTGATTAAAAACTCTCGGAAACGTGAAAATGTTGTAGTACTGATCCTACTCGTGAAATATTGGAAACAAACTATTTAATTATTCAAGCTATTGCCCAAGAATTGAATGATGTACCCTGCGCTTTCTAAGAAACGCATTATTGACATTCAAAAACTGTCAGAAGATAACCTCTGTGCTAACTTTCATTTTGCTCGTTTCAAGCCTGAGGAATCTTTTATGATTTTACACAGGTTCCACACTAAGAAATTCGAAAATTTACATATCACCAACCTGCAAATCCTTTCTCTCCGGGTATTCCGTGCACTCCGGGTTGTCCAGGTGGTCCAGGTAATCCGCTTTCTCCCTTACGTCCATTAACACCAGGAAGACCAGGCGATCCAACTTCTCCAGGTCTGCCGGGGAAACCGGCGTCACCCTTTGGTCCTGGCAATCCAGGCAGACCAGGCTGTCCGGGAAGACCATCCTTTATCAAACTCTTGGGAGCTGGAAGTCCAGGCGGACCTTGAATTCCAGGAAGACCAGGGACGCCAGCAAGTCCAGCTTCACCCTTTTGACCAGGGAAACCAGGTTGTCCAGGTGCGCCATAACCAGGTTCGCCCTTCAGTCCGGGTAATCCAGGTAGTCCATCTTTTCCAAGTTTGCCAGGCATTCCCGGCAATCCTGGTTCACCCTGAAAACAAATTACCAAAATCAGTCGCAATAAAGCACGGTTTTAAAAAACTGCTCATTCTCACTTTCTCTCCAGGGAATCCGGGTTGACCAGGAGGTCCTAGAAGTCCAGGAGTTCCGGGTAATCCATCTTGTCCAGGTTGTCCGGGGAATCCTGCTTCTCCTTTCATTCCGGGATATCCAGGGGGTCCCGGACGCAAAGTGAGTTGAGACGGTTCTCCCTTCTGTCCAGGTAAACCAGGTAGACCATCGAGTCCGGGAGGACCAGGAGCGCCAGGTCGTCCTGGAGGTCCTGGCAAGCCATCATCTCCTGGGTCGCCGTTCGGGCCAGGCATACCAGGTAGGCCTCGATCTCCTTGGGGGCCTGGCTGACCCGGATATCCAGCATTTCCCTTCTCGCCTTTCATTCCTGGTGCACAGATCGAACAAGTACCACCGCGATCTCCTTTAGCACCAGGCACACCAGGTAAACCGGGAATTCCATCTCGTCCATCATACCCTTTAGGACCTACCGGTCCACGAGCTCCTGGAGGTCCCGGCAGTCCATTTAGGGAGTCTCCGGGTGGTCCTAAAAACAACAATGAACTGAAGTAGTAGATAGATCTGAACCTTTTCGCTAAGATGATTTCACCTACCTCGAACTCCGGGAAGTCCTTGTTCTCCCTTACGACCATGTGGGCCATCGAGTCCTGGACGTCCATCCTTACCAGGCAGACCAGGAATACTTTGTCCTGGGATTCCACGTGCTCCGGGCTCTCCTTTGGGTCCGGGAGCACCGAATTGTCCGGGAGGGCCGCTCACACCAGGAGCCCCGGGGATACCGCTATCTCCTTTCTCTCCTTTGGGGCCAGGAAGGCCTTCCAGTCCAGGCAAACCAGGAGCTCCAGGGCCTCCAGCCTGTCCAGGTGGCCCGGATGGTCCAGGCTGACCGGGGAATCCATCATTTCCAGGCGGTCCAGGGTTTCCAGGTCGTCCTGGTAATCCAGGTGGTCCTGGGGGCCCATCAGTAAAAGATCCTCCCTGGAACAAGAGTGTACCGTCAACATGAACTAAATTCGAAATATTGAGTAATAGAGTAAGCCCTACACCGGGTGGTCCTGGAGGTCCAGTATTTCCCTTTGGTCCATCTCTTCCAGGATATCCTGCTTCACCTTTCTGTCCGTTCATTCCGGGGAAGCCAGGCACTCCATCCAGGCCACGATCTCCTTTGAATCCGGGTGGACCTGGATTACCTGGTCGTCCTTCTTTTCCCTAAACATTGGATGTTTACTGATTCCAAAGAGAAAAAAAGGCAGCATAAAACTAACTCTTGGTCCTGCAGGTCCTGACAGTCCTTTTTCTCCTTTCATTCCCGGCAAACCAGGCTGACCAGGCAGACCAGCATTTCCAGGATATCCACGAGGTCCTGCCTCACCAGGCTCTCCCTAAATCGAAACAGATCACAAAATATGTGGAAAAACACGTCATGCCAACGTAAGCTTTCCACACCAGCATAAGCTATCAAGCATTTATCACAACACTTGTTCTCATGTGTCAAGTGCTCTGATCACTAGCGTTTTCATAAAAGCTCAGTCTACTTCATTAAGTAAAAAACTAAGGAAGGAAGTTTATGAAAATCACAAAACTTCTAGAATGTAGGTAAGAGGAACGAAAAAGCGGGTCATGCGATCTAGCAAAGCGACTAGGCAGCGAGCTGAGTTAGATAAACAATGTTAGTTTAGGCGGCATCTTTCTTGCCTTCTCTCCTTTCTCTCCTACATCTCCCTTGGGGCCGACTATCGTTCCCTTCGCCATAGTTGATGCAATAGGACCAGGAGGTCCACGCGGACCTTGGGCTCCCACGTCTCCCTAAAAAATGTATATGCATAAATACCTTGAATCCTTTTTCTCCGACGTCTCCTCGCGGGCCTACAATCGAGCCACTTCCTGTGAACTCGCGAGGCCCCGGAGGGCCAGGCGGTCCCTGTTGTCCTATATCACCCTATAAACAGAAAACCGCTATCACTTGACACTGGAAACCAGCATGAATAACATTATGATGAAATTATACTTACAAAATAAGAAATACATACAAAATTTTGAGATGAAACTTTATAAAGAAGCCTGCTCACCATTGTTTACTGTTTGTGGATATTATTTTTGGTCAATATGAGCTAGTCAAACGAATAAGGAAACCGGAATCACTGTTCAGAAAGGTTGAAAAAGTATTGTCTTCACATCCAGTTCAAGGTATTGGCAATTCGAATGCGAAAACGACTCGGGAAGGAAAGCGCAAAAGAAAACAAAAAGGCTCTTACTGGATCTCCTTTAGGTCCAATGCTGCCGATACCAGGGTTTCCTGGAGGTCCCGCTTCTCCGGGTGGTCCTCGAGGGCCCTGAATTGATATCAGGAAATCAAGAAGTAATAATTCGCTTTCTATAACTCGTTAGCAACAATACGCACAGCAGGTCCGACATCTCCACGATCTCCTTTTTCTCCAGGGTATCCGTCTCGTCCGGGTGGTCCTGGTAATCCAGGCATTCCAGGCATTCCACCGTCTCCCTATAACAATTGATTTTGCTGCACGTGTACTAAACACACAATTTTTACCGGATAACTTTTTCTCCAGGGGCACCGTCATAACCGATTGCTGGTTCTCCTTTAGCACCGTCCAAACCAGGAGCACCAGGGAATCCAGGCATTCCAGGTGGACCGGCTCGTCCAGGTATTCCCGGCGCTCCATCTGTTCCATTGCATCCATCCCAACCAGGTGCTCCAGGTGGACCAGGTTCTCCAGGTCGTCCATTGGCGCCATCATTGCCAGGGAATCCAGGCACTCCGATTGGTCCTCGGTCTCCTTTCATGCCTTGTGGGCCGGGCGGACCTTGAGCACCTTTCTGTCCTTTTGGTCCTGCTAGTCCTTCAGGGCCCGGAAAGCCTCTTATGCCTTGTGCACCAGGAGGTCCTTGTGGTCCTGGGGCACCCTGAAATAAAATGAATGAAATACGTGGATAAAGGGAAGTATTGTGCATGTGTGGAGTCTATTCTACGCCGTTTTTTCTATGTATTCGAATTTGCATTCGCTACATCAACAGACCGGATCAAGTTGTTTGGCATTTGCGAGAGAGAGAGAGAGAGAGAGAGAGAATTGTTCAAAGTTACTTATTCTACATATAGCCCGAAGAATCTGAAGGATAAAGTCTTCCCATTACGAGCAGAAAAGTTGTTGAAATGCTCATAAGAGAGCTGCCGAGCGATGCGAATCCTCGTCGGATAAGAATTTGATTCAGCTCATGGCACCCGGATACAGGTGACACCCGCGGCACTATCCTAGACGGGAAGGGGGCACCCAGGAGTCAAGCCGGAAATGAAGTGAATCATCAATCGGTAACGCTATCAGTCGAAGTATTTCTATAGAATTTTGATAACAAAAATGATTGATAGCAGTATCAAGCATCTTTTACCAGGGTTTTTGTTCATTTCTATATGAAAATCCTAGGTGGTCCCCCCCCGTCTAGGATAGAGCTACACCCGCTTCTCCAATCAGAAGCAAAGAAAACATATACCCTTGGTGTTCGCTGAGTGAACACTACGGAAATCATCTACAACAAAAGAAATAAAAAATGGAACTAAACTATGTCACATTCTCTTGAACCGGACCTACTACTGGATGGCCGGTCCGTTTTCTTATCCGTTATCTAGCAATTCTCGAACCGGATAAAGGTCAAGATCGATACGAAATCGGGTTGCCTTTAACAGCTACAGAACTGGGTGAATCTCTCACTATATGATTAACGCCTCAAATCTGTAGAAGCAAGGTTTTTCCGAAAGTTAAAGGCAATGTCCACGATAAAAATTGTTTTTCTGTCTTCCAATCCATCTTGAGAACCGTCCCATGCTGATTCCAACGATGTCTCTGAAATCGTACACGACCCTCTGGGAACGGAGTTATGGTCCCTCGAAAATTGAGCTAGAGAAGCATGGTGGACGAGCTTTCCGAGGCTTGTATCTTCCGTCTCTTGCCGCCGATGTATGCGAGCTGACCTGAGTAAAGAGAGAAGTCGAGAATGAAGGGAAGAACGGGGCCAATAACCGGAAACCATCGCTCATCTCACGATTTCAAGCTTTCATTTGTTCACTTCGGTGGGCGGGCAATGCGCTTTTGGGGTTTGCCTTGCGCTCAGAATGGCAACTTCGGGCTCTTTTGGGGCTCATCCTGGCTCGCTTTCATGCGTTCTTCCGACGTGAACGTTACAGCGTGCCCCTCCACTACCCATTCCTAGTGAAATTTCAAATACTTTTTTCACCCTGAACACTGCTTTTAAATGCCCTAGCGGTGAACTATGAATTTTCACACAATCTGCAACTGAGAGGGTGAAAGCGGCGCTCGGGCTCCGGTGGTTTAGTGCGACAAAGCGCCACCCTGAAAAGGGATAGTGCATGTTCAATTTTGGTAGAAGCCTCGCGCTTTTCATCAAATCAACACCTTGTGAGAACGTGAGTTCAGAAAAGTGGTCAACCAAGGTAAACGACTCGCTCGCAGCTGATGTGCTAGTGCATCATATGATGAAGCCTCTCAGGAATAGTAAAGGTTATGATAACTTAGAACGAATATTGAATTAATAGTGAAAACGAAAATGAACGGATGTACAGAAATGAGCATGCAGGAAGTGGAGAAATTCAGAGAACGAGTACACAGAGCGTAACAGCATTCTAGCTCACAGTACCTTTGGGAGCGTAAGTATAGAGTGGTACCACTAGTTTTCTAAGTACCAGCGTTTCTTTGCCGCGTTATCGCCATATTTTCGTCATCCGAACTCGACCGATGGGCCAAGTTTTTGCGCTAAAGGCACAGTGAACCCTCGGTTTGATTTTCGCCAACTGAGACAGAGACTCGCACTTATCACAATGGAAGCTCTAAATCGCTTAAAAACCTGCTATCGGAGTTGTGAACCTCAAAAGTCACGTGAATTTGAGCAGCAAAAAAAAACTAGTGGTTAAGATCTTTTCAGACTGGCTTTTCTCCTCATTCGCGGTTGTTAATAAGAAGCAAACGACAATTAGAGGTTGAGGAAAAAATCAAGAACAGTGATTTCAATTGAGGTTCAACGCGTGTTTATTGAGCTTAAAGGCTCGTTCGATGGAGTCTGGTCCCTTGATTTTTTTCTGGAGAGATTCGACCCCCAGTTCTACTACTGTATCTTGCTTATTGAGAGAAATTCGGATCTTGCACTTTGAGAGGTGTTGCACTGGGAGGGTCCAATTTACATGAGAGGAAAATCTCAAAATTCATATAGAAGAAATTCTTTGCCTCCCTAAAAAGAGATTGCAAAGGGAATTCTCACCAAAGGGAGTTCTTGAGCCCCGCAGTCAAAGTTAAGGTGAAATCAACCTACAGGGTGTACCTGAACGCACCCACTAACACTATTTTCAACTCTCGCCACTGAAGCTCTCACATATTTTAAAAAATAGAGCATTCACTAGAGACGCCGCCTCTGCATTTTCATCCTTTACTCTAAGTTAGATCCATAATTTCTCAGGTGAAATGAACCTCCCTTACAGTAATTCAAAATCATGCCGTCCAGTCCTGTACTCTTTCTTAAAACCCAAATTCTCTAGACCTCATACCGGCTTTTTCTCGAGTATCCAGAGGAAGGCACATAAAGTCTGGGGCGTTCGTAAAGATTTCTGCATGTTAAACTTTGCTAGTGGTGAGCGGCGATACTGTGAGCGTTTGACCACTATAATGAAACCAGGGACAAGTAGTGTTTTAGATGGTTTTTGGCCTTCCGATTTCCGATTCTCAATTTCCGAAATCCCCTCAAAATGCGGACGAGACTAGGGAATGCTACAGTGGGTGGACTAGAGTCTGGGATAAACGCGTTTCCAATCATACGATTTTCGTAAATTTCTGACGTTTCGATTTCCGTTTTCCGAAATCGAAATGGTCACTACGTTTTTTCATTTTCATTTAAAGGCAGTGTTCACGATGAAAATCGTTTTTCTGTTTTTCCGCCTATCTTGAAAACGGCCCCATGCTGATTCCAATGGTGTCTCTGAAATCATACAAGACTTTCTGTGAACGCAGGTATGGTCCCTCAAAGATTGAGCTATGGAAACGTGGTGGACGAGTTGTCCGAGGCTTGTAACTTCCGTCTTTTGCAGCCGATCTATGCGAGCTGACCTGAGTAGAGAAATAAGTCGAGAATGAGGGGGGAACGGGGCTAATGATTGGAAATCATCGCTCATCTCACGATCTCGAGCATTCATTTGTTCACGTCGGTGGGCGTGTGATGCGCTTTTGGGGTTTTCAATGCGCTCGAAGTTGCAACTTCGGGCTCTTTTGGGGCTCTTCCTGGCTCGTTTTCATGCGTTCTTTCGACGTTAACGTTACAGAGTGTCCCTCCACTACCCAATCCTAGTGGAATTTCGAAAGCTTTTTTCATCGTGAACACTGCCTTTAACGATATTTGAGGAAATATCCGCTCATACCTGGAATCGCTTAAAGACAGTGTCCATGATTAAAATCATTTTTCGGTTCTGTCCAGAAATCGAAAGTTCGGAGCCTGGCTGTCGCCTTACAAAAAAAACTGGAAATACTCAAAAGAAGGCCTGGTTTCTCGAGGGGAAATTTCGATGCTGGACGAGATGCGCGGAAAAGTGTAAAAGCGCTAACGCGCTCCATTGCTAAATCTCATGTTCACGGAAAACTTGAACGCGAGCGTGAAGGACTAACGCGAGCGGATTTCAGAGCGGATTAGGACTCTTTCGGGTACATTTTTGTTCGTTCTTTCAACCCTATCGCTCCTAGAAGACCCAGACTTTTCGATTTCCGGCGAAAAAACAGAGACGAAATTTCTCGTGGACACTGCCTTCAATCACAAATGTAGTGATAAAAAGCCTGCAGCACGCCTACTCGCAGCCTGTGAAATGAAAATGCAAAGCTCTTCACGGTTGCTTCCTCCCTCACCTTATGTGGAAAATTCTTCCCTACAGGGTAAGGCGTGCCCTGCTTATTGCCCCGTCGAAAGTGTGGCTCCCCTCCCAAGTTAGGCATTTTTGGCCCCCCTCCCCCACCAACTAAAAATGTTAGTGAGTGTACCACGTAAAGACAGTGAATTGTACTGAAATTCAATTATGTGCTGGAAATGGATAATTATAATGAAACTTTTACGGAATAAAGTCCTTTCAGCGATACCACCATTATAATACGCGTTTTTACCTTCATGTGCACTAAGTCAAAACAGCCTCTTTGGCAACTTTGAGTTTATTTGTAACACTGAGTCCCTATTTTTGCATGATGACCAGGGATGTCCCTGCGGTCCCCCCACCCTTCCTCAGGGACCAGAGCTGCGGCCCCCTTGGTTATGATAACTGAGGGTACTTTACCCTGGTTCCCAATCGCGCGGTCATGCATAGCTATGGACTGGTAACGTAATGTTGTTGTGTGCAGTAATACGAAGTACGCGTATCACTGCAAGAAGGGTGGGAGGGAGGAGGGCAATAGGTGCAATCTGTTTTCGTGCGTCTCTCTGGACTTTCCGTAGAATGCCAACCTGCCAGCAGCCGCCTGCCTCCTCCATCTCCGTCCCTCCAGCTACGATGTAACACTGATCCATCGTATTGATTTATTAAACTCTCGATGCAACCAGACAACGCAAGCCTCTCCAGTGATAGAATACCTTAAGGACATGATGGATCTCCAAAATACCGATGAAAAGCTTGAGGGAGTCACCAAAGTAACCCCGCAGAGTTCTATTTCAACTCGCGCGGCGATGCCGCCCCTACAGTAATCCCCTGCAAATGTTGGAGGGAACGCGACAGCGAAAAGAGACATAAAGATTAAAGTAGTAATACGACGGCAGGAGATCTCTTCAAGTTTTTTCGTGCGAACGGTTCAAGGAGGTAATTAGTCATGAGACAATGATAGGAGGCTATTGTAATATGTTAGCATCATCTTACCATGGATCCTTTCTCTCCCACGCAGAAACATCCTCGATTTGAGCAGTCTCGACACGTCGTTTGCTGAAATAATTATTGCAGTTATTGAATGACAGCTGCAGCTACACAAAGAGATAATTCCCTAAAAATGTTCAGTACGTGATGTTGGAAACTGGGAGAGAGAGAGAGAGAGAGAGAGAGAGAGAGGAGTTTTAAAAGACACAAATACATAGATGAACTGAGAAGGACTACTCAAAGAATCAAAAGGATTTCTAGTCACAAAAAAAACAAGGCACTAATTCAGAATAGGGATAGCGTAGCTACATTTTTTAAACCGGAAAAGCCCACCCTGGGGTTCCAAGCGCTTGGGGAAATCGTAGAACATTTCACACCTGAATCAGAACTATATCGAATTCCAGATGAACTTCGTTCCATATAAATGTGAAATTCCCGTCCGCAGCACGCAGCTCAAAGATATTCGCGCTGGAACGAATGAATCGGACCGGACCCCGTAGTTTCAGAATGGTTTCGCTAGCTTTGTGTGTCGCCACAACAGTTTTCTGCAACTGCGGGCGAGGATTTTACTCCGATATGGCCTTTAACTCAGCTCAACTACCGTTTGCTTATTCAGGGCCTAGCGAGCCGTTGTGTCAGACCGCGGCTAACCCCCCTTCGGTGCCTAAGAAATCGAAAAATCCTCGGAATCGGTGGAACCACCTCTAGAAATGCTCCTTTTCGGTCTCGAAATTCGTTTTTGGTTACGTATTGAGACGAATTCTGACGAGTCGTTGAACCTAGACTTCAGGGCGAATAACGCTGCGCACTCGCGTTGAGTGAAAAAAAAACAATCTCAATTTTGCCTTCCCTGGGTTCGACCTATTGAGAGAAATTCGGGAGTTTTTTGCACCCATATTGTAAAGCTCACTCTGAACTTTGGAAAAAAATTCTCTGCCTGGTCGCGTTTCTGATCGAGTACACGAAAACGGGCTGGACAACCTTTCGCAGTTCGAAACTGGGCTAGAATTGTCGCGATCACTACCGTTCGGCGCAATCGCCGCAAATATGTACGACACAAGCGCCTTCTGTTCTTGGAAAGTGCAATAGACTTTCGATCTGCAAAAAACGCGTTGAGTGGTCCGTTTCCGTGTACTTGATCAACAACTTTGCGACATCGATACTGATGGTTAGCTGATGTCTCTCAGGAGCTTAGTGCGGCCACATAAACCGTAAACATCTGCCAGCATCAATCCCCTCCGATTGGGTTAACCGCGCTTTACAATGTAAAAGTTGAGGGAGGAGCAAAAAACCTTATATTTCGAAAAGTGAAGTGTTAATATCACATTCAGATTAGCTATATACCGCATTTTCGAATAGACAATGAAGAATCACAGGATTTCATAAAATTGGTTCGAAAGAGGAACAGTAAGACTCAGCTTGCAGATCTCCATTACGCCATCTTGAAAGCAATTAATCAATCTATATACATAACCACAGTCTGCAATAAACATCGCCGTAGCACTAGGAAATAAACAAAACATTGCATTGTACGCAGACGGAGCTCCCGTTCCTCAAGAAAACACTCAACGCCCATTCAGTCGGCCTACAACGATTTTCAGAAGAATGCGAGATTATTTAACTATTTCAAAAATGTGTAAAACCTGTTTAACACACAGATGAGTCACGAAAGTCTGCGGCACATCTTGGGTGCCAGACAACTATCGAACCGGATTACGATGGTACGAACAGATGTAGCACGTGGTAATGTATAAAGTCAGCTCTTCGAGCGAGAAACATAAAAGTGTAGTCTTGGAGAAAAGTGCGTTGAAAAGCGAGCAAAAGAAAAAAATTACTCCTCACAGAAGAAGGATCTGTGAAGACTTTCACTTAAAATTCTAGCAGGATGGATTAGACAGCAAAGCGGTCGGTCATATCGAAAAGTAACAGTGATAAAGAGATTTCAACATAACCAACCGCTCCACTGCCTACCCCAACTAGCTTCAATTTTTCGAGTGAGGCTATGATAGGTGCATCTGGATAAAAAGGATAGAGCTCAAAAAAGGGTAGAATATAGGAAAGAAATCGGTCAGAAAGCTAGAGAATTATCGAGGAAAAAAGATTGATAATAAGAAATAATGGAATGAACCCGTACTATGGTATTAAAACTTACCGAATAAACATTGACTGCGAGGAATGCGCATGCAGCCAATAGCAGAAGAGGCCTGTAAAACGAAATATTTTGGTCAGGGCACAGTAGAGAACCTATCATCGTAAATGGCAAGGTCATAAAACTGTCACACTGCTATATCAATTAGAATTTTCCAACGCTTCACATAAACCCTCAGATTTCGTTAGAATGACCTTCCGATTTCCTAAAAATCATGTACGACCATTTTGCGCTTGGACAGTGAATGCATTCCTAATACAAGGTGAAGATCGTATAGGTTGTCATATACTATAAGCGAAACACTCAACAAGTCAGAATTGATAGCACCGTAAGTGGGAAAATTGTTGTTGAAAGTGTGATAATCTTACCATAATGGCACTCTTTGCCTCATGGTGTAGGCACAGAGCGGGTGCCTGCTAGCAGGAGGAGAGAATGCCAACAGCTTCCTATAGGAGGGCGGAGTGGGAAGAGCTCTGCCAGATAGCCAACGAAATAGTGTGCTTCCAGTAGAGAAAAGGAACTCATTCGCAATGAAGCTACTAGAGACTATGCCATAGTCGGGTGCACAGACACGATTTCGATCAAACTCACATGGTGTAAAGCAACAGGTAGCCAGCAAAGTCCATCAGGGTCGATCGAGGTCACTTTCCCAATGCGATCAGGCACCTAACACCCGAATATCAACTTTTCTTGATTGGTACTTGTCGAAGGTTATCGAAAATTGCATCGAGCCCAAACCTTACACGGGCTATAACACAATGTCCGCCATTGAAGCCGCTGTCGCAACACTGAAATGCCCTCAGGGAGCTTGGCTTGCTTATCTACAGCTTCAATACATGATTAACACAATTTTTAGCTCAGGGAACAAATACGCGAGCTTAAAAGGTAAGGCAATCTTCTCTAAATCAGTAGGATTTTGGTGTTCCAGTCTGGTGAACAGTTGAATTCAAAAGCAGTGGTCGCGATAACATATGTTTGTCTTGTTTCCCTCTCTAAACCATACTCTGGGTTTAGAATAGTAGGACCTCTTAAAAAATTGCAAAAAACCACTGTTTCGGGTCAAATTTCAAGCCTGAACTTTCCTGTCTTTTGACGGTGGACGAGCCCACTCCACATTGGATTTCAATATATTTATGTACTCATCTAGTCAAAAACATTGACTGAAGTGTTTGCTTTCAATGTTCAACTGTTTTCATTCGATAAATTTGCATTTATTTCTACTTCTGATTGTCCATGATTTTTGACAGCACGGCAAGAGAGTGTGATCTTTTTGGGCGGCGCTGTGCACATGTGCACGAACTGATATCTTTGGGCCCTAGAATCTATAATTCTAGCCCGTTTTTCACCGCCCAACCTTCATAGTTTTTCAGCTATTTTCGATCTAAGCCGATTTTCGTAGCACTTTCGATAACGTTTTCCATCGTGACCACTGCCGTTAAGCAATCGAAGTCTTCGCACCCGATTCGGGCAATATCTCGGTCGGTGCAGAGGGGCTCCCAACCAAATATATTCGCGTTTTCTCGGGTCGCAACAATTATTGCGAAGCCTCACGACGAATGTCGGTGCACGGCTTCGGAGGGCCGAAAGGCTCTCATGTAAATCATATCAATGAGCCTGATGGTTAACATCTTCAGGGAAGTCTTGACAGAAACCTATCAGTGAATACTTCGACAGGAATACGTTTTGACGTTGTGAGAAAACCGGACTCCGAAGCCGTATACAATTAATCCTAAGCCATAACACAATTATGTTCAGTGCTCATATATTCACGTAAAGCGTATCCGAATGAAACTGTCCGCCTGCGCGGCCAGCGTGCATGTCGAGCGATTGTTGGACAGGTATTTTTTTAGACGAGCCTTCCCAAAGCTGCAAACATCTGGACAGGAGGTAACTCAGCACTCATCTACTATTCCTGGAAATCGATTTATAGGTCCAACAAAAGCCTCCGCGTTGGCCGCTCGATACGCACGCCGACCGCGTGAGCGGACAATCCCTTTCGAGCCAACCTCACCCATTGGATACAGAGAATTCGCTTCGCAGCACCTCGAAGTGAGTTGTCTCCCTTTTTTGCAGTTTGAACCAGCACATCTCCCTCCAGCACACATAAACAACAGGTGAAACTGGCGTTCTTTGATAAAAGAAATATAAAACCCTTTAGAACTTGACAGAACTTCGACGGATACAATGTCACAGTCTAAAAGCCAACACAGCTTTGTAATCCGCTTCGCGGGCACCTCCCTGCCTTAAGTCCTGAAGATTACTATTCTCTCAATGTTATCTACCAACCTGAAGCGGTTTATTACGTCCTTGAAGGCAGCTTGCTTTCTCCGAGTAACTCTAGGCTGGAATCAATCAATGGCAAACAATTGGTATGGCTGCGGTAATGGAAAGCAGTCCTTGTAACGAACACCATTTGTAGCCCATGAATCGCTTTCTTTCATCCCAGCCCTGTTCATATTTTCGAAAACACTGAACACTCATGGCGGACGCTCTCCGCTTCGAATCAGCGTTCGCGCTGGGACAGGCTATCATTTTTTTTTGCACAGAACTAGTTGTGTAATGTTGAGTGAGTCATTCCAGAAGAAAAATTAGAAAAACTCCTGGAACTGCTCAAAATCCCCAGAGCGGCGCATCCAGAATCCGGAAACTGCAACCCTTCCCGAAGACCTCCCCCTCCCCAGCTAATCTCATCCACAACCCGAGAAAAAAATAATTTCTATCTCACCATTCCCAAATGTTTTTCTTTCTTTAATCCTCATCACTGACGCCAGCTCCCAGGCTTGCTGTAACTAAAGAAAAAAATGACGATGATCCCACGATGATCCTTTCATGCACGCTGCGTTCAGGATGATTCTTATCCCACAGAGGCCTCAGGACCTCTTCCGACCCCTTATTGAGGTTACCGCAGCCACTGCCGCGCCCTGTACTTATGGCCGCTTCGAAGCTTCTAGTCTAATGAACGGACGGCGACGCCACGGTGGATTGTCGTTCGCGATCAGAACCCCGTTGACCGACGGTGTCGCGAATGCGAAATGATTTGCTAGAATAAATTCTGCGATAGTATTATAAATAAATATGTACAACACTCGCTAGTAAGTGCTTGCTCTTCCCTTTCCCACGAATTGGATGGATTAAAAGGAACACCGGGTTAACTGTAAAAATATAGAACTAGACCTAAAAAGCCGGGGTGCGTAAAAACAGCGATGAGATGACGTCATTTATAGGCAGTGTTCACGATGATTTTCGTTCCCGAGTTTTCCACTCAAAACAAAACGTTGGCCACCGTGTGTTACAGAAATTACGAAGAAACGGCGAGAAACGCACAAAAACGTCCTATTACAGCGACATTATTCTCTGGCCTGGACTAGTTGTTCATTTGTATGAACATGTTCACGGTGGTTGTCACCGGTGAAAAATGGGATCAGTCGAAAATGGAAGAATATTCGAGGCGAAATAGTTCTAGCTAGGGTCCAAAGGAAAGAATGGAGCAAAAGAGAGGAGAGAATTGCAAAACACAGGCCACAAAAAATTTCATTGTCACATCAAACAGTTCCAGTGATAGTAAAGAAACGGGGTTAGAGTAGAGGATTCCGTGCCCCTCTGATGCGTCTTTCTCGATTCCTTCGTCATTTATGTTCTACCCGGGGGCCAAACAATCGATTTAGCTAATAATCTCAAAATCGAAGATTATCGTGAACACTGCCTTTAAGAGCTGTTGGAAGAACTCTGAAAGGTTGGATAAAATCGAAAAAAAATGTTTTAAATTATCTTTAAATGGTTTTGCGCATTTAAGTTCACTGCGTAATAAGTGTGAGAAGAAAAAGCAGAAAGGCCCTTGGAAACCTGCGGATTTCGTAGAATAACTCTTAGAAAGCTCCGTTTATTTCGTATAACTGGTGCGAGAAAAACTCCGAACGCTGGAAATGATCTGGCTATTCAAACGTTTCAGGTGACAGTTTCAATTTCGTACTTCTGCTACTGAGAAGTCCTTGAGTTCGGATGTGAGGATTCCTCAAATTGAAAAGAGTTCAGCATATCGATATCGATGACTATTACTCTAGATAGGCAAAGCTTCTATCTCATGGACGGGCTGATACGCTGGATATGCTGATCCACGCGAATTTCACCGACCTATTGGTCGTTCACTTCCTTTTAAAGAGCTTATATAACCATAATACTCCTTCCAAAACTGAAGTTCTGTAGTGTTCAAGAATACGACAGCATCCGCAGAAGACCGAGCGCGTTTGCCGTTTTCAGTAGATCAGAGTGTATCCTAGAATTTGTTTTCAAGTCTGCCAGTTACAGAACACTTTCTAGGATAATACTTCAAGACAATTTCTATTAATAACATTTGAGGCAAACGTCATTTTTGTTCTGAGGATTACGATACAAACATTTGCAGAGGAGAATTTCCTAGGCAGTACGACTAGTTATAGACCCTTCAGCAGTGGTGAGGATCTCCTGATGGGAAGATAACCGAGCATTGAATGTTGCTGCTAAACCAGGCGCCTCCAGACGATAACCAAAACAATGGAGCATTCATATACATAGATGACCGGTCCAAATGACACATCCTTCAGGGCGGGACGGTCAGGCAAAGTGCGCTGGAAGAGCAGAAAATATTTTAGAATGACAAACGTCAATAGGCCACCCTCTCATGAACACTGGAAGGAATCATCATCAAGCTCAGAAAAGCATCAGAAGCTATCGCATCTAATTCGTGGACAGAATCCATGGTTCTCTCCCTCCCGACGTTAACGAAATTCGAATATAGATCTCGACACCTTCTAGACCTCAATGCGGATGGAAGGCAACTCCTCGGCTCAGTCGCCTCTGAAGCATATTCGTAGATCATTTCAAGGGTTTATAGGACAGTACAGACATGAATTTTGAGATTTTCGTGTAATTGTGAAGAAGACCCTTCTTGTATGACAGGTGCCAAATGCGAAATCTCAATTCCTTCAAATAAGCGAGATATAAGCGACCACCACAGGCCCGACCCCCTCCAGCCACCACCACAGGCCCGGCCCCCTTCCTGATTTTCCATCTCCATAGCGGCTAGATGGATGAATGATGTTCAACCGAGTCGTCGTTCTTCACTCCCTTTCCGATCTATCTGCTCATCCTGTTTTTCTCTCGTGCCGCGACTGCGAATCAAGAGAAATACAGGTCTGAGACAACTCGTCCACCAAAATTTTGCCCTCAAAATAGAGGCATTTTCAAGGAGTTATATCTCCGTTCGTAGGGGGTCTTGGACGATTTCAGAAATACCATTGTGATCAGAGTGTGACCCTCTCCAAGATAAGGATAAAACTTAAGGAATAAATTTTTGGGTGCCCTGTGCCATTGAAACACGTTAGGTGCTATGGCGAGCGAATGCGTGGCCAAAAACCCTGGGATGCCGGTGATAACGTCGTTCAGAGAAGTGAGATGTGCATCGCCCTTCATTAAATTACTAAAGACCTTGCATGCTAACAGAGAACCAACTTGCCTACGCACTCGGCATAGTTTGATTATTTCTGATTTTTCTGGTGTATTTTGCTCCAAAACCAGCTTTTCCCTACGCTGTTGTAAATTGCACAAATGCGTAGTCCCGACTTTGCCTTCCAAAAAATGCTGCATTTCGTGTTTCCCAATTTATACTGGGTGAAGATGGCAACATTCGTACAGCGAGCTCTAACCGAATGTTATTCCATCGCCGCTGTTACGTTTTTTTATGGTACGCCGCGCGTTGAAAGATGACTATTGTGATTAAGAATGTTGCGTTCTTCGGCATTTTAAGCATTCACAAGATCACATTTCGAGAAATGCACTTTGCAAACTGCAAGATGCATATACAAACTCAATTTTGGGTGGCATAGTAGTTGATGTGATTCAATCTTGGCCTTTTTGTGGAAACTGTGCGACAGGCAGTGGGGAGTCTGTCAATCTATCATTTTTTTGATTAGTCATTTCCCGATGTGGGCATATGTAAATGAGGATTGATGTTACTTGAAGTAAATCATATCTTGCGATTCGGAAGAAACGTTCTTCTTACGAATGAAAAGAGATAATAGAGGTTATTTTGACGAATATATATGGGCCAACACAGTGAGCACTTACAATTGTAGTTACAGCTGCACTCGTATTCCTGGTTGACGCGCAGAGTTGTAACGTTGTATATTTCGACCTGCGTTGAGTTACTTATTGTTAGCCATGACTTACTTGCTAGACCTTTCAACAAAAAAAGGGAAAAGCCTCCTTATCAGATTTAGTATAGTGGGTGGAGCAGGCGCCATCATTGCTTCTGGCCGTGTGGCGTTCGCGACACCACCGGCCAACGAAGTTTCAATCGCGCGCGGTGAACTACCTTCGCAGCCTCCACTCACTAGTTTATAATCTACAGAAGACCACATCCCCAGAAGAACCGCTATAGAAAAAGTGCTGCGGCACAGAAAACATCGTGTTCGCACCCATTCGCCTGCGTTCCCTTGTTTCTTCTGAGCTTCACACATCTCATATTCAGGAGCATGCAAGAAGATCAAACTATTCTCGCTGCTGATCATTGCTCGGCACGAGCGCCGTGATCACCGATCGATACGAGCGCAGCAACATCAGCTTTGCCGGAATGATTTGTGCACCCTGTCGTCCAGAGGTCTCCAGCACTTAAAGGCACAGGACACCCAGAAAAGTAATTCTGATATTTTATGCTTATCTTGGAGAGCGTCACACTCTGATCACAGTGGTATCTCTGAAATCGTTCAAAACCCCTTTCGAACAGAGTTATGGCTCTTCTAAGATGCCGAGATTTTGAGGGTGAAAATTGGTGGACGAGTTGTCTCAGGCCTGTATTTCTGTTCATTCGCAATCGTTGCGTGAGAGAAAGCCAGGATAAGGAGGCAGTCCGGTAATGGACTGAAGAACGACGACTTGTTGGAATTCATTCATCCATCGAGCCGCTATCGAGTTCGAAAATCAGTTTGGGGGTCGGGCCTGTGGTGGTGAGCGAAGGGGGTCGGGCCTGTGGTGGTCGCTTATATCTCGCTTATTTGGAGGAAATGAGACCTGGCATTTGGCACGTGTTATGCAGAAGGGGTCTTCTACACAATTACATGAAAATCTCAAAATTCATATCTGAGGGTGTACTGTGCCTTTAAAGGCAGTGTTCACGATAAATTTCACTTCCGATATCTCCACAGTTTACGAAAGGTCTGGTGCCCTATATAACAAGGCATGCTTAAAAAGGACACGAAAGACGCGTTTTTCAGCAAAAATAGGCCCTCTCTTGTTTACGTTGATTTTTGAGCGTGGAGGAATTGACCGTTAGAAGGATGATACCTATCAGTGCAATGAAGCGATCAGCTCACTCACCAACACTTCCTTGACTTGATCACTCCTATAATCTGAGTCTTCATTTGTTCCTTTCGAGGGGCGGATCTGGGGCACGAGGCGTGTCTGGGGCACCAAAACGCTTGTTTACAGCCGTTATTTTTTCCGCCCCTGGCTCGTTTTCTACCGTTCTTTCGACACTGTGAGCCTAGAATCCTTCTCGCATATCATTTCACTGTAGAAAGTCAGCGAGGATGATAATCGTGAACGCTGCCTTTGAAGCCACAGTCCAACCTCAGGGGTAAAATTTGATATTATAGTTCGCCCACCGTGTATAGCAACCCTGCCAAGCGCAAGATTTCAGTTCGCTTACATAAGTGAGAAACTACAGGGAAAAGGTTGGCCCCGCCCCAAATACGCTGAAAGCATAATCAAGCGTTTCGCCCCGAATAGGGAACTAAAATCTTTGCATACGGAAAAATTGGTTTGTGTGGCGAAGCTCAAAGGCAAAATGTACAATAGCAGGGCTCTTTGTTTTCTTTGTGGACGGAGCCAACTTTTCTCTGTGGTTTCTCACTTATTTGAGCGAACTGAGACCTCGCGCTTGGCAGGGTTGCTATTCACGGTGAGCGGATTATAATATCAAACTTTACCCCTGAGGTTAGACTGTGCCTTTAGAGGTCCAACCTCAGAATCGTTGTTCTGTTTTTCTTCCTATCTTGAGAACGGTTCGGCGCTGATTCTAATGATACCTCTGAAATCGTACAAAGCCCCCTAGGAACGGAGTTATGATCCCTCAAAAGTTCAGCTGTGGAAGCTTGGTGAACGAGTTGTTCGAGGCTTGTAACCTTCGTCATTTGCAACCGATGTATGCGAGTAGACATGGACAAAGAGAGATTTTGGAAATGAAGAGAAGAACGGGGCAACTGATCGGAAACCATCGCTCGTCTCGCCACTGTTGAGCTCGAAAGATCGTAAAAGGTGCGTGCCAAAGTGGCTTCCGAATGTGGGCGCCCCAAGGTGGCTTCCTTCTATATCTCGCTTATTCGGAGGAATTAAGAGCTCGCACTTGGCAGGTGCTTTATAGGATGGGTATGCTTCACAATTATGTGGAAATATAAGATTTCGTCCCTGAGCTTGGACTGTGCCTTTAAAGACACAGTTACACCAGAGAATTTAATCTCTGTTTTCTTATCCGAGAGGAAATTCCGTGCTGATCACCACAGTGTCTCCGGAATCGCTCAGAACTCCCTACTAACGGAGTCATGGCCCTCAAAGAATCTGAATTTGAACGGCGAGAAGTTCGCGGACGAGTTGTCTCCAGCCTGTTTTTTCGCGTTACTCGCAGCCATCGTTCCGAAACAAGTCCCAATATAAAGCCAGACCGAAAACAAACGGAAGAACATGGATTTTGAATGAAATCATTCGCGCGTCTCTTCCCTATTCAGATCGGAAGCGTGCCGGAGGGCGTAACGCATTTTTTTTCTTTCATGGGGGCGTGGTCGACTTTTTCCTCGCTTTTTCTCGCTTACTTGAGCGAATTGAGATTTCGCGCTTGGCAGGGTTGCTATACACGGCGACCGGAATATAATATCAAAAATTACCCCTGAGCTTGGACTGTGCTCTTAATGGCACAGTCCAACCTCAGAATCGCTTTTCTGATCTTCTATCTTGAGAACGATCTCCTAGTGATTCCAATGATGTCTTTGAAATCGTACAAAACCCCTAGGAACGGGGTATAGTCACTCAAAAATTGAGCTGCGGAAGCATGACGATGAAAGATGGACGAGTTGTCCGAGGCTTGTAATTTCCGTCATTAGCAAACGATGTATGCGAGCCGACCTGAACAAAAAGAAAGGTTGACAAAGAAGGAAAGAATGGTGTTATTGTTCGGAAGCCATCGCTCATCCCGCCACTGTTGAGCTCGAAAGATTGTAAAAGGGGCGTTCCAAAGTGGCTTCCTGACATGGGCGCCCCAGGGTGGCTTCCTTCTATATCTCGCTTATTCGGAGGAAATGAGACGTCGCACTCGGCAGGTGCTATAGAGGTTGGGTCTACTTCACAATCATGCGGAAATCCCAGATTTTACCCTTGAGCTTGGACTGTGCCTTTGGTGGTTCTAGTGTGTGCCCATGAACAACTCCGTTCCAACTCTAAAGACTTGGTTGGGTCAGGCCTTGTAGGTCGCCTCATAATTTCCAGTCTGGTCAATGAACCACGTGCTCGTGGTTTCGCGTCGTCATACTCGTTTACGACAGATGGTATAGCCATTGTGGACGCAGCGTAGACCCTCTACATAAGACTCCTTGACTAGACTACGGGTTTCGAGACGACTGTATTATTATGCCCATTCATAAGGCACCAAAATCATTCGGGAGTATAGCAAGTTTGTTTTTCATTTTCTAAGAACGATGGGGCAAATCAAACAGAAAACGGGAAAGATTTTGCGCCGTTTCCGGACACTTGTAGCACTACAGGCTTTCACATATGCGGGCGAAGGAAGCCTCGGCACGGTGAAGGGTAATGAAGGGGAACCGCAAATCTGCAGTTTTCGCGACGCGACGGCACATGTCTCTACGATACGAATGTCGCATAGCGCAAGCACTTAAGTCTAAATGGCACCTGAATTTTGATTTTGAATTTTTATACGCGCTATTCTGTACGCAGTTGCGCGCGTATAAAAGCAGCAGTGATAAATCGTGATAATCAATGTATTTTGCCATCCTCGTTTTGTGTTTCCTTAATGAGAACTTGTTGTTTATTGACAAAACAATAAATAATTCTCAGCAGTAAACTTTTCTTTGAACGACCTCAACCGCCTCGTTTGCGTTCCGGCGCGACGCGAAATAACGTGATCGATACGTAGGCTGACTATAATGTCGCGAGCGAACTCTGAACGCCGCCTTGTCCCACAACGTGGTGGTGGAACTCGTTTATCCCGACCATTTGAGAGCCTTAACGCAAAGTTGTAAGCAGGCTAACTGGCCTCTTTCAGAGCACGTTCGCTGATCGCCGTGATGGCATGCTGTGAACGCAGATCGACGTGCGACGCGATCTCGATCGATGCTCATGATTATCATTCCATCGCGTCGCGGAGTTTTCGCGGGGCGATGGCACATGTCGGTGCGACGAGAAAATCACTTCGCGCAGGAATCCAGGAGCGAACGCTGGGCGATTACGCGCAATTGCGTATGTACGCAACCAGCAGCAATTTTTTATTAAAGTTAGCAACAGTTCTTTCGTGTTTGTTTGAGTGCTAGTACACCTAAACATCCTCATTTTATTGTTTTCATTGTAAGATCTAGTTGTTTTAATGGAAAAACCCGGAAGAAAACCAGCAACGAAGATTGCCTTCGCGTGACAAACTTCGCGCCGCTAGTAAACTCTGAATGTCGCCTTAATCTTTTGCAAAGCTATTCACTAGTTACACACAGTTTTGCAGTTCTACATATTACAAGCTGAAAGTTCTGCAAGTGAAATGACTAAGCAGCCTACTGGGTTCGGAATGCGTTTCATCAATATGATCTCGACGCCATGTGTAACAATTTCGTCAATTTTTCGGGCTGTCTGCGAGCCAGCTTCATCGACTGGGCACGGGATAAAAGATGGGCACCTTTATGATCATAAGAAAAAGCGAGGATTCTCTGTAAGATTCACACTTTCTGAAGCTGCATTCCCTAGTTGCATCCTAAAAAACTTTTCAGCCTTGGTTTATGTATAGCAAACGTGTTTCATGTGAGCCTTCTTCAAATAAACCACTTCCGGCAGATCTGTCCTCACACGTAACAAGAGGTGCCAGTGAACGTGCTAAAGGTCAAGCTCGGTGCTCGTCCTTCTTGAATATCACCGATATCCATCATTCTTGCTACTTTCCGACTCACTCACAAAGTGCTGAAGAATGACTCATAGGACCCATTCCAACATTTCAGTATTTTTGCTTTTATTATAGCCACATTATTCCTGTTCAGGACCACAGATTCAGACATTATCGTAAAATGCTTTGACGGAGTCTTTAATGAATCAACGCCTGCACTGCACATCGTCTACTATATAGTAGGAACTTGAAGACAAGTCAACCCCGCGATGAGTCAAGCGCTGTGATCCATTGCCGTAGGCACTGCCCGTTGAACAGAACACCTGCATTGAACGCGCCGAATGGTTCCTTTCATTGTACTACGCTAGTGAAAGAGAAGAAGAAAAGGGGTTGGCGGAGAAACTGCACCCTCCAAAATGCGTCGGTGACTAGACACACGAATTCCTAAGCCATCTGCTAACATTTTCTAGGAAAACCTTGACAGGATACCTCCTGAAACACCCGAATTGAACATGTGTACAGAATCCAGGCTATTCTTGAGATTGAACTGCGGAGGAAATAACCCGATATGCAAACGCCATCACAACACAACAGCTGACGCATAATATCGGGCACTTCATAGCAAAGCTGCAGACCTGGCACAAAGTGAGGACGACGAGTAACCTCTTTAGTTACGCTGCGTCCAAAAAGACCAAAAAACAAATAGACTCCAATCAACCCACTTTGGAGGCAGTGTTCTAGATGGATTTCACTTTCGAGTTTTCAATTCGCATTTAGTTTTACTCAGGAAATTCACCGCTAATTATCATCGTGAAAGCTGCCATTAGAAGTTTGAAAAACGGAAAGTATTCGGATGGACCTATTTTCGACGTGCAAATATCGAATAAATTCGAATAGATCTCCATTAGGTTCGAATGGCCTTTGAATTATGAATTTTACTAAACCGGAATTTTCAGTCGCACAGAAGAATATGACTAGCGGTCTCAGGCATATACAGGCTGGCCGAAAGTTATAAGCGCTGACAAATTCTCGCCCAACAAGATTCTTCATAGACTTTCTCCGTATTTCCATTCTTATTTATTGACTATCCATGAGCACCATGAAAACCTAGTAGCTGGTCCAAATTGCCATCTACTGACCAACACACAGACGATCTATCCCGTCGTGGAATAATCACTGCGCAGTGAGTGGTTGACATCAAAGTTGTCCTAAATCGTTTCGAGCCAATCTCTCAAGTCAGCCGAACTTGCATTTTTGATTCCTTATGTTCTTCTCTAGACAGCCCCAATCGGAAAAGTCAGCAATTTTACAGACCATACTACTATGGCTGCTCTCCCAGAACAGTTACTTTTTTCGCCACACTCCTTTGCCCGGTACGCGTCTGTCAAAACGAAAAACCGGCAGCCTTATGTAATTCTGCGCAAAACTATCACACTTTTAGGATATTGTGGCCATGTGGCTACTTTTGCGGTGCTGATCTTCCTCTGATGCGGATACACAAATTGGCGACGATTTGAGAAATTCGAGTTCATTCGTCTATGGAAAATTTTCCATCGCAGCAGAGGGCGACCTTGTGTGCAGCGATGGGGTAATTTTTCTGGACTTATTTGACTTCCCTCGCTTGTTCTTCGTCGCAAAAGCTACATCTTTCCATGAAGCAGCTTAAAGGTTCAAAACCCTCTGCTGTCCTCAACAATAGACTGACCTGGAGTCGGGCCACGTACGGATCCTCAATCATCAAGTCCATGCTCAGGTTGTGGTTGCTGATAAAGGGCTTTTTGGTGACTTCACGATCCCCTCTGAGGTCGCGACCTCTCCAATGTTCACATAGGGAGCTATGGTCTGTCACTGCAAAGATCTTTTCATGTTCATCTTTTCATGTTAATGACAAACTTCACAAAAATTTCGTCCATCCCGTGACATTCAACCCCGTGCTCACAATCGGGCAACGTTTCCAAATAATATAAAGGTATGTCACTTTTTGCACCAAAACCCATATCTATGCGAAGGCAGTGCATTCAATCGGTGAACTCTTTGACGAGATAACAAGAGACTATTCCATCAACTTCTCATCAGTTGTACTGTATCAATTGCTGATCAGTTAGTTGCTTATAGGATGGCTGACAGCAAATTGTGCCAGATGACTGACGGAGTGTCGGCCTCCTTTGACGGAATTTGAGACATTCAACCTCATTTATCTTCGCTATAAGGCGTTTTTGACCTAACAAACTCTCCCTACGTTGTTAGGGGAGCCCAGAAAATATTTCGAGCCTAAAAAAGGGTGAGTGGTTATCAGCGCGTACGATGGGGAGATAACTGAAAAAGGTCTCAGGCCTTTTTTTCCATTTTAGTTTTTTTTCATATTTTTTAACAAGAAAATCTTCATAACGTAGTGAATTTCCACTAAAATTTCGCGTTACTGAGCGAAAAACTGTTAGAGCGAAAATACTTGCAAAATAAACACTTCGAATACATTTGCAAATCAGAGATTTACCCTTATCAACACTCTGCCTGGAATTTCAAATTTCATGGGTACTATAGGTATTCGCGATAACAAAATCCTTTGTTTAAGCTCCCAGTCTCGAGCTAGAGTGCCAGATAACGCTGAGCCAGCGAGAGAAGTGGGTGTGACAGGCAAGCGATTATCTGGCGACGGCTGGTCGTCGGGTGGCGTCATCTCGGTGCATTGGGGGCGATGCCAGGGGAGCGCACAGAAAAATAATGATTTTCAGCAAGGCGTATTAGCGATCCTGAAGTGAGCGAACTTTCGGTGGTGGGTGCAAAGTGTTTCCCTGAGATCATTTAGCACCCAGACCAGAATTTCGCCAGGACACAGTCTCAATGTCGATGGAAGAAACTAGAGAAACCTTCCCGCACGCCAGAACAACGCCGACTGCCGTTTAGCAAAACCTACCTTACTAGGGAACCTCGCATGGCCAACCCCACCATTTAAAAGATGTTTTCTGGTCAATTCTGGTCCGCTGTCTCCGAATCTGAAATCGGATTTCGCTACGGACACCTCTGAACGACGTTATAAGCGTTTTTGAAGCTTCGTGAAAAGGTAAGGGAGCTCCACCAGCCAATTTTTTGAGGTGTTTGAAAAAAACTCGGATTCGGCTCAAAACTTGCAACCAGGGATTATTTAGGGCGCTGAACGCGA
Organism: Aplectana chamaeleonis; assembly: GCA_029168955.1. Classification (NCBI taxonomy): domain Eukaryota; kingdom Metazoa; phylum Nematoda; class Chromadorea; order Rhabditida; family Cosmocercidae; genus Aplectana; species Aplectana chamaeleonis. The sequence continues at coordinate 1,088,994 of JAPDOI010000046.1, read as the reverse complement.
ATCTGGGGTCTGTTTGTCGCTAGACATATGGTCACTGTAGGTTACGGTAATAATAAAGCCTTTTAACTGGCTTTACCTACCTTAAAACGTCTAAAATCAAAAACTGGACCTCAAATTCGTGTTCGGCGTCCAAATAACACCCACAGAATTTTTGGGCCGAATCTGAGACTTTGACCAAGCTACCGTATACCTATCGTAGTCTATCAAAAATCGATAAACGGATTGCATATTCGTGTTTAGCACTGCGAATAACCCCCAGAGCAACAATTTGAGCCATATCTATATTAGCACTCCTGAAATCGGCAAACGTCGCGATTTGCCATCAAACCCCCCCCCGATGGAAAGCTTTGAACGAATCAAGTCGAAAAGCTCGGAAAATCGTCAAATAAACCCCACACTCATGATCAGCGCCCCAATGACCCACTTGGAAGGATTTTGAGTGAAATCTGCAACAATTTTTTAACGCTTTCAGAGGTATAAATAAGCGCCCAACCGAAAATCCGCAGGTTCGAAACGCTATCAGTCTGTGCAAAGTTTGGAAAATGTGCCCTCACCCAAAATTTGCTCAGTGGGGTAGTTTTGGGCGCTGAACACAAGCATGAGGTCCGTTTCCGTATTTCGCAAACACTAATGCGCATTTGTGATAGAAAAAAGGCGGGAAATACGAACTTTGACAGGCTATAACTTTTTTCTCATATGTCCGAAGCAAAATCCGGGTTCAGATTCGAAGAGGGCGTGCCAGAGTTGACTCGAAAAAAAATTATCAGCCTTCTGATCTGGGGAACACCATACGAGGTTCCCTAGTTAGTATTTCGAAAATCGGCAAATAGACATCAAATTCGTATTTACCACCACAATCAACCCTCGCATAGAAATTTTGTCTAATCTGAGACTTCTAGCAAACTACCGTATACCCACCGCTATCTGTCAAATATCGACAAACGGTCCTCAAATTCGTGTTAAGTGAGCCACATCTATCGTAGAAAATCGGGAATTCCGAAAGTCGCGTTTTGCCTTCGGAATATTCCCCCGATGAGAAGCTTTATACGAAATAAATCAAAAAGTTTGAAAATCGACAAATGAACATCAGATTCCTAATCAGCACACCAAATAACCCATCTAGGCAAATTTCAAGTCTGAATGATGAGACCTATGAGAGAAACCTTTTGGGATTCCGACAAAGAAAATCCAAGATTTTCGAACCAATATTCGGATGACCGTCTTGAAACGTTGCACACTTGTGGAACTTATTCGACGACGGAAAAACGCGATAAACCCTTCCAATACACGTCTGCGCCCAGTATTCGGAAGATATTATCCCCGTTACACTTCAAGTTTTAATATATATCACTTTTCATGCACTCGTTTTCCAGTGAAGCCCTGATAATATGTCACAAACTTTTTCTCTGCGGTTGAGATTTCGGCGTCCATCTGTGCTGGCATCGAATATGCCAACCAGTCATGCAACGACCGTGTGTTGCCTTGTGCTACACACCCATCGCTGTAACATACAAAAAGCTCGCAAAGCTGAGACTGCTCAAGTGGAGGAGGAGCACATTACTCTCCATCAATTGAGTCAGAACCAAGAAGCAATCATTCGACAATGCCCATCATTTTACCACGCTTGGATTTTTCAATGAGAAGAAGTGAGTGATCTCATTGGAGCATCTCAGTGTAGCGTCTCAACATTTACAATAGATTTTATTATATGACTGATTCCTGAAGGGTTTGCAACACATACAATCAATACGTATGGTATGTACATACACGTGCGCTATTGAGATTTCCGCGCCTCTGTGCAGAGAGCGATCGAGGAGTTCTAGGTGAGGATGCCAGTCAGCCACACTCTATGACCCAGCGGCATAAAGCAGCTGAGACACGTGTGCAGCCCGAAGGGAATGATGGAAGGCCAACAGATGCGTTGGCCGTCGCCAGCGCTTTCCTGGGTCAAGTTTAACAGGCGACTGCCACAAATCTAAACAAAATAACGCGCTGCACATCAGTGCAAGGGCACCCAGGGATAGTGCGTGCAATGCGAGGCCCGTAGTCGGAAATACCCGTGAACATAACGAAACAGTTGGACTTTCACAGGCTATGTTTGTGGTAGGCACCGTAGTCAGGTTTTCGTGCAATAAGGACTGACCCAAGAGGACAACAGTTGCAACGAAAGACAAACTGCTAGAACCAAAACAAGCAGTGAAAAATCACTCGCTATCTATAGAGTAAGTGACTGAAATGAAACCGTCATCCTACAGTAAGATAGCGCAAGCTGCATGCGAAGCATAAAAGCCTCTACGAACTTGAAGGTTTTTTAGAAGTCACTAAAATGGTCCCGGCGTTATTCAAGAGATGATTAAGAGCAGTGTCCACGATACAGACCGTCTCCGAATTTCCACCGGAATTCGAAAGATTCGGGGCCTACGGCAACAGCAATGTCAAAGAAACGGCTGCAAATGAGACCCAAAAGGGCCTATACGGCCTTCAACTTGATTGTGGAGCGCACTGCCCGCCCACTCCGCTCAACGGCTACTGATCCAAGCAAACAACTGAAAAATCGACTTCAACAAACATTCGATGATGAAATGTTCAAAACTATTCCGCATATGCATGGAAGTTGAACGAATTCATCTCATTTGAATATTGTTTTCCTTAGAGTTGACTTTTCAGTTGTTTGCTTCGATCGGTGGTCATTGAGGGGAGTGGGCGGGGAGGGCGCCTTACACAGAAGTTTAGGGCTATTGCGGCCCATTTTTAGGTGTTTTTTCAACACAGCTGCTGCCATGAGCCCCGCATCTTTCCATTTCCGGTGGGAACTCCAAGACGATTTTAATCACGGACACTGATTTTGAGACTGAAAATGTGGTGCCTGGAAAAACCTGAGAACGAACCCTGAAAACAGGTTCAACAACCCAGGATTGCCTCCAAACACCCTCAGGACGACGTTCAAAATTTCGGAAGCTATCCTGTGAAAATTCCGCGATGAACTCTTAACAAGGTCGAAAATAGAATCTGGCAAGTAGTTATGAGTCCCGCGTAGCTAGTGCTACGTTTTATTGGAAAAGAAAATGACCGAATTTAGGACAATCCGCATGTTGGCTTGTTTTTCGTCGGGTCAGATTCGAGATGGATTTCTAAAGACTTCGGACGTGTTTCTGCGTCTCTTAGCTGCACTGCTTCACGAAAAAACAAGCCGCTCCTCTAATGAAAGAATCTCGACAACGATACAGAACGCGAACGCTGCCTTCAACGATATCTGCTTGAAACATAATACTCTTCAGGCTTCCAGTCTGTCTTCTTCGGCCCCTGTTCAGCCTTTTCACGTTCACGAATCTCCTTCCAGATTTCAATATCACGCCAATCGGCCTGAATAAAACCCATACAGAACGAAATACAAAGGAGTGACAGAGGCAAACGCAATACCTTTTCGAAGTCAGGGCGGGGGTTGTGGGTAGGCTCCTCGGGAGCTTCCGTCTTCTTTCCGAAATCGAAGTGTTTATTTTGGCCGTACATATCTTCCTCCTAAAAATAGTACATCATACAGCCCTGATTTCGTCACTAGAGTTGTTCGTTGGTGACCAAAAGTGTATCCTTCTTCGGGGGAAGTACCGGTTGATCTTTTTTAGAAGACCGAAGGAGTAAAGCTACTCGCAGTATCGAAATACATGGAAACACATTTTAGACAAGAAACTACTTTCTACACTGTTTAAAAACCTTATTTTCACGCCAAAAATTACCATGATGTTTCTGATTGGACCGATACTCCAAACCAAGAAAATAAAAAATAGCCATCTTTACCTTTACTGTCTTATCCATCAACTTCGCCTGATCTTTCCAATCGGCATTGAAATCACGCTCAGACTCTTTCATCAATTTCTTCAGCTTTTTCTTTTCCTTTTTCGCCTTCTTCTTTTCCTTCTTCGCTTTCTTCCGATCAGCTTTTCGCTTCAACTTCAAGTCCCTCAAATCATCGTTCTCCTACAAAATGGTGTACTTTAGGACAGCGAACGATTTAATCACTTCTTTATAAGAAGCATCTTTTCACCTTAAGCTTAGCGACGTCTTTCTCTGGTTTCTCAGACTCATCATCCAGCTCCTTCCTTCCTGAAAACAAGTGATGGATAACTTTAAAAATCATGTGCCATAGCCCCGACCAGCTAAACAACGTCATGTTATAGGTAGACATAGTCGAAACTTTTTCAACAACCAGTCTACCGCGCCAGGTGCGATACAACTCAACTTTGGTCCGACCCCCCCCCTTAAACATCCCGTGCTTTTCTCAGCCCCCTCTTCACCCCCCCCCCCGTGAGGAGATAATGACCAAGACCGGGGGCGGAGTGGGGGGTCTTCTAATCTTCGTTTATTACCCTCGATTGATTAAGGTAGGAAACAACTCATGGACACAGCTGCAAGTTTAGGAGTGCTACATCTATGTGGGCGGAGCATTTTCTCATACCCTTTTTTAATGTCCTGAGGGTATACAGGTGCAGTTTCGGGCACGCGAACAACATTTAGATTATGACTGCCCGGATCTGAAAACGTATCCAAAATTTCATCAACGCAGCTTGAAGCCGAAAAGCGCTACACTAAATGAGCGAAGCCTGTTTTTATGCCCTGAGATCACATAGGTGCTGATTGGGGCACGCAACCTACATTTAGAGTATGACTGTGAGCATCTGAAAACGTATCCAAAATTTCATCAACGCAGCTTGAAGCCGAAAAGCGCTACACTAAATGAGCGAAGCCTGTTTTTATGCCCTGAGATCACATAGGTGCTGATTGGGGCACGCAACCTACATTTAGAGTATGACTGTGAGCATCTGAAAACGTATCCAAAATTTCATGTACGCAGCTGCAAGACGAAGAGCGCTACACTAAAAGGGGTCCTCGAAAAATGTGCAATACCAGGATCGCAATGAAATTTTACCAAGTATTTTTCGAAATTCTAATTAGGACTTTTCGCGCTGCTGCGACGTGTGTGGTCCGGGGCCCAGATAACAAACTCAGTTTTTTAGCTCGTTCGAAACAATTTTTAGATGTGATACAATAGATCGTCGGAGCATTCTAAACATTCACCTGAAATCTTTGTTTACCCTATCACCTCCAGAGATAAGCCGAATTTTTTTGTGGACTTTGGGAATCGGAACTACCCTCTCAATTTCGGAAATCGGATACAATCTACCCTGGCTTTCTGAAATGCGAAGGCGGACCTCGAATAAGAATTCAGCGCCCGAAACAACCTCTTGATAATTTGGCAAGCAACAATGTTAAAAATTCTAATCTCTTGGATATTTTCGGTTTTCCCCACACTTTCAGGCATTTTTTCGGAAAGCCAAAAACCATCGGAAATCGGCTTACGAAGACCTTTACTATAATTTTTTTTTGAACTTTTCAATTAAATTTCTTAACTCGTAACTCAGCTAAACAATATTTAATTCCAGTTGAAAAGTGTACTCGAATTCTACGTAAAAACTGCTCCCGAAAGTTTATATCAAGTTCAGGATGGTCCAGCCAGTCTCCTCTCCGGAGCTCAGACCCCCTCCACCCTTCAGCGGGTCACACACCTTTGGGACCCCACCCTCGTCCTGAATCATACTTTGAGGCTCGACATGAACGAGACGTTAGGGTCCCTTCAGATAATTTGAGCCTCAAAAATGGAATACTTTCATGGAAAACTGAATGATGCCAAAATGGTAGACACATTTCATCCGTAAAAATAAACCAGCTAACTACAGAACTTCTACAAAAAGATAATGGTTTAGGAACGCAACTCTTGACCCTCCTTGACTGTCCGTTCATAAAACTGTAGTTAATCTCTATCAAAACACTGTTTTCGCTAGATCGAGAAGGTAGAAAAAAAGGGAAGTCCTTTTTCCAAGTCCTGTGAGGAAGGACTGGATCACATGGCTGCGTACGAGGGAGTTATTCTACCTTAGCTTCTCACAAATGGCAGTCAATCATTATGATATCTACTAACAGCTAACGCATCTGTTTCTCGCAGAAAAAAAACATGGGAATCCTGAGTGCAGGTCATTTCTCACATAGCTACGGAGTATACATCTATTATATTTTCCATGCATAGTATGTGCTATCGTTCTGTTGGGTGACTGCTAAACGTAGAAAACACAGGAAATAGAAGAATACATCTCCCTCCTGAATTTTATGAATACTAGAGGATGACTAACTATATGGGCATTCTCCTTCACCTTCCGAAACCTTTTTTTTTGTAAATATTGCAATACAAGAGCGGATTCCTCTAGGGCAATACTTCACACACAACGAACGAGAAAAACCGTTACTAATAGCACCTGGCGCTACTCATCGAAAGGCATGCGAAAAAAAGGCGAGAAAAAGGGAAACGTTTAATGTGATGCAATGTGCAAAGTGGACAGAAAGGCATTTACACAAACTTCAGAAAAGGCAATACTAAGTGGAAATTCTGCAATTTCGCATAAAAACGAGAAGTGGTAGTGGGGAGCGTCGCGTTAGAAGAACAGCTGCAGATAATGTTGGTATAAGAATTTTTTGCTTAAGAATCACCTAAAGAAGACATCATTCAGAATCTTCCACATTACTATTCCCTTCACTCGAGGTTCTGGCGGAAAGAGTAAGAAGGGATCCAATCTTTGCTGAATAGTTCGTTGAATCCTAATTGTAAAATTGTTGTAGAAGTGCCTACTAGACTTGGGACCGAATCGAATAAATATTCGAATATTCGAGTATTCGAATATTCGATTCATTCGAGAATTTCAATCTCGGGGTTTATTCGTATATTCGATTTATTCGGGAATTCAAATTTTGGATTTATTCGAATATTCGATTTATTCAAGAATTTAAATTTTCGATTTATTCGAATATTCGATTTATTCGAGAAGTGAAATTTTGGATTTATTCGAATATTCGATTTATTCGAGAATTGAAATTTTGAATTTATTCGAATAGTCGATTTATTCGGAAATTTAAATTTTGGATTTATTCGAATATTCGACTTATTGGGGAAGTAAAATTTTGAATTCATTCGAATATTCGATTCATTCGGGAATACAAATTTTGGGATTAATTTGAATACCCGCAAAAATTCAGTGCCCCACATTCGAATTAGACGAAACCTATTTCGTTTACCTTTGAATTGGAAACCCTTCGAAGTATATTTCTGCAAGTTGAGCTATGCATTTTTGTGTGTTTCCGCTGTTCGCTCTTGTACGTGAGTTTCCTGTTGCGAGCTGTACACAAGCACCAGCGCCTATGGGGTCGATTGGAGTCCCGCCGGAAGGTACGGCAGCATGCAGCGGAGGAGTATAGATCATGCGGCGCCACAGGATCGATCCTCCTCCACTGCATGCTGCCATGCCTTTCAGCGGCGGGACTCTATCCAGGCTTTATCGATTAGGGGCGGCGATATTCGAAGCTGCCGCAACAGGGCGGACTGCTAGCCGTCGCCCATTGGCGCCGGGCGATAAACCATGTGTGTTCTCCTGCTCCGATTATTTTAGGCCATCGCCGCCGTAATGGTGGATAGAGGGTATCCACGAAAGTGTGGCTGCCCCCTGGCCCCCATTGTGGCAGCTAGTACTTGGAGGCAGTGGTCGCGATCAAATATGCGTGTCGTCTTTTTCTCTTTGAACCCTTTTCTGTGTCTTGAGTAGTAGGACCTATAAGAAAAAATCTTGAAAAAATCACTGTTTTGGGCCAAATCTGAAGCCTGAACTTTCTTGTCTTTTGATGGTGGACGAGCCCACTTCACATCATCTGCATCGATGACCTCTTATCTCAAGAACATCAGCTGGCTTGAAATTGAATTTCAATCAGTGAAGCTTCGGATTTATGTACATATCTAGTCAAAAACATTCACTGGAGTGCTCTCTTGAGGTCAGAGATAGTGGGCGGTCAGAGATGATCAGGTGGTGTTGACCAACAGTCGCGCGCCAATGCAGCGCGTATAAAAGGCGCCTCAGTTATGGACTGACAATTAACGACTTCTACGTGTCTCCTGTCTTCCTGCCGTGCTCTCCAGTCCCGTTCCAGTGCCCTCGTTCCCGTCGTCGCCTACCTCTGCCCCCAGATCACCCAATTTCCATACATCCGCATATATCGTATTTTTGTGTTATAATAAATTGTTCATCGTATTTGTGTTCATACCGTCTAGCCACGATTCGAGTATACAATTCGGCTTACATTCTTTCAATGCTCAACTGTTTTTATTAGGTAAATTTGCATTTATTTCTTCCTCTGAATGTCGCTGATTTTTGACTGTTCGGCATGAGACTGCGATCTGTTTGGTCGGCGCTGTGCACGTGCGCACGAACTGGCTTCTTTGGGCCCTAGAAACATCAGATCCAGCGCGTGTTTCACCGCGCTGCCTTCATAGTTTTTCAGCTGTTTTTGATCTAAGCTGATTTTTGTAGTTTTTTCGATAACGTTTTTCATCTTGATCACCGCCTTTAAGCCAATCTCCGATTTTCATGTGGGGGCAATCTAGGGTGCTGAACACCAATATGCGGTCCACGCGGCGGGATCCTGACGATTACTGTTGGTTACGGTAGGCACCGTGACAGTTGGGGAGAAAAACCTACCTCCATAATTCAAGAATCGACGAATCGGCATAGAATTCGCATTCAGCACCCCGAATTACCTCCGCATAGAAATTTTGGGTCGAATCCGAGACTTTGACCAAACTATGTACCGCATACCCATCGTAATCTACCGCAAACTGTCAAAAATCGACAAACTGCATCAGATTCGCGTTGAGCACTCCTAATAACCATCAAAGAAACGATTTCAGCTACATCGTAGCGTTCCGGAAAACGACAAAAGTCGCGTTTCGCCTTGAAATTTTTCTCCCGATAAGAAGCTTCGAACGAATTTAGTCGGGAATTGACAAATGAACCTGCCATTCGTGATCAGCACCCCCAAATAACCCCCCTACCCACCACCCACCACTACCTTCAGGAGAATCTTTAGTCAAATCTGAAATAATTTCTTTGACGCTTTCTGAACCCCTAATTGATTTAGGTAAACGCTCAACCGAAAATTGGTACATACAGTGCGTTCGGAAATGATAGGGACACCTCTAAAAAATGAGATTTTCAAATAATTTCTGGGAATGGTGATGAATACTGTTCATCAATGAATTCAGCGTGATAAAAAACCTCTGTTCGCAACTTCCTTGAAACCGTGCCTAATTTCATAAGATTTTTCCTTTACATTTAGAAAATTTCACCGTTCGGAAATGATAGGGACACCTAGCAAAAAATGGAATTTTTCACTTCGAACAAAATTTCCCGTTAGAAGTTCACTATATGAACGCAACACGAGGACACCCAACATCTTTATTCCAATCATGGGCCGTGGTACATCGCTTACTGTTTCCGAACAAGCCCAAATACGTGCCCTCAACGCTGCGGGGCTGAGCCAACGTCTAATTGCCTCCCAGCTCGGACGTTCCCCCCCCCACTGCATCAGCCAGTTCCTACGAGATCCAGACTCCTACGGCTTGGCGAAGAGTCCTGGACGCCCAAGAAATTTCAGCGGCAGGGATGCACGGAGGATAAGCCGACTCTGCTCAAACAGTAGTCTGTCTCTCAACCAAGTGAGCGCTCAGTTGTCGCTCAATGTGTCGAAGACTTCTGTTTGGAGCGTCGTAAACGCAGACGAAAACATCATCCGCCAAGTGATGAAGAAGGCTCCATCACTCTCAGAAGCCTACAAAGTAGCTCGACTCCGGTTTGCAAGGAACAACATGTCAACAGACTGGTCAGAGGTATGGGATTCTCTAAAAACCCGATAAAATTTAAAAAGATAAAGGCGACATGTTCCAGGTAATTTTCTCCGACGGAATGAAGTTTAACCTTGATGGAGCTGACGGTGCTCGATGCTATTGGAGAGATCTTCGCAAGAATCCGATGGTATTTAGACGAAGAAATTTTGGGGGCGGTTCGCTGATGTGTTGGGGAGCATTCTGCAGCGAAGGTGTTTTGGAAATCGCCTTCACTTCGTGTCGGATGGATTCGGAGGAGTATCAAGAAACAGTGCGTGCGCATCTTCTGCCGTTCTTCACTGGAAACAGGCGTCAACGCTACATTTTCCAGCAAGATAAGGCTGCGGTCCATGTCTCCAGATCCACAAAGGCGTGGCTTCAACAAAACCGAGTTCGCGTGATGGAATGGCTCGCGTGTAGTCCTGACTGCAACCCGATAGAGAATATCTAGGGCATAATTGTGCGCCAGATTTACGCGAATAACAAGCAGTATGGGACCGTATACGAGCTAAAGGCCGCTGTACTCGAACCGTGGAGAAATTTGGATAAAAATGTGGTATCCAATTTGATCACTTCTATGCCGAATAGAATTTTTGAATTGATTTCCAACTCTGGAGGTGCGATATCATATTAGATTTCATGTATGTGTTGATCCTTGTTTGATAATTTTTGTTTTTTGATAGTGTCCCTATCATTTCCGAACGACGAATAATGTGATAACTTAAAATAAAATATTACATTATTATGCTATTGTTATAGAAACAAGTGAACATAGGTTATTTACCTTGCTGAATTCATTTATGAGCATTACCGAACGCCGCACGCAATTTAAACATAAAGACTGTGGTTTTCAGGGGTGTCCCTATCATTTCCGAACGCACTGTATATGTAGGAAACGGTATCACTTCGTGGAAACTTCAGGAAAAGTGCTTTCACCCAAGCTTTGTCCAGGGGGGTTGTTTTGAGCGCTGAACACGATTGACCGTTTTCGGATTCTTGAAAGATCACTATGCGTTTTCGGATGATACAATAGGTACACGAAACAGGGGAAAATGCATATTAAATAAATTCAGAGTGAATATGCAGCTGTGAAGGGCATATTCGGGCCCTACCTTCAGAGTCGTTCTAGAGAAGTTCGTTTTATCTGGGATGGCCACTTTGGGTCATAGTAGTTTCCTTGTTAGTGTTTCGCGTCTTGAAGGTAGTTCACGTTCGAAACAGTCTCCTAGTTTCTTCGGAAATCGAGGTTCCGGGTGATATTGACCTTGGTTTCGAAATGTCGAATATTCGAACAGGATTCGACAATTCGAATGGCTTGGCCGATTTTTCGAATTTATTCATTTATTCGGGAATTTCGAAAATGCCTCATTCGAATGTATTCATTTATTCGGAATTTTTGCAGAGGCATTATTCGAATGTATTCATTTATTCGGGAATTTCGAAAACGCCTTATTCGAATGTATTCATTTATTCAGAATTTTTGAAAAGGCCGTATTCGAATTTTTCATTCATTCGAAAACATGGGCCGAATGCTCATGTATAGTGCCTACACTTGTTAATTAACGAATTCACAAGCAAAATACGTTGCTCCTTCTATTTCAGGGAAAACGCATGAAACATGCTGAACATGAAGACTGAAGAGGGATCCTCAATGCAAACATTATCGGCACGCAGCGCCTTGTATTTGGCAGCACGAAAAATGAAGAAAAAGTAAGAAACCCCAGGACAAAAGTGAGCGTTTTTCCCTTTTCGCCCTTTTTGGCGGAGAAAATTCGCGTCGAAAAAAATTCAAATTTGAGAACTTTTATAATATTTCAGAATTTTTCCGCGAGATCCTGAAGTTAGCTCCAAGATGCCCACAGAAGTCTGTAACAACTTTTAATGCTTGTCCAGCGTGCGTATCGATGTTGATTAGGATCAAGCAGGCCGTTGTCTCAGACTCCGACGGAGCTACGTCCCTTGAAGATCAAAAAATTTGAAAGGTGTCGAGAATTTTCACACCCCACCCCGTAGGTTTGGAAAAAATCTAAGGATGAGCGGCTTGAAAAGGGCTTGTGATTTTGATGGAATTCTCACAAGAATTACAAGAGTCGAAATATCCGCGTACAAAATTGAAAAAAAAACAACTAAAATCCTTAGTTGCGATGGATTTCAAAAAGCTTCAAATTACGCGTAGCGATCTTGCATTGCTGAAATAAATTCCTTCAAGACAGGTGCTATGAATAGAAACCTCAGAAAATTCCTACATTTTTTCTCAGCAGTGCAACATGTTACATTTGAAAAGGGCAGCCTCTTCACAAGAGACCAGAGAGCCTTCTGAAGTAGTCACCTCGCCAAACTTCTCTACAACGTACTATTTTTATAGCTCTTTAGCCCTCTCAAACGCAAAAATAAAGGCATGGGCTTCCTCATGCTCTTCCATCTATAATAACAAAAAATTCATACAAGTTCGAATCGAGTCGAGAAATTTCCGACCCCAAATTCTCCCTAAAAATGCTTGGCTCGGTTCGAGAAATCGAAAAATTGGTAACGCATAAATGTTCGAATTTGTTGCCGAACAACTTTTCTCTGATCCCCAAAAACGATAAGCCCAGGGTAAGAGCATAATTCAATGGCATACCTTTAAAAACTACTCAAGCCATTTGAAATTTTCAGAATTCGAAGGCCACAAAGGTGAAAATGCTTCAGCGCAACATCACAAATAGGTCAAGACCCCGAAGCAAAATGCGCGGGGCAGAAGGGAGACGATATAAAGCTCGATGCCCGCATATGGCAGAACCGAGATGGCTCCTGATACATGCAGACAAAATTCCAGCGGGGCCGATCCACACATCAATGAGTAATCTATAGAAAACCATATTCTTCTTCATTTTTCACAGTAAATAATCGATTACAGATAAGACTCTCAACCTCGCTGAAAATAGGTAAGATGCTCCGAGAATTTCCAACTTCTTTAGAAAAACTAGTTTTGGAACGCTCAAAAATAGCATTCAGTGTTTCAGATCTTTTTTTTTTGCTAAAAAATGACGTCACATGACGTTTAATTCTAAAGTGGAGGCATTTCACTCTACTGAACCCTTTGTTCTCTTGTCAGCCCTCTCAAATTTCTGATAGCTTTTTGAGTTGCCACGGGTAGCACCTAGCTTTTCGAAAAACAACCGTGTTCGACCTCATCTTGCACTCGCTAGTGTCAAATGTTTGGCACGTTTCAATAGGGGCAGCAACGAAAGTTCTGAAGAAACCATGGAAAACGGAAAAGGGGCAAGCCGTTCAGCGCTAGAATCGAACAGAACTGGATAGCTTGCCAACGCGGGGGTCGTAGATATTTTCAGGGAAAAGTGAATGTTGTGTACGGGACACAATTGGCGTGCAAAAATTTATCGACCAAAAGGGTGCCACAACATAGGTGGCTAGTGCAAAACGGTACAGCAAGAATCTCAGTGAGAATAATGAGTAGTGAGGCGAGTGGGTTCGACTGCTCGGCGTAGCGTCGAGGCGTCGGCGAAGGTGGTGGTGCAGGAACGATGAGTGCAGGAACGGAGTGATAGGCGGAATCCAAACCTGAACGGCTCCGTCCATAGCAGACGATCAGCGGCAAAGCGTCAAGGCGTCGGAGCATCATGCGCCAGCGCTGAAACGCTGACGCATGACGCTCGACGGCTGGCGCATTCAACTTGTCCAAGGACGGCACGTGGCTAACGATGGTATCGATAATATTAGTGACAGCCGTTACGGTCACTATGCCTCCACCGTCAGCGACTGGCCGGCTGCAGTGGTCGCTGGGAGTCAGATCAATATTAAATGCTGAAGATGAAAACCCCCAGCATCACTTTACGGTCACTTAACGCTAGGACGTCTGCTATAGACGGAGCCTAACAGTGCGGCGACAGGGGTTTTTCTAGCGCGGTGGGTGGTCCGTGATTGGCCGGTTTTCGTGCCCAGATCAACTCCCTACCCACATGATGATCAGACCATAAATCAGCTGCTGCTTGATTTCCCATCACACCTCCCCTTTTAAGTGGCGTTCTACGGTGAGGAGAGACATTTTGTAATCAACCGACTAGAGTTCGTAACGCTTTGATTTGCGGCGCTTCCGGTTTGATCTTCGTAACGTAACAGGAGCGAACCCAAGCGTTCGCGGTTTTCGAGCTCGCCTTTCAACTACCACCTGAAGTTGTGCGACTCGTACTGGGTTGCTCATCGCTACTCTATGTAGCGGCATCGGAGGGATCATCAGTGGGTATGATCACAGTATCATGCTCTTGATTCGGCCCATCTTGACTAGCTTGTTCTGGCACTCTCTCAGTGCTGAGCGGGGCGGTTTCAAACAAATCCAAGAGCAGAACTCGCGAGTACGCATTGTCATACTTATGACTTAATATGCTACCTAGCATTTCGTTTGCATTTTTGCGAACTGTTCTGCCTCCAATGTCGACTTCGTACATGACTTTTCCATTGGTCTTTACCACTGTTCTTTGAGTCCATTTAAAATTGGATGCTCCATTGTATACCTTTACTACGACAGTGTCTCCGGGTGAAAAGTCTCGGGGTTTCGTACCATTTTTGCGATTGAATTGTTCTTCAGCCTTCTTCCAATGGTCCGCGGCACTGTCTGGTTCGCCCTGCTTTTCTGATGGTCTTATCATGCTCAACCGCGTTCTTAACTTTCTTCCCAGGAGGGCTTCGGCGGGGCATTTACCTTGCAGAGCAGAATTAGGTGTTGTGCGGTAAGCCAATAACACAGCGTTTAGACAGTCACTTCCTGGGCGAGCGGACGACCTTCCCTTCCCTCTTCTTGATCCTTCATTTTAGAATATCAACGAATCTTTCGGCTTGACCATTTGGCTGAGGATGGTACGGCGGTGTTCTTACATGGTTAACACCTCGTTCTTAGCACATCTGCTTGAATAGCCTCGATGTGAATTGTGTTCGATTATCGCTCACTAGCGCCTTTGGATTTCCATAGCGTGCGAAAGGCTTTTTCAACAGCTTCACTGCTGTGCCAGCTGTGATATTTTTCAACTCAAACATCTCCGGCCATTTACTCAGGACGTCAACAACGACCATGTAGTACACTCCATCCACTGGGCCAGCAAAATCAACATGAACTCGCTACCATACATTTTCTGGTGTCTTCCAGGTTTTCAGAGGTACTTTAGTCGGAAATTTCGATTGTAGTTGGCAATCAGCGCAACTTTTCACTACCTTTTCGCAGTCTCCATCGATATTTGGCCAGTAGACATAGCTTCGCACTAGTCCTTTCATCCTGACAATCCCAGGATGACCATAGTGCAGCTCTAGAGAACGTCTTTTCTCAGCGTTTCTGGCACGACAACTCTATAGCTTACCATCAAGCAGCCTTGCATTATCGATAACGATTCATGTTTACAGTGTAACTGCTTCAAATCAGCATTCACAACTTTTGGACACTTTCCAGTAACAATGAAACTTTTCAGCTTTAGCGGTAGAACATCCTTTTCAGTGTGCTCACAAATCATATTTGCCGTGATGGGCAATCTACGAATAGCTTCTGCAAGCACTACACTCACGTCAGCATCCACTGAGGCAACTACGCGAACCTCCTCAACAACAGGATGCCTCTATATCAGCCTTGACAAACCATCAGCTTGTCCAAACGAGTCCGTCTTGATGTACTCGATTTCGAAATCAGAGCCTATCAGAATTGTTGCTCAACGCATCATATGATTGGCTGAGTGGACCGGTATGCCTTTTTCACTGCAAAAATATGGCCAGCAGTGGCTTATGGTCAGTTCGGAGCGTGAAACGCCTCCCGTAAACAAATTTGTGGAACTTTTTGATTGCCTCCACAAGACCCAAAACCTCCTTTTCGATCTGGGCATAATTCTTTTCTGCGGCTGTTAGTGATCTCGAGCCGTGGGCGATCGGCTTCTCTGTACCGTCACGCATTTTGTGCGAGATCACGTATCCGATCCCGTAATCGCACGCGTCAGCAGCTGCGATTTGTTTCTTTCTAGGATCGTGATGTGTCGAATTCAGATCTGACATCAACCCTTTCTTCAGTTTTTCGAACGCTGTTTCATGTGTGTTTCCAGATCCATTTAACGTCTTTTATAAGCAAAGCATTCAGTGGTGCAAGCATCTTCTTCAAGTTCGGTATAGAGGAATAGTAATACGTAACCATACCTAGGAATGCGCGCACTTGTGCCACATTCTGTGATGCTGGCATTTTAGCGATGGCAGCCACCTTCTCTGGGTTAGGACGACGTCCAACTCGGTCTACAACGAACCCGAGAAAACGGATTTATAGTTCTGCAACCGAGCATTTTTCAAGTCTTACACGAAACCCGTATTCTTTTATTCGTTCGAATAAAGCATGAATGTTTTCTCTATGCTCTTCAGGTGTTTTTCCGACTACCAGAATATCGTCCAGGTAGGCTGCTACTCCTTCCAGACCCGATATCATTTTATTCATGCTTTGAAAAATTCCTGGCGCTGTCTTGATACCAAAAGGCAACCTTTTGTATCGATATAGCCCCTCGTGTGTATTGATCACCACCAACTTTTGAGCCTCATCCGTCAGTTGCACTTGAAGGTAAGCATCCGAAAAGTCAATCTGTGAGAAAACCGTTTCACCATTCAGAGATGCGAAAATATCGTCCGGAATGGGAATACGATACTCATCTGCCTCCAAAGCGTTATTCAAACCAGTTGAAAAATCGGCGCAGACCCTCACTTTGCCATTCGATTTACGAACGCAAACTATTGGAGCGGCCCAATCACTGTGGATTATCTGTTCGATCACACCCATTTCTTCCAGGCGCTCAATCTATTTTTCAACGGTCTCTAACGATCTAACGACAGGTCTTTTCATTCTGAAAATCGGCTTAGCATTTGACAACAATTTCAAAGCTGCCTTTTCTTTCGTACATATGCCTAAGCCCTCTTAAAACACACTCCCGAATTTTCGTTTCAAATCACTAACCAAGTTGGCATCATCTGCGGTACTCACACAAGCTACCATTCTTTCCATGTGATATGCCATTTCAGCGTTTTGTCTCATCCAGTCGAGACCGACTAGACTTCTGTGGGGGCAGTTTGAACTGACATTCCAGCTCACCGTGAACCTTCATACGGTTCCCACTAGCGTCTTTCACAATAAGGCTAGTGTCTCTGAGTTCAGGACTGCCCAATTTCTTCCAGTCATCCATACTCAACAGCGTGATGTCTGAGCCTGTGTCCATCTGAAACTCTATCTGGTGCCCATTGACTTCAGCGGTGACGTATTGTCGAACCGCATTTACCTCAGCTTCAGCACTTCCTGCGAGAACTACTCGCCCGCAGCGTTTCTTGCGAGGTTTTGTGGCAGTCCTCGATTTGGACCTGCTTCGATATTTCGACGCTTTCTCACAATATTTGTCTTTTTGCCCCTTACCTTTACATGAATTGCATACCCATGATTTGCTTCGGCACTCACGGCTTGTGTGACCAGTTCTACGACAGTTCCAACATTCTGATGTTCTTTCTTTTCCCTTCCGAAATGGCCCTTTTCTGATCTCTCTAACATCAGCTGAATCCTCTTCAATCATCTTCGACGTCTTCAGCAACGTCATGATTTTGTCACACTATTTATAGATTTCAGGAAGCGTAGGCTTCCGATGTTCGTTTGCTTCCCTATCTAAGAAGGCAAGCAGTCGTGGTCGAATTTCTCTATCTCTGGGTGACTTTAAGGCCATAGATCCACAATAATGCCTTCAAACTCTTACTGTCCAGATCTTCAAAACAAGCGTGTTCACACATTTCGTTGACCATAAAAGTGTACTGCATGTAGTCTTGAGACTACATCTTCTCAACTTTCAGGAACTGGTAACATAGTGTGAACAAGGACTTCTTGAGATCGAACATGTCCTTTAGGGCTGAAATCGTTTCGTTGAACGAAACGTCTGATGGTGCCTTTGGTAGAATCTGGCGCTTGTACCTCTCAAAGACTTCATTATCAAGCTTACCAAGCAACAACCTCAACCTTGCGTCCTCAGCAAGAGATGCACCATCTTTTATTATCGTGTCCTCATCCCTTTCATACCACCGAGAGAAACACCTATCAATCTAGGGGTCAAACCCGAATACTGATATTCAACCATTCAATTCCGACATCAATGTCGATTGATGTGGCACCACCTCTTTCTCTGGCTTCACCCCACTCTTCGCAGTCATCAGTTGCATCATTTGCTGTACCATTTCCATTTGTTTTTGAGAGTTCTCTTGTGTCAGCTTCATCTGCTGAGCGTTCTGATCTAAGAGCTTCTAGACGGTTTCCGGGTCCATCTTTGTCTAGAGCGATCAACTCAATATCAAGCCCAATATGCTCTTCTGCTCAAAAAAATCTTTGCTCCAGCGTCCTGAACGCGAGCTCAATCAAGTGCCCTTTTGGATCAAGCACAATCAAACAAAAATGTGCGATTTCTTGACCAAGTTCGAGCCCAGAGGCGACTATTGGTCTTTTCAGGTGCTCAAGCGCAAAAGCGCGGCTTCCCTGATCTTAGCAACTCCAGAAAATCAACCGCCGGGGCGGGCTTCTGGTCTGTCTTCAGGTATTCAACCGCAAGGGCGGGCACCTGGCACTGTTTCGTCAGCGATTCAGCCGCAAGGTGGGATGCTGATCGGCTTTTTTTGAACTTTTAGTTGTTTTGCAGGTAATCGACCGCTAAGAGGGAGACCTGATCGCCAGTTGTTGGGTACGGGACACAATCGGGGTGCAAAAAATTATTGACCAAAAGGGTGTCACAACGTAGGTGGCTAGTGCAAAACGGTACAGCAAGAATATCCGTGAGGATAGTGAGTAGTGAGGCGAGTGGGTTCGGCTGCTCGGCAAGGCGTCGGCGAAGGTGGTGGCGCAGGAACGCAGTGGTAGGGGAGTCCAAATCTGTAACAGTGCGGCGGCAGGGTTTTATATAGCGCTTGCTGGTCTATGATTGGCCGGTTTTCGCGCCCAGAACAATGCCCCACCCACATGATAATCAGTCGATAAATCAACTGCTGTTTGATCTCCCATCACAAAAGTGAAAACTCAGGGGTATCGTAAGCAGGGCTAGGCGTGGCGGTGTGATCGGTCGGTGGAAGGCGCGGCCCCCCTTTTTGCAGTCTAGAAACTTGCGGCCCCTACTACCGGCATGGAAAGATGCGGATTCCCTGGTGGGTCACGAGACTACAGCTTAAACCAATTTTTTTTAATTCAATTCAAAATTTACTGAAATATACAATTGGCGAAATTTTACAATTTTGAAACTAAATTAAAACTATTCTATATTTCTAATTGACTTCGGAGTTTTTTTTTCATTACAATTGTAACCATTTTGTAAAACTTTTGTGCCTAATGATCAGCGGAAGCTGCGGTCCCCCTCTGTGATCATCACAGCGTGAGCCTAGCCCTGATCGTAAGTTTTGCTGAGAAAAAAAATAATTTATGGGCCGTCTGTAGATCGGAAAAAGAGAAAATATTATAGAAAATTAGAAGAAACTCGCTTTAAGCGACTAAAAGAATATTTCCTACTATAGGCAACTTAACAACTTCATTTTTCAGTATTTAAAAAAAAAGAAAACGAAAAATTTCCAGGCAGAACAAATTTGAAAAAACCCAAAAATTAGCATGTTAGAAAAACTCAATATTTTTACAAACTACAGAGTCCGAATATTTTTTCAAAAAAAGTTCTCAGTTAGAGGGTCGTCACTCCGTCGAGACCCTTGCCCGCAGGCTGCTGAGCCCTTTTCAGGGCTCAACTTTTTACGTTTGAGATACATTTGAAAGAGCTTATGTACAGGTACACACAGACTATTGATGCACTAGCTCCGAAAAGATGAGAGTTGGAAGGTGAACTCAATAGTCTTCCGATATTTCTGTTCTCCTAACCAACTTTTCGTTCTTTGAGAGTTCCTTCACATTTTCCCCACTGTACCAGCGAAATTGAGAATTAGGCCTTTCACAACAGATACCGGCGCTCTTCAAGTACGGTGAAAAATTTTAAATCTCATTCCTGAAGCGGATGAACAGAAGCTTGAGGGGTCTCTATGTTTCAACTAATGGATCACTGCGTAGCTGGCTTCGCCCCCCCCCCGCACACACACCCACACACAGACACACAAACAGACACACAGAGACACACACACACAGACTCACACACACGCACGCACGCACACGCACAGGCAACGCATACGGACACGCGCACGCACCCACACACACACACACACACACACACACACACACACACACACACACACACACACACACACACACACGCGCGCGCGCACACACACACACACACACACTCGCTGTCTCTCCCTTCGCTTCGCACCCGCACGCGAAGGAAGGAACAAAGTGGTGGTAGTAGATTCACTCCGGAATAAAAGGTAAGCGACAAACATAGTGGTCAATGACTTCATAGAAAGCTTCAACGATCTATGCATTTCCCACAGATTTCTAGGAAAATCTATAATTACTCGAGTTTCAAGATTTTTGAGAGAAGTTGGTAACATATAAACAAATTGATGAAAATCTTCAGTGGCCCTCATGCTTGAAGTCTAACAACTTGAAGGTACCGGAAAACGGGAAACAGCAATGGAGGGTTTAAGGATTTACAAGCAGCATAAACGCTCAACACCGCTGGTGATTCAAAGAAAATTCAGAGCGAATGGAAATGACGTGTTGCTTCGTGTACTGGATTTTGTAGAAAGCGACTTACGTAGCAGTATGAACGCTAGGGAACATGGTTGAGGCGCTGAACTTGACCGACTTGTACGGTCTTTACTAGAAGAATTACACTGTTGGAAGAAAAAATCGAGCCAAAATCACCGTAGTTAAGCAACCAACTTGATAATGTTCGTCCTGAGCAGGTGCCGCTTTGCAGAGAAGTCAGTGGATGCCGTCTTTGCGCAATAATTAGTTTTTTTTCAGCAGACAAACTCTTCTCCGAAATGACCATATCGGAGCTGTTGCGCGCGTTCGCATGCAGCAAATTATATAACATCGGGGGGGGGCAAGTTTTTTTCCTTTTGCCGTTTTTAGTTTTCAACCACAAAAACTTGTTACCAATCCGGGAATTTGCACATTTACTACGAGAGCACACGTAAACCCATCCGACCTCTAATGAAGCAGAATCGAGTACGGCTTTAGCTTTAGCCATTCAGACAGGCTGATAAAAAGGAACAAGGGTCAAATATGGTGCGTCGTGTGTGCCCGTACACAATACGCACGAGCTATCCCCAAATCTCCATTTTGCACGTAGAAGATTACTTTGGAACCCACCAGCGTCACGATTTCCTGGTCACTGATAACCACAATTACCTCAAGTTGGACGAACCATTGACACAGATCTGGTTGGTGTGTTGGGCATTTACGCGTAATTCGAGCTTAATAAGTGTGGATACACTCCACAAGCACAATATTTGGAACTTGTGCCTTTTGCGCAACCTGTACGAACGGCTTAATCCGTCAAGTGTTGTATGGATACTGCACGTCGAAGAATAGGATACCCCTATCATCCATTATCATACACGGAATAAAGTATCTTGCCCCCTCTACGGGTGTTAATCTCCAATCTCCCCTAGCCTCCCCTGGAAATGATAAGAACACTCATTTTTTTACGATTCATTCCTTGCCCCGGTCTTTGCTTCTATCGACACCACTGCGTTCTCACTGATCATTCTTCAAAGCAACCGAGCTAATACGTGAATCACCCAAAATAAAAATTTTTATCAATTTCGGATGAGGCTTATCATTTCCAGCACGGCTAGGGGAGATTGGAGAATACCACTCTATGTGTCGCCTCATTGCGGTGAAAGCGTTAAAATTGAAGACCGAGATTAGCTCTGCAAAATGACGTAGAGCTCACGCATAGTTTGATGCAGCGGCGAGCCTTGTATTGTAAAAAATGGGGAGGAGTCTTAGGCAAAATCGGTTCTAAACTCTAAGACTAGGTAGACCACAAATGGTCGACTTCTGAGATAGTGAGAAAATGACACAGACCCGCATTCGGATATGCTCACCCAAGATATCCGGAGCTGCCTCTACCAAAGCCGAACGAGGACTGATACGGATATATCAGATAGCTAAAAAGAAATGCTCAAACCCTCAGATTTTTATAAAAGACAGAGAACGAGAAAACCATAACCAAAGTGCGTTTTTCACCTAGAAGATACCAAATCATTTGAAAGCCTCTACAACATTTACTAACCAGAGAAGCGGGCTAGACTACACCGGCTCTTTAGGAGAGGATCGAACTCAACCGGGCTTAGGCTCCGTCCACAGCGAGCTACTAGCGTCAGTGGACGCAATGGGTCCCCCAGAAATCCAACATCATCGGACCGCTCGTAGCTCGCAATATCTCTTACCACCACTGTACGCGACTACAGAACATCGGTTTTTCCTTGCATACAATGGAAACCAGATTC
The DNA here is from genome assembly GCA_029168955.1 of Aplectana chamaeleonis. Taxonomy (NCBI): domain Eukaryota; kingdom Metazoa; phylum Nematoda; class Chromadorea; order Rhabditida; family Cosmocercidae; genus Aplectana; species Aplectana chamaeleonis. The sequence continues at coordinate 1,066,817 of JAPDOI010000046.1, read as the reverse complement.
CGCCAACCAATAATCTTTCTGTGATATTAAGCTCAATCCATGCTTAATATGGCTAGCATCGTACGCCTCGAATCAGCAACTGCAAAATATGCTCACACACTCTTTGCTTCCGGTCTTTTGATTGGTTTGGGTGCACAACCCTCCTCCCACAACCGCTTCGTTTCCTCGTCAGCATTCTCCTTGTACTTCGGCACTTTATACTGTTCGACATGGTCAACTCTTATCATACGTTTTAATAGCTGAAAAAAGTGTGTTGCCACAATCACGTTTTGAAAAAAACAACGACGAAAAATCTAGACCAAGAAATTCGCTTACATTCACTCCATTGAGATTATCGACTGCGAGAACAGTACTTCTTTGATCCTGATAACATAGAAAGCAGAATCCGCGTGACTTTCCAGTGTCCTTATGTCGCAACAAATTGATATTTATCACTTCTCCAAATCTGAAAACGAAGGAAACAATAATCAAGACTTCTAGATGTGCAACGCTAAAGCAGATATAGTAGATCTATCCACGGCAGGGGCCGATGCACAACCCCTTCCGCCGGCACTGATGGGCGCGCTGCGCAACGGGAGAGCGCCCAGTGGAAGGGCATCGATCGATTGCCGGCCGCACAGCTGATCGGCAGCAACGCATTTTTCTCGTTTTCATCCCTCATCTGCTTTCTCCTTCCATATTTCTATCTATCTCCTACTTTTTCTGTCTCTCCATTATTAACTAGGTGTTCTAATTGTCTGTGCGATGGCATGTCAACCGAAAAAAAAAAGAATTTGGATTAAAAAGTTTGAACATCACGTATTTTGTGGACGAAGATACGTGAATCAAACGCACAGGCAATTAGAACACCTATTTAGTAATGGATAAACAGAAAAAGTGGGAGATGGGAAAAGAAGGATAAAAAGATGGAAGGAGAAACCAGAAGAGGGATGAAAACGAGGAAAATGCGTTGCTGCTGGTCAGCTGTGTGGCCGGCAATCGATCGATGCCCTTCCACCGGGCGCCCACCAGTGCCGGCGGCAGGGTTTGTGCATCGGTCCCTTCCGTGGATAGATCCACTTACCGCACTTAATCGTGTGCGCTTAAATCTACATCTCTATATGGGATCCAAGTCAGTCATTTTCAGATATCCATCCAAACGCTTCCAAATATTGACGGCTCAAAATTCAATTCACCAAAAAGGGTGACAAAAAAAACGGTTCAAAATGCGAATCGAAGAACAATTTTCTCAACCCCCAACCTTAGGCGCGACTTGGTCTGTTTTTTTTGTCAAATCCAAAGAAAATGAGCAATTTATTTACAAAAAAAAAACAAAAGAAAACTTTACGACTTGTACTATCTTTGGAACCTTTACTATAGCTCATTTGAAACAACATTTTATGTCAATAGGAAGGTGTAATCAAATTCTTCGTATAAAACTGATCCTGAACAGCGTATACCCCCATTCCAAATACTCCACTTTGTCTCACAGCCGAGCTCACTTTCGGACAACCCTCCACCCCTCCGCAGCTCAGACCCTCCCTGTGGAGCTCCATAGCCCGCGCCGAACCCTGCTTACATACTTCGCGTGGAATATATTATGCAACGCATTTTTTTGTTGTTTCAGCATTCTGCGGAGTTCAGAACGCATGAGCATAGTTGCGTCCTCTCCTAACTCCCTTTCCGTCTACAAATGAGACGGAATCCACTTGGGAACCACACTATATATTATGAGAACATGCGAATCAGACCACATTTGTTATCCATATCCCACTTTTCACACTCAAGGTCAAATCTTTGGCATTGAATACGAGCGATCGGAAATGCTCCTTCGATAGCTCCTCAGATAATTACACCGGCTGAGCGGGCGGAGAAGTAAGCTCGCCGGCTGAGCGGCCATGACTTTACGGGGTCAGAGGGCGGACATAAATCTACGGCGGAGCATGTCACCGGCTGATCGGGCAGACATAGCATTACAGGCTGAGCGGCATGGCTTTACGCGGTCAGCGGGCAGACATATGAACATCACCGTCCCAAAACTGAACAACTAAGGCAAACCAGGGCCACATACGGCGTCGGCGAAATGGGCATCATGACGATTCTGGTGATGGCATTCGAACGTGTGGTTATCCAAACGATTTGGATCATTGACCCCTCACCCCTTAGGGTTCGTTGTGACCGTGACAGCGGCTAATTTCATGAATTCTGAAGCAAGATAAGGCTTACTGCTTCAGTGATGAAGCGCGAGCCTCAATGGTGCTAAGGAATAGGAAGGGCGTACTAGGGGCTTTATCTGCTCCTGCAGATCTACATATATCATTCACACGGTAAGCAACTAATACCGGGTTAGCAGACCTCCATTTACCGGCTAAGGGGACAGTGAATACCGGAGCATGCCCGGGTACAATGTTTAGTCAGCCGGTATTGCCGATCCAGAAACTGGAAGTAGCCCTCTAAACACTAGGTCTTCATCAATCCTCAAGCATGATGGATCCAATACAGTGCTATTGGCAGATGTTATGTGCAGCTTCAAACCGAGTATGATACAGATTTATTCGGCTGACGTTTCGGCGTCTTCGCCTTCTTCGGAGCCTGGAAAGTTGAGAGCATTTTGAAAAACTACTCGATCAAGCGTCATTTCATTCAACAGAATCGCCTTCAGTGGGAGGCCGGACCACTCACGACGCGAAGAGGTAAGGAAAAAACAGACCAACCTTAGACTGTGAGCCGACGAGCTCAACGAGTCACCCTCAGATGTAGAGAAACGCAGGGGATGAGACTCGCGCCACCGGGCCCCCTTATATATGGTAGCGACCTGCCTTAAAGGACCACCTAGGGCGACTGATTAAGGTGACATAGCCCGCACAGGTCCATGTAAGGCGCCAAATCTTGGGTAATTGCGACGCACTCCTCCCTGCGATTGATTTTTGGATTCCTTGCAGCGATCCAAAATGCCTCGAGCGTTTTGCGCGCAGAAATGTCAGCCTCGCGCGCTAAGATAATTACCGTGATTTCAAATAGCGCATCGCCATGTACGCGGACGCGGTGGTCCCCTAAAGGCGTGGAAGTTTTGGACTTATTAAGACCGCAGAGGTGCTCTTTTATTCTAAGACAGAGTGGTCTGCCCGTCCCACCAATGTACTCTTCCTTGCAAAGCTGACATGAAATGAGGTACACAACCCCAGAGATCATGCAATCACCCTCTCTTCCGAAGGGGCAGACCAGACATGAAGGAGTTGAACAAAGACGGTCGTACAGACGGTTACGTGTCAGCTGTTTTTTGAGAGTAGCCGGAGGGATCTCGACTAATCTGACCAGATCCTGCAGATTAGCCTTTCGGATGCATGCTCGAACTTCAGTGCTTAACTCGTCAGAAATGAAGGGCAGACAAAAAGGTATTTTCGTACTACCGTCATCGCGTTGATCACCTGCATAGCGTCGTCCCTCTTTTCTGACCTTCCATATCGCCGGGGCGTATCCGTTAGCAATCGCTATAGATTTGGCCATTTCAATGGAAACTGACTTTTCCTCAATACCTGATGAAACGGAAGCTGCTGTCCTGGACATACCACCTACAATGGCCCTTTTCGTTCTCCTGGGGTGGGCCGAACTGCAATGAACGATTATATTTTTGCTAGTCGGCTTCCGATACCACTTTGTCCGGCACACTCCTCGAGAAATGTGAACTTCCACATTCAGAAAGGCTAGCCAATTGTCCTTCGGAGTTTCTCGAGTAAATTTGATATCCTCTGATTGCTTGTTCAAAATTTCAAAACATTGATCCATCTCATCTTGGGTGGAGCACACGATAAAACAGTCATCTATGTAGCGACAATACAGCATTGGAATACTATCCAAAATGGGACTTTCTACTTTCGACATAAGCTGATTTTTGTAGTTTTTTTAATAACGTTTTTCATCTTGACCACCGCGTTTAAGCCAATCTCCGATTTTCATGTGGGGGCAATCTAGGGTGCTGAACACCAATATGCGGTCCACGCGGCGGGATCCTGAGGATTACTGTTGGTTACGGTAGGCACCGTGACAGTTGGGGAGAAAAACCTACCTCCATAATTCAAGAATCGACGAATCGGCATAGAATTCGCATTCAGCACCCCGAATTACCTCCGCATAGAAATTTTGGGTCGAATCCGAGACTTTGACCAAACTATGTACCGCATACCCATCGTAATCTACCGCAAACTGTCAAAAATCGACAAACTGCATCAGATTCGCGTTGAGCACTCCTAATAACCATCAAAGAAACGATTTCAGCTACATCGTAGCGTTCCGGAAAACGACAAAAGTCGCGTTTTGCCTTGAAATTTTTCCCCCGATAAGAAGCTTCGAACGAATTTAGTCGGAAATTGACGAATAAACCTGCCATTCGTGATCAGCACCCCCAAATAACCCCCCTACCCACCACTACCTTCAGGAGAATCTTTAGTCAAATCTGAAATAATTTCTTTGACGCTTTCTGAACCCCTAATTGATTTAGGTAAACGCTCAACCGAAAATTGGTACATACAGTGCGTTCGGAAATGATAGGGACACCTCTAAAAAATGAGATTTTCAAAAAATTTCTGGGAATGGTGATGAATACTGTTCATCAATGAATTCAGCGTGATAAAAACCTCTGTTCGCAACTTCCTTGAAACCGTGCCTAATTTCATAAGATTTTTCCTTTACATTTAGAAAATTTCACCGTTCGGAAATGATAGGGACACCTTGCAAAAAATGGAATTTTTCACTTCGAACAAAATTTCCCGTTACAAGTTCACTATATGAACGCAACACGAAGACACCCAACATCTTTATTCCAATCATGGGCCGTGGTACATTGCTTACTGTTTTTGAACAAGCCCAAATACGTGCCCTCAACGCTGCCGGGCTGAGCCAACGTCTAATTGCCTCCCAGCTCGGACGTTCCCCCAACTGCATCAGCCAGTTCCTACGAGATCCAGACTCCTACGGCTTGGCGAAGAGTCCTGGACGCCCAAGAAAGGTCAGCGGCAGGGATGCACGGAGGATAAGCCGACTCTGCTCAAACAGTAGTCTGTCTCTCAACCAAGTGAGGGCTCAGTTGTCGCTCAACGTGTCGAGGACTACTGTTTGGAGCGTCGTGAACGCAGCCGGAAACATCGTCCGACAAGTGATGAAGAAGGCTCCATCACTCTCAGAAGCCCACAAAGTAGCTCGACTCCGGTTTGCAAGGAACAACATGGCAACAGACTGGTCAGAGGTATGGGATTCTCTAGAAACCCGATAAAATTCAAAAAGATAAAGGCGACATGTTCCAGGTAATTTTCTCCGACAAAAAGAAGTTTAACCTTGATGGACCTGACGGTGCTCGATGCTACTGGAGAGATCTTCGCAAGAATCCGATGGTATTTAAACGAAGAAATTTCGGAGGCGGTTCGCTGATGTGTTGGGGAGCATTCTGCAGGGAAGGTGTTTTGGAAATCGCCTTCACTTCGTGTCGGATGGATTCGGAGGAGTATCAAGAAACAATGCGTGCGCATCCTCTGCCGTTCTTCACTGGAAACAGGCGTCAACGCTACATTTTTCAGTAAGATAACGCTGCGGTCCATGTCTCCAGATCCACAAAGGCGTGGCTTCAACAAAACCGAGTTCGCGTGATGGGATAGCCCGCGTGTAGTCCTGACTGCAACCCGATAGAGAATATCTGGGGCATAATTGTGCGCCAGATTTACGCGAATAACAAGCAGTATGGGACCGTATACGAGCTAAAGGCCGCTGTACACGAAGCCTGGAGAAATTTGGATAAAAATGTGACATCCAATTTGATCACTTCTATGCCGAATAGAATTTTTGAATTGATTTCCAACTCTGGAGGTGCGATATCATATTAGATTTAATGTATGTGTTGATCCTTGTTTGATAATTTTTGTTTTTTGATAGTGTCCCTATCATTTCCGAACGACGAGTAATGTGATAATTTAAAATAAAATATTACATTATTATGCTATTGCTATAGAAACAAGTGAACATAGGTTATTTACCTTGTTGAATTCATTTATGAGCATTACCGAACGCCGCACGCAATTTAAACATAAAGACTGTGGTTTTCAGGGGTGTCCCTATCATTTCCGAACGCACTGTATACCTAACCTGCGCCTTAAAAGGGAGGGAAACTCCAACATGAGGCAAGCTATAACTGTGATGTGGAATCATTGCAGGGACGAGATGCCCAGAAATCGGTATTGCCTGCCCGCTCAGCCGGCGTTACTGCCTGAGCAGGGTCTAGCAAGCAGTATTAGGCGGGCCGTTGTGTAGATCTCCATCAGAACTTCGTACCCCATCCTTGGAGACATGAAATCCACGAAATTTCTACAATCTCCTCCCCGAATTTAGGCCTTTGGGCCAAAATTCTAACGATCCCCACTTGAACCTTTGCTTTTTTCGGCTCACATTTTACGACCCCCTGACCACCCGTTGAGAATTTACCCAACTGCGCTTGAATTTACCTAACTGCGCCTGTCAGTGGGGTTGTGGCAGCACAAAGGGGAGTAGGCTCAAGAGAATTTTTTCGACCTAAAAGGAAGATGGATTTTTGGAAAGGAAATCGTCGACAAAAATTGCACCTAGGAGAGGGGCATGAAAAAATTTCCGAAATTTTTTGAAACATTCAGGCGCCGGAGGGCTCATAGCTCGAGGTCGGGCCCAACAGACCGCTGGACACTCGATAGCTATGATAGATTGCTGCAGATCCAATGTCTTTAAGGCTACCATGACACAAGGTAATCTTGCAAAAGCCCAAGATGGGCACCATAATCGTGTTTAGCGAGCCAAACAACGTCCATGGAAAACGGAGTTTAGATGAAACTTGTATTTTAGATCCCTTGAATTCAATAATTATTCTGCATGTTATTCAGTGCGCTGATCACTATACTGGTGCTCATTTATCGCTATTCTGAGAGTTACTAAGATTTACGGTAGGCATAATGCATTTTTTGCATCAGTTCAAAACCTTAAAATCTTCTTCTTCAGCAGCCAAAAAGAGGGTCATAAGTTCAGAACCTGGGCCACCAACGCAGGATTCGTCCGAAAATCTATTGTCGTTGCTCCCACGTGCCTTTTAACTGGCGTAGCCTGCCTTACTATTTCAGAAATCGACAAATGAACCCAAATTTCGTGTTCGGCGCCCCAAATAACCCCCCCAAAAAACTTTGAGTCAAATCTGAGACTTCTATAAAACTACCGTATACCCACTTCAACACACCAAAGCATTCAAGGAATCGAGGGAATTCGCTCTTTCCAGTAGTGTCCAGCGAGGGTGAGGAAGAAGTGGGGAGGGAAAGGGTGCATGAAAATTTTAAGCTAGAAAAAAAACTTGGGGTGCACAAAATTCTCAACTAAGGTTAAGTATGTAAGAGTTCACTAGGAGGCCAAAGCAACCTTAATCCATATACAAGGCTTCAAACAATATATCTGAGTAGCCAAAATCTCAGGTTTTTACTTTCTCTCAACTTTTGTGTCTCAGAGTTGTCGGGGAGGGGGGGGAGGTAGCAGGTCCAGTAAGGTTCGGCGCGACGGCCCGCTGGACCCTAGCTGCTGACCAGCCAAATTTCCTCCAGAGGGATACTTTAGATCGAGTCGCTGCCGAGATGTCGTACGTTGGTGCCGTGGCAGTGGGGAGGAAAGAAGATCGCCTCCGTGCAAACCGACGTCAACCCCTCTGAGAAGAGGGTTTTTGTCATGGGAGAGGTGCTGGTCGGCCGCAGCTCTCCTGAGGATTTTATTACAAAGGGCCGGCGTCGAGAGGAATCCAGGTCCAGCACGGAAGTATCCATGTGCCACCTGCGGCGAGGATGTTACCTGGCATAAAACAAGTGTCCAGTGCTTCGGATGCCAAAGGTGGGTGCACTTCTCCTCTTCGGGCCTCAGTTCTGTGAGGCATCATGACTCATCCTTTCTTTGTGTTCTATGCTCTGCCCCCAACAACTCTGAATCCTCAATTACCAACCGCCCCCTCTCCATTATTCACATTAATCTCAACGGCCTTCGCAACAAGTTATCTGAACTCTCTCTATTCGCACGTTCTCATCACCCGGATGTTATCATGGTTCAAGAAACCAAGCTCTCTCCATCTACCACTTATCCCCAACCTAACATTCCGGGCTACACCGCCTATCACATGCCAAGGACAGCTCTTGGGGCCGGAGTGTGTACTTTCGCGCAATCTGCCTTACCTTCTCACATTATCCCTAATACTCTCAAGGACGGTACTCTCAGTACATTCCTGTCCACCTACCCCCTCAAAACCCCTTTATCTCTATTCAACATATATATATATATATATATATATATATATATATATATATATATATATATATATATATATATATATATATATATATATATATATATATATATATATATATATATATATATATATATATATATATATATATATATATATATATATATATTCCTCCTATATCATCTTGTCCCCCTCTTATAATCCTATTCCGCTCCTTAAGCAGTTGTACGACTGCTCACTCTCCCCTTCAGCTGTCTTTGCGGGTGACTTCAATGCTCACACGTTCTGTTCCGCTCTTGATTCTGACGCCAGAGGGGAAGATGTCGAAGAATGGGCTGAGGAGTGTGACCTGGTTATCCTCAATGATGACCAGCCCACTCGTCTCCCTGCCAACGGCCGACCTTCTAGCCCAGATATCTCTCTTGTGTCATCCAATCTCTCTAATGCTTGCACGTGGTCCACATCCACAACTCTCTCCAGTGATCACATTCCCGTCTTTGTCTATATTGATCTCTCTGACTCTCTTGCCCCTTACTCTGGTTTTCGTCATCGTACTTATCTTAATTTAGGCCTAGCAGACTGGACCCTTTTAAGAGACGTTGCACTCCCCCATGCGGTCGACTTCCCATGGAATGGTGATGTTCATCAGAAAGAGCGCCATCTAACAAGTGCCATCCGCAAGGCCATGAAAGCAGCAATTCCTGAGGTTCGTGTCAAGACCTTTTTTCCAAATGTCAGCAGTGAAATACTGTAGAAGATAAGAACCAGAGATGAGAAGAGAGCCGCAGACCATCTAGACCCGGAGATTGCTGAGCTGGATAATGAGATCAAGCAGGATCTGGATAAGAACAAGAGGGAATGCTGGGAGAAGTTCACTGAAAAGCTGAGTTTCAAGGCGGACGGAACTACGACGTGGAAAGTGTTGAGGAAAATTTCCGGAAGGTCCGCTCCCCCGATGAGCTCCGCTATTGAGTTCGAGGAGAACGTCTTCAAATCAGAGAAAGCGGCTGCTTACGCACTCGGCAAGAATTTTTTCATCACACGTACCAAGCGAGGCGTGCAAAACAGAGTCACGGTTAGAGAGCTGAGCCGGTTGCCGCTCATGAACGCATCTGAGGCCTTTACTCTCACACAAGTAGAGAAGGCTGTCAAAGAAATGCGGAATTCGAAGGCTATCGGACCTGACGGTATCTCCCCAGCCATCCTGAAGAAGCTTCCCACGGAACTTCTACCGATGCTTGCAGATATCATTAACACTTCTTTCCGGACCTGCACTCTACCCCAAGCTTGGAAGACAGCCAATGTGATACCGTTGCCAAAGCCAGGCAAGTCCCAAAGCACGGCAAAGGGCATTCGACCAATAAGCCTGTTATCGCCCGTCGCTAAATTAGCTGAAAAGTTGATCGTGACGGACCTGGCTGATCAAAATGAGCGACAGCAGCATCAGCATGGGTTCAGGAAACTTCACTCCACTACTACAGCTCTATTGGAGATCGTGAGCTTTGGGGTCGATGGGTTCAACATGAGAAAGCCCTTGAGAACGGTGGCCGTCGCCCTCGACCTAAGCAAAGCGTTTGACTCTGTTAACTTGGGACTGCTGTCCGAGAAACTGCTCAAGTCGTCGCTATCATCATGGCAGGAGCGATGGATTGCAGCGTTCACTAAAGGCCGCCGTGCTAAGGTTCTGTTCCAGAATCATGTATCCGATAGCATTCCAATAGCAGCCGGTGTTCCGCAAGGCGGAGTGTTGTCCCCTGCCCTATTCAGCCTGTATCTTGAGGACATTCCTGAGCCTCCCAATGATGTAAGGATTGTTATGTATGCCGACGACATCACCATCATGTGCCAGGATCGTGACCTGCAGATAGCCGCTAACAAGATCAGCGCCTATCTCGTCGAGTTGAAGCTCTTCCTCGATAAAATGATGCTCACAGTCTCTGCCGCAAAGTCCTCTGTTTCAGTGTTCACAACAAACACCAAGGAACACAGTGCCCATCCAGATGTCAAATGGGATGGTGACCTGTTGCCAGCAGCAAAATTCCCCAAGCTGCTTGGCCTTATTCTTGATCCCTCACTGAAGTTCCACAAAAACGCGGAACAGAAACAAACAGTCGTCAAGGCTAGGCTTAATATCTTGAGAGCTCTCGGAGGAACATCATGGGAAAGCAGCCGAGAGACTATATTGAGAACCTACAGAGCAATACTTCAGCCGGCTCTGGAATATGCGGCACCAGTGTGGCAGCACCTGGTGTCTGACAGCTCCTGGAATAAGCTGCAGCGTGTACAGAATGCTGCGCTTAGAATTGCTACCGGTTGTGCAAGGAGCTCCCCGGTGGAGCATCTTCACGCGGAGGCCTGCATATTGCCGGTCAAGGAGCATTGTGAACTCCAGGCACAGCAGATGTATATTAATGTTCTGAGGCAGCCGAATCATCCGTCAAAGAGAATCATGAAGCCCATAAGAGAGAGGTCGATTAGCACGCCGTTCGCCGATGCTCCTCGTAAAGTTGATGTACAGAGATGGGCCGACTTCAACATGGAAAGGCTTCGTCTTCTGCGTGAGGAGCACACCCAGTTTGTTCGAGGATATCTAGCAAAGGCGGCTGTGAACCCTATCTTGGGAACGGAGCCGCCTCGGGTTTGCGAGTCCGAGTCTCAACTCGGCAGACGAGCCAGATGTGCTCTTGCATCGCTGCGCTGTGGTCACTCTATTCTGCTCATGTCTTACGTCAACAAGATTGACAGCAGCCGACCAGACGCATGCCCGGACTGTGGTGCTCCCGGACACGACACCGCGCACTTGTTCATGTGCCCGGAGAGACCTACCTCCTTAACAACAATGGACCTTTGGACGAATCCTGTGAAGGCCGCCCAGTTCCTCAACCTATGACAAAAACCACTTTGAGGCTGCAGAAGAAGAAGAAGATCGAGTCAGCCAAAATCTCTGAAAGTCGACGAATGGAGCTCAGGTTTGTGATCAGCACACAAAACTGTCGCTGAGCTCTTTTAAGCGCCAGGCCAAAAAAAATAGCTATGCACAGGATTCCTGAGGGTTACCATGCTTTTTGTTTTTATTTCGGCCACGCTGAGTTTTCTGTTACTGTATGCCACGTTTTTATTCAGTCATGATCCGCGCTACGCAATTTCAATAGTTTTTTAAATCAATTTTTTTGCAATTTGTGTCACTATGTAACTTGTTGTAGCCTTGTTTGTTATTGCGGGTTAAGTACCGCTTTGACCACGTGGATCCTTATGGGTTCGCGTCCACGAATAAATAAATAAAACAACCCCAGAAAAAGGCTTCGAGCCAAATCCAGAACAGTTTTTTCTGAACAACCCTGGTATTGTATTTGGGGCAAAGCTACGAAATAGCCCTTTTGTGGACATTTCTGAAGCATTTAGGAAATTTTGAATGCAGATTATTAATATAAAGGAAAACCCCTAGAACTACAGAACATGGTTTTCTGGATCATGAGGATTTATGTATGTTATGGGCGATCAGGACCTGGACCACAAGAAGAAACGCCAGCCGCCAGAAGGGAAGAATCGACTTCGCCGGAACTGGAGATCCCAGCTGCCACGCCAGCGACTGGCGACAGCACTCCAGCATGGATCGCGGAACTCCTGGCCGCACAGGCACAGCAAATGCAAGTGCTGCAACAGCTTCTCACCAAGCCGATCGAGAAGGATGGACAGCAGCCTGCCTCACCCGATCCTGCTCCCATAAGGGACCCCTACGGTGATCTGATGAGAGATCTAGCCGTGTTTTGCTACGACACGGACGAGGACGCGACATTCGTTTGCCTGGCACAGAAGATATGGACCGGTAAAAGACGATCCCGGTGCAACAGTCAAAAAAGATAGAAAGCGAAACCTGATTGTAGACAAACTCGACGAGGCTACATAAAAGACATTCTCTAATCATATCTTACCCCTCAAGCCACTGGATATCGATATGTCTACAACAATCCAAGTCTGTTAAGCTATTGGAACCAAAGAAGACTCTGATCCGACGTATCCTCTACTTCTCCGCTACTCGCAGGGCTGTGCATCACTATCATAGGAGTGGTGCGCTTTTGAGAATGCAATCTTCATTTTCATAGTTGCTTTTTTTTCAAAAAAGAACCGCTCCGCATCAACGATAGTGATAATGCGACTGCAATCAGCTCCGAAATGAAGGATAAGTTCGAATTCCTGCAATCAACTTGCTCAGCCCCCCCCCCACTATGTTACATGTGCCGTATCCTGATTTTGGAAACGCCATCAAGAAGAAATTAGAAGATGCAGCTATGAGCAATGTCGACAGCGACTCCCCTTGTGTTTCTTGCTGGCCTCACCGACCCTTCCCACTCCGAAATGCGTCTATGTCTACTGAATCATCTCAACCGGATGAATGAAACCGACCCTCCCCAGTCCTCGACGATTTCATAAATGAGTGCGAAGCATTCGTCACACTCCGGTCAGACAATCGACTTATTGAGCAGAGAGAAGCAAATGCGGCACATCAACCAAGAACACATACCATGAGGCGGCATTGCCCCGAAAAGTCACCTTTCGACAGCGCTCCCGACCCGAAGACCGATTCCATCCCCACCCCAGTAACGACCAACCCGATTCCCCCAAGAAAAGGAATGGATGACGCAACCGACGTGATCATCGTTGTAAAAACTTCGCAGACTCACAGGATTGAACAGGCCGTTGCGCCAATGTTCGACTTAGCTGAGACCCCCCTCTGTTTGCCAATTTTTTTTTGCCAACATTTTCAAAATTGTTACGATCCCCTCCCAAGACGAAAAACTCCTAAAGCTTTTTTGAGTGATAAAGTTGGAAGAAAATCAAACTTTTCGTAAGCTTAATGTCTACTCGCCAATAACTTTCAGGAAATCTAGCGAACTCTGTTACTAAAGTTACAAAAAGGAGAACATTCCCTTTCTTCTTCTACAATTTCACGACCCCCCCGAGTTTCACTTTTTAAACAAAAATTTTCCGAAATTTCTACGACCCCTTTGTGCCGAGTCGCAACCCTGCCGACTCAGCTAACGACGCACGTACGTACCTGAGAGTACACATCAATGGACGATCCACCCGCCTGCAGCGATCCATCGCAATGATTTCCCGCCGAACTCGGAAGGCAATCGGATCACCAACCATTGGATCCTCCAATGTCCCCGTGAAAATCCGCAAACGGCTCAACCATGCCTATTATCGGACGTTTCGAAGCCAATTTCACAATTTATGACCGACATCGACGAACGATAAATGGTCATAGAAACTGCTACCCCACCGAATCGACCGACCTGCTTGGATCGGAATATTCAAATGCCCGATTATCTCCAACTGAAGAATCAGTATCACTGCAGAATGGCAACAACAGCATTGGAGCAAACTCGCAAAGACATGGTTACTCAACTGAAGACACGATTTGCCGATGTTTTCACTTCTGGACTTGGACACTGCACGAAGACAAAGGCAATACTTTTCCTTAAACCTAGTGCTGTTCCTATCTCAGGCAGAAAAGACCCGTGCCGTTCGCCTCTCAACCTGCTGTAAATGCTGAAATCGACCGCCTACTTCGCGAGAACGACCTCGCCGCCGTCGAGCACTCCAATAGGGCAGCACCTATTGTCGTCGTTGGCACAACAACGATATATGCCGGCTTATCGACATGGCTCAACGATGCCCTCATCCTGCATCAGCATCCACTACCTACAATAGAGGTATTCACAAAGCTGAATGATGGACAGTTTTTCTGCCAAGTGGATCTCGCCGATGCCTACCTTCAGGTGGAAATTGATGACAATCCCAAGAGACTCCTTAATACCCATCGAGGCCTCTTCCGCTATAATCGTCTACCGTTCGGAGTCAAGTCAGCCCCCGGTATTTTCCAGTAAATTCTCGACTCCATGATCGCTGGACTTCCTGGTGTTGCTGCTTATCTTGATGTCATTGTAACAGGCCGTACACTTGAAGAGCACCGAAAACATTTGGAAGCTTTGTTCGAGAGAATTTCCAATTACGGCTTTCGAGTCCGCATAGAAAAATGTCACTTCTTCATGCTAGAAATTCACTATCTTGGGCAACATTATTGATAGAGAAGGACGCCGTCCGGACCCAGACAAAATTCGAGAAATCACAAAGATGCCTGCATCAAAGGATATCACTCAGCTACGCTCATTGCTCGGTATCATAAACTACTACGGAGCATTTATCATGGAAATGCGTCAACTTCGCTACCCACTCGATGCCTTTTTGAAAAAGAACACTTCTTTCATCTGGTCCAATAAATTTCAAAACGTTTTCCTGAAAGCGAAACGAATCCTGAATTCATCGTTACTGCTGGCCCATTACGACCCCCAACTGGAGCTAATTGTTATACCGGACGCTTCAGACTATGGAATCGGAGCACTTATTTTACATCGCTTCCCTGACAAATCTGAGAAAGCAATCTGCCACTCAAGTCGAAAACTAATCGAAAAGAAATACGGTCAGATCGAAAACAGAAGGGCTTGTCCTGATCTTCGCCATTCGAAAATCCCATCATTATCTCCTTGGACGAACCTTCACCCTCCTAACCGATCACAAACCCCTCATGACAACTTTTGGAAACAAAGATGTTACCCCTATGTACAGTGCAAACAGATTTCTCCGCTGGTCCATCATTCTCCAAGGTTACGATTTCAAAATCGAATGACGCAAAACGACAGATTTCGGTCAAGCCGATGCACACTCACGCCTAATCGCAGATGGAAGATCTTCTATCCCCGAAGATGTCGTCATAGGCCAACCAGCGCTGGATGTGGAAGCACAATGCCGTGCTATCAGTGAAAGTCTACCAGTCACACTGAAAACCGTGGCTGAAGAAACCACTCAGGATCAAACTCTGAAGGAAGTAATGGAATTTGTTCGACAAGACAGATGGTCAGATAACCCCCCCCCCCACTTGACGTCTCCCGCTACTACCAGGCTCAGGCGTACGATGTGACAATCACAGAGGGGGCCGCAGCCTAAGGCGCCGGGTAGACGGGCCGCAGGCCCCTTGTCCGTCATCATATGTATATGTGTATATGTTTATTACACTCACATAAGGCAAATGCGTGATAATAATAAGAATAGATGCACAAAAAAACTAACAAGACCGGGAGAAAGAAAAAAACAGACAGCAAACTTGAGCAAAAATACTCCTATTCTTCATACACCCTACCAATCAAACAAACGAGGATCTATCTCTAGAAAAGAAGAAACAATCGAAAATGCTATGTTTCGTAGCTAAGAACTATTTGGGATACCCGTCGCCTAAACTGGCCCAAGGAAGCAGCGCCGGTGACTCTTCTAGCGATTTTCAGGTATGCGCTACCCGCCCTGTGTGGAAAAGACCTAACCCTAACACTGGTAATTGGCCGACCGAGAAATATTTTCATTGTTTCACCTCTAGTTCTCGATGTGACTAGTTTGAAATAGGGTGCAAGCCTGAAAATACTGCTGTTTTCCAGAAGTTTGCGGACCATGCAAAGGTCAAATACTCTGCGCCGAGAATCCAACGTTGGCAACCCAAAATATTTGTTCCTTAAGTGGGCCCTGGGTATCTTGAAAATCAGGAAACCACCGATGCGAATCAACAGTTTGCGAGTGAAACTATTCTGGACCTTTTCGAGCGCGTCAATATCCTTTTTCTTGTGCGGAGCGAATACTGATGTTCCAGATTCCACAATGGGTCGTACATAAGTCTTATATGCTCGGAGCAGAACCTGTTTGTTTCTAGTGGAGACACCCTTATAAATCTGAAAAATCCGCCTGTGAGCCGATTGGCATTTGATTTTGACATGCTCAGAAAAATCCAACTTCCTGTCGTAGTGAAAACCGAGGTCTCGAACCGAGTCTACCGCTCGCAGCGCGACACCAGTACATGTACATGAATGGGCCGTCGACGTCGGACTCAAATGAACCCGCATAAATACGGTTTTTTGCGGAGCCAGTGGCAGCTGCGATTCTCTCGCCCAGTCAACTATCAGGTCAATCCCCTCCTGCAGCACTTGGGTATCTAATGGATCAGAGATGACTTTGTAGAGCTTTATATCGTCCGCATAAAATTTTACTGTAACACTTTTGTTATGAAAAATGATAGGAATGTCAGCTGTAAAGATACTAAACAATATTGGTGATAATACACCCCCTTGTGGGACCCCGCTCGCTATGTTTCTCACCTTGGAATAACAATCCCCGACCCTCACCTGAAACGTTCTATCAGACAAGAATTGGGCGAGCCATTCTATCAAAATCGGATGAAATCCCAGATCCCGTAGTTTTGATAGCAGTTTCAAATGTGAGACACGATCAAATGCCTTTGCAAAGTCAAAGTAAATGACATCAGAACTGCATTTCTTGTCAAGAGCCTCCGTCCAATCGTTTATGCATTCCAAAAGGTTCGTTTCTACCGATCTTCCAGGTACAAAACCATGTTGGCCCCTGGGAATGATGTTATTCGAAAACAGATGTAGGACGATGTGCTCTTTTAGGACCTTCTCGAACAGTCTGCAGAAGAGTGAGGTTATGCTAACTGGTCTAAAACTTCCTGGATCAGTGGCCGGCTCTTTCTTCAAAATTGGTGTTACAAAAGAGTGCTTCCAGCGGATTGGAACTTCACCATAGATAAGAGACTGATTGAAGATATAGGCCAAGGGACCACAAATAACGGGTGCAATTTTCTGAATAAAGAACAGAGGAATGAAATCCGGGGTGATCGAGGAAGATTTAGACCACTTTACTAACAAATCCTGCAACTTCATAGAATGAAACCACGGAAAATCAGTCATAGGCTGAATACCTGAGAAGGATGAAGACGGACAATTTCCGTCATCTTCTTGGGAATTGATTCACGAAATGATCCGCCAACATGTTTGCCTTATCACTGGCCGATGTTGCAAGAAGGTCTCCGTTCTTAAGACAGCCAATACTACTCCTTTCCTGTAACTTGGAATTCAGATAACGATAGAAGTTCTTATTTCCCGACTCTATATTTTTCTTCTCCAAATAACTGTTATACCTACCCAGCTGAGAATGGAACTTTTTCGCGAATGCGTTATATGTTTCCCAATTTCCAGTGCGCCTTGCTTCATAAAATAGGCATTCACGATGTTCAGACATTTTGTGCAAGTTAGCAGGCAGGCGAATAGACTTAATAGAGGACACAAGCTTCCACGGCACATGCAGATCAATAGCTGCTTGGATAATTGACAAGAAAAGTTTATATTTCTCATTTACGCTGTTGGTAGATTCTAACAGACTGACCCAGTGAATTTGGCTAAGATATCCATTGACGGCTGCATAGTCGCACTTTGCGTAAACCCTGCGATAGACCGGTGAAGAGGCCGTTTCACAACATTGAATATCAAATGAAATGCTATTATGATCGCTTAACCCCACCGGAGGCAAAATTTCCAGGTTTTCCAGTAAAGTTTCATGGGTGCAGAACACTAGATCTAGAACATTATGACCTCTAGTAGGCTCATGAACAGATTGGAACAGTTCGTAACAGTAAACAAGCTCCTCCAAACAAGATAGATTTGTTGCAAGTACATCCCCTTCACTCCTTCGAGCGACGTCCGGCAAATTGAAGTCCCCCACGATGATCGTGTGGAGTTCACACGCTACCAAATCACTCAAAACTTTGACTAGCATTTCGGTTCCGGCAGAATCACAAGACGGGGCCCTGTAAACAACTACGACCCTAAAGCTCGAACTTTCATGGTAAAGGTCGGTACAAAGTATCTCATATGCATGTTCCTCCGACTCAGAGAAAACCACAGATATTGAGAGCCTTCGATGCACCAACAACATCACCCCGCCGCCTGACTTCCTAACGCGATCACACCTCTTGAATTCATAGTCTAGAGAGAAATTTCCCAATAAGGACGAAACCGAATGACTAGACTTGAGCCATGTTTCAGTGAAGGCATAAGTATCATAATTATTGGAAAGAATCAGGTCAATATGTTCCTTATTTTTTGAGACAGATCTTACATTTGCATATAAACATTTCAAAACACTACAATGATACCGGAGAGGATGAATCAGATTCCCTGATTCGCAGGCGTTGACTCATCGTGGTTCGATGAGGGGGCCGCAGAAGGGGTTACCCCAGAGGCAGAATCGGCCGGTCCACCCTCGCCCCTAGAAGGCGAGACTGGCTCGACAATACCTCCAGGTTCAGCCCTCATACGCCTCCGATATTCCTCCCTTCTTTTAAGCCGTTCTTCCTTCGTTAGGGATTCCCTGAGATAGAGCCCCTTAACGGGGAAGAACTTCAGACGGGACGGATTTCTCAACGCCTGTTTCTGATAAGAAGAACATGGCATGATAATTTTCAAAAGCCGATTTTTTCCTTGAAACGGCGAGCCTAAGCGATAAACAGATACCGGAGAGCAATCCACATTTAAGTGAGAAAGAACATCCATCACAAAATTGGCATCATGACTCGATCTTTGCCGTACAGGAAGATACTTCGGCTCAGGAACACCACTAAGAACCAGGGAGCGAGCGCGCTCCTTCTCACTCTCACTATCACGAGTGGTAACAAGAGGCGATGGGACTTGAGAAGAAGATGGTAATGCAATGGAATACGTCTGAGAAGGTATACTATTTCCATTCACAAGCTCAGGATTAACAGACTGACTTTGGAGAGAACTTCTCAACATGGTGTTTTCCTTGTTTAAGTTGTCCAGCCTGTCCAGAAGTTCTGTGTTCAGACGTAAAGCAGCATCCGTGTGACGTCGCCCCTCCAGCAGGAGCGCCAGAATTGCCCGAGCGTAGTGCGGCACTGCATCATCTTCCATAAGTTCTTTGACGGCCCGCTCGACGTCCGAACCATTAGCTACGTTCAAAAGGTCGTCCTTGCCCATTGCCATTTGAGACTGACCAACCACAGACACCAGATACTTCTCCACATGCACGTCCACTGCTGCTGGGCCACCGTCCGATTCCATGATGTCGCTCTCAAACTTGGGTAATTAAACCGTCATGCGAAGACAATTCCCTCCTTCAGTACCTAAACGATTTTTTCTGCAAAAACGAAGAATTGCTACATTTTTGTGAGCACAAAGCGCCGAATAGCTAAGAATTTTCAGTGATCTAATTTCAATTTTGATGTCATTTTTGAGCAGCTTTCAACGAGTATCGTACAATAGTGATACGAAATCTTTTTCGAGCTGTTCCAGGTTGGTAAGTGAGCATACTATTTGGTTAGTCCTTCCAGCAGCCAAGCGGCCGATGATGAAAGTGTCAGACGGGGTGCCGAGCAATCGGAAAACCGTTGCCTGGACTTGGATGTTTGTAGAGGTCGGGAAAATAATTTTCCTGGATCGGGCTGCTGTTGTGTTTCTTTCGAAGGGAACCACAAAAAAGGGGTCGGCCGAGTCCAGGGTCGATCCGACTATTTTGGACAACGACCGGTGTGACTTGACCTATAACGTCCGTTTTCGCAAATCGTTTGGAAGCATTCCTCAGTAGTGGCTTGACCCGATTTGGTTCACACAAAGTGTTAAAGTCACAACATCGAGGGGAGGGGGGCGCACCAATTCCCAAGCTGGAGGGGAGGGGGGGGGGGGCGCACCTCTCACGGACCGATCACACCGCTACGCCTTACCCTGACTACTACGCTCTACGTCAATCCCTACCATTTCACCACAACTGCCTATTTTTTGGTCCCCGCATCGTCATCCCAACCAAACTCCGCCGCAGAGTACTCCAGCTACTACACGACGAGCATCCCGGAGCGACACGGATGAAAATGCTTGCACGATCGTTCGATTACTGGACGAATATCACTCAGGAAACCGAAGAATTCGTCAGAAGCTGCACAGAATGCCAGATAGTGGCAAAGTCACCCATCAAAGCAGAACTGTTTCATGAAAGAAGAGCGACACTGTTCACGAGTAAATATCGACTATGCAGGCCCAATACACGGAAAGATGTTTTACGTGTTAGTCGACGCGTACTCAAAATGGCCAGATATAATTGGGATGTCTCCAGCGAATAGCCAGGCAACAATCAAGGACTTCACTCGGCTTTTCGCACAATTTGGCAATCCCGAAACACTTCTGTCGGCTAATGGTACGCAGTTTACGTCATTAGAATTTTCAGAAGTCTGCAGACCAATTGGTATATTTCACATTCGATCGCCGCCGCAACACCCTCAGTCGGAAAAGCTGAGAGATTGGTCGACACGTTCAAACGAGGACTACACAAACTGAGCAGAATGGAATCGACATTAGGTGCATGGCAAAATTTTCATATACCCTACCGTCGTACCTCCTTCCCTTCTTCACCCGAAGGACGATCACCGTCAGAAAACTTTCTTGGTCGGCAACTTCGAACAACCCTCGTCCTTCTAAATACCTCTCGCAGCAACCTTCGCAGTCGAAATCATCCCACAGAACAAGAGTTCAACCGTCACAATGGTGCGCGCCGGAATGTTCAATCTCAACGACCTGGTGTGGTTCCGAAATTACCAACAAGGACGTACTCAGAAGTTTCGAATGAAGTTACTTACGAGATATCCGGGCAAAATCATGTTACTTGTGGCTTATCTGTGGAGTTTTTTAAAGTTACTTGCGAGGTTGGGACTCGCAAGTAACTTACAAGGGCATAACCATGTTACTTGTGACTTTTGAATCTCGCAAGTAACTTACATTGACCCATAAATCCTCGCAAGTAGATGGTCACGTCGTAACCTGCTTGACAGGTGCACAGCCGGTATATAAGGCGCCTCACATCACTCGAGTCGTCATTCGGCATTCTGATGCCGGCCCTGAAAGGCGACTTCGAGTCGCTCTCCAGAGGGCAGCGTATTTTTGACCGCGAGGGCATGGGGGTATCCTCTCGGCTGGGAGACACGTTTTCGTCCCGGTCCTCGGGGTCCTCACCGTAGACCTTGGCGAAGATTACGCCCCCGTAAAGCCTAGTTTTGACTGCAGGTGGTCGCTGCGGCCATGCGAGGGACAACTGTTCCTATTTCACCGCGCGTAATGGAAAGCCGCACCAATTGTGATCGCTTCGTGGCAAACGTCCTACATCGCTGGGTCGCGGCGACGAAATCCTATGTTTTACTGCATCGCTGCTTGAAGAGCGATTCTCAATGGTCGCTGACCATCGCTCCATCGCGGCCGAAATGACAGCAATGGAGCGAATGACACGTTTCGTCTAATGAACGTTGACTCTTTCACATGACAAGATCAGTGTTTTCGAGCCGAAACGCGTTATTGATGAATACCAGCCACTAATTTCACTGATTGATTAAATTTCTTCTATCATTCGTGGGCCTGTGCACTATGAACAGAATCGCTGCCGCTGCAACATCGTTGCAGCAGCGGGTGCAAAATCGCTGCGATGAAAAACAGCAGCGATGTAGTCAAAACTAGGCTTAATGGACCGAACCGGGGCTTTCTCTGCCGTAGACCGCCAAAATCACGCACCCGGGGTGCCGTACCGATGTCACTTATGTTACTTATGGGTGAGTTAACTGTATACTAGAAATAAGTTACTTGTGACATAAAAGTAAGTTGCATGAATACTTCACCTAACTTACTCAGAAACGACATTTAACTTGATTCAAAACTTCTGAGTAGCCGTTGGACTGCTGAAAAAGTCCTTTCCCGCCAGGTTTGAGCAGGCCGTTGCGCTAATTTTCGGCGGAGCTACGACCCCCTCCCCGTTGACCGAAATTTTCCAAAAACTCCGAAATTTTTACGATCCCCTACCAAGATCGAAAATTCATTGTTTTTTTTTGAGGGTGAAAAAGTTGGAAAAAAGCTCAAGTTTGTGATAAAATTCGGTCAAATCGCACAAGCCCCCCCCCAGATTTCAATTTTTCTAAATTTTTCCAATTATTTCACGACTCCCCGTTGCGTCGAGTCGCAATCCTGCTCAACCCTGTTTCCCGCCAAGGAAACACAGTCTACGATGTGCTCATCCATGGAACGATTCAGCGACGTCATGCGCATCAAATGCGTCCTCATGGTCCGATTCAAGCTGAAGAATCACTTCTTCTTCTTCTTTGCAGCCGCGAAGAGAGTAATTGCTATAGGTTCAGAAACTGGGCGACCAGCGTTGGATTCGTCCAAAGGTCTATTGTAGTCAATGTTGTAGGGTTTTTTGGACAGTTGAATAAGTGTAGGGTATTGTGGCCAGGACCACCACAGTCCGGGCAAACGTCGGGAGGGCTATTGTCGATCCTGTTCACGTAGGACTTCAGGAACGTTGAGTGCCCACAGCGCAACGAGGCTAGAGTGCATCTGGCACGTCTACTAAGCTGAGACTCAGACTCAGAAACTCGAGGCGGCACAGTACCCAGAGTAGGATTAACAGCCGCTCTTTCCAGATACCGTCTGACGAAATGGGTGTGCTCCTCGCGCAACAGACGGAGGCGTTCTTGATATGAATCGTGCCATCTTTGCAGATCGACTTTATCTGGTGCATCGGCAAAAGGTTTTCTGATGCCTCTCTCTCTTACAGGCTCAAGTACTCTCCAAGATGGGTGGTTGGGCTGCTTGACGATGTTAATGTACAGCTGCTGGGCCTGGAGCTGACAGTGCTCCTTTACTGGTAGCACCCGTGTCTCAGCGTGTAAATGCTCGATTGGCGAACTCCTAGCACATCCGGTGGCGATCCGAAGAGCAGCGTTTTGTACACGCTGCACCTTACTCCAGGATGAGTCCGACACTAAGTGCTGCCAAACCGGTGCCGCATACTCTAGGGCTGCAGTATAGCCTTATACGTGGTCAGAATAGTTTCCTTACTGCTGCCACATGATGTACCTCCCAGTGCCCTTAGCACATTGAGTTTAGCTCTTAGAATCACTGCAGGATTCCTTTGACCTTCCAATGGAGCCGCACATACGTGAGAAGCCGAATCCAAGAGCACCTACAACCAGGGTTGAGCAGGCCGTTGCGACTAGTGACCTAAAAATTTACGACCCCCCTTGGTGATCAAAATTTTTACGAACTCCCCCCTAGAATGGAGAAATGGCTACCTCTCCGAGTGGTTTGGAGATAAACCCCATTTTTTCCAAAATTTTTACGACCCCCCCTCAAAATTTTCATTTTTTTTTTTCGAAAAAAAAAATTTCCAAATTTTTACGACCCCCCGTTGCGACCGGTCGCAAACCTGCCCAACCCTGCCTACAACGTCAACTTCACCTATCGATGATGAGACAATCACACCGATACTTCAATGACAACTTCACTCGACACTGCAATGGATACAATGCCGCCACCGGATCCCACCACACACACTATAGCACAACGTACACAACGCAACGAAATCCACCACAACGACTGAATATTGATCCATTTTCTAGTGATTGTCAGATGAATGCTCCTCCCAACATTAATCTTAGGGGGAGATGTTGTGATACGGCAGCTGATAGTAGAATATCATTTCTCAGTAAACACACCGCTCTATAAAAGCACGGGAATGAGTAGTGTTTCCTAGTTCGTTTGTTGCCGTCGTCGAAAAAGGTTCTACACATTGTGCACGAACGTAAAATACTCAGGCAGAAAATGGTAACAGCTGGTCACTTTTTTGGGTCCATTTCGGTGCAAATCATAGTGACCGGCTGAGTCCCCGACAAGTAATGGGGGCGGAGCTCGGTTTTCACCACCCGATCAGCCTAATCGAGATTTGAAACGCAGTGTTCGCGCGACCGCGCGCTTTGAATTTGCATGCTGTGTTCCTTGTGACCCGGGCAACACATTGAAAACTCAATCAAACCCGCGCCGCATACGGAGCACGATCCGGCATATAATAAATGCGCCGCCGGTTGGAGTGACCAAGTTGACTAGCACTCGCTCGAGTCCAAGCATCATGAAGGCGAAGGGTTCTCATGTCAGTTTGATAGGGCATGGAAGGAGCACACGTTGGATCTCTACCCATAGCCGAATTTCTGTGAGAGGACCCAAACCCGTGTCGGGTGATGGGCCGATGCACCATTTTGTCTGAATGCTTCACTTCCAGACTAGTAACTTCTGCCTGACCACTCCAGTTTGCTATCCATTTATGAATCCTGTATACTCATATAATATGTCAAACCTAATATGTTACCATATATTTGCCTTCCAACAACAGTTCATTTACCTCGTCACATTCGTTGTGGGTTACCTTTCCCCGGAGGGACTGGGTCCCTCAGCTTTGTCGCACACACCTTTTATACCGCCGCCAGGGCGGAGCTAACTCCCACGCCTGGCGCAGAGGGGTGGGATCATGACCATAAGTCATGACAGGTCCGAATCAGGATCTAGGTTATCGATAGAGCGCATCCAAATAGAGGAGGGGATTGAACCGGTCTACAAGATGGGAATCAACCGGTACACTGCTTCCCGATGTAACGGCCTATCAGGAAAGAGCCACTCGGTCAACGTACTGTTTGTCACCCGGACGCGTTGACAGTGCACCCCTGGCTCGAGCACCCTAGTACCTCGGCGTGACTGGCCCCCGCTCCTGTGCTACGGATGAGTGACTAAGAGGTCACCCAGTTCGGTTCCCATCCCTGTCTGAGTAGGGGCTTGTTAGAGACACAAGAGGTCGAGAAATATTTTGTCCAAACTTCACCGAGAAGTTTATCTGGGGCGCTGACCACGACTACGATATCCGCTCCAGTCTTACAGGATGATTCGGTAGGGTTAGATAGCTAGATGGCACTCTATCTAGTATAACCTACAATCTCAAGCTCGTAATTTTCTATGATCAAAGACTATATGTGAGCTACATATTCTACTTTACCACTCTCATATTCACCGTTCCGTCCTACACTAGCTACACTTCCGTTGTAAGCTGAACACTGCCATCATATTGAAAATCTCAAAAAAAGGCCCTACACAACGTGGGATGGTGGCACGATGGAAAACATCCCACCGCTAATAATCACTACAAAAAGACAAAATAAGAAAAAAAGGTAAGATGAAAGGAGGGGAAAACTCACTGCGAGAAAACTGTTATAATATCGCCTTCAGTGAGATCATAGGGTAGCCCGCCAATGTAAATCCACGCTGAGTCCTTGTACTTTTGATGCCACGACTTTCCCAGATCACCAGCAATACCCAGCTGTAGTTCGCGTTCGTTTAGCTTATTCTGATTTTTGATATTCGTTATGGGATTCATGCTCTGAAATGGGTTTCGATACAGAACAATTCAACGAAGACGGGTACACCTTCACGACTTCACAAAACCGAATTCGGAGGGGAAAAGGTTCTTGAAAAGTGATGGCAATGAATTTTGGGATCCTGTTAGCGTAGTCAACAGTATAGTGAGGACCGAATATTCGAGTTCGAATAAATATTCGAAAAGAGTGAATATTCGAACATTATTCGAGTTCGAATATTCGCAAAAGGTGAAGAATATTCGAACT
The DNA here is from genome assembly GCA_029168955.1 of Aplectana chamaeleonis. Lineage (NCBI taxonomy): Eukaryota > Metazoa > Nematoda > Chromadorea > Rhabditida > Cosmocercidae > Aplectana > Aplectana chamaeleonis. Next base: position 1,041,159 of record JAPDOI010000046.1, on the reverse strand, counting down.
TTACTCGAATTCGACTATTCGGAAAAGGTGAATATTAGAATATTATTCGAATTCGACTATTCGCAAAAAATGAATATTCGAACATTATTCGAATTCGACGATTCGCAGAGCTGAATATTCGAACGTTAATCGAATTCGAGTACTCGGGCTGATTCAACAAAAATTATGAAAATAAGCCCCTATACAGTTCACCTCCGCACTGCCGTTCAGACCGCGAAGTGCACGCTGATTACGAAAGCGTGCTGCGGCGCGATTGCGAGTATCCTCAGACAGGGATGTGGGATCACCCAGGCGGTTTTTGCCTTTGGTGTCCGGGTGATCCTACCGCCCGCGTGATCCCACATCCCTGTCTGAGGATACTCGCAATCGCGCCGCAGCACGCTTTCGTAATCAGCGTGCACTTTGCGGACTGAACGGCAGTGCGTAGGTGAACTGTATGTTCACTACTCCACTGTTCCATTTTCCAAACGCAAGAGCTAAATTTTTTTTGCCCGCACTCCGTCTGACAAGGGAAGTATAAAAAGCGTAGGTCGGATCTGCCAAAACGACTAGTATGGTTAGTATCTTTTCTGGCTCAATAGTAAAAATGCGCAGTATCCCGCAGCGAGCAGCAGGTTCAAAAAAGTTATGAGCATTTTTTAAGCCTGGCGAAAAGGCAAGGGTTCCCATCAGGCATTTTTTCGCGAGTTTCAAAAAATTTTCTCGGATTCAGCTCAAAAGTTGTATGTAGGGGTAATATAGGGTGGCGAACACGAATCTGGAGTCCAATTGTGTCGAAATTTTGAGGTTTACTGTAGGTTACGGTAGGTAACATGTCATTTAGGGGTCAAAACCCACATTAGCATTTTGAAAATCGACAAACGGACGTTAAATTCGTATTCTTCACCCCGAATAGCCCCCGTATACGAATTTTGAGTAAAATCTGAGATTTTGACCAAACTACCGTATACCCACCGTAATCTACCGCAATCAGCAATAGATCGATAAACGGACTCCAGATTCGTGTTGAGCACTCCAAATAACCCTCAGAGAATGATTTTGAGACATATCTATCGTAGAAAGCCGGAAATCTCGAAAGTGGCGTTTTTCCCTCGAAATTTTCCCCGATTGGGAAGCTTCAAACGACAGCGCCCCAAAAAACCCCTCTGGGAGAATTTTAAGTCAAATCTGGAACATTTTTCTAAAACGCTTCCAGAGCCCTCAATTGGTAGAAATAAGCGCCCAACAGAAAATCTGTACAAGTCCAAAACGCTATCAGTCTGGACAAAGTACGGAAAAAGTGCGTTCATCCAAAATTTGCTCAGGGGGTAGTTTTGGGTGCTGAACACATTCATAAGGTCCGTTTCCGGATTTTCCGAAGAATAACGCGATTTTTGGAAGGTACAAAAAGCACAAAAAATGAGATTTTAAGCTTGTAACTTCTTGGAACCTGCGGCTCGCGGCGGGATACTGCGCAGTTTTACTATTGAGCCACAAGAGATACTAACGACACTAGTCGTTTTGGCAGATCAGACCTACGCTTTGCATACTTCTCTTGTGAGGAGGCTAATGGGGCTATTCTAACAGGGGGAGCCACATGGCAATCGCACTTGGCCACGCCCATTTTTCCATGCCGCCGCGCAATGATAACACCAACCTGGGGTTTTCCTTCCCTTCCAAAATCGTTGCGGCAAGGAAAAATAGGGGTGGTCAAGTGACCACACTAGCAACCTTTGGGATTGCTGAACTCAGATTTGACATCCGTTTACGATGTTACGGAAGGATGGGGCACAGTGCAGGGGTTTGTCGACGTTTTAGATTTGGCCGTGCTATTTCGGCAGTGGGGGCCAGGGGTGTGCGGATTTTTTTTTAAGTTTTCAGAAAACAGAAAATCGAGTTTGTCGAAAAACAGAAAGGCCAAAACGGCCAAAAAACAAAAACAGAAAAAAATATTGATTGCTTTTGAACTTTTTGTTAAATGAAAAGAAAGTGTAACCTAGAACGCCCTCATTATACCTGTAATACAATATCTACGAGAATGCACAAATGACCAATAAGACGTTGATATTAGCAATGATACGTCAATGACGGACAGATCATCATTAAAGACACTCACTCTGAGAGTTTTAGCATAGAAATAGCCCGCGGGGTTACTAATGTGCTATTTCTCGGATACTTCTTGGTTGTTTCTCGGATATTACGCGGCTAAGATCATGTTGTCTACGAAATAGCCTAGAAGTAGCCAAACAATAACCGAGTAACAACCAAGACGTGGCAGACACAGCGACACGCGACGCGGCCTTCATCGGTTCGCCGAGCAGCCACTAGAGCCTCCAGCGGTTGCCTCCTGATGCTAGGCAGGGTCCAAGTACCGCAAACTTGGATAGCTGAACCGACGGCGGTGTTGAAATCTAAATCATGCCTCAGGAATGCGTCGTGCACATATAAATCCTGGCTATCTATTGACTATCGATCAGGTGAAACTCTCAGAGCACGCCAGTACGTCAGCACAATAGGGAGTTGCATCCTAGATCCGAAACCGAATTCAATCCCTTGCTGTCAGCAGCAGCTGCTGCTGACGGCTAACACAAGCAGCTGCTGCTGACGACTAACATGCCAATATCGAGGGGTTCATTCCCAGCATGCGTTGGAATCATACACCGCTATTAACAGAAGTTGCTGCTGGCAGCGATTTTCGAAAAATTAATGGGGTTTAAGGGTAGGTTGTTCGCCATTCGGCTAGTATACACACTTTATTCTTTCGGAAAGCGGACAACGGGTTTGTGATATGCGTATCAAAGAACCTCTCTAGGCAAAATTTCAGCCATATCGGAGACTTTGACGACATGAGTACCCTATACTTACCGTGATCTTTCGAACCACCGAAAAAGGACCTGTTACTCCTAAAGAATCCCCCGCGACCGTTCACGGATAGTCCCCTCGGTTACTGGTAGGGGCCGAGAGGTCGCGTAACAATTGCGAGATTCCGCCAGTCTCAAACCGAGAGCAGGGGAGAGCAGTGTTGCGACCGCTACCAACGGGGGTCGTAAAAATTTCGGACTTTTATCGGGGAAAAATGAATTTTTTTTGGGGGGGTGGCCCGTAATTTTTTTGGAAAATTGGGGTTCATCTCCAAACCACTAGGTAGATTGAGGTAGGAGCAGTAAGCCGCGTAGTAAGTAAATTCAATTTTCTACATTTTCATTACTGATCCATCGTCAATTACATTCCATTGCACAGAAGTAAATTTCAGTGCTGTATTCTGCTACCGAGATAGTGAACGGTTTTTTTGTTGTGAGCTTTTTTCATCCCAGGGGGGAAAGGGTTCGTGAAAAATTTGGTCAACAGGTGGGGGTCGTAAAAATTTTTTTTTCAACGGCCTGCTCAATCCTGACCAAGAGCGTACCACGTTCGTTCTTCGACGCTCCCGTCATGCTCCATCGCGGAACCGCGAGGAATCGAGTCCGGAGCTGTCGCGGAACGATCGCGAGATTCTACCAGTATCAACATGAGGGCGTATCGCGTCTATACATTGGTGTATACGGAGTGTTACAACGCAGGACAGCGATGAACCGAGCCCGGAACTATCACGGGACGGTCCAGAGATTCTGCCAGCCTCCACCCCTGATCGTACCGCGTCTTATCATTCATGCCCTCTCGGTGTTTCACACGAGCGAGTGTTGCCTATCAGATTAACACGAAACTATAAGGTATTGCCCGTGCCTTATTTCGCGCTGCGTTACAAGTCTGCACATCATGAGAGCGCGGGACCGGGGGGGGGGGAACGATCACCGTACCATCGCGGATAGCAAGTGTACCACGGTACTAGCGCGGTAAACTTGGTAACGATCGCGGCACCATCACGGCAGGAGCACGAGAATGTCAACGGATGGGTCGATTAGGTAATTATCGCGGAAAAGGCCCGGATCGCGGGATGAGAGGGAGACGAACACGGTACCATCGCGAATCGCGGGAGCATCACGGTACAAGCGCGAAAGATTCTCTCAAAAGTATTTGTGTTCAGCAACTCGAATAACCCCCTTAGGCTAAGTTAGAGCGAAAAAGTTGATTTTGTAGCATTCGTTGATTTAAAGCCCATCCAGATTCAGGGATGAGTCGTGCCTTATTAGTTTCATTTTTTGGTGGTAATGATGCTTTAGAAGAAGAATTCAACTTTTTATTGCCACTCATTACGTAGTTGCGTGATAATGCTATGAATGCTTAGATTATTGGTCATTCGAATATTCGTTCGTTCGGAATAAAAAGTGAACGAAGTTATGCGAAATTCGTTCGTTCGAAATAAAAAATGAACGAATTTATTCGAAATTCGTTCGTTCGGTCTTTCTCGAAAAGTCCTCACAATAGTCACCAACATCTGTTGCACTTTTTGAAGCTTGCTTTGAATGATGCACTGCATAACTGGGGCGTGTCCGCTACTTTCCCTTTTCCCCGCGTTTTTCTCCTTTTAGCGTCTCTATTCTACCTCTCTCAAGTCTGCAGTAAACCGTGGCACTAACGAGGGAACTATTATAAGTCATACTAACCATTCCACCTGAAATGTACTTTTCTAGAACCATTTTTGGATGCAAAGTCCGAATATGCCCATCGCAGCTGCCTAGACTCACTCTGGAAGAATTTATGGGCGTTTTTGAAGCTTCGCGGCAAGGTAAGGGTACCCTCCCTCATGGAATTTTTAGGGTGCTTTTAAATTTTTTTCCGGATTTTGCTAAAAACACGTATGGATAAGTCTCCAGGTGCGACTCTCCATTAACATCGGCATTGCGAATCCGTAGTAATTGTGTTTTTGAACATGTATGGATAATCTGGGGTGCTGAACACGAATCTGAAGTTCGCTTGTTGAAATTTTGCGGTTTACTGTAGGTTACAGCAGGTAACATCCCATTTAGGAGGCAAAACCTACCTTAATAATTCGAAAATCGACAAATGGACTGAAATTCGTATTCAGCACCCCAAATAACCACCGCATAAAAATTTTGAATCAAATCTGAGATTTTGACCAATCTACAGTATACCCACCGTAATCTATCATAAGCTGTCAAAATCAATAAACTGACATCAGACTCGTGTTGAGCACTCCAGATAACCCAAAAAAAAAACGATTTGAGCCACATCTGTCGTCACATTCAAAAGTCGACTTTGCCTTCAAATTTTTCTGCCGCTGAGAAGCTTTGAACAAATTTAGTTGAAAACTTTGGGAAAACGACAAATAAACCACAGGTGCGTGATCAGCACCCCAAATAACCCCCCTGGGAGAATTTTATGTCAAATCTGGAATATTTTTCGTCAACGCTTTCCGAACCCTTTAATTGATAGAAACGCTCAACCGAACATCCGTACAATCCAAAACGCTATCAGTCTGCACATAGTTCGGCAAATGTGCTTTCACCCAAACTTTGCCTAGGGGGGTTGTTTTGGGCCCTGAACACGATTGTGAGGTCCGTTTCCGGATTTTCGTAGAATTAATGCGCTTTTTGGAGGATACAATAGGTACGAAAATCAGAAAAAAATAGCCTATAACTTTTTTCAGAGTGATTCTAGGCAGCTGCGAAGAGCAAATTCAGACTATATGTCAACAATTATTCTGGAAAAGTACATTTTGATCGGAATGGATAATGGTAGTTTCCTTGTAAGCTTCGAAGCGGAGGGTATATGCGCTTTCTGGACCCGGAGCGAAGCTAGAGAATACACCTCTGCCAAACCATTAAGGTAGGGTTGTGGTGCAACTATACACTCCGCTTTTGAGCAGTCTTGCAGCCCCGGGGTGGATTAAATTCCGCCGTGTGTGCAGTCTCGAAACAGCTTTTATTACATTGAGGAGAAAAACCTGTATTTTGTTGAATTCGGCAAAAGAGTAAAATGAACGCAGGTCCAGTTGTTATTCTCCCGCAAGACACGGAACCATGTGTGTTGAATCGCAGCGAAGGGTCAAAAATCAGAAGCCAGGGGTCTAATGAAAATCGCTTCCAAAGCGAACCCATCTCTGACTGGTTGAACAACGCTGATGACCAGTTACAAAGGGGAAGGGGAGGGGGGCGCGCAAGGATCAGAACGTTCGAGGAGATGTGCATACGGCCTCAAAAGGTAAGGGGCCGAGTCAAATCCTTGTGCCTCACCTCAGCAGAGGTACGACCCCGTGGTGACCTAAGTTCACGAAAAAAATGTATGATCCCCTAGGAGCTGAACGCTACCCGTTCAACGACGAGGAGTGGGGATGCTCCGCCTTGGACGACCCAAATGGGATGCGTCGCGATACAAGAGATGAGAGTTAAAAGCGGAAAAAACTTCAGCCCAAGAACTTAGAAAGCGGGATAGTCGTGAGGATTATAGAAACATGTCTTTTAAACAAAGGAGGATCGAAGAACTTCTCGAAAAGATCTGGTAACCAAGGGAGGATGGAAGCCGTAGCTTCGCCGAGATCCGGAGGAATGACTAGTCTAACCCTGCCGAATACTAATCAAATAGCCGATACGTAGGTAAAGCACGCAAAACAACGACAAAACTGCCTCCTGGGTGGTCCCTAGAACCTCCCTTGCAGTCCCACCCAATTGATTTGCACCCAGAGCACAGCAAGTATCGCCTGGGCTTATGAATTCTTCAAGTACTCGCACCCGCGGCGATTTCAAGCGTTTTAATATCTGCCAAATGATCCAAACTTGCAGTCAGCAATTGTTTAAAATATTAAACTCCATGCCACCTACTACCTTCTTCATTTTGAGAGAAGGAAACCCCGGGGTTAGTGAAGAATAGGGTAGGTGAAAAAGTTCGTTAACACTTTCGCCGCCTAGCGGCGCGCAGAAGTGCAATTTAATAATATTGATAGTGCCGCTCCGCGTGATCAGTATCATAGGACTGAACTTCGCCGGGCCGCTCGGCGGCGGAAGTATAAACGAACTCAAACACACGTTATCGCGGCCTGGCAGGACCGATTTCTCCGACAACCAGCTTGTAAACGAAGTAGGAAAAACTACGTCAGACAATCGGCCAACCACGAAAGAGCCTCGGGGACTTCCCTGTTCTCTGATATTCATGAACGGAACAGCGTACAGCCCCTAGATGTCAAATTTTGCAAAGGTTTCAGCTATTTTTGGGGGTGCTATCATAGCGGGGGGGGGGCACTATGGCGCGATGCACTTGGCCAAGCCCATTTTACGGTGCCGCACTGAATTTAAGCACCTACCCAGGGTTTCCCTCCCCTGCGAAATGCAGGAGAGTGATTGATAGCACCTTTTTAGGCTGCAGAGGTGAAATTTTCGAAAAATTCAACTGAAAACTTTAGAATTCATATAAACAGCCAATTCGAAAACTATATGCGAGGGATAAAACACCACCTGAAGGTCTACGAAAAAAACTATGGGACCTGTACGAGCGCGTGGAAAAATCTCAGAACTCGATTTCATGACCAATTTAACCCACTCTGGGGTTGTTTTAAATTAACAAAACTATCGTGCTACCATCAAACATCCATGGTTTATCAAGCTGCAATGATCCGGAGCACAAATTTCTATTCAATTTATTTCAATCTCTATTTGATAAAAAGGGTACTGAAATTTCTCCAGAAACTTGCAGTTTGTATTGAGCAACTATTTTTTTAACGAAAAAGAGTAATACTGGGTGCAAAACTAGTTGGGGGGGGGGCACTCAAGATTTACCCATAGAAATGAAAAATTTATGCATGAAAACGAAATTTTCTTTCGCTATCAGACATGTGATAACGTTATCACTCGTAATTTCCTAGAAATTCCATGAAATGAGATCGATTTCTGAGAGCAGAATCATCCATTTCTCACGGAGATTCTGGGTACCCCCCCCCGAACTAGTTTTGCACCCAATACTGAATTTTTTTCGTCGGAGTACAGTTACGGAGCTTCGGGAGCGAAAAATATTTTGGCACTGGAGCGCGTTTTCCTACCCGTGTCAATTTCTCGATCGCCATCGCGCCATTTTTATCGATTAGAAGGTGGACGACAGAAGCATTACAACCTTCAGAAAATGCATGCTCGTGTTAAGGGAAGGATCAATTCGGAGGTAATAGTTATACTGGACGACAAAGGCGATTGATTTTGCCAAATGTGAATTGTCTGTGAAAATGCAGTTAGGAATTTCCTCAGAGAATTAACGTCGGAGCTTCCAAGAGACCGCGATTTTCTGAGCTCTGAAACCAGAGGTTAAACTCAAATTGGAAATTTGACTTTGTGTGTACGATACACTTCTTAGGACCCATAACTCTCCTGATTTCGGAAGGGGAGGGAAACTCGGGTTGGCCCAAAGTTTGTTGGGTGTGAAAATGATGGCGAGGACGAGTTCCGACGCCACCGAGGAAAACCAGTTAAGCCAAGAACACTGGATACAACACTCTTAAACACTTCTCATTTACAAAATTGTCATAGTTACAGTATGTTGTGAGACATACAGGCTTGTACTGCCACACCCTTGGGTGGTGTGACAGTTTGAAGTAGGTTGAAATACGCATAATAGAGGGAATAATGCTAACCAGACACCCACTTGGCGCGACGTGATTACGGACCCCGCACACAATCTCACGCCTAGTGGTATTTTTGGCACTGGGCGAGGTGATAATGCAGTTTTCGTCGTTGCGAAGGGTTTTAGCGTTATTCTTCTCAATCTGGGAAGAAGATTTTAAAATATAAGAATTGGAAACACTCGAAGTGGCAAAAACATTCACGTTCATATACTTATTACTATTTCTACTATTGTAAATTTATTGATGTTTTCTCTACGACCTGGGAGGATAGTAGCACACTACGTTAACAGTTTATGAAAATAAGCCAAATGAACGATGGATTACGTTTCCTACGTAAGAAATGAATAAACTGACTAGGGAAGTGTTTAGAGTGGTAAACGCATCCGCGAAAACGACTAGTATTGTTAGTATCTCTTCTGGCTCAATAGTAAAAATGCGAATTATCCCGCCCCGAGCTGCAGGTTCGAAAAAGTTATGAGCATTTTTCAAGCTTCGCGAAAAGGCAAGGGTACCACCCATCAGGCATTTTTTTTGAGTTTCAAAAAATTTTCTCGGATTTAGCCCAAAACTTGTATCTAGGGTAGCGAACACGAATCTGGAGTCCATTTGTCGAAGTTTCGAGGTTTACTGTAGGTTACGGTAGGTAACATGTCATTAAGGGGGCAAAACCCACCTTAGTATTATGAAAATCGACAAACGGACGTTAAATTCGTATTCTGCACCCCGAATAACCCCCGTATGCAAATTTTGAGGAAAATCTGAGATTTTGACCAAACTACCGTATACCCACCGTAATCTACCGTAATTTGCAGAAAATCGATAAACGGACTCCAGATTCTTGTTCTCCACTCCGAATTACCCCAGGAGAAACAATTCGAGCAATATCTACCGTAGCACTCCGAGAATCTCGAAAGTGGCGTTTTTCCCTCGAAGTTTTCCCAGGTTGGGAACAAGCCTCTCTAACACACCGGTCAACGCTACGTGGTTACGGTAACGTGGCGTGTTGCAGCGGAGTGTACAGAGGTGCATGGACGCCGCGCGCGGCGTCGCGGCTAGTCGCGCTCGGCTATCATTGGATTCGTTAGTGTTCAACTCCCTCACACATTGGTGGGTAAGTTTCCGTGGAGAATAGACGTACTTAGTTCGCTATCAGTCGGTGAAGAGTGGAACGGGGGGATTTTCAAACATTTCTCCATGATTGGCTGGGAAACAAGTTCTGATGACGATTTTGGGTTGTCATGGAAAAGTTTTTCTCAACAATGAACATTCGACTTTTTCAATCGTGATGTATTGTTGCTGCCTTGAGACTAGTGCCGATGCATGAAAGCTCAAAGTTAGGTTGGCGTAGATTAGGGTTTTCCCAAAAGCAAGTACTGTTTTAAACTTAAACGTACAATATTCATCGCGATGCTGCGTTACCTCCAGCAAAGAATCCTGTTTGAAGCCACAAAATTGTGACTAGAGCTGCAAGCACTGTTACTACGAAGGCTGTCAGAAATAGGCTCACGTGCTCACAAAAACAGCCTTGATTTATCCTATCTGAACCACAACAGCTACGAATACATTGCGAATGTGAGCAATGTAGCTTTTTTTCAGGAAATCGTACGCTTTTCTCTTGAAATACGCATGAAATAATCGATACGGAAACGTGCTCGAATAATAGCCGTTACGTGCGCCGCCCATACACCTCTGTACACTCCGGGGCAACACGCCACGATACCGTAACCACGAAGCGTTGACCGGTGTGTTAGAGAGGCTTGTAGGTTGGGGAGCTTCGAACGGATTAGCCGGAAACTCTGGAAAACCGACTAGTAAACCACAGATTCGTGCTCAGCGCCCCAAAAAAAATCCTGGGGGAGTTTTAAGTCAAATCTGGAAGTTTTCTAAAACGCTTCCAAAGCCTTTTTTTGTCAATTCGAGTGTTTCCGAGCACTCAGTTAACAAGAAGACAAGCCGATTGAACGATGAATTACGTTCTCTATGTAACCAACGAAAGAATTGAGCATCAAAAAAGGAGACAAAAACAACAAGATTTTAGTATATGGATCATACGCACCGTTTAGAAACCAAAACTTAGTAAAAAAGAGGCAAAATAAAATGATGCAATAGTATAAATAGGAAAAAGTATATAAACGTGAACGTTTTTGTTAATTCGAGTGTTTCCAATTCTTATATTTTAAAATCTTGTTCCCAGATTGAGAAGAAAAACCCTAAAACCCTTTGCAACGACGAAAACTGCATTATCACCTCGCCCAGTGCCAAAAATACCACTAGGCGTGAGATTGTGTGCGGGGTCCGTAATCACGTCGCGCCAAGTGGGTGTCTGGTTAGCATTATTCTAATAGAGGGGGGGGGGAGAAAAAATTCGTACCCACGTCAAAATTAGGTCCACGCGGAGCTTCAACCCCGTGGAGCAGAAAATTTTGATGTGGATGCGAATTATTTTTGGACATCCCTCTCCAGTACGTACGTTTTTTTCAGGCCAAATACATTTTTGCTCTCCAGAGTTCCAGGGAAGTAGCCCCCAGCATTTCTCTGAAGCTTCTACATACATCATTTCGTTGAATAGTATGAGTTAACGAAATTGGCTGTTGAGTGTCGTATGTTCAGTCGCGCTAGCGGTGACCTGGATTCGGTATTAAGTTTGCATTTGTGCGGAGGTTTTCCCGATTTTGGGCCAGGGGTTGGAACCCCGGAGTGTGAGAAATTTAGAACGCATGCGAGAACGCCCACCCGGAGTTTCAATCCTTAGTACAGAATCGAGATATTTTTTAATTCACAGATTTGCCATTCCCCAAAAACATTATTTATGCACGTGCAGATCACGGCTGGCATACATACAAAACCTGCAACGATTAAAGGGACGGGAGGAAAACGCGCTCCAGTGCCAAAATATTTTTCGCTCCCGAAGCTCCGTAACTGTACTCTTTTCGTCGTTAAACTCCAAACTTTGATTATCGCAAAGCCCAAATGTTTTCAGGAGTAGCTACCCATTTTCTATGGGTGCGGAAACTTCCAGAACACATATAAGAGCGGAGCTAACATGCGAAAACGAAATAAACACATAACGCAAAATAAGAAATTTAATGGAAATTCTTCATTAGAACAGGATTTGGAAAAAAGTGCCGTCATTTTATTCACGAAAATGTGTTTGGTGTGCACCCCACTTTTCAAACGATACCGTACACCAACAAAATTAATGTGAAATTAGAGCACGTTACAATGCGAGTCACAATTTGAATATTTCGCATTAATTTAGTCCACTCTTCTTTTTTCAAACGGTGTGTTAATAGAATACGGGTCGGATTCCATGATATCAGAAGGGAAAATTGCAAAAAGTGATAAAAATTCGCTTGGTGAACTGTTAAGGCTAATGCCATGGAGACAAAGCACAAAACGGTTGACCGTGAAATAAATTGTGTTGTGTGCAGCCACGTACAGAGACACGCCCCCCCCCTCCGCGCAATTCTTTAGGCCCTAGTTATACACCAGCATTTCGTCGCCGCTGGCTTCCGCGGCATGTCTGCTATTGGTCAATTTCGAAATCTGACCAATCGCAGACGTCCCGCGAAAACCAGCGGCACCGAATCGCTTATGTATAACTAGGGCCTTAATAGAGACTAAAGGCAGCAGGTAACCGCCAAAGGTGTATTTTAGAGAGTTTGCCTGTATTTCAAGCCGGATATGGTTTTTTCAGCCCTTTTATGCTCTTTGAGAGTTGTATTAGATAGGAGGGCATATACTGTGCTTATCTGGGCCAAATTCCGGTCCGCAATTGCGTCTCGACACGCTTTGCGACCGCACGCTTCCGAGTCGGAAGAGCTTCCAGCGCCGCAGTCGCCGATCTGATGACTCTAGGTGGGTTTCGGAGACTGGAAACTGAGAAAAATTAGAGAAAATTGTATAAGAAAGCCACATCGAGTCGGCTCTGGCGCTGGAAACCCGACTGACTCGAGCGCGTGCGGCTGCAAAGCGTGTCGAGACGCAATTGCGGACCGGAATTTGACCCAGAGAAGCACAGTAAGTCGATCTGCTGGGTATGTGAGGTAATGGCTTACTTGACTTAATCGGTTGGCTTTCGCCTGACGCGGTCATTCCGCATCTTCACCGAGGTGTGCCGTCCTAGTAGTCAGCCGTGTCCATTTTTCACGGTCTTCAGCCACAATTTGAACACATTCCATCCAGCTGTCACTATTCCATTTCCTGCGAAACGAAACATCGCGCCTGAACTGTCTTTCGATGCCGAGTGACTTTAAATCCTCTTTAACCACATCCGTCCAGAACTTTCGCCTACGCCCAGGTGGCCGTTTCCAGACAGGATTTGGAAGCATTTTTAAAGCGTGTTGTACGAGACGATCCGGCGTTCTTCTTAGTATATGCCCGAGCAGTCGAAGTCGACTTTCCATTGCTGCTTGAGATGGCGTTAGGAGATGCTGGCACCTCCCTCGTGTCAAGCGTTGATGTACTGCGTCGATTTCCTTGTAAAGGTCTTCGTTATGGCATACACGCGGCCAGAAATATCCAAGCAAACGCCTAAAAAGCTTCCTCTCCGTGCAATCCAACCTTTCCATCTGCGTTTTCGGTGCTGCCCACGTCTCCGATCCGTACATCATGATAGGGCGAATAGCGGATAGGTAGACGCGCAACTTGACTTCCTTCGCGATGGTGGTAGACCACAAACACTTGGTTAGAGAATTAAATGCAGACGTAGCTTTCGCACATCGTTGTCGAATATCCGCTGCATAACTACCATCGTTCTTCAGCAAACAGCCCAAATAACAGAAATCGTCCACCAGTTCGATACGTTGTCCGTCCACACAAACTCCAGTTGAAGGCCTCTGAGAGACCCACATCTGCTTGCATTTGTCGGGACGAAGACGAAGTCCATAGGCTGCGGCATACTTCGAAACGAGGTTCACAATCCTTTGCAGTTTTGCGTTGTTTTCAGCGAATAACACAATGTCGTCGGCGTACTCCAGGTCGACAAGGGAGCGTCCTGATGGTGTTAGGATCACATCCGCAGGAAACTGTTCTGCAACTCTACGCATGATGTCATCAACGGCGAAGTGGAAAAGAAAAGGTCCTGCAACGGCTCCTTGCCTTACTCCTGTTTTCACCTCGAAAGCTGACGTAAATCCGACAGGTGTACGAACTGCTGCTGTTGTTCCTTTGTTCATGTCCTCGATTAACCGAACATACTTTTCCGGGACTCCATCTGCTCGCAGAGCATTGAGCAATCGATCACGATGAGGGAGAGTCGAACGCGGCTTCAAAGACCAACAAAGCACGGTGTAATGGCTTCGAACCCCGCTGCCACGATTCAATTACTCTTCTCACGACGAACACTTGGTCGATGGTCGATCTTCCAGGTCGAAAACCGGCTTGCTCATCTCTGGTCGTTCCTTCACGATGTTTGATAAGTCGCTCGAGAATGATACGTTCTAAAACCTTGTACATGACACGAAGTAGAGAGATTCCTCTGTAGTTCTTAGGATCCGTGACGGATAGCTTCTTGTGAAGAGGTACGATGATCGCATGTCTCCACGAATCGGGTATCCTTTCGCTCATCCATATGGCACGGATGGTGTTGGTCATTTCACGAATCCCAGACGGAGGAAGAGCTTTCAGCATTTCAGCAGTGATGTTGTCATCTCCACCTGCCTTTCCATTCTTCATTTTCCGGACACAATCCAAAACTTCAGACTCAGTCGGCGGTTCCTCACTGACATCGTAATGTGCTCTCTGAACATGCGGGAGCTCAGGTACTGATGGCGCTGGACGATTCAGTAGTGAACTGAAGTAATCCTTCCATATTGGCAGCGTCGCATCACCAACTGCAACTCCATTGGTAGTGTTCAAGACAGGAGAACATCTCTTCATCTTCCCGCTATACTGTCGCAGCAACGTGTAGGCTTTCTTCGGATTCTTCTCCTCCCAAGCCTTCTCGAACTCCTTAGCTCTACACGTCCACTCTCGTTCGCGGTCACTTTGAAGCTGCCGACGCAACTTCCTCCTCAGGCGCTTGGTAATGAACATTAGATCTTTCATTATGCTTCATTTAAAAAACTCTTGACAGCATTTGTTTGGCTTGTAACAACGTAGATTCAACAATTAGGAGTAACAATTACAATAACACAACCCACTCAGTCATAAGAGAGATAGCTGAACAACAAGATAACAAGGCAAATCAGTGCTTCCCATTGAATTTCTTAGGGAGAGACCTTTTTTTTTGATTGACACAGGAGGTGAACCTCATTTGGAAATTTTGTGACAGGATTCACTGCGATGCATTTGAATCTGCCAAAACAGATCCAGAAAATGTTCAATTACGTTTTGGCTAAGGCGGGAGTGTTTCCTCCTCCCGCCAAATGCCCTTGTCGCATAGACTGCATCGGCTGCCAACTCCACTAGAGCAATTCTCGGGAGCCCATGCTTTGCATGTTTAGAGGTTGGAGCAGCTAAGCCACGAAATGCACATAAGTCTGGTACGCAGGCTTATGTAAATAAATAAATAAATAAATAAAAGATGTCTTCGCTAGCAGTAGGTGAGAGCATTCCACAAATAAAACACGTGGCCAAATTCCCTCTATCTACATTGGAAGCGGCTTCAACTTGAGCTTCTAGTTCGCCTCCATGCGTTCTCGGGAGCTGGGGGAGGACGGAGTACGGGGTGGCGCAGGCGCCAGCCGGCTGGCAACACTGCCCGCTCTCGGCCGAGTCGCCCCGACAGCGAGATCGATGGCTCGCTCGCTCGTTGATTGGCGATCGGCGGAGATCACGCACGCGAGATCAGGGCCTGTGCGTGAAAGGCAATCGTTTACAAACAAAAAGGGTGAAGATTTCCTATTTCCCTGAAAAATCAGGGAAAACTTTGCACTCATGTCAGAATTTCGCCCACCCGGGGTTCCAACCCCCTGAAAAAATCGGGGAAAACTTCGCATTCATGTCAGAATCTCGCCCACCCGGGGTTCCAACCCCCTGAAAAATCAGGGGAAACTTCGCACTCATGTCAGAATTTCGCCCACCCGGGGTTCCAACCCCCTGAAAAAATCGGGGAAAACTTCGCATTCATGCCAGAATTTCGCCCACCCGGGGATCCAACCCCCTGAAAAAATCGGGGAAAACTTCGCATTCATGTCAGAATTTCGCCCACCCGGGGTTCCAACCCCCTGAAAAATCAGGGAAAACTTTGCACTCATGTCAGAATTTCGCCCACCCGGGGTTCCAACCCCCTGAAAAAATCGGGGAAAACTTCGCATTCATGTCAGAATCTCGCCCACCCGGGGTTCCAACCCCCTGAAAAATCAGGGAAAACTTCGCACTCATGTCAGAATTTCGCCCACCCGGGGTTCCAACCCCCTGAAAAAATCGGGGAAAACTTCGCATTCATGTCAGAATTTCGCCCACCCGGGGATCCAACCCCCTGAAAAAATCGGGGAAAACTTCGCATTCATGTCAGAATTTCGCCCACCCGGGGTTCCAACCCCCTGAAAAAAATCAGGGAAAACTTCGCACTCATGTCAGAATCTCGCCCACCCGGGGTTCCAACCCCCTGAAAAAATCGGGGAAAACTTCGCATTCATGCCAGAATTTCGCCCACCCGGGGTTCCAACCCCGGAAAAAATCGGGGAAAACTTCGCATTCATGTCAGAATCTCGCCCACCCGGGGTTCCAACCCCCTGAGAAATCAGGGAAAACTTCGCATTCATGTCAGAATCTCGCCCACCCGGGGTTCCAACCCCCTGAAAAAATCGGGGAAAACTTCGCATTCATGCCAGAATCTCGCCCACCCGGAGATCCAACCCCTGAAAAAATCAGGGAAAACTTCGCATTCATGTCAGAATTTCGCCCACCCGGGGTTCCAACCCCCTGAAAAATCAGGGAAAACTTCGCACTCATGTCAGAATCTCGCCCACCCGGGGTTCCAACCCCCTGAAAAAATCGGGGAAAACTTCGCATTCATGCCAGAATTTCGCCCACCCGGGGTTCCAACCCCCTGAAAAAATCGGGGAAAACTTCGCATTCATGTCAGAATCTCGCCCACCCGGGGTTCCAACCCCCTGAAAAAATCGGGGAAAACTTCGCATTCATGCCAGAATTTCGCCCACCCGGGGTTCCAACCCCCTGAAAAAATCGGGGAAAACTTCGCATTCATGCCAGAATTTCGCCCACCCGGGGTTCCAACCCCCTGAAAAAATCGGGGAAAACTTCGCATTCATGTCAGAATCTCGCCCACCCGGGGTTCCAACCCCCTGAAAAAATCGGGGAAAACTTCGCATTCATGTCAGAATCTCGCCCACCCGGGGTTCCAACCCCCTGAAAAAATCGGGGAAAACTTCGCATTCATGCCAGAATCTCGCCCACCCGGGGTTCCAACCCCCTGAAAAATCAGGGAAAACTTCGCACTCATGTCAGAATTTCGCCCACCCGGGGTTCCAACCCCCTGAAAAATCAGGGAAAACTTCGCATTCATGCCAGAATTTCGCCCACCCGGGGATCCACCCCCCTGAAAAAATCGGGGAAAACTTCGCATTCATGTCAGAATTTCGCCCACCCGGGGTTCCAACCCCCTGAAAAAAATCAGGGAAAACTTCGCACTCATGTCAGAATCTCGCCCACCCGGGGTTCCAACCCCCTGAAAAAATCGGGGAAAACTTCGCATTCATGTCAGAATTTCGCCCACCCGGGGTTCCAACCCCCTGAAAAAAATCAGGGAAAACTTCGCACTCATGTCAGAATTTCGCCCACCCGGGGTTCCAACGCCTTCAAAATTCGAAGATTGGGTCCTCTCCGGTAAAAGACTTCAACCCTTAAAAATACTTAGGGGCTGCATGCTTTAATATAGGAAATCTTCACCCTTTGTGTTTGTAAACGATTGCCTTTCACGCACAGGCCCTGATCTCGCGTGCGTGATCTCCGCCGATCGCCAATCAACGAGCGAGCGAGCCATCGATCTCGCTGTCGGGGCGACTCGGCCGAGAGCGGGCACTGTTGCCAGCCGGCTGGCGCCGGCGCCACCCCGTACTCCGTCCTCCCCCTGTACCCGTTCTCGTGCGCTTGAGCTTTTCGCTTCTCAGTTGGCCTTTGTGAAATAAGTGGTGTTTGTGTACCTACAGGTGTTCAACGGTGATGTGTTGTCTTCGAAGAAACTCAGTTAGATATTTTTCGATGAGTCCAGGTTTAGCTGTCCTTCCCTTGTCCTGCATTGGAGTTCTACGAACGAGGTCAGTGCTGGTCCCCATTTCATCTGATACAGCTTTGATCCCTTCCGAAATAAAGGAGTTGACCTTCCCAATGAGATCGTGCCTGTTTTTCTTCATGTAGTTTCGAATCACTGCATTAGCACGAGAAATCACCTGGAATGGCATGCATATTCTTGCTTTCGAAAGAGTGGAAATCAGTTCAACCCACTCCTTGGAGATGCTGAAAAGCTTTTTTTGTCCTATATTGATCTTCGATAAAGCGATGATGGGTTTCTTGTGAAGTACATTCTTTGTTTTTCATTTTCCACCTCTTCTTCAGTCCAAAAATGCTTTTTGCGCAAATGCTGGTACAAATTGTATAACAGCAGAGGCCCCAATTCACAGACAGGACATATTTCGACGCTTCTCATCTAAACATAGAGGTGGCTTGACTTACTTTGACTTAATCGGTTGGCTTTCGCCTGACGCGGTCATTCCGCATCTTCACCGAGGTGTGCCGTCCTAGTAGTCAGCCGCGTCCATTTGTCACGGTCCTCAGCCACAATTTGAACACCATCCATCCATTGATCACTATTCCACTTCGTGCGAAGTAAAACATCGCGCCTGAATTGCCTTTCAATGCCGAGTGATTTCAAATCCTCCTTCATCACATCCGTCCAAAACTTTCGCCTACGTCCAGGCGGCCGTTTCCAGACAGGACTTGGAAGCATCCTTAGAGCGTGTTGAACAAGACGATCTGGCGGTCTTCTTCAAATATGCCCAACAGACGAAGACGACCTTCCGTTGCCGCTTGAGATGCCATTGGGGGATGTTGGCACCTCCCTCGTGTCAAACGTAGATGTAAGGCGTCAATCTCGTTGTAGAGATCTTCGTTGTGGCACATCTTCTTCTTCTTCTTTGCAGCCACAGAGAGGGGTTCCGTCGTAGGTCCAGAAACTCGGCCACTAGCACTGGGTTCCTCCACAGATCCATTGTCGTCAATGTAGTCGGTCTTTTCGGGCAATTGAACAGGTGCGCAGTAGTATGCCCTTGACTACCGCAATCAGGACACTCGTCAGGTTTGCTGTTGTCAATCCTATGCAAGTATCACATAAGCGTGGGAGTGTCCACAGCGTAACGATGCAAGGGTGCACCTGGCACGCCTGCCAAGTTCCATCTCTGTCTCGGAGACCTTTGGAGGTGCGACTCCCAGGATGGGGTTTATGGCAACTCTGCTCAAGTGTTCCTTCACGAATCGGGTATGCTCCGCGCGCAAGAGACGGAGGCGTTCATGTTGTGCTTCGGTCCATCTCTGCACATCTACTTTCGACGGAGCATCAGCGAAAGGCTTTCTGATACATCTCTCTCTCACCGGGTTTAGTACTCTTCGCGAAGGATGATTCGGCTGCTTCACGATGTTAATGTGCATTTGTTGCGCCTGGAGTTGGCAGTGGTCTCTAACTGGCAATATGCGAGCTTCGGCATGTAAGTGCTCTATTGGAGAGCTTTTAGAACAGCCTGTTGCAATTCGCAGAGCACAATTTTGGACGCGCTGCAGCTTGGACCAAGAGGTGTCCGACACGATGTGCTGCCAGACTGGCGCAGCATACTCCAAGGCGGGTTGCACAATAGCCTTATACGTGGTCAGGATCGTTCCTTTATTGCATCCCCAGGACGTTCCACCGAGAGCACGCAGGACGTTGAGTCTTGTTTTCACTGTGGCTTGCTTCTGCTCAGTGTTCTTATGAAACTTCAACGAAGGATCCAACACGAGTCCGAGCAGCTTGGGGAATCGGGTGGCCTGCAATTGAGTTTCGTCCCATTTCACATATAATGGGCACTGTGCTCTGCATTATCAGTGGAAAAAGACGGTGACGGACGATTTGGAGGCAGAGACTGTGAGCATTTTGCGATCGAAGAAACATTTCAGCTCCATCAAGTAGTCATTGATCTTACTGGTGGCTACCTTAATGTCGCGATCTCGGCACAGAATAGTAATATCATCCGCGTATGCAACGACCTTGATGTCTTGAGGGGGAACGGGTTGTGGCACATCCGCGGCCAGAAATATCCGAGCAAACGTCTAAACAGCTTCCTCTCCGTGCAATCCAACCTTTCCACCTGCGTCTTCGGTGCTCCCCACGTCTCCGATCCGTACATCATGATAGGGCGAATAGCGGATAAGTAGACGCGCAACTTGACTTCCTTCGCGATGGGGGTAGACCACAAACACTTGGTTAGAGATTTGAATGCAGACGTAGCTTTCGCACATCGTTGTTGAATATCCGCTGCATAACTATCATCGCTCTTCAGCAAACAGCCCAAATAACATAAATCGTCCAAGAGTTCGATACGTTGTCCGTCCACACAAACTCCCGTTGAAGGCCTCTGAGAGACCCACATCTGCTTGCATTTGTCCGGACGAAGACGAAGTCCATAGGCTGCGGCATACTTCGAAACGAGGTTCACAATACTTTGCAGTTTTGCGTTGTTTTCAGCGAATAACACAATGTCATCGGCGTACTCCAGGTCGACAAGGGAGCGTCCTGATGGTGTTAGGATCACGTCCGCAGGAAACTGTTCTGCAACTCCACGCATGATGTCATCAACGGCGAAGTTGAAAAGAAAAGGTCCTACAACGGCTCCTTGCCTTACATCTGTTTTCGCCTCGAAAGCTGACGTAAATTCGACAGGTGTACGAACTGCTGCTGTTGTTCCTTTGTTCATGTCCTCGATTAGTCGAACTTACTTTTCCGGGACTCCAACGGCTCGCAGAGCGTTGAGCAATTGAGCATTCGATCACTATGAGGAGAGCCGAAAGCGGCTTCAAAGTTCAAAAAAGCAAGCTGTAATGGCTTCGAATACCGCTGCCACGATTCAATTACTCTTCTCACAACGAACACTTGGTCGATGGTCGATCTTCCAGGTCGAAAACCGGCTTGCTCCTCTCTGGTCGTTTCCTCACGATGTTTGATGAAACGCTCGAGAATGAAATATGTTCCGAAACCTTGTACATGACACGAAGTAGAGAGATTCCTCTGTAGTTCTTAGGATCCGTGACGGATAGCTTCTTGTGAAGAGGTACGATGATCGCATGCCTCCACGAATCGGGTATCCTTTCACTCATCCATATGGCACTGATTGTGTTGGTCATTTCACGAATCCCAGACGGAGGGAGAGCTTTTAGCATTTCAGCAATGATGTTGTCATCTCCACCTGCCTTTTCATTTTTCATTTTCGGACACAATTCGAAACTTCAGGCTCAGTCGGCGGTTCCTCACTGACATCGTAATGTGCTCTATGAACATGCGGGAGCTCTGGTACTGATGGCGCTGGACGATTCAGTAGTGAACTGAAGTAATCCTTCCATAATGGCAGCGTCGCATCACCAACTGCAACTCCATTGGTAGTGGTGAGGACAAGAGAACATATATTCATCTTGCCGCTGTACTGTCGTAACAACGTGTAGGCTTTCCTCGGATTCCTCTCCTCCCAAGCCTTCTCAACCTCCTTAGCTCTACACGTAAATTCTCGTTCGCGGTCACTTTGAAGCTGCCGACGCAACTTCCTTCTCAGACGCTTCTCCTCCACGAAGTTTCCTGCAGTTCGGGGAACACATACTCTGTTGTAGGTGGATGTTGTTTCCTCTGAGACGTATACGAGCTTCTTCCTGGGCTGTACAACCGGAAGTGCCTCTTTCGAAGCGTCCTGGAAGCACTTCACGAAAGAGTCCGCGTCGCAAAGTTTCTTCTTAGTCCGTACTCCAATATGAACAGAAACGCGTTGTCTGAATTTCCTTCTGCATTCTTCATCCATGAGAGTTGTCGTATCAATCCTCTGGAGAGGCTTAGCCCCTCGCTTCCTCTTATGAATCCTCACAGTGAAGTTCAACAGAACTGGACGGTGATCCGAATCGAAGTTCACACAGTTCACACAAGTCGACAAGGCGGTAGCCATTGTCCGATGTTTGCTCCACCATTTACCGAGTATTTCGGATTCCTGATCAAGTCTCATCTTCGCGTTTGCGTCGATTCCCACCACAACAGCATGTTGACAAGGTATCCTGGCTAGCAACGTATTGAATTCCTCGTAGAAGGCATCCTTGGAATTGTCTTCGGCGGTTTCGGTGGGCGCATGAGCACTCACTATCCACAGATTGAATCCTCTGTGATCCCGCAGTCGCACAAATGCATTCCTACACGACGTTGAGCCGAATTCCTTGATCATACCATTGTAGTCCTTCCTTACAGCTATCGCACAGCCTCCCACTCTCCTATCATCAGCGTCACCACAGTAGATGACGTACTCTCCGACGTTGATGAATGGTCTATCCTTGAGGCGAGTTTCCTGCAAAGCAGCAAACGGTGCATGGAAGTAGCTTAGAAGATTGGACAACGCAGATTGTTGGATATCACTCGACAATGACCGGCAATTCAGGGTGGCAAAATTGTGGCTTGTGGCCAAAGACTCCATGAACTCCATAGGTACGGATCCTAAGGTGGTATGGACCAGAGGCCTTAGTGTGCCGAACGGCAACACCTTTATGCAATGTGCGGGATACTTTCGCGATATACAATAGCGCCCGCGACTTTGGGAAAAACGGTGTTTTCGGCGCTTTTTTTCTGCCGAAAAGCGCCCCTTAGTCATAACTTTGTTCAAAGTGGTCCGTTTGGGTTGCTAGTGGCATATTTAGAATCAGCATCGAGTGCTCTTCATGTTGAGCTCACACATGTCTTACCCTGGAAGCAAGGCAAATAGGGTTAACAGAATCAATCGAGTGTACGAAAACTTAAGCTAGATGTCTAATTAGTGTAAACATTTGACTTCATATTAACCGTACAGATCAAGGACGAGTTTTATACAAGTATGTGAGACCAATTTATTGACGTGGCGAAAGTAAAAGTTAATGTTTAACATCCGTTTCCTCACCCCTGCAGACACAGTCATCTTTCTTCTTCTTCGCTTGGGCTCAAAATGGTTGCAACTGCAGTCAGTGTAGACTCTTTTAGAGCAGAAAAACATGTCTTAAGGCATTTTCCGCCGAGCGCCAGCCCGATGATTTTGTTTTCGAAAAACGACCCCAGATCACCGTCGTCCCCTTCTCGGCTTAAACGGGACCAGTCGACCTCAGACTCGGCTTACAACTTTACTTTCTGATCTTCTTTCAAATAGGCGCTGCGACAGCCCAATCCGGAAAACTTGATTTTTTACCCCTTTGGGATGTAGTAAAACAGCGTTTTCTCGCCGGTTCGACGCCCCGGCAGACACAGTCATCGCCCTTCTCTCGGGCCCAAAATGCCTGCGATCACACTTGCGCTGAGTCTAAACTTCTTCAAAACAAAAATAACACGTCTGGAGGCTATCCCCGCCTAGCGGCGCCCCGGGGATTTCGGCTGAAAACGACCCCAAATCCTTTCAACCCGTACCTGGCAACGCCTTATCCATTTCTCGGCTGAAACGGGCCTCATTCAAAATTTGATTTTTTCAGCTTTTGAACCCGGCACTGCTGAGCGGTGCGGTCCAACAGGTGGTATCGAGATCAAAATTTCAAGTTTCTCTGGCGACTGTTTTCAACTGATCTTTTGTTTCTGAGCACACGTTTAGGTCAATCTTGAGCGTGATGCCAGTCTGAAATTGTTCTGACTATGCGATCTCGACGGCTTTTTTCGTGGGTACGACCTTTTTTTAAGATCATAGTATTTCGGCATGACCTGAAACTTTTTCTTTTGCAAAAATGCTCCTTAAAATACATTTTTTAGAAACTTGCTCTGATCTTAGCATTCCACGCAAATCAAGAGTCAAAGTTCTATTGTAAGACGCTGCCGTATTTGTTTCTGGATTATTATCAACCCCATACCAAACTTCGATTTTCCGAGATCCGCCATGGCCGGCCAAGGCACTGAGACAGTGCTACGTCGAGAGAACGAGCGTTCTTGCTCCTAAACGGCACTGTACGGACTCTTATCAACGTATCTCACTCGTGGAGTTTCAATTATCATCCTCAGTACGACTTGGCGGTCCCTCTCGTCTCGAGGTAGAGACAGGGTAGAGATGCAGGGCGCAGAGAAGAAGAGGAGCACATAGAGAGCAAGCCAGCACGTCGCCTCCCTCATTTATCAATTTGTCATAGCGAGGCATGGGGAGAGTGAGCGGCGTAAGTTGAATCGTGCGGCCCAATTGGCATTGAATTTTAGATTCATAAGGATTACACCTACCGGCGGCTCGGTCGCCGGTCTCCGGGAACCTTGGATTGAACACATTCAGAATTTCGAAACTATTCGGGAAAATGTCCAACATACGTAAAGTTCATCTGAAAACGGTTTAGGAAACTAAATACTCTTGAACTGTATGGAAAAACTCGTAAATTCAATTAGTATGCGCTATGCTAGCACATGCATCTTTGTTATATATTGAATTCAAGTGTCCTCGAGTGAAAATGCAGTACCACACTCGGAATCAACTCTTCTGTGTTGTAATAGATGCGCTTGTCAAACGCGCTCCGATTGTGAATGACTGGTTGGGCGGCTGCCAGGCGAGAGACGCTATA
Source organism: Aplectana chamaeleonis (assembly GCA_029168955.1). NCBI lineage: Eukaryota > Metazoa > Nematoda > Chromadorea > Rhabditida > Cosmocercidae > Aplectana > Aplectana chamaeleonis. Next base: position 1,016,948 of record JAPDOI010000046.1, on the reverse strand, counting down.
CACGTTGCGAAATCCGCCGGGATGAGTCACCGGGGTGAGATGCCCGTTCACGGTCTCAGGATAAAACACAAGTGAACATGCGCCGCTCAGCATTTCCTCACCGTCGCCGCGCACTCTCCTCTCCGCATGCCTCTCGCCCAGCGCCCAGCCAGCGCGGTAGAGCGCAGAGAAACGAGGCACACTCTTAGGTGGGGTTGCAGCCCCCGAACTGACATAACGGATGTATCCAACCATTGCAATCAATGAGATTATGGTTATAAGAACTGATTTTGTTAAACAGTGGGATGCATTTGACATTTTTCTTCACGTAGTAAAGTTTATCACCAAAAGCTTAGAGGTAAAGCGGGTTTTTAACGGCATGGAAAGAAGCAGACAAACTGGAATAAAGTAGAAACGAGTCGTTTTCGCGGACAATTTGTTAAACAGAAACGAATAATGAAGAAAATCTATAAATAAACTAATTTTCATATGTCTCAGCATATGAAAATTGAAAACAGTGCCAAGAGAAACTTGAAATTTTGATCTCGATACCACCTGTTGGACCGCACCGCTCAGCAGTGCCGGGTTTCAAAGTCGAAAAAATCAAGTTTTGGATGACGCCCGTTATAGTAGAGAAATGGATAAGGCGTTGCCAGGAGCCCGTACGAGTTGAAAGGATTTGGGGTCGCTTTCAGCCAAAATCACCGGGGCGCAGCTAAGCGGGAATAGCCTCCAGACGTGGTATTTTTGTTTTAAAGAAGTCTAGACTCAGTGCAAGTGTGATCGCAGGCATTTTGAGCCCGAGAGAAGGACGATGATTGTGTCTGCCGGGAAGTCGAACCGGCGAGAAAACGCTGTTTTACCACATCCCGAAGAGGCAAAAAATCATTTTTTTCCGGGTTGGGATGCCCAGTGCTTATTCGAAAGAGGATAAGGAAGTCAAGTTGTAGGCCGGGTCTCAGGTCAATTGGTCCCGCTTGAACCAAGAACGTCGGACGTCGGTGGTCACGTTGGAAGCACGTGTGAAAGTGGTGAAAAATCGACATACCTGGATTGGGCTGTCGCAGCGCTTATTCGAAAGGGGATCAGAAAGTAAAGTTGTAGGCCGAGTCTCAGGTCGATTGGTCCCGTTTAAGCCGAGAACGGGACGTCGGTGATCTGGGGTCGTTTTTCGAAAACAAAATCATCAGGGTGGCGCTCGGCAGGAAATGCCTTCAGACATGTTGTTTCTGCTCTAAAAGACTACACTGACTGCAGTTGCAACCACGGGCATTTTTAGCTCGAGCGAAGAACGATGACTGTGTCTACAGGGGTGAGGAAACGGATGTTAAACATCAATTTTTACTTTCGCCACGTCAATAAATTGGTCTCACATACTTGTATATAACTCGTCCTTGATCTGTACGGTTGATATGAAGTCGAATATTTACACTAATTAGACATCTAGCTTCAGTTTTCGTACACTCAATTGATTCTGTTAACCCTATATGCCTTGCTTGCAGGGTAAGGCATGTGTGAGCTCAAAATGAAGAGCTCTCGATGCTGATTCTAAATATGCCCCTAGCAACCCAAACAGACCACCTTGAACAAAGTTATGACAAAGCGGCGCTTTTCGGCGGAAAAAAGCGCCGAAAACGCCGTTTTTCCCAAAGTCGCGGGCGGTATTGTAGTTGTGCACGCTATATCGCTCGAACGTTCCCTGTGTACACTCAAACGTCTGCTGGTTTCAGCAGAAGCAGGGGCACCAACGAGCAGGTACCAACAGACTTGTATACTCACCCCCAGAAGTGAATGCTAAGAATAGAAGTGGCTAAGCAGTTTAAATACGAATATAGAGAAGTTAGAGTTTCCCCAAAACAATTCAGGTATCAGGTATTCGAATGCAAGAAGTGGATTTCACAAGAAAAGCCCATTAGATGATCGACCTATTACAAGGTCCGGATGCAGTTCGCAAAAAAAAATAGTGAGATTTCATAGCAATAGTATTAATAGTGCACAGAAACTAGCGTTAGAGAGGAATAGGTTAGGAAAATCATATATTATTCATTTAATACACCCATAACCTTGAATCGCTCTGCAACGACGTATAGTGTGTCCTCTTCCCAATTCCTGTAGGCGCGATTATTTTCTATTCGAACGCGACGACCCACCGAAGAATTGCGCGTAAGGGGGCGTTTCTTGTACGTGGATGCACACAACACAATTTATTTCACGGTCAATCGTTTTGTGTTTCCTCTCCATGGCATTGGCCAACTGTTAATTAGGACTATGATAGGTACATATAGGCTAGCTGAGCCGGTCGAAGAAAGGCTTATCGGGCTTATTATGCCAGCACCTCCTTATTACTCTTGTGTTTGGCCTTGACCGACCGCTTCACTGCTTGCTCCGCCCCGACTCAGCCGAGCAAGCTAGGCTCTTAGTACCATTTCTACACCGCTATACAACCGCTCACAAACGGAACCGGATACTTGGCGGCCGTATGTCGGTTGCCCCGCCGAGGGCATTTGCGGGGGCGGCTAAGATTACTCTTGTAATAACACGAAAATTGTATAAGAGCCACTCAGGGTTGTTATCAGGGGCATTCAATGGGCGAAGCGAGACCGACCCTTCCCTCTTTCTCAGGAGCTCGCTGAATACCACTCTCGAAGGTTCCGCATCTTTTCCGATTTGCAGGGTCATGGCAACATATTCTGCGGGTACGCCCACTCAGTCATGATTGACTGACGACATGTAGCGTACATACACAGTATACTAGGCAGTATATGCTGCGTAGGTGCTGTAGATGCCAGCATATCCCGCGCACACAGCAGCAAATCCAGCGAAGTCCCTGGAGCGCGAACGCATGCATGAGCTCGGCGGCGAGGGTCAGAGAGCGTTCGAATTCCAATTAGGCGCGGACATGCGATGTTGTGCGTCCCTATCAAATCCTACGGTTCATCCCGTGTTTCGTCTCGCTTCTAAAGGTAGGTTTTGGCCTCTCGGTCTTTGGTACGACATTTGCTGGGCTTTCGCTGCTAAACTCGCGCCGCCGCAGAACTAGGCGTGGTCTTGAGATGTGAAAGAATCGGCGACACGCGAGGCGAGCGACAGAAACGGTCGAAAGAGAGTTTCAGAGCGGCGTCGCTGCTAGATTTGCGGCTTCGCTCCTCAGCGCGAGAGAAGGAGGGCGCGGCCATGATTGGTTGTCGGATCATATTCCTGTCTCTGCGTCTCTTTTTCTTGGCTGCCGTTAGTTTGATTGGGGCGCATAAACTGATATTGTCGTGCCATCCCACGCGTTTTGTAAAACCTCAGATATTTTAAATTCCTCAGGGAGCTTTCAGGGTTTTTGACGCGAAAATCGCTTAGCGTGGGAACTCAGGTGTGAACGCTGAGCGAAAGCTGGGCGATTACGCGCACTTGTGTACGAACGAAATTTCACGTAAACGAGCATTTTTTTTAGTGAAGTTAGCAACAATTCTTCTGTGTTTGAGTGCGAACGGGCTCAAATATGCTCATTTTATTGCTTTCATTAGGAGACCTGGTTGAGGTGATGAAAAACCCTGAAGAAAACCGGGAGAGGGGCCCTCCACTTACCGAGAGAGGAGTTGTCCCGTTTTTGCAGTTTGAAAAGTCACGCCACTAAACGCGAGCGAAGTGGTCCCGAGTGGAATTAGAGCAGCAAAAGGTGGGACAACTCCTCCCTCGGTGTGTAGAGAGTCCCTGTCCCAAGAAAACCAGCTACGAGCCTGCCATCCCGCGACGACCATTGCGTCGCGTTGCATTGCAAAGCAACGCGATCGACACGGAGCGAGCACCATTTTTTATCAGCGAAAATTAATCATCGCGATCATCAGCGATTAATTTTACTAGAACTCTTCTGCGTTCATTGTTTTTCACACATAGAGCTGGTTCCGAATTCTTGAAACTCAAAAAACACGTTTTACCACTTTCCTTGGGCGCTTTCAAAAAGCTGACAGACAGGTTCCTCAGAGACCCGACCACCATTGAGCCAGCCCTGGCGAGCGCAAAGCTCACGTCGCGAATTGAGCAGGTTTTTGGCGGCGGAGCTCGCAATTTCAACTCTAATTTTTTATAATTCGGTTCAGTTTAGCATTCTTATTCTATTGGGTTTGCTGCTTATGTTGCTGAATCCGTTTTCCTCTAGATATAACCGAATGGACTGTTCTGGTATTCCACCAGAACCTCTGGGCGCTATCGTTGCTCTAAGATACCTTTGGCAAGTATCCCTTTCATCTTGCCGCTTATATGCGTTGTAAATAGTTGGCGGCCATTTGATTGATACCGGGCGTGCCCTCGCCGATATAGTAAGAGGCCACGCCCATATTGTATAGCATTCTACTACTGTTGCACCACCGTGTGCTAAGTTTGAATAAACCGTTGCAAGCCAGGATTCTCGCAGAAGCAGCTGTCAGGTAGCTATAACACTCCCTGCTAGCGAACGTAAGCAACAAAGTCGTCACATACTTGGGGCATCGGCCAAATCACGCCGATAAAGCTTCCCCCTCAAGGCGTCACAACCTTGGGCCTGGAGCACAAGTCGTTCGCTGTTATTGACCGCAATCAAATTTACAATCGATTAGAGCATACTTTTTCTCGACATTCTGTGCTAAGCCAAAACACTTGCACTAAGAAGTTAATCTGACCTAGAGGTAGTTATCCCGAAACTCTTTACCGTTGCCCGAGAAATCGCACGGTGGGACAAAACAGGTCGAAGTTATCACAAAAAAAATTCGTTAATTCATTCCAAAGGTGAAAAGTGATAATATGTCGCCCTATAAAGGCTAGCTCAGTCAGCATTACTGAGCTACTTGGAAAATATGCGGCGGACACAGAAAAAATCGCCCATCCAGAAAATGACGAAGAAAGAAATGAAAAATGCACAACTAATCTAGTGCTACTCAGTTCGTGTCTTGGACAAATGAAGTCCGCTACAGAGAATCGTCAGTCAGAGTCTTCAGTGTGTGAAGAAAGTGCTGCACTCTTCAACTGGTGCGCTCCAAGTGTGGTCGACATCACTCGAGCTCTCGTCACAACGTTAGGTCATTTCGTAAATATACTGTATATACCAGATGGGACATGAACAGTCCTGCCGCAGATAACTTCAGGGACGACGAGCTGAGGACAGTGATTAAAGAGGTCAATGGTGCGAAGAACGTACCGAAGTGTGTGAAGAAAGTGCTGGCTACCCTCGCCGAACAGCTGAGTTCTCTTGCCACGGCTTTTGACAGAGTGACGCGCGAGAGAGATCGCTTGGCAGCAGAAAACGAAAAGCTTCGCGAAAGATTGAGAAGAACTGATGCCCAGCCCTCCAGAGATCAGAGCGTGAACACAGCCTTGCCTAGAAGGAGCACCTCCTCGCCCATACCCGGAGATAGCTGCACCGAGAAAGAACGACTTCGATCCATCGTCATCGCAGGGATACCAGAACACTCGTCACCCATTGTCAGAGAAAGATTGCAGTACGATTACAATTGTGTCGTTGAAGTTCTTAATCATTAGGGGGTAGAGTGTTTCCCGTCTAATGTGTATCGACTAGGGAGACCATCGATGACTCGTAGAAGGCTTCTTGAGGTTGTACTACCAGCTACGAGGTTCCAGCGTCAGGCTGTGACTAGGGCTCTACGTTTACGGTCCTTCCCCGAGGACGGATTTATCTAAGGGAATCCCTCACTTGGGAGGAGAGGGAGCGTAGGCGGGAAGAATATTCACGTCGGCGCTAGAACACAGGGTATACCTGCCAATTTTCCAGGACTCAAAGCTCGCTCACGCTTGATTCTATAGCTACTGCTCACAGTCCAAACCATTTAAACCGGATGCAGTTCCCCGGTCACCAGTAAATGAAAATAGATCCTTATCAGTAGCGTTTAACTGTGTTTACGGGAACATAAGATCATTTGCTAAGAATTCTGTTTACGTAGTTTTGACAGGGGTTTTCATGATTTATACTTCTTCACCGAGACTTGGTTGAAAGCTGAACATTCCATATCATCAATGCTAGGTGCCTGGTCTGAAAATTTCTGTTCTGCGTTGCGATAGAAACACTTCTTCTGGAGGCGGTGTAGCTATTCTGCTCAAGAGCATTTTTTCACATACCAGAGTTTTTTCGGAATCGATTCCTTTCGGCTATGAAATCTTAACGGCTGATATTGTTTACGGAAGCACTACAGTCAGAAACGTACTAGTTTATAGATCTCCTTCTTGCGTTTCCTCAATGACAAATCAGCTTTTCAAGGCTATAGGTTATCTTTCCACATGTCTGTGACCGGATCTTGTACTAGGTGATTTTAACCTACCAGAGATTGATTGGAGCGAAACTAATCACAATCAGTTAGCAATCCTGATGTGGTGTTGCCATGGCTTTGCTCAACTTGTAAAGCGGTCTTCCGTGGAAATAATATTCTTGACCTAATATTTTGCAACTCGGGTGAAGTGGTCGACAGTGTGGTTGTTCGTGCTCCTATTGGGCAAAGTGACCATGAAGCATTACATTTAATACGATTTTCAGTGGTACAAAACAAGACACGGCATACATTAGATCATTTTCTAAGGGCAATTACGACCTGGTTAATAGCTACCTGTCATCCATTCTCTGGAGAAATACCTTCGAATCTGTAGCAACTGTTGACGAGAAATATGAAATGTTTATAGCGATTTTAAATCATGCAATGGAACTTTTTGTTCCATGGATCCATTATTCACCCACAGTGTCCAACTTACCTCCCTATCTTCGAAATATGCTCGAGCAAAAAGAAAGACTATTTCATTATGCAACCGCTAGTGGTTACTGGTAAGGATACAACAGCTCCACCAAACGATTTACAGAACGGTTGAGAAAATTCAACTCCAATTTAGAAAAGAAAATTTTGTCATCTGGAAGAAAACAAGATTTCTATAGGTATCTGAAAAGGAAATTGTTATGTAGGGAAAAGCCCGGAGGGGTAGTTATTAACGGAAAGAGTGTAGTGACGGATGCTGAAAAACCGAATGTCTTTGCACACGAATTCTCACAAGTTTTTTCACTAGATAACGGTGAAAAACCAATCATCATTTTGACATTGAACACCCTATGTTAGATATTCCATTCATTGACCCAATAACCATTTACGAATACCTGACTGCATGGCCGTCTTCAAATTCTCTAACACCTGATGAGATCCCTTTTCAGTTCATACGAAATGTCGCACACACAATTTTAGGCCCGTTATCGTTTTTGTATAATCAATCGATATTGCTGTCGCAAGTGCCGAGTCGAAGGAAACATTCTTATGTTACGCCAATTTTGAAAAAAAAACAACTTGCGTCTGATCCAAAAAATTACAGACCAGTTAGCATCACGTCAATTTTCTGCAGACTCCTCGAGAAAATTATCAAGAAACACATAGTAGGCCACCTCAATGAAAATAAAATTATTCCGAAAAGTCAGCATGGTTTCGTGGAGGGGAATTCTGCTGAAACGAAACTTTTAGAAAGCCTAAATGATTGGACGAACTTTCTAGACGACAAAAAGTGTTGCGATGTTATATACTTCGACTTCCAAAAAGCTTTCGATCGAGTGAGTGCTGCCAAACTTTTGCACCGATTAGATGTTATCGGTTTCCATCCAACGAGAAAGTCTTGGCTGAGGGGATATCTTACTGGTAGAACATTCCAGGTGAACATTAACGGGCTACTCTCGAGTGTCAAGAGTGTCACCAGCGATGTTCCTCAGGGAGGAGTCCTATCACCTATATTTTTTAACATCTATACAGCAGAAGTAGCAAAGCTGCGAGAAAAGAGCACAGTACACCCTCAGACATGAATTTTGAGATTTTCATGTAATTGTGTAGAAGACCCCTCCTGTATAACACGTGCCAAGTGCGAGATCTCAATTCCTCCAAATAAGCGAGATATAAGCGACCACCACAGGCCCGACCCCCTACGCTCACCACCACAGGCCCGACCCCCTTCCGGATTTTCGACCTCGATATCGACTGGATGGATGGATGAATTCTTGACCAATCACCGTTCTTCAGTCCATTGCCGGACTGTCTCCTTATCCTGGCTCGCTCTCGCACAACGCTTGCGAATGAAAAGAAATACAGGCCTGAGACAACTCGTCCACCAATTTTTCACCCTCAAAATCTTGGCATCTTTGAAGAGCCATAATTTTGTTTAAAGGAGGTCTTGGACAATTTCAGAGATACCACTGTGATCAGCGTGTGACTCTCTCCAAAATAAGCATGAAATCTGAAAATTGATTTTCTGGGTGTCCTGTGCCTTTAAGTGCGAATTAGTGATAATGAACATCTTTCACTGATGTGGAGTAGACAACCATAATATTGAGTATCCAGTCCTATGTTGAGTGAGGATCTGAAACGCTGTAAACAAAACTTACCACCCTCAGTGAGAAGCGAACCAGGCCAACAGGACTGGAACGAGAGCAGCGCGACATTGCACTGCGCCATAGCTGTCCATCGCTAAACCAGGCACGTGAAGTAGTGGTTCAACGCAATGAGGAAAGCAAAATGCAGTCATCAGGCTCACTGGTGCATCACATAATATACTCAGAAGCATTGCACACTTTCAGACATGAATTTTTTTTTCGATTTTCATCTTATTCTGTAGAATAATTCTCTTCTACAACTCTTGTCAAGGGCGAGATCCCAATTCCCTGTAATTGGCGAGATATAAGTACAGGAACTTTTCTCGATACCCCTTCAGCATTTCAGATTTTTGGAAACCGGACTCAACGTTTTATTTACACCGCGGGAGCGTTGTCAAGCACGCCCACGACAATTCGGCCCGAGCAATAACGAAACAGCGTAACCTAAGGTTCGAGAAGCATTTTCTAAGTCAAACGAATTTTCGAAAAAAAAATCGAAAAACCAGATCTCGAACAAATGAAAATTGAAAAAAATTCTTTTGAAAGAAATTTGAAGAAACGAAAATCGAAAAAAAAATCGTTCGACGAAATTTCGAACGAACGAATTTGAAAAAACTCGTTCGGCGAAATTCCGAACGAACTAAAACAAACGAAAAAAATTTGAAAAATCTTTAGAGAATTTTTTGAAAATTTGCTCGTGTACAAGTATAATATATTATTTTGTAACACTATCGTGTAGGACTCAGAGAAAGCAATCCAGAAATGACTTCAAAATTGAAATCGGACCACTTAGAAGCAAGGCATGGCGATGCGGCTGTTTGTGAGCTCAAAAAACGCCGCAAAACGCATTTTGCAAAAAAATTGCGCGTTACTGTAAGTAGACTTATGGAAAATCAACAAATTATATGCGGAAAATGGTGAAAATTGGTAAGAAGGATAAAGACAAGCAGAGTATTTCGTAATACACCTTAAAATCATCAAAGATTTCAAAATTGATCAAAGGGAGGCTTTTCTTGATCTCACGAGCGTCTATTTTAGATGGGGTCACCCCGTTCACTGTGGCGTCTGCGATGATGTTCTCAATTCGGGCCGTTCCTTTTGGTGTAGGGCTTTTGACGGTGCTACCCATGCAGGCATCACTCCGTCGACCTTGGATTTTGCGACCACGCTGTGTGAGCGACTCACCCCGCCCGGGATGCTTCCCGGCATGGTCGCCGAATCGTTTCAACGGGAGTCCTAAATGTACACGAGAGGACATTTAGCGAAGATCGATCTGAAAGCGCTGCGCCCTCCGCACTTTGATACATCAGCGTCAGAACCTTTATAATTCGGAAGATACCTAATTTTTAGTCAGATTTAATCCTCTTTCATTGCCCAAAGGTCATCCCGATCATTTTTTTCACCCAAATATTTATACGAAATGTTTATAGTGGAGTCCACCAAGAGTGTCTCGTTTACTTATCAATAAGAAGCGGTCGGCTGGGGATCAATGTGCATGAATCCCATACCAGCACGCTCGATACCGATTGAGCGAGAGCGGTTGTGCTACAACGAGTCTCATGTTCATTGATCTCCAATCGACCGCTTCTCATTGATAAGTAAATGAGACACACTTGGTGGACTCCACTATATGTGATCTTGTGGAGAGTGTATTCTGCCAACCGGCTGCGATTCTTCTTTGACACGTGGTGTTTCTTTGCCATATTTCATCTCGAGGACGGTAGTGGAGTAGTTTCGGCCTCAGTTCGCCATTAACGTGGGAACTGGAGCATTGCAATTTTTGAAACATACCCCTCCGTCTTTTTTAGACCGCTTGCTGAATGAAAGGTTTTCTCGCAAGTATTACAGGGAAATGTATTGCAGCCCTTGAATTTAGCCATTTTAACATCATTTTTCACCTGCTACACCTGTGCCTCTGAGCACTCGTGAATCCCCTTATGTGCCTATACAGGTTCTTGAATGCAAAAGGCTTTAGCTCGCACAAGGGGCAAAAAGTTGATGTGTTCTCCGTGCCTGAATGATTTCCGTAAGGGTTTCTGAGACCGATCCTCTGTTGGCAGTCTTGTGAGAGATAACTGATAAGCTCAGGTGTTAATCCTAGGAAATACGGAAGAAGAATGTCTCACAATAAGAAATTATTTAAAGTATAGAAGAAGAGAGTATAGTTGTACGCGAACGAAGTTTTCGAAATTTTTTTCGTTCGTCTTCTTTCGTTCGAAAATTCGTCGAACTAAGTTTTTTCAAATTCCGTTCGTTCGAAATTTTTTTTTTGAAATTGTACAACTATAGAAGAGAGTGATAACTGTTAGAAACCAGACACTATTAACATGATGACGAGTGATGGAGTTTGACCTCCGTCAGTTTTACCTGACATTTAACACCCATGCTCCATCACTGGAAGTAGGAACCATTGTTGATTGCCAATAATGGCTTTGTAAACAGCGGTCTTCATGCCGCCTGAAAACCTGTTCATTGTTGTCTGTCATGTTCTTCTTCATCCCACCACAACCCCATCTAAAGGCGTTGGCCATGTATGAGCGTGCTCTAATTGCAACGCCGCGACGCGACCGCGGCGCTTAGTGAGCCACAGCTCAAGGCCACGTAGTATTCTTCGCCTATGGCGTCCTATAAAGTTTCTCGCTATCCAGGCGTGCTATTGAATGAGGTAACATCAACAGCGCTTGACTTCAGGGGCCGGATGCATCAACGCGCCGGGTTGGGGCAGGGCAGTCGGCATCTTTGACGATCGCAGTGCGAGGGCAGTAGATCATCTAATCAATAGTGCCCCAGCAGTGTTTTCTGCTACGCTAGCTGCCCCAGCCCCCTAGCTGGGTTTTTTGAATAACAGAGATCTTCAAAGGCGCGAACTGCCCTGCCCCAACCCGGCCTGTTGATGCATTCGGCGCAGCTTCAAATCCTACGCGGAACACGGTGTTGACGTTTATGATACAATAAAGCGCTCCGTTGCTAGCCGAAGGTTACGGTAGCACAAGATCCCGAGTGCTAAAATCTCTACGTGCTACTGCTTCACGATGTCGTTACACCCTGTCCCTACGAGTTTGTTGATCTACTACGATGACATTACGCTGGTTCATCCCGTAATAAGCAATTATGGTTTCCGTTTTCATTTTAGTCTGACGCATGGACCAGGCGGCTGGCCGTGCGGGGTTGGCGGCCTCTTTGGCCAACGGGATTTCGATTCGCGCGCGGCGATCTACCGTCACAGCCCCGTCCATTCCTCAGATTAACTTTATTACGTTAACTCTATGTATCCATTATCCACAGTAGTATTAAATATCCAGTATCCACTAGGAAAAATTCGAATTTTTCTTTAATGAATTACATAACTGTGCGTCCAGTACATTTAAGTGCCTTTGCGATTTGTTCAAGATGCGAACGAAAATGAAATTATATCCATTTTGATGTTAAGACTGAGAATTAGTGAAAATGGCCTGGAACCATATTCACCGCCGACGCGATACAGAGTTTATTTCAATCGTCCATGGATGCATATAGATTTTTGGTCGATAAGGATTGTAAGCACAGCTTCTCTTCATTTCTCGCGATAAGTATGAATCCGGCCCGTAGCGAGTGAAAATTGAGTCTTGTCTCGATTTGTAGACCGATTTCCGGTATTGTAGGCCATCCAAGTCATTCTTGGGTGACCTCTAAGGCCCCGGTCATAGTTGGATGAGCCGACGCCTCCAGCCCGGTCGATACACACAGAATGCATTGGAAATGGGATGCAAAAATCACTCGGTGTATCCCCCACCCCGGCACCCCCATCACTTCTTCACCCCCAACACCCGGTCGATATGTATGTTTAAAATGATGGAGTGAGGTTGAGAAAATCACTCAATGTATCCGACGCGGTCGAGATCCATGCAATACGTGGATGAGAAAACCACCGGGGGGGCGGGTCGAAGATAAAACATTCAGGATCACTAAAAAGCTAACCTTACTGCTACCTCCTCTACTTCACCATACTCTTCTTCACTATTTCTCTGAACAGGTGGAATCCTGTTGGCCACGTAATCATCGTCATATCTACGTAGATGCACCGAGGGATTTTCTCAACCTCACTCCATCATCTTAAACATACGTATCGACCGGGGTGGTGTTGGGGGTGCGTGGGGGTGCGGGGGGGTTGGGGGTGGGGGATACAGATGCAAATAGCACCAACTATGACCGGGGCCTAAGTAAGCGCCCATAGTTAAGAATAACAAGCGACCTCTGTCGTTACGGGAGGTACGGTTGAAAATGATATAATGATTGTATCCTTGACGATTGTGGCTATCTATACATGCCTCCCTCTGTTGAGCTGTAGATAGCCGCCGTAGCTCAAAGATACAATCAATAATAAATTTTTAGCCGCACACTCCCTAGCGACGGTGATCTTTTGTGTTTTTGGCTATGGGCGCTCCATAGAACCCCAAACTGTTTACTTTTGAGGGCCACCCGTGGAAAAAACTTATTTGGCCCTTTAGGGTTGACAGCACGCAGGCCTACGGCTACGTCCTGAAGGTTTGTGCGCGGTATGTCCTACTGTGATGAAAGTGTACTGATCGCCTGCTCTTTTAGTGTTGACCGCGCTCTAAAGACGGGTTGATCGCTCCAATTGCCGGTTTGATCGCCCTCAAATACCGGTTTGATCGCCGTCGATCACGCGATTGTTCCTATTATGCGTCGCGATAAGTCCGCTCCTATGTCTGAGAATAAGTAAATAAATAAATAAATAAATAAATAAATAAATAAATAGAAATTGATGAGATGGAAGAGTATTCTCTCACTGTCAACTCAAAAACTGAGCAGAAAGAAATGATAACTGAGATAGAGGAGCTTCAAAAGGAGTCCCAATATTCAAATTTTATGAAAGAAGAGAAATCATTTGCCTTCAGTATTGAATCCCACATACTGTGCTTATCTGGGCCAAATTCCGGTCCGCAATTGCGTCGCGACACGCTTTGCGGCCGCACGCGCTGGAGTCAGTCGAGTTTCCAGCGCCAAAGCCGACTCGATATGGCTTTTTTATACAGTTTTCTCCAATTTTGTTGACTTTCCAGTTTCTAAAACCCACCTAGAGTCAACAGATCGGCGGCTGCGGCGCTGGAAACTCTTTTGACTCGAAAGCGCGCGGCCGCAAAGCGTGTCGAAACGCAATTGCGGACCGGAATTTTGGCCCAGAGAAGCACAGTAGTAGATGCCCAAATAGTTCTGCAAAAGGTGTAAATGAAATGAAAAATACCATTTGACGCTCGCATTTAACCAGTACCGGTAAACTCCATTGAGGGTGGTGAAACAAGCCCAGTTAGAGAGCAAAATGAAAATACGAGGTGTTCAAGGTCAGTTAAAGCACCAACAATCACTTTGCCAAAATTTTATGGAAATCAGGAAGAATTCCCTGATTATTGGGCAGTGTTCGAAACTTTTATACACGAAAACGATGATGTACCAATTATTGAAAAAATCGTGTTGCTAAAAGATAGCCTGAAAGGGTCTGCGGAAAAGGTTATTACAGGCTTTAAACCAATGCCCGCTAATTCCAACTGGATGGTTGAGGCAATCACTAAAAGATACGGTAACTCAGGCAAACTACTGATCGGAGCGCCGTAGGATACGTCAGATATGGATCCGGCTGGTGGACAGCCGGTGCACCTGCCGAAAGTGCCAGCGCTGGCTTTTGGCCGGCAGGCTGTGCGAGCGCTGGCTTTCCGCAATTGCTATATTGCATGCACATACTGGTGTGGTTGCGTCATTGACCTGCCCGTCTTCATCGACTCCCGTCAACTCGTCACGCCATTTTCTTCTCATTCAGTGTCCTCACGCGCACTCGCACTCGTTCTAAAATTCGCATCTCGCCCTCTTCCATATTTTGTTTGAATACTGTAGCATTCAAAATCGAAATGAGTGTTGTTCGAATCATTCGAACTATATGTATTGGGTCTACAAAGAAGTTTTGAGGAGCGGACCGACTGCGGGCGAAAAATCCTGTTTCGTACCGACCGCGTGCCACTGTCGTACTGACGACGGGCTAAAATTGCATTTTGTACCGAATGAGCGCATTTGAGTACTGACCGCGCACACGAAATAGTTTTCGCGGTATGTAAGTCTAAGCTCCGTACCAACCGCTCGCAAAGTCCATAAACGCGTACTGACCGCGCGCATTAATCCATGCAAACAGTCAGCAAGGAATAAGCCTTTTTCGCCGCGTTCGGTACGAGAGCCCACGCGGTTAGTACGCAAGTGCTCGCGTTCAGAACGCGATCGCCCGCGTTCAGCACGCGATCGCCCGCGTTCAGCACGCAAGAAAACTGGTGGGTGAGGTTGGTTTGTCAGTTCGCGTGGTCGATACCCAAGTGTTCGCGGTCGATCCACTTCATTGTCTGAGTAGCTATGAGCGAATTTCAGAACATAGAATTTGCTAGAAAGTTTTCACTATCCACTTCCACGCGGCGACCCAATAAGTTTGCATTCTTCAGGTGCGCAAGATCATCAAGGAAATGCACAAATTTGAAGAAATCATGAAGAAGCGGACGAATGGCGAAAATGGATACACAGTTCAGTTCCGCTATCGCGTTCAGTCCTCATTATCACAATCGTAGAAGCGAAGCAGTTGTTTTTGAAAAATTCAACTGAAAAATACAAAAAAAAATTCAAAAAAAATTGAAAATGAAGAATTCTTCCTCAAAACAACCGCTTCGATTCTTTGATTGTGATAATGAGACTTTGCGGACTGAACGCGATTGCGGAACTAGATCATATTTAGTTTGATGAAGTTTTTAATAATTGGTCAAGTCTGTGATTATGTCGTGCTTATATCGATGTTTGCATTTCGATTAGGAAGATAAAGCCTATGAAATATTTTTGATCATTTTTTTACATTGTGGGGTTGCTCCACATTAGCAGAGGTAGCGGAAACTGCAGTAGTGTTGAATGAGCCGGAGGAGGAGCTCTGGAAACGGCAGCAGGGCACCGAAGGCGGCAGCAGGGGCACCTCAAAAGTGCCGGAGCGCGAGAATCAAACGCGATTGCGGGGGCACCCTCAAAGTGCCGGAGCAGGGGCATCGAGCGCGGCAGCAGGGGCACCTTAGAAGTGCCGGAGCAGGGGCACCGAGCGCGGCGGCAGGGGCACCGAAGGCAGCAGCAGGGGGGGGACGACTCCGCCCACTTTGGCTGTCGAAGCCCACGTCCTCGACCGCTCCGACGGCTGTCGAACGGGGCTCCGATCCCCAGTTTGCCTGAGAATAAGCCAATCAACAGGTCAAAAATTGTTCAAAAGCTATTTGATCTAAAGTCAGCAACTAATGGAGCTGAAAGTTGTCAGGGCTGTTTCGACTCCATTAAAACTCTTGTCAATCAAATGGTTTCAGCAGGTTACGATGTCCGAAAAACTTGCGACCCTATGTGGACTGAGACTATTCTGAAAAAATTTCCATTTGAAATTGTTAGAGATATTCTCGTAAAAAACAGGAGACTGATAATATGGACGTAGATTCACTTCTCGACGCCCTGGAAATAAGTGCCAAGTCTTATGTTGAACTTCGCTTCGGTAATGCACAAACCACGCAAGACTTGGGATTTAAGACTGCGAACACCACACATCAGGTGAATTGCGTTTTTTGCGAAAAATCGAACCACATATCTGCGGCACGCAGAACAGTTAGCGATGGACAAAAACGTGGCACTATCCTCAAGGAAAAGAAGTTATGTTGGAAATGTTTTCAAATAGACCATTCTAGCATCAACTACAGTTGACCAAATTGCACAACTTGTGGGAGCACTCTTCACGTCTCAGTGTTTACTCAGATATTTGTGGGGAATTTCCCGAGGACAATAGACCTGATTTGGTCGAATAATAAATTGTTCCCCTATAATTTGTGTAAAAAACAGACCATGCCATGTTCCTGAGGGGGGATGTCCAAAAAATTTACCGAAAGTTGACCAAATCGCGTTCTGCTCGTTTTAGAAAATGCTCTAATTGGGAAAGGGCCTGAGTGGAATTGACCTTCCCTTGCTAATTCCAGTTCTCGACAACGACCCTTTTGACCCTATCGTTCAGTATTCACCCTGGGAATCGGGGTTTGTTCCTCTGACCATAGCCTTTCATTCAGCTACTCAGACAGTAGGTGCGGGCGGATCGCTGGCTTTTCGCGGGCGGATCGACATCCACCCCGCCATCCGCCCACAGGTAGCCAGCGATCCGCCCGCCAGTACCCACCACTCCGCCCGCCACTAGCCAGTGAGCCGCCCGCCATTAGCCAGCGATCCGCCCTCGATGCCACATGTTGGTTTCCGGTGGGTCCCACCACGGTATCCGTGTGCGGGACCCCCCCCCCCCCCCCCTAGCCGTAGGTACCATCCCCTCAATTGCCAAAAATTATCCTTCGACCTCTGAGTGATCCTTCAGAGGTGACTTTAAGTCACACAGAAAAGAACTCGTCAATGATTGGCAAGTTTTACCGTATAAAATTTGAGCGGGCGTATCGCTGGCTATTAAAGCAGTGGCGGGCGGATCGCTGGCTGTCAAAGCCCTGGCGGGCGATTCGCTGCATCTCATAGCTCAGCGGGCCGATCGCTTTCTATCAAAACCCTTGCGGGCGGATCGCCGCTTCAGAGCTTGCCGGCGATTCGCCCGCTAGCGTGATCAACTTTCCCAGGTGCCGCTATCCGCCCGCCAAAACGCAGCTATGCGCCCGCTGAGACGAAGAGAGGCAGCGATTCGCCCGCCGAGGTCACGGTGAGCAGTGATCCGCTCGCAACTTGCCGGCGTACCGCCCGGAGAGGCCTCGATTGTCAGCGGTCAGTCCGCACCTACTGTCTGAGTAGTTGTAACTTTTTCTTCAATCACTCTGCTCATCTTAGCGCAACTCACTTTCACTACGCGGGGCTTGGATCATATACAGCGCTACTCACTTTCTTATAAAGCGGCGCACGCTTCACATACTGCGCTACTTACTTTCTGTGACGCTGTGCACGCTTCTCGCGAAGTGCTACTGACTTTTACAAAGCGACACGCGCACCACAATGAGCGCCACCACTTTTTGCGTCGCGGCGCACGCTCCGCATAAATTGCTATACACTTCCTACAACGCGGCTTCGCACTAAGCGCTACTTACTTTCGCACTTGTTTCTTTGGGCGCTACTATCTTTATAACTTGCTACTAACTAATTACGACGCAGCGCAAGCTTCGAATGAGGCGCGTCTCACTTTTACAAAGCTCTGCACGCTTTTCGTGAAGCGCCACTGAATTTTTACTCAGCGGTACACCCACCACAATAGGAGGTACTCACTTTTTACGACACAGCACACCCTCTACGTTGAGCGCTTATCACTTTCTACTACGCGGTGCACGCTCCACATTGAATGCTACTCACTAATTACGACGCGGCGCACGGTTTTTAAGGAGCTCTACTGAACTTTAGAAAAACGGCGCACGCACCACAATTAGCGCTACTTACTTTTCACGAAGCAGCACTAGCTTCACATGAAGCGCTACTGAAATATACCGACGTGGCCCAGGCTCCACATGAAGCCCCACCCACTTTTCGCAATGTCCCGATGACGTCATCTGAAGGTTCACTCACCTTTACGACCTGTTGCTGACGTAATCTGGAGGCCTACTAACTTTCTACGATACCCTGCTGACGTCATCTGAAACCCTGTCTATATTCCACGACGTCCTGCCGCCGTCATCTGGAGGCCTGCTCACTTTCTGCGTTCCTCAGCTGACGTAATTTCAAGGCTTACTCACATTCTACGATGCCCTGCTGACGTCATCGGAAGCCCTGTGTACATTCCATGACCTCCTGCTAACGTCATCTGAAGACTCACTCACTTTCCACGATGCCCCGCTGACGTCATCTGACGTCCGGCCGACGACGTGCTGACGTAATCTGAAGACCTACTTAGACATTGGGATTGGCGGACCGCCGGCATTTACCTGGCGAGCAAAAACCACTCCCGGTGTCGGACAGCCATTACCCGGCGGTCCGCTAAAACCCTGCCAGCGGTCCGCCAGGACGCTGGCCGACCGCTGGCAGTCTCTTGGCTATTACCTGGCAGCCCGCTGTTGAGCAGTCATTTGCCAGCGGTCCTCCAGTCTCTTGACAGACCGATGACTCGGGGTGGGTCCTCACCGCAGATCGTTGCGTAGGAGATCGCCTACGCAACGACCTCGAGGTGAGCCACCCACCCCACCTCCTCCTCCCCCGACGCCGTGGGAACTTTCCCCTCAGATGCCAAAAATATGCTAGCCTCTCTACTAGCCTCTCTACAGTGACTTCAGGTCACCTTGCAGGGCCGGCATCAAAGTGCCGAATGAGCACTCATTGTACTGAATTGCCATATATACCGGCTGAGCTTATCAATGTAATCAGAGATCAAACTATAACATGTTAAAGCGTGCTCTCTCGAGTGCCAGTCATGTGACCACTCAGCGCCAAGCGAAGGCCACTGGGCGGTTAAGCGCCAGCAGAGTGCCGATTGGTGGATAACTCCGTTTCCATGCACTCGGTGATTTCGAGGTGTGATCGCCCTTGCCAGCTGAATGCAAGTCATTACGCAGCTTTAAGGCAGCTGGCACATTTTCGCCAGCGGTTCGCCGCTCGCACTAGTTGAGATGTATGAGCCAGCTGTCGGCCTAGCAATTGCCGATTGCCAGCTAAATGCCAGTTATCATCCAGCTGTAAGGCAACTGGCCCATATTTGCCAGCCGTCCGCAGTTGGCACTAAATGACATGACGAGTGTATGCCAGCTGTCGGCCTCGTGATTGCCATTGGCTAGCTAAATGCCAGCTGTCACCTAGCTGCTGAGCAACTGGCGAACTTCCGCCAGCTGTCCGCTGCTTCCAGTGTCCGAGTACCCACTCTCTACGATATTCTGCTGACGTCACCTGAAGGCCTATCGACATTCTAGGCCGTTCTGCACACCCCTTCTGCACTCCCGTTTGATGGTTTCGGGTGTAACCCTTATATAACAGGAAAGTCTGCAATTACAGAATGCGCACCCGATAATTGCCAGACGGACAGACGCCATTCTCTTTTATTACTATGGAAAGATCTTCACAATCAAACGACTCTGGGGCAGCAACTCCATTATTAAGTATCTTACTATCAGACAGTGCATTATCTTAGATGTATGGTATACTTTTGTGACACACGGCCGCATCGCTCTGCACAGCGACAGCGACCGCCTGTCGCGGAGCTCCCGCTGTCGCTGCGCTGCATAGCGACAGTGGCAGCGACAGGCTTGGCACATTTGCAGTATGTCAGCACTCTGCGACACGTCGCTGCGACAGACGCGCCATAAGTGTTCCTACGACGACCGATCCCGCTGCTTCGATGCGGGTCCCGTCCGCGACTTGTGCTAGATTGCATCGCTCATGACAGCGACAAAGTACACCATACCCCTGATGGTATTTATTCTGTCAATTATCGACTATTTTTCCCAGAGGTTGATTTCTTCATTTTGTTTTTGCGTTCCGAACAGGGTTCAGCGCGGGGTGTGGACAAAGCCAACTGTAATCAGCCCCTCTCCCCTCAAGGAAAAAACGGGTGATTTTCCGAGACCCCCAGAAGCGTAGATTGGTCACTTTTTTGGCGAATTTGTCACACCACCTTCAAAGAGTTTGATCTGTTTTTTTTTGTTACTAAAATTCATATTCAACCTCAGAAAAGCCTTATTATAATTTTAACCTTTAAGATAAGATAGCTACAACAAGATTCCACTTAAACTTGACGGTATAATCAAATTCTTTGCAAAACAGAACTTCTTACAGTATTACCTCCATTCAGAATGGCTCACTTGATCAATTCGGAGCTCATACCCACCTCCCTCCATCCTTGCGCAGCTCAGACCCTCCGGCGTTTATATTCACACCGCGCGCCGTACCCTGGTTCCGAATCGATTAATCGGGTGACCATGCGACAGTTTCAGTTGGATAAAAAAATTGACTTCACATTTGAGAAGTCGGATATTGGAAAAAGTGCGATATCCGACTATAGTCGAAAAGTCGATTATTCGACATAAATTCCATTTGCAACAAGTATACTAACCATGAAATCGCGTGTCCTAAATCGCTGGATAATGAAGATATGGATGAAGTCGTTGTTTTTGAAAAAAATTAGCAAGATATGAAAGAACCCCAAGACCTCTTCTCCTCTGGAGCATTTCATTTTTTAACAAAGCGATTCCGATACTGTTATTGTTGTTATTGATGTATTGAGGAGTTCTGACGGAGCCCCATTCAACTGTTCTAGCGATGATGGCGTTGAAAAGCACTAAGACGTGTTTTTTCTATCTACTATTTGCGTGTAAACCTGTCGTATAGAATCCCGTATATATGTTGTGTGTTGTATGCAATACCGTATGTATGTCTATATTACGTTGTATATAATCTGGTATTGTATACCTGTTGTATATAATTTTATTGCGTAATGGTTTTCCGTGTATGTACAACTTTTATACATAAATTTCTCTCCCGCCTAGGTTGTTATTGTTACTACGTGAAAGATCTTACAGACTTAAGGCTGAGTTACATGTTCGCTTGGAAATTTTTGGGAACCTGAATGTAATTAACCCGTTACATAGGGACAAAGGTTAGAAACAGCTTAGTTGAAAAGGCTAAAGCAAGCTACATGCAAGTCAGGAGTAAAAGAAATGTTGCCCTAAGGTAACATTTTTGCATCTTAAAGGTAAGTTACTTGTATGCTAAATGTAAGTTACGTGTATGCTAGAGGTAAGTTACTTGCATGCTAGAGGTAACTTACTTGTATGCTGAAGGTAAGTTACGTGTATATTAGAAGTAAGTTACTTGTATGCTAGAAGTGAGTTACTTGTATGCTAAAAGTAAGTTTCTTTGTATGCTAGAAGTAAGATACTTGTATGCCAAAAAGTAAGTTACTTGTCTGCTAAAAGTAAGTTAGTTGTGACATAAAAGTAAGTTACTTGCGACATTAAGTAAGTTACTTGTGACATAAATGTATGTTACTTGAGGACTCCAAGTAACTTACTTTGAAGTGATATTTAACTTGATTCACAACCTCTGAGTACTACCGTCCCAGAGCTTCTATTTAGTTCTATCATGGGCTGGAATTTTTTAGGCTACTTTTTTATCTAATGCAAACACAATAAAAGAGTTACTTGTTTGCGTAGGCTAACAGGTAAGGAAGGGAACGGTGGTACATTTCCTCCACAAAGGGTTACCAAACTCCAAGCTCTCAGGTTAGAATTGGGCTGAGATTACACAAGGTATACACCCAAAGAGGAAATAAAGCCCTACGAAAAGAGAATAATACGAACCTTCAGCGACACAAATTCCTTGAAGCTCTTGGAGAACCGAATCTTTCTCGATGCCTCTAGCGCACACAGGTGCAGTATCGGGTGCGAAAACAAAATCTGGGATAAAGCTGTTCCTATTTCCAAAAGTGGACATTGTCATACTTTGCGTAGATAGAAAGGGTACACGAATGGGATTTTTCAGGATGTTCAAAAAATAGTCTCGGATTGGGCTGAAAACTTGTTTTTAGGAGTTGTTTTGGATGCTGATCTCGAATCTGAGGGCCATTGATCAATATTCGAAAAAATCCATCTGATTTGGCCCGAAGCTTCAAAATGGGAAAACTTTGCTGGAAAACTCCACTTTTGACGATTTCGAGAATGCTAGGATCAATGCGCCTCAAAACTTGTACGTAGGGGTTATTCGGCCTGCCTAACACGCATCTGCAACCCGTTTGTCGATTTTCGATAGATTACGGTAGATTGCGGTGGGTATACGGTAGCTCGGTCAAAGTCTCAGATTTGACTCAAAATTCCACTGTGGGTGTTATTTGGAACGCCGAACACGATTTTGAGCTTCATTTTTCCAAATTTTAGGGTAAGTAACGCTAGTTAAAAAGCATTTCGTCTACCGTAACCTACCGTAACCCTAGGCCCTAGGTCAGGCAAGGAATAGACCCTAGATTCGGGTTCAGCGCCTAAAATAACCTCAAGCTTTTGAGCCACATCCAAAAAAAATTTTCTCAACATTCTGAAAAATCCCTGATGGGTACCTTTTTTTGAAGCAAGAAAAATGCCATTTTTTTGGGATCCGCGCAGCCATTTAGAGAATTTTAAGCACGGATTATTAATGTACTGTCACAGACCTACAGCAACGACAAAATGGTTTTCCAAATCTCCACGGGAAGTTAAAACCAGCCGAAGTAAGGGTGGGGCCTTTAAGAACACGTTTTTTTCGCAAATCTTTGTAAGGCCGATGCAACAACGTGACCGAGAGTTGGTTCGGGACCCAACTACACTCTATAAAACTTCGTAATTCACATAATTCGAGGCGCAAGCTGCGCGCGCGATGCCCCAGCCTCCGTCTGCCCACCGCTCTCTCACTGTCTCTGACCTCCGCTCCGCACCAGCACGCGTATGAACCATGTGAATTTCGTTTCGCCGTTTTAAAGCCCGTATGTGGGCAGGTTTTTTTGACCTCTCAAAATTGCGGAAGTAAAAGGTGCTTCGGATTGAAAAAGCAAATTTCATTCGAAATGACATTCTTCGCAGAAAGGACTTCAATTGTCAGAAAGACACTGTCGTACGCGAGCCACGTATTTGCGGTGTAACTTAAAGGCACAGTCCAACCTCAGAGGTAATTTTTGATATTTTGGTCCGGTCGCCGTTTATAGCAACCCTGCCAAGCGCGAAATCTCGATTCGCTCAAACAAGCAAGTAAAGGCTTGGAAAAGTTCGATCACGCCCCCTTGAAAGAAAAAATGGGCAACGCCCACTGGCAGGTTTCCGACCTCAATAGGGAAGAGACGCGCGAACTGTGGTGCGCGCGAAGCGCGCACCTGATTTGGAAAAGGATTGCTTCTGCGCACACCCCTCGCTACAGAATCTCGGTTTAGAAGATAGTTCCAGACTTGGCATTCTTACAAAATGTAGAGCAGTAAAGGTTCTTAACACTGCCCAAGTTTCAGAAAAATCTGCTCTGTGGTTCTCGAGATATTGACAAATTAGTGAATTTTAAAATGTGTGTGTGTGTGTGTGTGTGTGTGTGTGTGTGTGTGTGTGTGTGTGTGTGTGTGTGTGTGTGTGTGTGTGTGTGTGTGTGTGTGTGTGGGTGTGTGTGTGTGTGAGTCCGTGAAACTTTCGAATGATAAGAAACATGGTTGGCCAATTGAGAGAAATGGAGTGGTATTGTGATAAGAGTGAATTGATTGCAAGCGTTAGAGTAGGTCTCCTTTACGTCCATCAGGAACCGTATGCACACCGTTTATTGTGCGGGGTCCGACTGGAATTGTGCCATGCGCAAAGGAACGTGCGCGGTACCCAACTGGAAGTGTGCCAAACGCCACAAAACGTGTTTAGAATCCGATTGAAAGTGCGCCAAGCGCCAGGAAACGTGCGCGGGACCCGAATGAAAATGCGCAAAGCGCAGGGGAGAGAGTGCGAGACCCAACCAAGAGTGCGCCAAGCGCCGGCGAATGCGTGCGGAACCCCAACGGAAATGTGCCAAGAGCCACAGAATGTGTGTGGAACCTGACTGGAAGCGCGCCAAGCGCCAGGGAACCTGCGCGGAACCCAACTGAGATTTCGCCGAGCGCCGGGAAACGTGTTCGGGACCCAACTAGGAGAGCGCCAAGGGCCGGGAAAAGTGGGCGGGATCTAATTGGAAGTATGCCAAACCCCACAGAACGTGTGTGGGACCTGACTGAAAGTGCGCCAAGCGACGGGGAACGTGCGCGGGACCCCAATTAAAAAGCGCCGAGCGCCGGAGAAAATGTGCGGGACCCAACTGGGAGCGCGCCAAGGGCCGGGGAAAGTGAGCGGGATCTAACTGGGAGCACGCCAAGCGCCGGAGAACGTGTGCGGGACCCAACTGGGAGTGCGCCAAGCGCCGTGGAAATTGTGCGGGACCCAACTGGGAACGCGCCAAGCGCCGCGGAACGTGTGAGGAACCCAAATTCGGGTGCGCCAAGCGCCGAGGAAAGCGTGAGGGACCCAACTGGGAGTGCGCCAAGCGCCGGGGAAAGTGTGTGGGATTCGACTGAAAAAGCGCCAGCACCGGGGAAAGAGGGCGGGACCCAACTGGAAGTACGCCAAGCGTTACGGATCGTGTGTTTGACTCAAGTGGGAGGACCGGCAAAGGAGTGAAAATCGAAAACGCGGTTGCGATTCATCCGTTCATCTAGAGACGATTATAAATTGCCACCGGCACAAAATTCTCACGTTAAACAAAATTGATGATAACCAGTTGATAAAGGGCAGGGTAAAAAAGAAATTGAAAGCGGTGTGTTTTCATTCACACACCGTCATTCTCCGGAGGTGAGCGGCTGAAGCTGAACACACTAGGGATTAGGGAAACAGCCTCACCGGTGATTGAGATAACACGATATTGGGGCCTACTCATGGAAAACTCTGGTAAGAAAAACTGCTTCACTTCCGTGAGATTTTTGTGCCGGTGGCAAATTATAATCCTGTTTCATCTAGTCGTCATTCGGTTTGGAGACCAAGAAAAAGGGTGTGAACTGTGGTGGTGCTAAAGGGGTGGGCAAGTGTTATGCAAGAGGGGTCTACTACACAACTGCATGGACATATGAAAAGTCATATCTGAGGGTGTAATGTGTTTTTAAAAGGGAACCTTTGCTAAAATGAAGTGAAATTATTTAAATGTTTTGCTTTGCTACGGATTAGTATGATTTGGAAATGGAACATTCGTGAGAAACTCGTTAAAAGAGGTGAAATGTCTTATGCTACTGATTTGACATGGGAATAAACTCGAAAGAAGCGCTAAAAACTCAGTGAAATGATTCAACGTTGATTTGGCTGTGCACTTGTTTACTGAACAACAAAAATTGAGTGTGACATTGAAAAACCAAATCACGCGCTTCTCTTCTGAAATCAACCTAACGCTTGCAGTATAGGTTAACAAGTCTCAGGTCCTTGCAAAATTATGTTGCGTCTCCCACCTCAATCATTCAGAAATATTGATTTCCAAGCATTACTAAATTATTTGACGCGTTCGCTTCCCACTGAATATCAATTAATGAAAGTGGAAATAAAATCACGTAGTGTGTTTATGCGAATGTCGTCAAGTAAGAGAGCTGCTGTCACACGAATACATAAATGCTGAAAAAGAAGTGCGTGATTTGGTTTTTCAATGTCACACTCAATTTTTGTTGTTTAGTAAACAAGTGCACAGCCAAATCAACGATGAATCATTTCACTGAGTTTTTAGCGCTTCTTTCGAGTTTATTCCCATGTCAAATCAGTAGCATAAGACATTTCACTTCTTTTAACGAGTTTCTCACAAATTGTGGTGAGCGCGAAGCGCTCACCAGGATTTGGCTTTGATCTCTTCCCGCGCGGATGCCCTACAATGAGATCACCTATTCATACCGTCAACAGAGGTATGAGCTGTACACTATTCGACGCGCTGCAAGAAATTACATATGTGTGCACCTTTTCATCCCAACTGGTCCCCGCTTTCTAAAGTTATGACCTCTCAAAGTACGCAAAATGTTCTCCACCACCGCCTCCGCCTCCGCCTCCGCCTCCGCCTCCGCCTCCGCCTCCGCCTCCGCCTCCGCCTCCGCCTCCGCCTCCGCCTCCGCCTCCGCCTCCACCTCCGTCCGTCGAAAACCATTTTTTTGGAAGGCGTGGACCAAATCGCTCGAAAAATTGTGACTAGAGGTAATCGGCCACGGGAATGACGAAAATAATTGTCAGAACTCACCATAATGACTTCTGGGCCCCTAACAGGCGTTTGAAACTCGGAAACCGGCCTCTCAAGAATAGTTTATGAAAATGGTGGGTTTTTCGTTATCAGTCATTGTTTTAGACTCCATATAAACACCTTGCTCTCCAGGGTGGTGTACTTTGAACGTCCGGCTGGGAAGAGGACGCTGTGTGGGTTGATGTACTTGACCGCGGCGCGTATTCGTTCAAAGCGCACCATCGATAAGAAGGCGTCGCAGGATGTGCTGAAGTGTCTGTTGACTATGTGAGACCTCAGTAGGGGTGTGCATCACGTCGTAGAATGTGTGCAGGACCGTAGTAGGAGTGGACAGGACATCATGGGACGTGTGCAGGACCCCAGTAGGGGTGTGCAGGACGTCGTAGAATGTGTGCAGGGCCTCAGTAGGAGTGTGCAGGACATCATGGAACGTGTGCAAGACCTTAGTAGGAGCGTGCAGGACATCATGGGACCTGTGCAGGACCTCAGTGGGAGTGTGCAGGACATCATGGAACGTGTGCAGGACCGTAGTAGGAGTGGACAGGACATCATGGGACGTGTGCAGGACCCCAGTAGGGGTGTGCAGGACGTCGTAGAGTGTGTGCAGGACCTCAGTAGGAGTGTGCAGGACATCATGGAACGTGTGCAAGACCTTAGTAGGAGTGTGCAGGACATCATGGGACCTGTGCAGGACCTCAGTAGGAGTGTGCAGGACATCATGGAACGTGTGCAGGACCGTAGTAGGAGTGGACAGGACATCATGGGACGTGTGCAGGACCCCAGTAGGGGTGTGCAGGACGTCGTAGAATGTGTGCAGGACCTCAGTAGGAGTGTGCAGGACATCATGGAACGTGTGCAAGACCTTAGTAGGAGTGTGCAGGACATCATGGGACCTGTGCAGGACCTCAGTAGGAGTGTGCAGGACATCATGGGACCTGTGCAGGACCTCAGTAGGAGTGTGCAGGACATCATGGATCGTGTCCAAGACCTTAGCAGGAGTGTGCAGGACATCATGGGACCTGTGCAGGACCTCAGTAGGAGTGTGCAGGACATCATGGAACGTGTGCAGGACCGTATTAGGAGTGGACAGGACATCATGGGACGTGTGCAGGACCCCAGTAGGGGTGTGCAGGACGTCGTAGAATGTGTGCGGGACCTCAGTAGGAGTGTGCAGGACATCATGGAACGTGTGCAAGACCTTAGTAGGAGTGTGCAGGACATCATGGGACCTGTGCAGGACCTCAGTAGGAGTGTGCAGGACATCATGGAACGTGTGCAGGACCGTAGTAGGAGTGGACAGGACATCATGGGACGTGTGCAGGACCCCAGTAGTGTGCAGGACGTCGTAGAATGTGCGCAGGACCTCCAGCAGGAGTGTGCAGGACATCATGGAACGTGTGCAAGACCTTGGTAGGAGTGTGCAGGACATCATGGGATCTGTGCAGGACCTCAGTAGGAGTGTGCAGGACATCATGGAACGTGTGCAAGACCTTAGTAGGAGTGTGCAGGACATCATGGTACCTGTGCAGGACCTCAGTAGGAG
This sequence comes from Aplectana chamaeleonis, assembly GCA_029168955.1. NCBI lineage: Eukaryota > Metazoa > Nematoda > Chromadorea > Rhabditida > Cosmocercidae > Aplectana > Aplectana chamaeleonis. The sequence goes on along the minus strand of JAPDOI010000046.1, from coordinate 989,337 downwards.
TGTGCAGGACATCATGGGACCTGTGCAGGACCTCAGTAGGAGTGTGCAGGACATCATGGGTCGTGTGCAAGACCTCAGTAGGAAAGTGCAGGACACCATGGGACCTGTGCAGGACCTCAGTAGGAGTGTGCAGGACATCATTGTACGTGTGCAGTACCGTAGTATAAGTGGGCAGGACATCATGGGACGTGTGCAGGACCCCAGAAGGGGTGTGCAGGACATCATGGGACCTGTGCAGGACCTCAGTAGGGGTGTGCAGGACATCATGGATCGTGTGCAAGACCTTAGTAGGAGTGTGCAGGACACCATGGGACCTGTGCAGGACCTCAGTAGGGGTGTGCAGGACATCATTGTACGTGTGCAGGACCGTAGTAGAAGTGGGCAGGACATCATGGGACGTGTGCAGGGCCCCAGAAGGGTGTGCAGGACATCATGGGACCTGTGCAGGACCTCAGTAGGGGTGTGCAGGACATCATGGATCGTGTGCAAGACCTTAGTAGGAGTGTGCAGGACACCATGGGACCTGTGCAGGACCTCAGTAGGAGTGGGCAGGACATCATTGTACGTGTGCAGGACCGTAGTAGACGTGGGCAGGACATCATGGGACGTGTGCAGGACCCCAGAAGGGGTGTGCAGGACGTCGAAGAATGTGTGCAGGATCTCAGTAGGAGAGTGCAGGACATCATGGAACGTGTGCAGGACCTTAGTAGGAGTGTGCAGAACATCAAAGGACGTGCGCAGGACCTCCGTTTAATGTCCAGGACACCGTATGCAAGTCATGCCTCCGAATCAACAAGAGCGATAGGCGATTGCGCCAGAACAAGGCTATTGCAATCTCACTCGAGTTGGCTCTAAAATTTTCTAAGTTCTGACTCCGAATTCGCTACATCTTCACTACCGCTGGTGTTGTTTTTCTGCTTGTAGTCCAGGCAGATCCTCAACTGCTGACCTCTGGAGAAGGACGGTGTGTGAATGAAGACACACCGCTCTTCACTTCTTTTATCTTTATCATTGATCAATTGGGTATCATCGAATTTGTTTAAGAGAGCCGAATAACATCATTCCTAAGGTTACGGTAGTCCTCTTCTAGCGCACTTAACTATCGTTCGTGCTGGAAATCAATTTCCACTTTCAGGCTCAATTTTATGATTGAGCCCGGTAGACCACACTGGTAAACTTTGGCGCGTCAAAAATGTTGGACGATGAGGTTGGAAGGCGTCAAAGATTAATATCCGCCACCAATTGTCACCAGTCATCTAGCACTTTTTCCTAGAATATTGGTGCGACCGTAAGACAACAGGAAAAATAGTTACGGCACGAACTCCACATGCAAAAAAACTCTTAAAATGATTTTGGCGCGAAATTCAAATTCGTATTTAAAATGTGTTCCGATTGACTTTTCTTTAATGAAGAAGGGAGTTGAAAGAAGAATGAAGGTTTTTCATGGGCCCCTTCAACATTTTCGTTCACTAGAGGGCCAAGCTACGCAAAAACATGAAAAAATAATATACGGTTTTCTGCGCGTACGATGTATTTAACTATCGTTCTTGTTCCGAATCAGACATATGGGCCGGCGCAGACGAGCCACGTCAGCAAGAACCGGTGAAGTTTGGCTAGAGCGACTGACCCTGGGTCTATCCTAGACGGGGTGAGGCCACCCAAGACTCATAGAAATGATGGAAAGTTCTGATAAAAGATGTCTGATACTGCTATCAATCATTGTATTTATAGAAACCTCATGAAAATACTCCGACTGGTAGCCTTACCAATGGGTGGTTCATTTCACTTCTGTCTTGAATTTGAATGGTGGGTGCCCTCTCCCCTGTTCTAGGATTGTGCCCCAACCCTGTACAATTGGGTCATTTTAAAACTCATTTCTTCATTTTCTCGATTTTTAAATTCAAAAAAGTATATGCCTTGTATCTTGTCTGTAGGAAGCCGCGTTGCAACTATTATCTTGCAATCCTAGCAGCTGTTTCTTCATTTCTACCACTATGTTTCAAAGAAAAACAACTTGCCTTTTAGAGCTTGACGATATTGTAGAAGGGAAACCCTTGTAAAAAGTTGTGAAATTTCTGAAAGTTGGGCTCCGCAGAAAAGGTCAAGGATTTGGCATTGCTCCTAAATGTCGTGAAATTGTCTTATTGGATTTGGCTCTCAACTTGATTTTTTCAAATGTAGTGAAATTGTCGAATTGATTTGGCTGTGATGATACTATATGCAGATAACATAATCATTAAATGTAGTGAAATTGTTGCAAACGGATTTGGCAGGAGCTCTATCAATTATCACAGTCAAATCACGCGTCAGAAGGGGTTTTCCTTGGAGCGCATATTGAATCGAATGAGAACAGGAATAAACCTAGCAGCAAAACGTTTCTATACAATGCGAACCGTGAAAGCGTTGAGGACACGAAGACATAGTCAGTAGCGAGTAAATTGCGTTAGATTTCGTTTTCATGAATTTTATCTCATCGGTGAGGGAAGGTCTGGTACCTGAAAAGGCCACACTGAAAAGGCAGAATAGCATTTGGAAACCTTAATTCTAGCCCATAAGGCCACGTTTCGTTCAGCATTGTTGACTGAGGATTATTATTTTTTTCTTTTTGTCTTCATTCGCTCGCCAGAGGACCTTCTGACGCATGATTTGACTGTGATAATTGATACAGCTCCTGCCAAATCCGTTTGCAGCAATTTCACTACATTTAATGATTATGTTATCTGCATATAGTATCATCACAGCCAAATCAATTCGACAATTTCACTACATTTGAAAAATCAAGTTGAGAGCCAAATCCAATAAGACAATTTCACGACATTTAGGAGCAATGCCAAATCCTTGACCTTTTCTGCGGAGCCCAACTTTCAGAAATGTTTCATTTCCAAATCATACTAATCCGTAGCAAAGCAAAACAGTTAAATAATGATTTTATTCAAACTCTATGTTCTTCCTTTTATTTTCAGTCTGGCTTTATATTGTGACCTGCTTCAGAATGATGGCTGCGAATAACGAGAAAATGCAGGCTCGAGACAACTCGTCCGCAAACTTCTACCAGTTCAAATTTTAGATTTTTGCGAAGCCGTAACTCAGTTCGTAGTGAGTCCTGAGCGATTTTGAAGACACAGTTATGATCAGCGTGAAATTTTCTCCAAGATGGGCAGAAAAACGAAAAATCGATTCTGAGCTTGGACTGTGGCTTTAATGCTTGATGGAAGCGGAGGTTCTACTATTGTCGTCGCCCTCTTTACTCCCACCGCCGAGCGGCACGGCACAGTAAGGTCGGCATCATACTTCCGTCGCGGCGATGCGTGAAACAAAACAGTATCGATCGATCGCGGCGACATTGCGCCTTGGAGGGAATCGATTGTTTTTAATAGGCACGAAGGTAGTTCGTGGAGTTAAACGGAATGAGATCCTTATCCGAGAACAATTGACAGCGTCGCTTTTAACCAAATTGCCAAAATTTTCAGCAAATATGCATATCGCCGCGATTTTATCACAAAGTTGCCCAATAAATAGCGGTGCAGATGTAATCGCGGCGATATGCAAGTTTGCTCAATATTTCCGAAACCTGTTTGAAAACAAATATTTCAACGCCCCCCCCCCTCGGATGAAAATATCATTCATTCCATTTCATTCGAGATACTGTTCTGCTCGTCAAAACAATTGATCCCCTCAGAAGCGCCGTATCGCCACGATTGATCGATACTGCTCTTTCTCACACATCGCCGCGACGGTAGTATGATCCGGGCCTAAGGCCAATGGTATAGTTCTGCGACACCCGGTCGCGTCGCTCTGCACAGCCTCCCGCCCTCCGGTCAATTGTATATGTTGTCGCTGTCATGAGCGACAGTCAAGACATTTAGCACAATTCGTGGCGGGACCAGCATTGGAGCAACGGCACTGGCCGTCGTAGGAACAGATGTTGCGTGTACGTCGCAGCGACGTGTCGCGGAGGGCTAAGATACTGCAAATGTGCCGATGCCTGTTGTTGCCACTGTCGCTGTCGCTGTGCAGCGCACTGCGACAGCGACAGATGTAGGCTATTGGTATAGTTCTGCGACACCGGGTCGCGTCGCTCTGTACAGCGACAGCGACGCGTCCCGCCCTTCAAATCTGTCGCAGAGCGCTGCGCAGCGACAGCGACATTGGCAATGACAGGCATCAGCACATTTGCAGTATGTCAGCCCTCCGCGACACGTCGCTACGACGTATATCTGTTCCTACGACGGCCAGTGCCGTTGCTCCGATGCTGGTCCCGCCACGAATTGTGCTATATGTCATGACTTTCGCTCATGACAGCGACAAAGTATATCATTGACCTAACATCGGCATGGATCCTAATGAGAATTTGCGTTCCCCACTGGAGGTTGGCGCAAACTCGCTGCACATATGTCATGGCATATGGCACCGAGTTCGCGCCAACCTTCAATAGTGAACGCAAAGTCTTATTAGGATCCATGCCGACGTTACATTTCAGCGATATTGATCACGCGGTGTGACACAATCGATATTACAAGATTTCACTTCGGTGAGCCGCCTGGCGACAGAAGAATAAAGGACGGCTTACGGCGAATCCCAGGACCGAGTAACTCCTTGAGTAACCCTGAATTTTGGAGAAAAACTGCCGTCAAAACTGCAACTTACCCCTCAACCTCTGCGGAGAGGTAAATGGGCTTCGGGACAACAAATGGGGGCGAATTAGTTAACTGCCCAAGAGTTTTATCTGTAGCCCATGTTGGTTCGCTTTTCGCGTTTCTCCAGACGCCAAAGTAGAGTTCACGTAATAATTTTGGTCTGATGAATGGGCGGGGCTGCGGCGGTCGGTCACCGCGCGCGCGAACGAAACCCCATTGGCCAGTGACGCCGCCATTACCGCCTGGTCCATGCGTCACACTTAATCGAGTACGGAAACCATACAACTGCATTGTTTGTAAATATGAACGTTTCGTGTCCAATCATATCAAAATAGTATGATATACTGTGCTTCTCTGGGCCAAATTCCAGTCCGCAATTGCGTCTCGACACGCTTTACAGCCCAGCTCGGGTCAGTCGAGTTTCCAGCGCTAAGGCCGACTCGACATGGCTTTTTTATACAGTTTTCTTCAATATCGTATAGTTTCCAGTTTCTAAAACCCACCTGGAGTCAACGGATCGGCGGCTGCGGCGCTGGAAACTCTTCCGACTCGAAAGCGCGCGCCCGCGAAGGGTGTCGAGACGCAATTGCGGACCGGAATTTGGCTCAGAGAAGCACAGTACCCTCCTCTTTATTTCCGGTGATTGATTTTTTTCCAAATGAGCAAAAACTTTATTGATTGTCTCACAAGGGAACTCCTTTTGGTCAAACTGGCCGTTCCAAGTGAATTGTGCTTTTCTAGAATCATTTTTGGACGTAAAGTCCAAATATGCTCATCGCAACTGCCTAGACACACTCTGAAAGAAATTATGGGCGTTTGTTAAGGCCTCGCGGCAAGATAAGGGTAACCCCCTCTTTAATTTTTAGGGTGTTTAAAAAAATCGGATTCGGCTCAAAACTTGTTTGTAGAAGTAATCTAGGGTGCTGAACACGAATCTGGAGTCCGTTTGTCAAAATACTGTAGGTTACGGTAAGTACCATTCTATTTAGGAACAATGCCTACCTTAATAATTCGAAAATCGACAAATGGACATCGAATTCTTATTCAGCACCCCAAACGACGCCCCAAATAGAAGTTTTGAATTAAATCTGAAACATTGACCCAACTACCGTATACCCACCGTAATCTACCGTGGACTGTCAAAAATCGATAAACTGACAGCAGATTTGTGTTTAACCCCTAGAGGAACGATTTAAGCCACATCTGTATCCACATTCTGGATATCGCCAAAAGTCGATTTTGCCTTCAAATTTTCTACCGGTGGGAAGCTTTGAACGAATTTAGCCGAAAACTTTGGGAAAACGACAAATAGACCTTAGATTCAGGATCAACACCCCAAATAACCATCATGGGAGGATTTTAAGCCAAATCTGGAATATTTTTCTTCAACGCTTTTTGTTTAACGATATTGATATACTTGAACGCTGAACCGAAAGTCCGGAAAGTCCAAAACGCTATCAGTCTTTTGGGGGTTGTTTTTATTTATTTATTTATTTTATATACGTCGCATAAGGCAAGCGTTGTATAAAATGCATGTCAAGTACCAAAAGTCAACGAACAGATACTAATAATACAAGACCTTCTTCCCTGCTTGTAGCTTGAAGGCGCGAAACCCAAGCGGGTGGAGTAGAGAGCCAATTTTTAGAGAAACAAAAATGTCCCCCGCTCGACAAGTAAAGCTCGGAGATCGGATAGTTGTTATCGGTGTGCTAAAAGAGATTTTCACTGAGCTTCCCCGTGTTCTAGAGAGTGCAAGACGACAAAACCTAGAGACTTTCACTCTAATGGAGCCAGCAAGCATTTTGGAGACAACACAAGCGTCGCTCAACTGCCTGCGTGACTCCAGAGTATGTAAATTGAGCATCCGATTCCTTGTTATGGAGGGTGGCATTCTATCATAGGAATAAGAGCTGGCTCTAAGAAATATTCTACGAGCAAAGCTCTCCTGAACTTTCTCAAAAGTGCCAATGTTTTTTTTCCCTATGAGGACAAAAGGCGGACGCCCCACTTTCTGCAATGGGTCTGATCTAAGTCTTATGGGCTCTAACGAGCAGGTGCTCATCAGGCAGCGTCAAACCTTTGAATATGAGCAAAGTACGAGCGAATGCTTTATTCTGCAAAAATTTCAGCGCTCAGAGAAATCAAGAATGTTATTATAGCGAAAGCCGAGGTCTTTGACGCTTGTGACAAAGCCTAGCTAATGCTCCGCAAGTCTGTACGCCAAGAGAGTGCTAGATCCTTCGATTCTCATGCATACGGCTTTCTCTGGTGCAAGTGACAATTTCCAAGTCCGATACCGGTTCAAAATACTGCCCAAGGCAGCTTGCAGTCTATCATGGTCGGCTGCAGTCTCAACTACCCGGTAAACTTTGAGATCATCAGCGTATTGTTTGCATTCAACTCGACAGAGCTCCAAAATTTAGGAAGCTCAGCTGCATAAAGCGCAAACAGAATTGGAGACAAGACGCCACCCTGCGGAACACCACTCATTACTGCTCTGCTACATACATGAGAAACTACTCCCAATCTTGACCTGAAACGTTCTCTGACATAAAGAAGCATCCAACCAGCTGACAGCCAACCGATGGAACTTCAGCAATGAGATTTGCTGCAGAAGAAAAGAGTGGTCTACCTTATCGAACGCTTTTGAAAAATCGAAATAAACGATATCGCAAACCTTTTTGGAATCTAGATAATCACTCCAGCCATTGATACACTGGAGCAGGTTGGTTTCCACTGACTTTCCAAGCACAATGCCGTGTTGATTGGCTGGAAGATGTCATTCCTCTCAAGATGATCCAAAATGTGTTTTTTCAATATTTTCTCAAAAATTCTGCAAAAGAATGAGGTGATGCTAATTGATCTGTGAATCTCGATAGCACTAGCAGGCCCTTTTCTTAAAATGGGAGTGACAAAAGAATGCTTCCACCTGAGAGGAATTTCAGAATAACACAGTAAATGATTTAAATAGTAGGAGAAGGGACCCGAACGACGTGAGCAATCTTTTTTTTTTACAAAAAACAGAGGGCACAAGATCCGGAGTAGGGGACATAGAGAAAGGCAAATCCATCAAAACTTTGTATAGTGAGGTACCGTCAAACCTTATAATATTGACATTGGAAATTCCACTTTTGGATCGAAACTTGGTAAATCCCCTCCACCCTCAGTAAAAACCTCACCAAATTTGTCAGCAAGCAGGTTGGGTTTAACATCATCTGAAATGACAAAAACTCCGGACCTTTCTAAACCAGGAAGGAATATTACAGTTTGGTTTCAGCTTCTTGTTCAGAAAATTGAAAAAGGCCTTCTTGTCGCTTCCAACCAGGATTTTCTTTTGAAAATTTTTTTGTACCTTGGTTTTGGGTCCTGAACGCGATTATGAGGTCCGTTTTCGGATTTTCGAAAGATTACTGTCGTTTTTGGAGGGTACAATAGGTTCGAATATCGGAGAAAAATAGCCTATAACTTTTTTTCAGAGTGACTCTTGGCAGCTGCAAAAGGCACATTCGGACTCTACGTCAAAAATGATTCTAGAAAAGTACATTTCATTCGGAATGACATGTTTGGCTAATATTAGTCTCCTTGTGAGATAATTGGGGTGTGTTCTTCATCAGAATACATAGACCCTGTAGGAGCCGAATGGAATTATGTGGGTTACTATTTGAGCAGGTGTGAACCTTTGGATTTCACATAGTAATGATAATGCTGGAGCCGCAGTTCGCTACCTTGGCAACGGACGCCTTGTTCTCTAAGGTGATCAAAGCCTGTCTCACATTTCCAGTTCATTATTGAACTCCAGCTTCCCGTTTTTTCTCCCTTGCGATTTTCATATCGCAATGAGTCGCATCATTTGAGCAGAGATTTTTCGTTTCGAATAAACACTTGGGATCACCAAATCCTTACATCAACGATGAGATGACTAATGTTCCTATTTTTGCAATGATAGGTAATAATAATATTAGAATTATCATAATGGAACGCTTGCTCAGGAAAGTCCGGGTTGGGTGAGCGTGCGAACTTTGTACCAACTGTTTTTTTTTGCGTGAAAGCAACCCAACAAGACATTTTAAAGTACGTTCCACTTCTTGACAAACAGAAAAACACAAAATACATGCGGAATTTTTTCATTCATTCGCTATACATTTTCCTTTCTCTTCACCCTTCGCGTTTATCGAACCCACTCAAAGCGGAAGACGCTAGTTTCTGAAATGCTCGCCCATCATACAGTCGATAACCCCAGATAAAGGCGGTGGTGCGGTTGCGGCCGATACACAAGGGGCACGGTAGATATTCGACGCTTTGCCAAGATCGTCTGCATTTACCAGGTGATTTGTTGCTATCTTTCTTTTTTTCAGTTTGTTTTTGTTCTGTTTATGTGCGTTTGTTATGGGTGGTGTACGTTAGCGATATTTTTTTTGGAAGCATTTTCACCTGAAGATTTATTAAAAGATCATGGAAATTCCAACGGGGGCCACTTCATCTTATTATTTTCGCTTGGCTGAGGGAAAATTATCGACACATACTGCTTGTGAAACATTCTAGAATTCAGGAACACAATAATTCGCCAGTAGATGCAGTCCACCTAATCGAATCAGTGGGGTGAATAGACGGGGCTGCGACGGTAGACCGCCGCGTGCGATCGAAACCCTGTTGACCGGTTATGCCGCCATCGCCGCACGGCCAGCTGCCTGCTCCATGCGTCAGACTAAATATAATACAGAAACCAAGTCCATGGCAAAAAGACAATGGCGCGGTTGCGTGCTTCCACAAACAATAAGCATACTGTATAGGCTGTAAAAATTGAGATTCCCGTAGTTTCTGGGTGTGCAGGTGCGAAGCGAAGGTTAGAGACAGCCAGACGGTAGACGGCATCGCGCGCACACGCAGCGCGTTCAGTGATGGGCATTTTGTTTTTCTACAAAGGATAGCCATGGCAGGGTAGGTTCCAAATTCGCCATTAAGCGACAAGGAAATATTTTATGATTTTCTCTCATTTCATGATTTTTTCTGTTTCTTTTGAACTTTCGCTTTGTTCCTGTGTAAATTTTTAGTAATGACTTTAAGTGTATTGCTTGTTGTGTTTGAGGACCAACCGTTTTTACGTTTACGGCGCTTTTTTTGTCAAAATTTGAGGGAAAATTGGAAATGAACTGTCGATGATGGCGGGATGTCCGCAAACTTGGAACCAAGCCACTTATGACTGCAATTTGCTTAGAGAAAACGCGCAACCTCCCCGCCGTCTTTTTCAGTTGCCGTGGACTGTAACTACTGGTTTAGTCGTTGGTTGTAACGCATCTTGACAAAAAAACCTATCTCCAATATACAAATCATCTACGCATTCGCGTTCAGTCCGCAATGTGCACGCCGGTTGCAAAAGCGTGCTGCGGGCGGTTGCGAGTATCCTGAGACAGGGCTGTGTGATCACCAAGCCTACAGGGATCACCCGGGAACCAAAGGGTCCTCGCAACCGCCCCGCAGCACGCTTTCGCAATCAGCGTGCACTTTGCGGGCTGAACGGCATTGCGTAGATGAACAGTATTTAGTGTGTTGGACGTACCCGCAACACCGCTTTTTTCCGGGGCAGTGGATTGTAGCCATGGTTCACGAAGAAAAGCGCATACCATTTCCGATGTTTTTCTGAGCTAGGCCGGGCTACTATACGATAATGGCGGAAAAACCCAAGAAAAACCTTTATTTCATAAGAAAAACTAATTTTAAATCTCCTGCACTCCGCGCTGTAATTGTTTCCAATTCTTTTTGCTCTACACGGCCACTCCATAGTATTTGTCCTGAGGTTGTTTTGAATTCAAAGTTTGCAGAATTATAGTTTTCGAAGTTTCTCTGCGATCGTACGACATTCCACTATTTCGTGTTAGATGAGCTACCTACAACTCCTCCTCAGACCCCACAGTCATTTTTAGGGTTTGTCATGAGAGCTATTCATCTTTTTTGCCTTGAGGCTCTGTGCTAGAGTATGTCAACGATTATTCGGAAAACGAATATTCGCCCGAATAAACGAATATTCGAATATTCGATTATTCGAAAAGGTCAATTTATCGAGTAATTCGTTTACTCAAATATTCGGGAAAGTCAATTTCTCTAGTGATTCGTTTATTCGTTTATTCGAACGTCCCAATATTCGAATACTCGGCCGAATAAACGAATAATTCCAGAAAAATAGGAAGCAGAGTCTCCGGCACATTTCCATTTTTACGGTCCAAAGGTGAAATGTCTCCAACCAAACAGGGTGCTATTTTAGAGGTGGGGAGCCACTAGGGCTGGGTGCACTTGGCCCCGCCCATTTTACCATGCCGCACTAAATTTTTAGCATTACCCGGTGTTTCCCTCCCCTGCCAAAATCAGGATTGCAGCACGGAAAAATGGGCGTGGCCAGATGCGATACAACAGTGCCCCCCCCCCGCTTAGATAGCACCCCAAACTGATAAGAAATTCGGATATTGTTGGTAGATATTGCTTAAAAAATCCAGAGACTTTGATGGTGTCGTTTAACAACTACTCTTAGTGATAAATGTTGGTTTGAATACTCTTATGATATAATGTGTAATGTCTCTTTTATGGAAGTACATTGGCATAGCTTTGATTTATAAATACCATACAAAAAAGGTCAGGAAAGTTGGTAGTGCCGCGAACGGGGGTTCAATTATGCGTACTCGGTCCGTTCTTTTCGTTCGAACACGCGTGATTTTGGTCGGATATTCGAATTGTTCGTATTCAAATCATTCGAATAATTCGATTATTCGGAAAAGTCGAATTTTCGGATAATTAGCTTATTCGAATATTCGGAGAAGTAAATTTTCCGAATTATTCGTTTATTCGAATATTCGTGGGAGTCAATTTTCCGAATTATTCGTTTATTTGAATATTTTAAAGTTTTTATTCGTTTGATATACTCTACTGCGTGCCCTACTACAGTTGGACGTCGTACTAGTACACGTCAAGATGTTTCACCACAATATGCTTAGATGGTCGCCAAGCGTTTGCTTCTAGACGCATTATCGCATTAAACCATCGAAGCCACAGTGCCGCTCTCACTCATTGACGTCGAACTATTTTTTTGCTTTTTCTTCAGCGTTTGTCCCGCTCTAATGCGGGGTCCGCTTTTCTTATGCGCTGGCGCCATTTCCCCTGTCATGCGCCTGATGAGGGTGCACGCCGGCTATTCTCAAATCAGTATGCAGCGTGTCAAGCCACCGCTGCCTTGGCCATCCTTTGAGTCTCTTTCCAGGCACGTCAAGGTTGAGCCCAGCCTTGCATACCATATCACTTCCAGCGAGATTAACGCAGTTTCAATCGGAGCAACATCAAAACACTTCTTGATGTCATCGTTCGTGACATGCTCCAAGCAAGTGACACATGCTGCCCAACGTAGCATTTTCGTCTCCATTACACCAAGCCTTCGCTCTGCTTCCTTAGTAGCAGGCCAGCACTCTGCTGCATACAGCGCAACAGGCCGGACCATAGTTCGGTAAATCTTCGACTTTAGACGACCGGGCATCTTACTGTCACATTGCACTCCAGTCGCTGACGGCCACTTCAACCACGCAGCACTGACCCAGTGCTGACCTCAATATCTAGACTGTAGCCAGATATAATCGTCGAACCAAGGTACTTGAAGACGTCAGCGCGAGGGAGCTCAATACCATCGATCTTAATGGAGTCACGCTCACGTCTATCAGTGGTTAGATACTCAGTCTACCTGACGCTTAGGCAAAGCCCGAATCGAGCCAATCGGTCACTCCAGTCTCGCACATGCCGCTCGAGGTCCAATTTATCTTCATCTGCCAGCATCACAACATCTGCATACAAAAGCGTCCATGGCACTGGTCTCTGCAAGCCTTCCGCGTTGGCATCAAACACGATGACAAGTAGAAGGGGATACAAAGCAAACCCCTGGCGGAGACGGAGATAGGAAATTCGGTTGAATTTCCAGCAGCAGCTTGGATCCGACTTTTTGGATCAGTGTAGAGAACATTGACCCAGTCTATGAGCTCCTGTTGGACACCGAGCCGCCGTAATGCAAACCAGATCACTCCATGCGGAACTCGATCAAACGCCTTCTCCTAGTGGAGGAGAGCGAGATGGAACGGCTTCTCATTGACGTAAACAAAACTAACCGTTGACAGTTTTGTGGACGCGCTAAAATAGTCTTAGTCTTCCTGAAACTAGCAAAATGCATCTGGGCAGATGAAATTATTGAAGCGAGAAAATCAGAAAGGACGGAGAAGACGCTAAATTCGTCCTCGAGCACTATCTAACTACTTCCTGTCAGCGGTATTATACGTAGTTGTACACTTTTGTGAATCAAAGTTCATATCCCACTTTTCGGATATCAGATTTCAAGTTCAGCTAAGACTTCGTCCAGGGGGGCCAATTGGGCGGTGCTGAGCACCAAGCGCGCGTCGCGGTGATCTACCGTCGCAGCCCCGTCCATTCATCAGACTAAAATTTCTACGTGAACTCTACTTACAGTCACGTACGGAAATCGTTCAGAAAACAGACCTTTAATTTGTTTTCGGTAACCAAAACGGCCCCCTGTGTGAAGTTTGAAGGAAATTGTTTCTCGACCTATTATAGCCGAAATGAAGAGAAGGAAGACCACTTCTACGCTTACGGGCTCTTGAGATTGGAAAATTTCCCGCACACTTGGAACTTTGTTCAGAGGGATGACCGAGTTGCTGGCCCCGAACATGAGGTCCGTTCTGAGATTCCAGAAAAATTACGGTACGCTAAATGGCATTATTTCCTATTCACGTGTGGCTTTTTGTAATTTTTTCAATCTACTCAGATGCATTTTGTTACTGTCAGGTAGGGATGCGTAGCTTTATTTCTGCTCTGTGAGTTTCAAGGCTACCTGTCGAAACTTGTCTGAACACATCACAACAACTCATTGCGCGATAATGGCCATATTCTCAGACCGTGCGAGGTGCGAAAACCGGACAATACACCTTGTTTTCCGATCAGGGAAGTGACTGCATGACCCCGCCTTTCCCCCACTCGAATGTGGTTACGACAGGGGTGCCTGACCTTCCCCGGTGCTCGCATTCTTGAGAGAAAAATTTGGAAAAGTGCGCTGAAATCAGTACCTAACAACAGTGAAGTCAGAGCTCCGGGACTGTGACGGCAGTGCTTCAAGGCATTGATAGCAAAGCTTCAGAGACAGCGTTCACGATGGATCTCGTTTTCGACTTTTCAGTGTGAAACAGTACGCTGGCAGAGGTAGGAGGGGATAATGTCGAAGAAAGCAGCAAAAAATCGATAAAAACGCCAGCGAAGTGACGACTTTGTTAACGCAGTATGCCTGCTCAACCCGTCCCGCCCCCGTTCTGACGAGTTTGTGCGCTCGGTTTTGAAGGCGAATTGCCAAGCAACTCCGCCACGTCCAGCCAGGTCGATTCGCGCACATTTTGCCATTAGCGCGCGCTTGCGGAACTAGCAGGGCGCGTAAGCTTCTCCGCGCCCTGTACCTGGACGTACATTAGAAACCGTAATTTTAGCTTTTTCTGAGCGCCTTCCTTCGCGGTTTCTTAACTATTCGTTAACTCACAACCTAACAATCCTATTTTTGAGTCCAACCTGGATATGATACTCATCGTGAACACTGCCTTTACAGGCACATTCCAACCTCAGAATCGTTTTTCTGTTTTTCCACCTATCTTGAAAACAGTTCCGCGCTGATTCCAACGATGTCTCTGGAATCGTAAAAGACCCCCCTGGTATCGGAGTCATGGCCCCTCGAAGTACTAAGCTGCGGAAACATGGTGGGAGAGTTGTCCGAGGCTTGCAACTTTCGTCATTTTCAACCGATGTATGCGAGCCGACCTGAATAAAGAGAGCTTGAGAATGAAGGGAAGAACGGGGCTATTGATCAGAAACTATCGTTCATCTCGCCACTGCTGAGCTCGGAAGATCGTAAAAGGGGCGTGTCAAAGTGGCTTTCTGATGTGGGAGCCCCAGGGTGGGTTCCTCCTATATTTCGCTTATTTGGAGGAATCGAGGGCTAGCACTTGGCGGGTGTTATATGGGATGGGCCTACTTTACAATTATGTGGAAGTCTCAGATTTCCTCCCTAAGCTTGGACTGTGCCTTTAAAGGCATCGTGCGCGATGAAGATCACTTTCAATTTTTTGTTGACAATCAAACAATCCGGGCTAGCTGCCAACACCCACGAGACTTGAGGCTCTGAAAATGCGCTCCTTAAAAGTTAGGGCCACCAAAAACTGCTGTGGGGTCGATCATCTACCAATTTTTCATAGAATGTTGATGCGGCCGTCAAACAACATGAAACACCTGTTGCGGCACAAACCGCACATGCAGAAAAACTGCGAAAATGACAGTGGAGGTCTACAAATGCGGAAAAACTTCAAAAACGATTTTGGCGAAGAATTCAAATTCCCTCTAACAGTGTATTCAAACTGATTTTCTTTTAAAATAAAGGTTTGTAAGCGGCTCTCTGGACATTTTTGTTCGCAAAGGAGCCCAAGCTATACAAGAACATGAAAAAATAATGTATGGTTTTCATCGTGTGCACTGCGTTTAAAGGCATCGTACGCGCTGAAATCCACTTTACATTTTTTATGCTCAATCCCTTCCTTGGGCCCTTGTGAGAACGTACAACTAGCTTGGCTGCTCAAAAACGTACCATTGTGAGCATAGAGGAAGTGGAAAGTAAGGAATTCCGTCAAAAGGGGCCGGCCCTTCCGTCAGTCATTTGGCAATTTCGCAATATTTGAGCAGAGCGTCGTGTCGCTAAGTACAGGGCATGCCACTGTACGCTGACGCACCGTCGGACGAAAGTGGCATTATCGACTGGAAAATTCTCGTCACACAACGAGCGAGGACGATGTGCAGATTGGCGTCCTCGGTGAATTGCTTCCAACGCTGCGCCAATGGACGAATTGTAGAACTGTTCCTTGCGCCCTCCGCACGCCAATGCCCCGCCGCGCGAATTTCAAATGATTTTCAGAAGTTTTTTCAAAACTTTTTTTCTGGAAAGGTTAACGTTTTTGAGCGGGCTTTTCGCTACCTTTAGTCACTATAGGAGGCTAACAACTCAAAAACGCTCAAAAACGAAACATGGTTTTCAGCGCGTACGATGCCTTTAAGGCACATACCAACCCCAGAATCGGTTTTTCGTTCTCTTATCTATCTTAAAAACGGTCGTTCAAGACCCCTGGGACCGGAGTTATGGCTTTTCAAAAATTGAGCTGCGGAGGCATGGTGGACGAGTTGTCCGAGGGTTGTAACTCCCGTCTTTTGCAGCCGCTGGGTGCGAGCTGACCTGAATGATGAGAGAGGCTCAAAATGAAGGCAAGAACGGGGCTACTGATTGGAAAGCATCCCTCATCTCGCCACTGTTGAGCTCAAAAGATCGTAAAAGGGGCTTGCCAAAGTGGCTTCCCGAGGTGGGCGCCCCAGTGTGGCTTCCTCCTATATCTCGCTGATTCGAAGGGATTGAGTGCTCGCACTTGGCGAGTGGCATGCGGGGTGGGTCTACTTGACAATTATGTGGAAATCTCAGATTTTATCCCTGAGCTTGGACTGTGCCTTCAGGGCAGTGACAGCGGGGCTTTAGCGCATGCTGGCAGGGCTTCAAGGCAGTGATGACAGGGCTTCCAGGCGGTTGCGAAAGGGCTCCGATCAAACCAAACTATCGCTTCGACGCTCGCTCCCCCGTCTGGGGGGGGGGTGCCCGGATGCTCGACGTTTCTGTGAAGCTACGCTAGCCCTATCCGGTGTGTGTTACTCTTTTAACATAATTAAAAACTTGATATTTAGTACATCTAACAACCCTCTTTTGAAGGTTAGTTCACATGGGTTGATCTGGAAGTTGTATTCGTGGTCTTCGCTATGCAATCACTCTTTCCCCATGATATGTGGCCAGAAGAGGAGTCGCGGTTTTTTTTTCGAGCTAACTTTACCCTCTTTAGAGTAGGTCCAATGAAATGGACTCGTTTGGCAATCACTGTTCTTTTCTAGTAGAGCAAGGAAGAGAGAAGGCGTCC
Organism: Aplectana chamaeleonis; assembly: GCA_029168955.1. Taxonomy (NCBI): domain Eukaryota; kingdom Metazoa; phylum Nematoda; class Chromadorea; order Rhabditida; family Cosmocercidae; genus Aplectana; species Aplectana chamaeleonis. Next base: position 972,677 of record JAPDOI010000046.1, on the reverse strand, counting down.
TTCATCAGAGTGTGACATTGAGTTCCGTAGTAAGAACCTCAGAGTTTTCCTTAGTTCAGCTCGCACAGTCTCCATGGAGATCCTGGAGTACTCGGAGTCACCAGACTATAATTCAGGAGCAGTAATATTTCGAGATTCTCACAAAGGAATTCCCAGTCCGGTTTTGTTGTGGTCTTTGACTTCCATAATTACCTCCGTCATAATATTTTTTAAAGCCACGGTCCAAGCTCAGAATCGATTTTTCGTTTTCTGCCTATCTTGGAAAAAATTCCACGCTGATCACAATGGTGTCTCCGAAATCGCTCAGAATTCACTACGAACTGAGTTACGGCTTCATAAAAATTTTGAATTTGAACTGGTAGAAGTTAACGGACGAGTTGTCTCGAGCCTGTGATTTATCGTTATTCGCAGCCATCATTCTGAAACAGGTTCCAATATAAAGCCACACCTGAAGTAAAAAGAAGAACATAGATTTTGGATAAAATCATTCGCGCGTCTCTTCCCTATTGAGGTCGGAAACCTGCCAGTGGGCGTTGCCCGTTTTTTTCTTTCAAGGGGGCGTGATCGAAATTTTCCAAGCTTTTTCTCGCTTATTTGAGCGAATTGAGATTTCGCGCTTGGCAGGGTTGCTATAAACGGCGACCGGACCACAATATCAAAAATTACCTCTGAGGTAGGACTGTGTTTTCAAGACAGTGGTCGCGATGAGAAAGTTATAGAACAGACCATGAAAATCAGTTTGATTTGCAAAAGGCTTAGAGACCACGAAAGTTAAGTGGCATGAAACGAGCTATAAATAGAGTTATTGGGATCCTAGGTTTCCTATCCGTGCACACGTGCACAGCCCCGTGCAAAAAGATCGCAGTCTCATGCTGAGCAGTCAAAAATCATTGACGTTCACAGCCAGAAATAAATGCAAATTTAGCTGATAAAAACAGCTGAAAAATAGAAATAAACCCTTTCATTCAGTGTTTAACTCGACGAGGACAGAAATGTTTGAGCAGGTCTCACCGACGGCTATTGTTCACTGATTGAATTCCAATTAAAGCCAGCTGATGTTCTTGATATTAGAGATCATCGATGCCTATGGTATGGAGTGGGCTCGTACACCACCAAAAGACAGGAAAGTTCAGGCTTGAAAATTAAGCCCAAAACCAGAGTTTCCCGCAAATTTTTCTTGTAGATCTTACTACTCCGAATCCAGAAAAGGGTTTAGAGCAGAAAAGAAGACAATCATATTTTATCGCGAGCACTGCCTTTAAATGTGAACCGTAATTGTGGTGGGCAGTTGGCTTCTTGCCAATCCTGTTCATTCCAAACCGAGAACTCAGCACTAATAGTATTCAAAGTCTCTAATTCATGCAGCAAACGCGCAAAAAAGTGCCTCGTTGGGAAGTATGAATAAGATCCCATTTTAGGATCTCACGCTCTGTAGAGCCATCAGCATTGGTCCGGTTGTGACTGTTCCGATGCTTCTCTTCAGTTCTGGCACGCTCTTTTCAAATTCTAAATAGGATTTTGCGAAGGCCTATAGTTTTCTTTGTCTGAAAAAATCTGGCCTTTGTGGATTTTAAATAGATCGTGCTCCAAAAATTGCTCGCGAGGGCTATTACGTGCTGATCAAGAATACAAGAATCGTTTCTCGGCCCTTGAAGGTTTACGGCGGTGTCGATGTGTTACAGTCTCATAGAGACTGGAAGCCTATAGTGTACTCAGACAGCAGGTGCGGGCGGATCGCTGGCTTTTGGCGGGCGGATCGACATCCTCCCCGCCATCCGCCCGCCAGTAGCCAGCGATCCGCCCGCCACTAGCCAGCCATCCGCCCGCCGGTAGCCAGCGATCCGCCCGCCACTAGCCAGCCATCCGCCCGCCGGTAGCCAGCGATCTGCCCGGCAGTAGCCAGCGATCCACCCGCCAGTAGCCAGCGATCCGCCCGCCAGTAGCCAGCGATCCGCCCGCCAGTAACCAGCGATCCGCCCGGCAGTTATCATCGATTCATCGGCCAGTTACCAGCGATCTACCCGCCAGTTGTCAGCGATGTACTCGTAATTTGATCCCCTTCTCCTTTTGATCCCTGAGGTCGGGGACCAATTCTTAAAGGCACAGTCCAACCTCAAAATCGATTTTCTGTTTCCTTTCTTGTCTTGAAAATGGTCTCACGCTGATTCCAATGATGTCTCTTTAGTCGTACAAGGCCCCCTGAGAACGGAGATGTGGCCCCTCGAAAATTGAGCTGCGGAAGCATGGTGGACGAGTTGTCCGAGGCTTGTAACTTCCGTCATTTGCAACCTATGAATGCGAGCCGACCTGAATAAAGAGGGAGGCTGAGAATGTGAGGAAAAACGGGGCTATTGATCGGAAATCATCATTCATCTCGCCACTGTTCAGCTCGAAAGATCGTAAAGGGGCGTGCCAAAGTGGCTTCCTGGTGTGGGCGCCCCAGATTGGCTTCCTCCTATATCTCGCTTATTCCGTGGAATCGAGAGCTCTCACTTGGCAGGTGTTATACGGGGTGGGTCTACTTCATAATTATGTGGAAATCTAAGATTTGGCCCCTGAGCTTGGACTGTGCCTTTAAGCGCCTATGACGCAGTGTTAATCAACCCAAAGAGTTGACTTTCTAAACATGTTGAGGAAAACCTGGGTCAAAAAATCCGGTCAAAAACTTTTTACTGTCCAAGAAACTGAAGCCCTGAAGTTTGTGCTGCACCCTAGACCCCAACCGGCGTATTGTCGACAACAGATCGCTTTGATATTTTGCTTTCCTTATTGTTTCTTGGAGCAAAGCCGATGTGCCTATGTTGTACATAACTTGCGTGCACCGAGTTTGCGCCAAGTCACAATAAGGAACGCAAGGTATGTGGGCAACCGGTGCCGGCCGTACTTCTGCACTCCTCAGTACTGCTCATCTACTGCCTTATACCCACATAATAATGAATCAATTCGTTTACTCCGTCCCGTGTCTCATATTCTACCCTTTAATCTTTGAAAACTTTACAATTTTTCTTAGACGTTGGTTCACGCCTCTTCGAACACCAGACACGGCAGTGGGTCAAGCTCTTCAAAAATTGAATGCAATGCCCCAGTCTCTCAAAAGAATTACGTCCAGCCCGCCCCGCAGTGTCCGAACAGGAGTGAAATAGCGCTCCGCATTTGCAGATAAGGTCTGTTGCAGCACGCAGCCTACAAACAATCTTGCTGAGAACTAAATGATAGTGCCGTGACCCCGTAGACCCAGCTCTAGTATATCCGAGCTGCTCGCTGCAACTACGGTTGTTTGCAGCTGCGGACCCAAAGTTAAAGGCATCGTACGCGCAGAAAACCGTATATTATTTTTTCATGTTTCTGTGTAGCTTGGCCTCGCTAGTGAACGAAAATGTCGAAGGTGCCCATGAAAAACCTTCATTTGTAAAGAAAAGTCAATTGGAACACATTGTAAATACGAATTTGAATTTCGCGTCAAAATCCTTTTTGAAGTTTTTCTGCTTTTGAAGACCTCGTCACCTACATTTTCGGAGTTTTTCTGCATGTGGAGTTCGTGCCGTAACTATTTTTCATGTTGTCTTACGGTCGCACCAACATTCTAGGAAAAAGTGCTAGATGACTGGTGAGAATTGGTGGCGGATCTTCATCTTTGACGCCTTCCAACCTCATTGCTCAACGTTTTTGACGCGCCAAAGTTCACCAGTGTGGTCTACCGGGCTCAATCATGAAATTGAGCCTGAAAAATGAAAATTGATTTCCAGCGCGAACGATGCCTTTAACTCCGATAAGGGCAGTAGAGATTTGAAGCTCATCAGCTGCGCTAGTAGTGTACTTTGCGGTTCGATTGTGCTCCAATATGGGGCGCAGGTTGGATATTGTGGAATCATTCACGCGACCATCCTTTCAGGGCGCCAGTTCACAATCACCCTGAAAAGTTCTGTGGCCATTATCCATGAAACTACGGGAGCCTCCCGGAAGGGTTCCTATAAGCAGCCAGTGTATGCGTTGGGCGAACATTGGACCTTCCCGGGAGGCTCCGTTTGTTTCATGAATACGGCCAACTGCCTAAATTGCGCCAAAACGTGTTGCTAGCTACAACTAGTCGCATTTTCATCTTTTGGCAAATGACGTAAAATCACATCGTGCTAGGGCGGATAATTTGGCTCACTCGGCACTTTCACAAAGTTAGTAAGGGCTCCCTACATTGCCTAAGTTCCAGAAAAATCTGCATTATGGGTCTCGGAATAATGAAATTCTATTTACCATGCGTTCCTGATTGAAGGTTGGCACAAACTTGGTGCACCTATGTATTAGCATATGGCACCGAGCTTGCACCAACGTTTACTAGGGAACAGAACGTCTCTTTAGGATCAATGCCGACCGTACATTTCAAATGTCGTAATTCGACTTCTTTGAAACTCGGACTTTCGGGTTCTTACCTTTCGTATCCTCCCATAGAAAATCCTCAAAAATGTGGGCAGTCACGGTCCACATATCCAAATTGGGGAACCTCATCACTCGAATTCAACACTGCGCCCACACAGCTAGCCTGCGCAGCTCAGCTAAACCGGGACACCGCCTGCACGCCGACACGCGACTCGGCCGGCACAGCGACACACGATGCGGCCGGCACCCCGACACGCGGCGCGACGACTCCTCCCAACCTCTATTGGGGCCTTCACCGGGTGAGAGGGACCTCCAGATAGGGTTCAAGCACCGCAAACTTTTGTAACTGAACCGAGGACGCCGCTGCCATCTGACTCCTGCGCCTGAAAAATGCCTCATATATCTACTTCCCTCGAAGGAGGCTCGCTTCCTCCAAAAACAAGGTTGAAACCAGTTTACTGTAGTCGTGCCCTGAAAGAAAAGACCGAATATCGAATAGATTCGAATGACTACCTTTTTTAACGTCCGATTTTTGAATATATTCGAATGGCCTCTTTTTTTTGAGGTCTGATTTTTGAATAGTTTCGAATTAAATCGACTCGAATATATTCGAATAATTTTTCGAATAATTTCAAGGCGACGAACTGAAAACAGGCCAAGTGAGCCGCCAGTGGATGATCGTAAATTATTCCAAGCGCAGGAGAGGCGGGGAAAACTCGGTGACTCTTCCATTCACGCGCTTAGCACCATCTGTGTCAAGAATTTAACGATATTGTATGGTTTCTATCATATCTCTAAATAGCCGCGGCGTAGATGTTATTCCGCCATCTTTTGAGCGAAGCGCTTTTCTTTCCATTTCTAGCATACACCATATGTTTTTTCAAAGACAACCGCTCCCCAGAATTAGGATACTTGCGATAAACTGGGAAAATTAAAGAACACATACTCTAATGAGCTAAATACAAGGTAAGCATTATAAGATCACTCAACAATTAAGCAACATCAAGAAAAAAACGACATATAGAAGTGAAACAACTATGGCACTGAAGTAGAGATGGCGGATGGGGGTTTATGACGTGGCAGTGGATCAATAAATGAACTCCAATCCACTCATCATTGATTGACCAGTTTCATCGTGTACAGTTTGAGCGGGCGGATCGCTGGCTATCAAAGCCCTGGCGGGCGGATCGCCGGCAAGTTGCGGGCGGATCGCTGCATCTCATAGCTCAGCGGGCGAATCGCTGGCTATTAAAGCCCTTGCGGGCGGATCGCTGGCAGGTCGCGGGCGGATCGCCGCTTTAGAGCTTGCCGGCGATCCGCCCGCTAGCGTGATCAAGTTTCCCAGGCGTCGCTATCCGCCCGCCAAAACGCAGCGATCCGCCCGCAAAGGCTTTGATAGCCAGCGATCCGCCCGCGGAGGCCACGATGAGCAGCGATCCGCCCGCAACTTGATGGCGTACCGCCCGGAGAGGCCTTGATTGCCAGCGGTCAGTCCGCACCTGTTGTCTGAGTAGTCCACCAAAAGTTGCCCCCTACTTATCAATGAGAAGCGGTTGGTCGGAGATCAGTGCGCGTAAAACTTATCGTAGCATAACCGCTCAAGCTCAAGAGGTGGCGAGCGTGTTGCCCAGGAATTCATGCCTATTGGTCTCCTGCCGAACGCCTCTTATTGATAAGTAGATGCCCGGAATCTGGTGGACTGCACTATACATTTGTTGGTTTTTGTTCCAGTATTGTCGCTGTCTAGGGGTATGCAAAGACCGGATCCAGTGCAGGAGAGATTCAACAGCGTCTTTCTGCTCGTTGCGTTTAGCTATGAACATAGCCTAAACGCCTTGATTCAGACCCTATTGACGTTGACATCCGAGCCACGTTTGCGAGTGTGTACTATGCTGCAATAAAACTCATCCGCTTCAAAATTCAGTACAAAGAGCAACTCGTAATCGTATAACTTGTTTTCAGCATCCTCTGGATTTTTTCGTCAGCTTTCAATTCTAGCGACTCCAATTGTTTCACTCAAGCAATAGAATTGACTTAGTGGCCTCATCCAGGAGTACACAGAGGTTTCCCTATTAGCCCGCACTGGCCGCTACCGTAATGATCGACGGCGGCGCGGTCTGTGGCGGACCTCCCTCATCCGTTCTATCGTACCCCATGTGTCAGCCATCGACTCGCATGACCACCGTTCAATCTTCCGCCCGGACAGTCGAAGTACGTCGACATCATAGCGTTAGTAATCTGGCACAAAAGGATTAGCAGCACCCGTGCTGTAGTTACTGCTAACAGCAGGAGCTGCTGCCAACGAGCAGAAGCTTCTGCTGCTTGTGCTGCAGTACTAACCGTTTGTTTATAGTGAGTGGCACGCGTGATATTGCCAGCCCCTCTCTCCTAATGTCTGATGACACTCTCCTTCATTGATTTGTCTGATTCGAGTGAACATTGCAGCATCTTCTGCAGCCACGACGGCGGCGGGTGTATAAGGCGGCCAGTCTCGCTGAGGGGGCAGTTGGCCATTTGAGGCCGGTCCCAGAAGGTGACCTCGTGTCACTTTCCGGATGTTCATTCCCATGGCCCATTGCGAGGGAAACCTCGTTGTGGACCGTGGCGAAGATGATGTCTTTATGCGGAACGCGGCGGAATTGGCCTCCTTGCTGCTGGGGTGGCAAGGATCATACCTAACACCGGTAGAGAGGGTAGCAGTTCAAATTCTTTCTCCATTTGCAGAACAGGCTGTCGATAACGAGGGAAAGAACGCCAGCATACGTTGGCAGGATATGCTGCCGCTGCCAGCAGCTTCTGCTCACAGCGAGCGTCAGTATTTTATGTTTGCAGTGGAGTACTAGCGCTATTGTGCCGACGTACTACCTCTCGACTCCCTGAGCGTATGACCGGCGATCATTCGCAAACACGATCAGTTTTTTTTTCATTTTTTCGCCGTCTTTAATCGCTCCGATGACTATCTAGGTGCCATGATAATAGGTAGTATGCGAACGGCCTATTGATTCGAAACAGAAGCGAATTAATCAAAAATAATGATTCATAGATAAAAAAGAGAAAGGATTTCCTAATTGTTTCGGTTGCGCGAAGCATGTGGAAAGCTTCACCCGCTCCCTAGCCTGTATCCAACACGATGAAATTTCAACTAACCTCGGTTCAATTGAAGAGGGCGAAAAAATTGAAAAAAAATCACCATCTCTAAGCATGATCGCCGGTCATGCGGACGATTGGACGGTGGTCATGCGACAGTCGGTGAATGGCATATGGGATGAAAGAGAACGGATGAGAGAGGGCCGCCACAGCCAGCGCCGCCGTGGTGAAACGGTAGCAGCGAGTGCGGGTGAAATGGGAAACCTACGCACTCCGGAAAAAAAGGCACTATAGCATTCTTGAGCCTTTATGCTGTCTTTCAGATGAAATTGATGCAACCGGAACAGCCCGGACAAATCTCTTAAATAGTGCATTCAACTTGCAAGATATCTCCTTTTCCTATTGTCGCCTTGAAACGAACTTTCGCTCTCATGGATTAGTCATAGTAGGAGGCATCTGTGCTCGTACTAAGCACATTAATATAGGTCATGATTGTGATCGTTCAGGAAAGCTCTCCAGTACACCAGTTGCGGTATGGACTCCATTAAGCAGCAAACAGAGCAACTCCGAATCGAGGCTCAATTACAGAGGAAAAAAGTGTCAGAAACTTCAAAAGGGTCAGTTGTTCTGCGTTGTTAGTTTTATGAAATAATTCGTCGCTGTCAGGAGCGACAGACATGCTATTTAGCACAAATCGCTGCACGACCAGCATCGGAGCAACGTATTGGACGTCGAAGGAACAGTTGCAGCGCGTCCGTCGCAGCGAACTGTCGAAAGCTGGCATACTACCAATGTGCTGAAGCCTGTCGCTGCTGAAGCCAGTTTACGTCACGGATGGGTGATTCGGCTGGGTTTCCCCCAAAGGCATGGGACGGGATCATACTTCCAGCGACGAGCGACACGAGACAATTTTAGCCATCAATATCGTCTGAAATTTGATAGGCCGCATATGCACTGTCGCTGATCGCAGGAAGTCTGATCCCGGCCATAGAGACGCCCTGCGTCATACACAGGCACGTGGAGACGCGGACGCAACACCACTACAACGTTCCTATACGTTTTTTTCGTTGAGATAACCCATTTATCCTCTAATTCGGAGTGAAATTTATTGCTGTCGATCGCGTGGGGGTGTGGGCGTACCATATGTCTCCCCCACACACGCTATCTCTCCCCTCGGTACGCATAAGCACGCAAAGAAAAAATAAATTAACCTCCGAAACAGAAAATATGCGGGTCATCAATAAATCAATTTGTTCGAGCAGATTTCTCACGAATCCGCGGGTACCACAAAACTGCGGGATTACCTGTTCGTACGAAGCCGCGATTCGAAAAAATACTTGTATTGTATTTCGCAGAGCTGTCTATAGAAGAACCTTAAAGGCAGGGTTCGCGATAAAAACAACTTCCGAGCTCTCTTCATAAGAATGTAGATTTGACCATCACAAAAGTAAAAATAAGTGAAAAAACCCAGAAAGTCGCGGGAAAAACGCTCAAAAACAAAAATTAACGGCTAATTACCGGTGTCGGCCGGCCCCCTAATTAACGCGATTTTCATTAATGCTTGCTTATACGACATTTATTTTGCTTTTAAAGTAATCAGTAGTCTCCAGAAATATTCAGAAATTACTTTAGAAGTAAAATAAAAGTTGACAAAGCAGGCTTTTACCCAAATCTAAATGATTGGGGGCGGGAGGACACCAAGCCATAACTTGCTCCTGAGCGTTTTTTCTCCAATTTTTCACTTTTTTTCAGTTTGTGATGGCCAGATCTACAATTCCATGGGTATAGCACAACATCCGATTTTATCGAGAACCCTGCCTTTAAGGACTAAAGCTGTGCAACCTTGCCTAGACCTTGACTTCTTCCAGTGGTTGTAAAATTGCTATTGGCGTCAATAGTTCCAAACAACGGGGGTGTGTATACAAGTCTTTTGGTACCTGCTCGTTGGTGCCCCTGCTTCTACTGAACCAAGCAGATGTTTGAGTGTGCACAGGGAACGTTCGAGCGATATAGCGTGTACAACTATATCGCGAAAGTGTCCCGCACATTGCATAAAGGTCTCGCAGTCCGGCACACTAAGGCCGCTGGTCCATAACACCTTAGGATCCGTACCTAGGGAGTTCATGGAGTCTTTGGCTACAAGCCACAATTTCGCCACCCTGAATTGCCGGTCATTGTCAAGTGATATCCAACAATCCGCGCTGTCCGATCTTCTGAGCTACTTCCATGCACCGTTTGCTGCTTTGCAGGAAACTCGCCTCAAGGATAGACCCGTCATCAACGTCGGAGAGTACGTTATCTATTGTGGTGACGCTGATGATAGGAGAGTGGGAGGCTGTGCGATAGCTGTAAGGAAGGACTACATTGGCATGGTTGAGGAATTCGGCTCAACGTCGTGTAGGAATGCATTTGTGCGACTGCGGGATCACAGAGGATTCGATCTGTGGATAGCGAGTGGTCATGCGTCCACCGAAACCGCCGAAGACAATTCCAAGGATGCCTTCTACAAGGAACTCAATAGTTGCTAGCCAGGATACCTTGTCAACATGCTGTTGTCGTGGGGATTGACGCAAATGCGAAGATGGGAGTTGATCAGGAATCTGAAGTACTAGGTAAATGGTTCTTCCCAGTGGAGCAAACATTGGACAATGGCTACCGTCTTGTCGACTTGTGTGAACGCAGTGGTCTGATTATTGCATCGACATTCAAAAGGAATCATTGCCGCCATCAGCTTACGTGACAGGGACCAACCCAGCTATCTCCAGAAGAACAGCGGAAGCGGAAGATGACAACTTTGAAACTGCAGCTCGACTGTGTTCTGACGAGGAGTATTCCAGTATCGGACATTCGAAGATCTAGAGCTGTGTGGGATTTCGCATTCGATTCATATCACCGTCCTGTTCTGTTGAACTTCACTGCGAGGATTCATAAGAGGAAGTGAGGAGCTAAGCCTCTCCAGAGGATTGATATGACAAGTTTCAGGGATGAAGAATGCAGAAGGAAATTCCGACAACGCGTTTCTGTTCATATTGGAGTACGGACTAAGAAAAAACTTTGCGACGCGGACTCTTTCGTGAAGTGCATCCAGGACGCTTCGAAAGAGGCACTCCCGGTTGCACAGCCCAGGAAGAAGCTCGCATACGTCTCAGAGGAAACAACATCCACCTACAACAGAGTATGTGTTCCCCGAACTGCAGGAAACTTCGTGGAGGAGAAGCGTCTGAGAAGGAAGTTGCGTCGGCATCTTCAAAGTGACCGCGAGCGAGAGTGGACGTGTAGAGCTAAGGAGTTCGAGAAGGCTTGGGAGGAGAGGAATCCGAGGAAAGCCTACACGTTGTTACGACAGTACAGCGGCAAGATGAATATATGTTCTCTTGTCCTCACCACTACCAGTGGAGTTGCAGTTGGTGATGCGACGCTGCCATTATGGAAGGATTACTTCAGTTCACTACTGAATCGTCCAGCGCCATCAGTACCTGAGCTCCCGCATGTTCAGAGAGCACATTACGATGTCAGTGAGGAACCGCCGACTGAGCCTGAAGTTTCGAATTGTGTCCGAAAATGAAAAATGGAAAGGCAGGTGGAGATGACAACATCACTGCTGAAATGCTAAAAGCTCTCCCTCCGTCTGGGATTCGTGAAATGACCAACACAATCCGTGCCATATGGATGAGCGAAAGGATACCCAATTCGTGGAGGCATGCGATCATCGTACCTCTTCACAAAAAGCTATCCGTCACGGATCCTAAGAACTACAGGGGAATCTCTCTACTGCCTGTCATGTACAAGGTTTTGGAACATATCATTCTCGAGCGACTCATCAAACATCGCGAGGAAACGACCAGAGAGGAGCAAGCCGGTTTTCGACCTGGAAGATCGACCATCGACCAAGTGTTCGTTGTGAGAAGAGTAATCGAATCGTGGCAGCGGTATTCGAAGCCATTACAGCTTGCATTTTTTGAACTTTAAAGCCGCATTCGACTCTCCTCATCGTGATCGATTGCTCAACGCTCTGCGAGCCGATGGAGTTCCGGAATAGTATGTTCGACTAATCGAGGACATGAACAAAGGAACAACAGCAGCAGTTCGTACACCTGTCGGATTTACGTCAGCTTTCGAGGCGAAAACATATGTAAGGCAAGGAGCCGTTGTAGGACCTTTTCTTTTCAACTTCGCCGTTGATGACATCATTCGTGGAGTTGCAGAAGTTTCCTGCGGACGTGATCCTAACACCATCAGGACGCTCCCTTGTCGACCTGGAGTACGCCGATGACATTGTGTTATTCGCTGAGAACAACGCAAGACTGCAAAGGATTGTGAACCTCGTTTCGAAGTATGCCGCAGCCTATGGACTTCGTCTTCGTCCGGACAAATGCAAGCAGATGTGGGTCTCTCAGAGGCATTCAACGGGAGTTTGTGTGGACGGACAACGTATCGAACTCTTGGACGATTTATGTTATTTGTGCTGTTTGCTGAAGAGCGATGATAGTTATGCAGCGGATATTCGACAACGATGTGCGAAAGCTACGTCTGCATTCAATTCTCTAATCAAGTGTTTGTGGTCTACCCCCATCGCGAAGGAAGTTAAGTTGCGCGTCTACTTATCCGCTATTCGCCCTATCACGATGTACGGATCGGAGACGTGGCGGCACCGAAGACGCAGATGGAAAGATTGGATTGCACGGAGAGGAAGCTTTCAAGACGTTTGCTCGGATATTTCTGGCCGCGGATGTGCATATTCTAAGGAGACCGCCAGATCGTCTTGTTCAACAAGCTCTAAGGATGCTTTCAAGTCCTGTCTGGAAACGGCCGCCTGGACGTATGCGAAAGTTTTGGACGGATGTGGTGAAGGAGGATCTGAAATCACTCGGCATTGAAAGGCAATTCAGGCGCGATGTCTTACTTCGCAGAAAGTGGAATAGCGATAAATGGATGGATTGTGTTCAAATTGTGTCTGAGGACCGTAAAAAATGGACACGGCTGATTACTAGGACGGCACACCTCGGTGAAGATGCAGAATGACCGCGTCAGGCGAAAGCCAACCGTTAAGTAAGTAAGCTCCAACAAACACTTCTCCTTTTATTAAATGTTGATGTTTTCAATTTGGAGGGTGACATAGAGTAAGACAGGCGGTGTGCTCTGTGATTGGGAGTGACTTGTTTGCCTAATTAGTGAGAAAATCTCACAGCTTTATTAGTAAATCAAGCGCATTTTGCGCCTGAAGGCATCGTACCTGCAGAAAGTCGCAGGCTATTTCTACTTTCATCGCATAGTCAGAGTTGCTTAGCAAAGAGAAAAGGAGAAGGGACGACATGAAAATATCCGACTCCCCCTCCCCCCGACTGTGAAGAAATGGGAACTGTTTCAAAAGATGTCGTTAAAAAGTTGTGCGAAAATTGCGAGATAATTATTTATAGGGCTTTCCAGCTCTAATGAACTCTTCCTGTATAACACCTTCTAATAGTGAGATTGTAATTCCCGCAAATAAGCGAGCCATATTAAAGGCACAATACAACCTCAGATATTAACAATATGGTGGTTTTCATTTGATTGTGTAGTAGCCCCCTCCCATATAACACGCACCAAGGGCAGATCTCGATTCCTCCAAATAAGCGAGATATAAGCGACCACCACAGGCCCGACCTCCTTCGCTCACCACCACCCAGGGACCACACCCTTTCTTGTTTTTCGAACTCGATACCCGCTTGAAGGATGGATGAATTCCAACCGCGTCTACGTTCTTCAATTCACTGCGGATCTATCTCCTAATCCTGGCTCGATCTCTTGCGGCGGCAGCGATTCAAGAGAAATACAGGTCTGAAGCAACTCGTCCACCAATTTTTGCCTTCGAATTACGGGCCTCTTCAAGGAGCTATAACTCCATTCGTAGAGGTCAATCAACGATACCATTGTGATATTAGCGTGTGATCCACTCCAAGATAAGCTTGAAATCTGAAAAAATAATTCTCAGGGTGTACTACACCTTAAGAGGCATCGTGCTCACTCAAAATCACTTTAGATTTTTCGTGTGCAATCAAACAGTTTGGATACATGGCAACACCTACCCTCTACACCCGGAGGAGTCGCAGGGCGTGCCCGTTGCTTAGAAGCGACGCGGGTCTGCGTTGCGTTGCGAAGAAGTCTTTGCGATTAGGGTGACCGTTTATGGGTGGTATTCCGGCCAACAGCCTAGGTGGTCAGTCGTTGATCGATATCAAAAATGGCCGACGCGATCACCTGATTGCCCCTACTGAAATATATCTTTGTCCCATTCCTTCGTTTTACTAGTTCCTACTGTTCTGCTATCGGTATTTTGTATTTTATTATTTAACTCTATCAAAGATGTCTCACATTTGTTCACTTATTAATCATCGACAAATGACTAATGATTAAGAACAATAGACAGATGTATAAATTCTTTAAAAAAAAAACAGTGAAAACAAAAAAACTTGCTTGAAATGTAGGCGAAGGTTAAATAGTAAAACACAAACTACCGAAATCAGAACAGTAGGACTGAGTAAAATGACGTGATGGGACGAAATTTTCTTTCAGTATAGGTGATCAAATTATCGCCTCTGCCACTTCTGAAATCGATCAACGACCGGCCACCTAGACTGCTGGCCGGAATACCACCCAAATATGGCCACCATAATCGCAAAGAGTTCTTCGCGACGCATCGCAGACCCATTTTGCATTGAAGCAGCAGTCACGCCCTGCGAGCCCTCCGGGTTTAGAGGGTACAAAACCTGAGACTCTGAAAACGCGCCCGGTAAAAATTATAGCCACCCGAAAACGGCTGTGAGGCAGCGTCCATACGTGGCGAGAGCGGGCGTTCCCGCTGTTGTGCGCCTCTCGACGCTCCTCAACGTTGGAGCAGCCCGTGCCCGCAAATTAATACAGGCGAACACCCCCTACCTCGCGTTGATTCGATTGAAAACGTTTGATCGGGTGATCAATTGCTCGAGTCGGCGCAACGGATGATTATTTCCCACGGTTTTCGACTTCTGTGGTGGGATTATGGAAAACAAGAGCCGTAGTTTTGATACAGGTTTGATGCCTCCTGCTTTAGTAATGGATCAGTAAGCTTGAAACTTGATGCTTGCTCCGTGGTGCTGGCGCAAGCGCGCGAGAACGAGCGGGCAAGAGCGCGCGAGAAGGAGCGCCTGTGAGCGGCTAGCGAAACGTGTGCCCACGATGACCATCGTATTTGCGTAATCGTATGCTCTCGCCACGTATGGACGGGGCCTGAGGTGGATGATCTAGCACTTCTGGGTCGATCATCCGGCACTTTTCACAGAACTTTGATGCGACCGTCCAACAACATGAACAAAAATTTTGGCAAAACGTGACAGTCCGGAAAAACTTCGAAAGTGTCGGTGACCAGGTCTCTAAAAGCCAAAAAAAACTTAAAAAACGATGTTGGCGCTAAGTTCAAATTCACATTAAAGGCATAGGACAACCAAAAATCTATTTTTTTAGAGTACATGCTTATCTTGGAGAGCGTCCCTCTCTGATCACAATGGCATCTCTGAAATCGTCGACGACCCAGTACGAACGGAGGAGATATGGCGCCTTGAAAATGCCTTTTGACGGCAAAAATTTCGTGGACGAGTTGTCTCGGGCCTGTATTTCTCTTCATTCACAATTGCTGCACGAGAGAAAAGCAGGATGAGGAGATAGATCGGCAATGGACTGAAGAACGACGACATGTTGAGAATTCATTCATCCACTTAGCCGTTGCCGAGTTCGTGAATCTGGTAGGGGGCCGGGCCTGTGGTGGTGAGCGAAGGGATTCGGGCCTGTGGTGGTCGCTTAAATCCGCCTATTTGAAGGATTTGAGATCTCGCATTTGGCACGTGTTATACAGGAGGGGTCTGCTACACAATCAAATAAAAATCACCAATTTCATGTCTGAGGGTGTACTGTGCCTTTAAGAGTTCATTCAAAGTGGTTCTCCTACAAAAAATTATTTATTTATTTATTATTTATTTATTACGTTGCGTAGAACGCTCCCATAAACAACTAGCTGACTATTAAGAAGAAATATATTCCATGCTCAGGAAAACAAAAAAACAAAAATCAAAAAAAAAACAAAAATCAATAAAACCATCGGCAACTAGATCAATGCAGACAACAGCAACGATAGATAAAAGACCTAAGAGGCATCAGAGTTCGAAACACCGGCACATTTTGCAGAAATGGTTGAATATGCGTGAGCATATTTTTTTTAAAGTTTCGTTTCAAAATGAAAATGCCCGTGGGTTTGCATCTCTCTACAGGCCAACGAAGCTAAGGTTGCCGTGCCAGCCATCTATGGCACATTGGACCTTACCGGAACTTCGGGTCATGGGTTTACTGGCTTCCCACATGGGACCGGTAAGGTGGCCAACCAGCCTGCGGCAAGTAAAGAAGCAGTTTCGCAATATTTTTTTCCGAGAGAAAATACAGTTCAAGCGGGAGCACTCACTCTAAATTCGAAACCAATTCATGAAAATAGGTCGGTATTTATCAGTGGTTTCCATGAAGCACAAAATGTCCGCAATATTTGCTAAGAGCTTGGAAAAAAGTATCAACATTTCAAAAGATAGCCGGCTGCAACTCCATAGTCATCGCAAGTCTCATTACACCCTTCACCAATGCGACCATTTTGACGAGAAAAAACCATCAATCCAGTTGGCGTAGTAGTGTTGGTCAATAACTGATATAGCATCGAAGTCTGAATGGAAACGGTCACTGACAATTGAGGAAAAAAACTGAGTTATCTATACATCCTCAATCTTTAATACAACCAAAAGATTTATCCTTTTTAGCTTTCTACGGAAACTTTGAGAATCTTTGCATGATATGAATTCAACTGGTAAAGTGTTTAGCCACCGTGCGCTACGGAAAAAAAATGAATTGTACACCAATTTATAAGAGTGCCTGTTTAGATTTGGATGGTGAAGCGCGAATCCGCCCCTTCTTCCGTTGCACGGCTTGAACACCCAGTCCTCAGGGTAGTTTGAATTCGGGAAGGCTCGATAAAATACCAATCTTTTGAATGTTTGTTGAACTCTTTACAACATCCGGGTCTGCTTTTTCATAGTTGGGTTCCATGCGGGTGACCCGTATTGAAGATGGGGTAAAACATAGGTTTTGTACAACGTGGTTAAAACTGAAGGCTCATTAACTTGAACATGTCTTAAAATCATAAACAGAGCTCTTGTAGCTTTGTTTACAACACTTTCTACGTGTTTGCCTAACTTCAGTGAGTCAAAATACCGAGATCTCTGAACAAGTTTCCATCTTCAAGCTACAGCCATCTACATTGCATGCCAAGGGCGAAGTAGGACCCAAGTCTCAGGCCGAAAAAAATCTACTGAAAATCCAGTCATTTACCAGAGATTTACCACAAAAATCTACTAGAATCGGGCGGTATTTTAGTGGTAAATTTCTGGTAATCTAGTAGATTTTTTTGGTAATTTAGTGGAATTTTCTGGTAATCTAGTAGAATTTTGTGGTAATCTGGTAGAATTTACTGGTAGTCTAGTAAAACTATTTTTTGAGGAAAAACAGCAGATTTTCTCGCATTATAGCTATGCACCATTGCGGTTCATCACTCTATACAGCAGATGATCTCTGTTTGTGGTTTTTTCCACATCGTGCTGTGTAAATGTCAATTTCAGCGCAAAACACAGTCTTCTGCGATTCGATCGCCGTTGTCATCTAAAATGCCCTTAGAGTTGCCTTTTACATCATCACGATATCCCATTGGCAAGGCGACAATTGCGATATCGGGATGATGCAAAAGGCAACTATAAGGGCATTTTAGATTACAACGGCGCTCAAATCGCAGAAGACCGTGCATTGCGCTGAAACGGACATTTACACAGCACGATGTGGGAAAAACCACAAACAAAGAGTATGTGCCCTATAGAGTGATGAACCGCAATGGTGTATCGCTATCATGCGAGGAAAATCTGCTGTTTCCCCACAAAAATAGCTCCAATAAATTATAACAGGGATCCTTAATCAATTTATAGCGGACAGGAATACCCGTGGTCAAGCGCGGCCGAGTAACTTCCCAGCAGGCAGTGAGGAGAATCCTAGAGAATTTCGGCCCAAAAGCCAATATCGCATGTGGATATCGTAATAACTCCGGCCCGAAATCCAAAATTGAGAGTCGAGGTAGTGAAGTTCCCGCTGATTTTCCTACAAACTAAGCACTATTTCATCACTATACCATTCAGCGGATCGCGTTAATTTCTACTCTTCCACAATTGGGACACAATACATTTATTACTATTATACAGGCAATCAACAATTATATTTTCTCATAACATCAACAGGAGATCAACAACTATAAGATAGCGGAGATCACAGGCATATTATCAATTCTCACAAAAATGAGCAGAAGAGTGAGAGGCGGAACTGAGGATGCGACGGCGCTTTGCGGTTGGTGTATTCAAAGGCACATTCCAACCTCAGGGGTAAAATATGATGTTATGGTCCGCCCAACGTGTATAGCGACCCTGCCCAGCGCGGAATCTAAATTCGCTCAAAGACAGCAGACACACTCGAAAAGGTTGTTGAGTTAACTACGTTACTGCGTCGTATGGCTGCTAGTAGAATGCTCACGCCGCTGAAAGCGTCAAAAACGAAACAAAACTGCTAAATTTGAGCAATGCGAATCGAAAAATTTCTGTAACTCCGCCATTGAGCTTCGACAACCCGGCCCAAATTACAAACTCGTCCAACTTGATCGTTTTAATAGTCACTTTGGCTGGTTTTTGATGCTTCCAACGAGGTCAACGTTCCAGTACAGGCTATAGTAGTATATCAGCTTCTCTATCTCAACCGTTTTGTTGCTAATATTCCGTTTCAACTGCGAGCAGAACAACTCGTCCACTTTCACCCAATTACAAAACAACCGTTATTTCTCTATTTGCATACTGCTTTTGTTGGTTTTTTCGTTATAAACCCATGCTACCAGCCCCGAACCCTCGATTTATGCCATAAAATCGATATCAATTTTGAGCGTGTCAGCTGCCTTCAAGTAAATGAGAAACTACAGGGAAAAGCTGTCCCCGCCCACACTACCCCCAAAGCCTGACCGCGCACACCGCCCTTATAATGAAACCAAGAACTCTGCTATTCTTCATTTTGTAATTTAGCATCGCTACAAAAACCAGTTTTTCCGTTTGCAAAGATTTTGGTTCCCCGAAACGCTTGATTATGCTTTTGGGAAAGTGTGGACGGGACCGACTTTTCATTGTAGTTTCTCACTTATTTGAGCGAATTTGGATCTCGCGCTTGGCAGGGTTGCTCCACACGGAGGGCGGACTATAATATCAAAACTACCCAATTGCAAATAAACTCAAACAAAAACAGAAAATTAGTTGGGGAGGAAAGGAGAATTCGCAAATTATCTGCCTTAAATATGCTCCGTGGCCACCCGCCTTCAGCCCCAGCTAGATTGGTCTTCACTCCATTCACGGGGATCGGTTGTGCCTGTTCTTCTGTCAAACTCAGGTCAACAAAACAGTTGGTACAACCCTGAAAACAATTTTTTGCAGATTCTTCTCTGCTCAGAGACCGAGAGAGGAAACAGCGACCAGAAAGATCTCTGATGGCAATGAGCAAATTAAAAAACTTGTAAAATGTTTTTCGAAACCGTGTCATATTCGTTTTCGAGGAAGAGTTAGGCTCATGCTGTGATGATCACAGAGGGGCCGCAGCTTTGGGCGGCGGAAAGGGGAGGTCGCGGGCGCTCTGTCAGCAACCACGTAAAAATAGTTACTACTCAGCGCTACGGAAGATTGCAGTAATAATTCATATTATTTTGGTAAACTTTTAATTCATCTGAAAAATTCGCTAACAATCCACCTAAAGGCCGCGCTGATTTCCTAGCTGAAAGGAGAGGCCCGCAAGACTTCCCAAGCTGAAAAGAAGGGGGCAGCACTGCCCACGGATCGTTCACACAACCATGTCTTAATCTGTTTCGAGGCTTTTCTGCTTAAAAAGTTGGCGACTTTTTCGTTTGCAAAACTTTCTGCCATGCCATAACAATTTCTGAAGTCTTGTTCAGAAGTCGCATGACAATCAATGGAAAAGTGCTAGATAACCAAACGAAAATTCTCTTGTTTCAGACCACACTGCCGATTCCAAGAGGCCATGAGGGCTTTATTCAATGGCCCCAGTCTCAGTAAGGCCAGGATCCACTGACGAGAGAAACCATTTTCGTGTTGTGCGAGTTGAGCAGAATGATGCACCTTGCGTGGATCCACTTGCTACGACTAGTGATACCTATGAGCTTCCCTTGCCCAACCCTATATCCCGAAAGGTTAGAAGCTCGAAACGACAGGTCAGCGTACTAAATCCAGGCTTGGAGTACCGAGAGTGCAAAACACCAGAAAATGAGCTTGTTTTCGTGTTCGGTGCCCCCGATTGCCCCCTGGACCAAGTTACAATGAGTTGTAAAGGAAGTTAGAAGCAAGAACTTGTTAGCGGGAGACTTGGCGGTCAGCGGGCCCCTATCTAGTCTATGATTGGACAGCTTGCTAGCCGGTGGTAGCGGGGGGCTGTCCAGGGTTCAGCAGGGTTGCGACTCGACGCAACGGGGGATCGTAAAATTTTTTCAAATTTTTCGGAGAAAAATGAAAGTCTGCAGAGGCCGCCATGAAATTTACGTTACGGTGGGTATACGGTAATTTGGGCAAATTATTAGATTTCAGTCAAACTTCTATTCAGGAGTTATTCAGTTGATCGCGAAATTTTTTCAAAATTTTGGTCAGCAGGGAGTCGTACTTCCTCCGAAGATTGGCGCAACAACCTGCTTAACCCTGGGGGGAACGTAATCGCAATCTTCCGAATAATCAAAAACAGACCTCATATCCAAGTTCAACGCCCCGAATTTCCCCTAGGCGAATTTTGATCGAAAAAATGAGCGGAACCCAGGAGCCCCATGGGATTTTTGGGGGTCCAGAAATCGGAAAAAAATGGTACTCAAATCCAGCGCAGAGAGGCAACTAGAGGCTCTGAACCCGAAAATGAAGTTCTTTTTGATTTTTTGTCGGACTTTTACGGTAGGTATAACATCAATTTACTGCTGTGACCAGCGGTTGCGAGCTTATAACTCTTTGAAAGCACAGTCCAACCTCAGGGATAATTTTAGTTGTTTCACTAAGGCTGGACCTGCAACAACCCTGCCGAACGAGAGATTTCAGTTTCTTCAAATAAGGGAGAAACTGCAGGGAAAAGTCGTCCCAAATCCCAATGCCCAAAAAACAAAACCACGCACGCCGCATTGGAAAAGAATAAGAACTCTGCTATTGTATATGTTTTAATTAGGCACCGCCACACAAACGAATTCTTCCATTTGCGATCCAAGGTCGAGCAGGGTTTCGACCCGGCGCAAAGGGGGGTCGTTAAAATTTTGGAAGCTTTGGAAAAAAAGAAAATTTGGAGAGTTCATAAAACTTTATGAGAAAAAATGGAAATTCACTACAAACCACGTGGTAAGCTTAAATACAATTTTTCTGAAAAAGCTAGAGCAATTCTCCGCTTAGGGAGCGGTCGCATAATTTTTTTTTCGAAATTTTGGTCGACAGGGGGAGGATCCTAGCTCTGCCAAGAATTGGCGCAACGGCCTGCTCAACCCTGCTTGGCTCCCATCTTCGGGACGAAACATCTCGTTTTGCTTTGGAGAAGTTGAGGGGGTGCCGACTTTTTCCCTGCCCTTTCTCGCTTGTTTGAGCGAACTGAGATTTCCCGCTTGACGGGGTCGCTCTACACGGTGGGCAGGATATAATATCAAAAATTAGCCACGAGGTTGGACTGTGTCTTTGAGGAGTAGGTTGGGGCAGGGCATGCTCACAAATTTTATCTCTAGTGGCTAGGGTATTCTCATAGGGTACCTCATTTTGCTCAACTCGCACAACACCAAAATGGTACACCTTGTAAGACTCGCACAACACCAAAATGGTACACCTTCTAAGCACAATAATATGAATGTGAATTCCAGTGCGCACGAAGTTTTTAGCGGAGGCGCCCCATCTCGAAAAATCATCAATTCAGAATTTTTGTAGCGAGCACCGATCTGCAATGACACAGCGATGTGCAAGCAGTTCCCCAGTCAAGCACCTGCACGCGGAGACACGACTATCATCAGTAAAGGGTACTGTCAGCTCCAGGCCCAACAATTTTTCATCAATATCGTCGAGAAACCCCACTACCCATCATAGAGATTGCTGAACCCCGTCAGAGAGAAAGGCATCAGAAAGTGATTCGCCGATGCTCCTAGCAAAGCCAACTTGCAAAGATGGCACGGCTCACAGCAACAACCAGCAAAAACGACTCCATCTGTTGCGCGAGGAGCACACATAGTTCGTACGGTGTCATCTGGAAAAGGCGGCAATTAATCCCATCCTGGGGGTAGTGCAGCCCCAGGTCTGCAAATCCGAGTGTGAACTCGGAAGGAGGGCCAGATGCATCCTGGCATCGCTCCACTGTGGCCATTCTACTATGCTTATGGCCTACGTCAGCAAGATTGACAGCAGCGAATTGGATGTTTGCTCGGAGTGTGGTTGCCACGGCCACGATACGGCACTTTGTTTAATTGTACGGAGAGACCCACCAAGCTGACCACAAATGGACCTATGGACGAATCCATTACTGGTCGCCCAGTTCCTCAACCTATGACAGAACCCTCGACGTGGCTGCAAAGAAGAAGAAGAAGGAGCTGCCTGACACCAAGTGCTGTCACACTGGTGCCGCGTATTCCATAGCCGGCTGGGGTATTTATTGCTCACGGCTGCCGAAATGTCGTAGGTTCGTGCCGGGGCATTGCGGAGAGAAGATCGCCTCGTTGCGAACTAACGTCAACCCCTCCACGAGGAGGGTTTTGTCATGGGAGAAGTGCTGGCTGGCCGCAGCTCTCCTAAGGATTTTAGTAGAAGGGGCCGGTGTCGAGAGAGACACAGGTCCAGCGCAGAAGCATCCATGTGCCACCTGCAGCAAGAATGTCACCTGGAGCGGAATAAGCGTCCAGTGCGTCGGATGCCAAAGGTGGGTGCATCTCTCCTGTTCGGGCCTCAGTTCTGTGAGGCAACACGACTCATTCTTCCGTTGTGTTCTGTGCTCAGCCTCCCCCTCTGATTCCTCTGTTACCAACCGCCCCCTCTCCGATAAGCATACTAATCTTCACGGCCTTCAAGCCAAGCAAATTGCCTTTTATTTGTTCATTGTACTTAAATCTTACACGATTTTTGGAAGTTTTTTGCCGTAACTGCAGTTTAACGTCGCAGTGCACGTTATGGTATGTTTACACAAGGTGTTGAGTTGATCCTTGTACTCAATACCTTGTGTAAACATTGTACTTAAAATTACACTCCATGTCCTACTAACCAGCCTACAACGCGTTTTCCATCGTCGGCGCAAAAGTTTCGAGCTTCCTCTCTCTCTCGTTGTCTCGCAAGACAGTAAACGCTTGACCCTGGTAATATTCATGCTAATAATCTTGGAACGCACCACACGATTTTTTACTGGAGCTAAACCGATGCAGAAACTTTTCAGGTCATATCGCCGCACTGCGCGTCGATATGACACACAAAGTTGAACGTTGCAGCGACTAACGCTGAATCATCGGCGACGGAGGAGGATTAAACGTTACTCCAAACTAACCTTCACGACAGCTGCGGCGTGTCCGAACCAGGCTCAAGCGCGGTTGTATAATTTCTCAACAGGCGGTAATGGGCTTTTCGGAATTTTCGGTAACTAAGAAACACTAACTAGAGCTTATCTTACCATCCCCGAGGGCTTTTACAAAACCATTTGTTCATAATTGTAGGTATACTGCCTTTATACGGGAGTGCACAAGCATCCCTTGTCACCCGCACACGCTGCTACAGTAGTGGGCCACTGCAGCGCGGTCTGTGGTGAGCCCGTTCTCTCCCACCCCATGTAGCAGGCATCGACTTTCGCATGACCACCGTTCATTCGTCCGCATGACCGGCGATCATGCTCAGAGAAGGTGAGTTTTTGAATTTTTTTTGCCATCTTATGTTGTTTCGGTGATAATTTAGATGTCGTCGTAATGGGATGCGGGTAATTGACCCATGGATTTGAAACAGTAGATAAATGTTCAAGAAGGTTTTCTTTTGGTAAAAAAACAGAGAACAGATGTTTTTCCAATTTCTTGGCAGCGCGAAGGATTCTGCAAAGCTTCATGTACACCCTAACCTTTAGCCATTACGATGGCATTTGAATTATCGCCAAAACAACTGAGAACTGCTGAGAAATAGATGAGAAAACTCACCATCTCTGAGCATGATCGCCGGCCATACGAACGACTGGAAGGTGGTCATGCGAAAGTCGATGCCTATCGCATGGGGTGGGAGAGAACGGGCTCACCACAGACCGCGCCGCAGTGGTCCACTACGGTAGCAGCGTGTGCGGTAGTGTTGCCCGAATATTCGTTTATTCGAATAATTCGAATATTCAAAGAAGTGGAATATTCGTTTACTCGAATATTCAAAGAAGTGAAATATTCGGTTTATTCGAATATTCAGCATAAATAATTTGAATATTCGACAAGATCGCACCCTATTTTGCCCTGAATTTACATTTCAAACATCTTAGCGTAATGACTCCAAATTTCTCACAATTCTTCAGTACCTCATATATTTATAGTTATAGCAAGTATGTAAAATATATTAAACTGCTCGTAGAATTTTGTCAAAACGCTAGAAATGCCCATTTCACTTTTATTTATAGAGAAAAGTTTAAATTTCGAGCGACGCCAAAGTATAGCATCACTTGAGGAATATGAAAGTGTCTCGCAAACACCGCCACATTGTATCATTTTCATGCGTATTTTTATGGTACTGGTTCAAGGTGATGCTATTCGTCCACTTTCCCGGTGGACTTCACCTGAATTCTCATTGTCAGGCTGACAAAAAATGTGAGTTGTCAAGAGGGTGCAGTTTATGAGATGACAACTTACCAATCTGTTGTCGACGCCCCAGTTTGCCTGAGTGGATTGAATGGGATAGTACACAATAGCATGTTGCCCAAATATTCCTTTATTCTAATATTCAAAGAAGTGGATTATTCGGGTTATTCGAATAATCGAATATTCAAAGAAGTAGAATATTCGTTTATTCGAATAATCGAATATTCAAAGAAGTGGATTATTCGAATTATTCGTTTATTCGAATATTCAAAAAAAATATTCTTTCCAACACTCTAGTGTGCGGGTGACAAGGGGGGCTTGTGCACTCCTGTGCAGTATAACTATGGAACACAGCATTGATAATCTGTTTCCCAAATCAGCTAAATGCCTCAGAGATTTACAGGAGATTTCCCACAGGGGACATTTTCAAGGCTTTGCGTAGATAAAAAGGGTACACGAGTGGCAATTTTAAAAGGCCCAGTTCAAGCTCAGGGGCGAAATCTGAGATTTTCACATAATTGTGGAGTGGACCCACCCGATATAACACCTGCCAAAATTGAGCTCTCGATCCCTCCGAATAAGCGAGATATAGGAGGAAGCCACCCGAGGGCGCCCACATCAGGAAGCCCCTTTTGCGATCGTTCGAGCTCAACAGTGGCGAGATAAGCAATGGTTTTCGTTCAATTACCTCGTTCTTCCCTTCATTTTCAATCTCTCTCTCTCCCTCTGTCTGTCCAGGTCGGCTCAGATACGTCGGTTGCAAACGACGGAAGTTATGAGCCTCGGACATCTCGTCCACCATGATTCCGTAGCTCAATTTTTGAGAAGGCCATAACTACGTTCCTAGGAAGTCTTGTACGTTGCGTAATTTTTAGAAATCGAAGCGACCCCCCTCCCACCATTAAATTTTTTCCAAAATCCCAAATTTCTGCGACCCACCCCCCAATAATCGATTTATTCATGAAATCAGAGTATGAGGTTTTTTCGGATATTCGGAAAACCAAAATAATCAATATATTTGATTAGTAAAACTGTCGGGCGCCGAAAATTCGTTCCATATTCAGGCTCAAGCAACTAAAACCTTAGCAATATCACGATCTCTCCCTTTGGTGATCAAAGATATCAAGAATTTTTGGGATATCTTCACCAAATTTTCGTTTTAATTCCGAAGTTTCCGCGACCCCCCCACAAACCTTCATTTTCGGGCCTAAATTTTTGCGACCCCTTCTCCACCCCGTTTCGAAAAAAAAGCAACCGCGCTTGACCCTGCCATCTCGAGTCGGCTTTGGCGCTGGAAACTGGACCGACTCGAGCGCGTGCGGCCGCAAAGCGTCCCGAGACGCAACTGCGGACTGGAATTTGACCTCGAAAAGCACAGTACGTGACGGTGGGTACGGTAGCTCGGTCAAAATCTGAGGTTCGACTCAAAATTTCTCTGTGGGTGTTATTTGGGGCGCTGAACATGAATTTGAGGTCCGTTTTTCGACTTTCGAAGTTTTAGGGTAAGCAACGCCAGTCTTCGTGGAGCTTAACTTACAGTTTTCGTCACTGACAAAAACTTCAAGTTAAGCTCCACGACGAGCCAGAATCGCAACGGGGACATCCGTAGCAGCGTAAAACTTAGCTTCGAGGGTTTTGACAGCGCGAAGACCCCGGGGAAAACTAGTGACTTACAACTTCTCAAAACCAAAAAAATATAGGTAGATCTGAATACCTTTTATTCCTTCGCATTTCTTGAAATAGCTGCAGTCGACGGCGGGTGACCAACGTCTGACATACGTCCGCGTGGCCGGATCTGAAATACTTGTCTACTGAGGCACAGCTCAGTTCAAAATCGTAAAGCATATATTATACGTAATCCAAGCAAAAATTCGAAGCAGCGAAACACAAAGTTACGGATATTCTTTGCACACATAAAACAACGAGAGCTAGAAGATTACTTATGGCAAATAGGCAATTAGTTTCAAGTCCTGCTGGCCTCGTTATAATGATTTTTCGCCTTATCAAGTGAGAAACATGAGGTGACTTCGAAGGTGAGGTCGCCCAACGGTTTCCACTTTTGGTAGAGCGACAATTTCAAAATGATGAGGTGAGCTTGATTTGAGACCAATCGGAGGTGAATTCCAGTGCAGAGTTGGTGCAGGTATCCTCAGGACTCTGGAACAAAGTGAACGTGATTGAACAATGTCATCCTTCTTCTTCTTCTTTGCAGCCACGTCGAGGAGTACTGTCATAGGTTGAGGAACTGGGCGACCAATAATGGATTCGTCCATAGGTCCATTGTGGTCAGCGTGGTTGGTCTCTCCGGACAATCAAACAAATGTGCCGTATCGTGGCCGTGGCATCCACATTCTGGGCAAACGTCCGATTTGCGTGCTGTCAATCTTGCTAACATATGCCATAAGCATAGTAGAGTGACCACAGCGCAA
Organism: Aplectana chamaeleonis; assembly: GCA_029168955.1. Classification (NCBI taxonomy): domain Eukaryota; kingdom Metazoa; phylum Nematoda; class Chromadorea; order Rhabditida; family Cosmocercidae; genus Aplectana; species Aplectana chamaeleonis. Next base: position 945,860 of record JAPDOI010000046.1, on the reverse strand, counting down.
AGCGATGCCAGGGTGCATCTGGCCCTCCTTCCGAGTTGAGGCTCGGATGTGCAGACCCGGGGCGGCACCACTCCCAGGATGGGATTTACTCGCCGCCTTTTCCAGCTGACACCGTACGAACTGTGTGTTGCTCCTCGCGCAACAGGCGGAGTCGTTCTTTGCTGTGAATCGTGCCATCTTTGTAGATTGACTTTGCTTGGAGCATCGGCGAATGGCTTTCTGATCTTTCTTTCTCTGACGGGGTTTAGCACTCTCCAAGAGGGGTGATTTGGTTGTTTGACAATGTTGATGAAAAATTGTTTGGGCCTGGAGCTGACAGTGTTCTTTTACTGGTAATAATCGTGTCTCCGCATGCAAATGCTCGACTGGGGAACTTCTTGCACATCCGGTGGCGATTCGAAGAGCTGCATTCTGTATGCGTTGCATCTTAGCCCCAAGAGGATTCCGAAACTAGATGCTGCCAAACTGGTGCGCCGTATTCTAGTGCAGGCTGGAGAATCGCTTTATACGTCGTAATAATGGCTTCTTTGCTACTGCCCCATGATGTACCGCCCAGGGCTCTGAGCACATTAAGCTTCGCTTTGACGACGGCCTGCTTCTGCTCGGTGTTCTTATGAAACTTGAGCGATGGATCGAGCACCAGACCGAGCAGTTTGGGAAAGCGAGCAGCAGGTAATCGATCTCCGTCCCACTCGACATGCGGGTGAGCGCTGTGCTCCGAAGGATCCGTTGTGAGTACGGATACCGACGATTTGGATGCAGAAATCTTTAGCATTTTGCGGTCGAAAAAGCTTTTCAGTGTGACCAGGTACTTATTGATCTTGGAGGCGGCCACATGTATATCCCGATCCCGACACATTATGGTCATATCGTCGGCATAGACGACCACCTTGATATCCTGGGGGGGAGCGGGCATGTCTTCGAGGTACAGACTGAAGAGGGCAGGCGATAAAACGCCGCCCTGCGGAACTCCAGGGCCAGTAGCAATCCCCTCGGGAGGTGGCAGCTACCGGCTGTCACTGCGTGGTGACAGTGTCAATCAGTGATTGGCTATCGATGTGAACACGCCGGCATAGAATTGCACAGGCGGCGCCCAAGTTAATGACCGTTGTAGTCAGCCACCTGGCAGCAGTGAGCGTTCTTTTGCGAGGTGGCTGACTGCAAGAAACGGGTGGTGACTTCGCTCACCGCCGCAAAGGAAAAAGAAATAGCGCGCGATGCGAAGAGAATTTTGGTCGATACCGCGGACATGGGGTCGTGCACGTCCAATGGTGACGACTTTTTGAGTAAAGTGCGCCCCGAGAGAAGGCAGTGGAGCGCTTGCGAACCGACCAGTCCGCTGTCCACTTATCACCCCATCACAGCAGGGCGGCCATTCTCGCCGTTTAGAAGGCCAAGGAATAATTGCACCTGCCGGCTGGCAGCCATCCAGCTCCGCTGCCAGCTGAAAGGAAAGACAGGCGAAACGTTCGAAGGTTCAATTGATGATTCGAAGATTCCTGGCAAAGATTGGTGAGAGATTCACTTCGAATTGAACGCAGCTGTCATGAAGGAGCCTCCTTTATAGATTTCACATGCTTTACTACAATTCTGAGCTAAATTTGAATTTCCTAGAAGTTGTTTTGGCTATATTCGACCAATTTTGGATTTTTTTAATAGTCGCTCACTGCAGGTAAGAACAGATTCGCCAAGATAGCCATCTAAAAGTGATGGCTGCGAAATTGTTTCGTTCTCGAGAAAAATCATAAAATTTACGTGAACCGCGTGTTCTAGTTACTAAACTCCGTATAATTGTTCATCTGAGTGCGGCTATTGTCTTTCACTTCTCTAGGAACAATTTCACTACTTTCTATGTGGGCTGGGAAGCATGAAACAGACTGAGGAAAAATTAGTCCATAATTTAAAAAAAATTCTCTCTGAACTCTTTGGTTCACCTTGCGAAGGAAAACACAAGGTTGCAGTGAAATTGTGTATCGTGATATCGGTGATAAATGGCCATCTAACAAAATAATCTCAAAATCGCTTTCTAAACCTAAAATTCTGTCGGTTCGATGATTTTCGTGGAAGACTCTAGAATCCCATAGTTCAATGCTGAAGAATTGTTATACCTGAAAGGTACACATGGGCACGTTCTCGAAACCCATATTTACGACCACTACCTCGATCAAAGTTGCAATGGATACGAAGAACTGAGGAGGGAGTGTATGTAGAAAAACATGAAACGTCCACTCATATGTGTACGTGTGGCCTAGTGGTCTAAGGCGCCGTACTGGGCGTCCATCGCCTAGGCTCGTGCTGTGTTGGTTCAAACGCTCCTACAATTGAGAGTTTTGCATTCAACACCACCCTTCGAGAAAAATCTCGTTCCAGGGTGTCAACCATAGGAGGCATATAGGCGTCACCAACCTCAGGTTGGCTGCCTATTTAAAGTCACCACAATCGGGGATTGCTACTGGCCCAGCTGCAATAGGAATACTATTGGAGACATGGTTCTGGAACATAACTCTGGCTCGTCTGCCCTTGATGAATGCCGATATCCAGCGTTTCTGCCACGGCGGTATTGATGATTCGAGTAAGTTGCTTGACAGAACTCCATGGTTTACTGTGTCGAATGCCTTGGTGAGATCTAAGGCAACAGCCACAGTTCTCTGTAGCTTCTGGGCATTGAACCCATCGATGGCAAAGCTTGTAATTTCCAGCAGAGCTGTCGTGGTGGAATGCAGCTTTCTGAATCCATGCTGAATCACTTGCTTCTTATTGTGCTCCGCCAAGTCATTTACGATCAGTTTTTCGGCTACCTTCGCGAACGTGGACAGCAAGCTAATAGGTCTGTATCCCTTGACTGAAGCCTGAGGTTTCCCCGGCTTGGGCAGCGGCACAACGTTAGCTGTCTTCCAGTTCTGTGGGATGGTGCACGATCTGAACGAGGTATTGATCAAATCAGTGAGAAGCGGTAGGATTTCATTCGGTATCTTCTTCAAGACAGCAGGACATATCCCGTCTGGACCGACCGCTTTTGAATTCCGCATATCCTTTATAACTTTCTCAACTTGCGTCGTAGTGAACGCTTCGGCCGTGCTCATAAGCGGGAGGCGGCACAGCTCTCGTACAGTCACTCTATTCTGCGGACCACGCTTTGCACTGGTGATGAAAAAACTTCTCCCGAGCGCATAAGCGGCTTCTTTTCCTGATTTGAATACGCCGTTTTCTAATTCGATTGTGGAGACGGTAGCAGGCAAGCTCTTACCCGAGAGCTTCCGTAATACCTTCCAAGTAGCTGCACTGTCCGTCTTGAAGTCCAACTGCAGAGCGAACTTTTCCCACTCTTCTTTCTTGTGCCTGGATCCTTTTTTTTTTCTTTTTGCTTCTAGATCCTTTTTGATCTCATCGTCAAGTTCAGCAACAACGGGGTCCAGGTGGTCGACCGCTCTCCTGGCATCTCTTGCCCTGATCTTATCGAGGATCTCCCTTGTGACATTTGGATAGAACGTCTTAACGCGGCCGACAGAAATAGCCGCTTTCATGGCTCTGCGGATCGCGTCAGATAAATGGCACTCTTTCTGGTGCACGTCGCCATTCCACGGGTAATTTGCCGACAGGCGAAGCGCAACTTCACTGAACAGGTTCCAGTCTGCTCGGCCTAAATTAAGATAAGAACGTTGACGAACACCAGAATAGGGAGCAAGAGAGTTGGAGAGATCGATGTGGATAAAGACGGGGACATGGTCACTTGGCAAAGTGGTTGTGGTGGACCATGAGCAAGAGTTAGAGAGGTTGGACGAGACAAAAGAAATGTCTGGGCTGGAAGATCGGCCGTTGGTAGGGAGACGAGTGGGCTGATCATCGTTTAAGATGACCAAGTCACACTCCTCTGCCCATTCTTCGACGTCACTTCCTCTAGCGTCAGAATCGAGTGACGAGCAAAAGGTGTGAGCATTAAAATCGCCCGCGAAGACAACTGAGGATGAGAGGGAGCAGTCGTAAAGCTGCTTGAGAAGTGGTATAGGATTGTAAAAAGAGGGGCATGAGGTAGTAGGTGGAATATATATGTTGAAGAGAGAAGGAGGTGTTTTAAGAGGGAGATGGATTAGAAGGTACTCGAGAGTACCATCCGTGGGGGTGTTGGGTATGAGGTGGGAGGGAAGAGAAGATAAAACAAAGGTTGAAACTCCTCCGCCAAGAGCTGACCTAGGAGCATGGAAGGCAGTGTAGCCCGGGATGTTATGGAGAGAGCTTGGTTTCTTGAACCATGAGCTCGTCTGGATGGTAAGTACGTGCGAAGAGAGAGAGAGCTCAGAAAGTTTGGTACGAAGGCCGTTGAGATTGATATGCACAATGGAAAGGGGGCGATATGAGGAAGAGGAATCAGAGTTGGTAGGTGAAGAGCATATAACACAGCGAAAAGAAGAGTTATGATGCTTCACAGAACTGAGACCCGAACAAGAGAAGTGCACCCACCTTTGGCATCCAAAGCACTGGACGCTGGTCCCATTCCAATTGACATTTCTGTCGCATGTGGCACATAGGTACTTCTTCTTCTGAGCGGGTCCAGGATTCCTTTCCACGCCGGCCCTTAGCAGGAGAATCCGAAGGAGAGACGCGGCCGGCCAGCACCTCTCCCATGACAAAAACCCTCTTCGTGGAGGGGGTGACGTCGGTTTGCATAGAGGTGATCTTCTTTCCTCCACACTGCCACGGCGTGAACGTACGACATCTCGGCAGCACAATGTCATCCTAGCATGACCAAGTGGGTTCGTAGCGAGACACTGCACGTGGACGAGCCGGCAGGGTCAAGCGGGGTTGCGAAATTTCGCAACGGGGGTGGGGGAGGGGGTCGCAAAACTTTTGGCCTGAAAAATTGAAATTCAGGAGAGAGATCACAACTATTTCGGACCAAAAATGAAAAATTTGGTGAAAATATCCCGAAAATTCCTGATATTTCTGGTAACCAAAGGGAAGGATCGCAGCACTGCTTAGGTTATAGACGCTTGACTCCGACTGCTGAACGAATTTTCGAGGTCGCAAAAAAATCAGTGTTTTCGAAGGAATGTTGATGGTGGGAGGGCGCGGGTCACTCCGATTTCAAAAAATTACGCAACGCTCCGCTTGACCCTAGGAGCCTGTCGTAGGAAGCCATCAAAACCCGACCCGCAGAAACCTACAACTATCAAAGGATGAACCGCCACAGCTATTCATAAACGGCTATGGACTTCGCGGATATCATTCCAACATTGAGAACAGAGCCGCAAACTTTCTAAATCAAATCCGGTGCTATCGCAACGGTGGTGCGCCTTGACATCGCACCTGACCACGACCATTTTTACGCGTCGTAACGAAATTTTAACGCCAATCCGGGGCTCCCCTATCCTTCCAAAATTAAAAGCCGTTGCTACGAAATGGGCGTGGCCGAGTGTGACACCATGGTGCTGTGATAGCACCCAAAGTGAGATAAGCTCCACTTTAGGTTTTCCGGATAATTCTCTCTTACTCTTAATACGTTTTCATATTGTCCAATCACGTTGTCTCAAGTCGCGCATTTGACCGAAACGGGACAACGATAAATAGTCTCTGAAAAACATGCAAAAGTCCCAAAAAAGAATTGGATACCCTGCCCCTATCCCGAGAGTAGCGCACTGGAAGATTTCCAGCTATTCTTGTTTTATACTACTTCCAAAACACGGAGGTAAGAGCGTACCTATTCAAACCGCACCACATTCGCCGTAGGAGGCACGCAAAACCTGCTGTTTGCACGTAAAGGCCAACCGAGCAATGCTCGGCCCAACGCGATCACGTCGCGGCTAAGGAAGTAGACGCAGGGTTGAGCAGGGCATTGCGCCAGGTTTGGGCGCAGCTACGACCCCCTCTCTGTTGTCCAAAATTTTGAAAACATGTAAAAAATTTTACGACCCCCTTCCGGAATGAAAAATTGCAATAGCGTTTTTTGAGTGACGAATCTGGAAAAAATCGGCCTTGCAAGAATAAAAGACAACTACTTCTACCTCATTTCAGCTTACCAAGTGGTTTAGACAAAATTCCTTTTCTGCTGCAGAAATTTCAAGACCCCCCTCCTCAATGTTAATTTTTCAAGAAAAGTCCCAAAGTTTTCACGACCCCCCGTTGCGCGGAGCCGCAGCCCTGCTTAACCCTGAGTAGACGTTCCATGCACTGTTCGTTTGTAAATTAGTTCTGTTCTTATACAATGATGACCTTAAAGACACAAACCAGGTGACTCACATACCACTGGCAAATGGCTGCCTCCGCTGTCACTATCTGTCGCTGCCCATGCTTTAAGATAGGAAGGCGCTCACGTCTCGCTGCGTGGACGTGAGCCACATGCTGATGGCGCGGAGGCAGCGCTGAGTTCGCAACATCAGGGGGGTTTGCTACGGGCCCTGGAACTTGCAGCTCCAACCCTTAAAACAGCGAGCTTCAACTTGCAGCTCTAATTAAGTTACATGTAGTGTAAGTGTATGCTACATGTAATATAAGTGTAGGCTACATGCGATATAAAGGTAATATACTTGAACGTCTCAAGTATCTTACACTTTATATCACATGTAACATGTTTTCATTTTTCTGAGTATGGCTGCCACCTCGGAGCGAAATCCTGAAGAGTGCGTTGAATGCAAAGCTGCTAAATGGCGAAGGTTCTCAGCCAATATTTGTATGACCAACTCAGCGTCTCAGACAGTCGTGTGGTAGTACGTCGGCGCAATAGGGGTTGTACCCCACGGCAAACATCAGATAGAGTTCTCGCAATAATTTTAGTCTGACGAATGAATGAGCCGCGACAGTAGATCACCCGCGCAAATCGAAACCCCATTTTCCAGTGAGGCCGCCAACCCCGTACGGCCAGCCGCCTGCTCCATGCGTCAGCCTAAATCGAAAACGGGAACCATACAACCGCTCGTTGTCAGCCTGCCGAACTTACGCGGGCCAGGTTAAACAAAGGAGTTATATTCGAGCACAAGCCGCAGGAGCAGCTGCTGATAGGCAACGGCTCCTGCGGTTAGCAGTAGCTACAGCAGGGTTGCTGCTAATCTCTTTTTACCCGAGTGCAAGCCCTACTGTGCCGAAGTACTACCTACGACTGCCTGAGGCCTTGAATCTCTAGGTCACAAGCATACCTGCGAAAGACACTTTTTGCATAGCCTCCACAGTTGCTTTACGTCTATTGATAACTTTTGATCAAACTGGCGGTTGCAATATTGGCTTTTGAAACAAACACATTATGTCGATTCTTCGGATGCGAAAAGTTTTGAAACGCTGAATGATGTGACTTTGGTAAATTTCCGCGAAAATTAGCTATGTCACAGAATCTTAATTTTTTATTTTCTTGCCTGCTTGTTAAGGAACCAACTTCGTGTGCTTTCTTCGCTGGTAAGACCGATAGATTGAGAGGATTTTTCGAATAAGGAAAATTTTTCTCCCATTTCAAATCACTCTGCCCCGTCTTAAAACAGTGGACTTGTTTCTACTTACAAGGGAATGACCAGACCTGGTCGCCAGAGCTACCCATTAAGGCTATGTTTTTCTGATCGACTACCTCCCGGGTAATCTTAAAAGCCGCAATCTAGCTGCCCGAGTAGTAGTGAAAAAAAAAGATGTGAACCAAAATGTGAGGAGCTCTGTAGGATTATTCCCATCAAACTACCGTAACCTGTCATATTCTCGACAAAAATCACAAACGGACCTCAGATTCGTGTTCTACGCCCCAAACTACCCCCTTTCTCGAGAGCGAAACCATTTCGCGACCATCTTCCTTGGATGACTATCTGAGTCAACCTGATTTCAACTGAAATGAGTGATTATCAAGGAAAAGGTCATGGAATGCTTGTCGCTCGCGCTCTATTTCCTCTCTCTCTGCAGTGGTGAGCGGAGTCACAACTTTTTTAGCAGTCGGCCACCTTGCACAAAAACGCTCACCGCTGTTACGTGAGTGATCAAAAGGGTCATAAACTATTAAGCTGCGTGTGCATTGCTTCCGATGTGTTGGCATTGATCGCCGATTAGTGATTGACACGGTCACCACGCAGTGGCAGCCGGTAGGCTCGTTGTGTGCCAGGGCTCGAACGCTGGCGCACAGCGCTTCGTATCCGAGGACGTCGCGTGGTTGGGCAGCGTCTACAGCTAGCTCCTAGCGTCAAGTGATGCACGAGATTTGCTTCGTTAACATTTGTTATTGATTTCACTCTCTGGCGACCACTGAGGCCTGCCTGGCACTGACGGTGGTGGCAACGTAACTGCAACAGCTGTCACTTATATTATCAATACCATCGTTAACCCCTCGCCGCCCTCTGACACGCCGCATGTGCCAGCGACTAAGCGCTGTGCTCTCACGTTCAGGCATTTTACGTTAGATCATCGTCATACTTGGTAAAAAAAACCGACTGAGATCGAGACCAAAAACCCGATCTCGGCTGCATTGGCCCTGCACGTGCGCGCGCGTCGAACACCAATATTGAATGGGTGGATTGCGTACGCAAGCAGACGGTGGCAGACGTACTCGTTGGGTGGAGTTTCTGCACCGGTCTGTCACTATTTCGGTGCGTATCGACTGGGTGGGTCTCAGCCGACCGACCAACTCTGACAGGGACCTTAGTGTTCCAGCGATGTGACGCTTGCCGCTAGTCGTTAGCTATGGCGCTATTCATACTACTCAACGCCAGCGCGGCACGCGAGTGACGCGCGTGCGTGGCGTTAGAGTATGAATACTTTTCAAGCTCGTGACGAGCGGGCCTTGCTTGCGGAGACTATGAATACTCCAGCGGCGATGCCTAGGCGGAGCAGAAAAAAGCGGGCCTAACTATTCCAAACAACCGAATTCTGTACATGCGTTCACCTCCACGGTAGCAGAGGATAGTAATGAAATTTATGATCAAGAAATGGAATGAAATTGATGATGATTTAGTTGTGAAAATGGTTAAAAGCCGTTACGGCCATCGCCGCCATGGTGGAGCGGGCATTACGCGCGTCGGGCCATTCATACACTAACGCCACGCCAGCGCGGCACGCGCGTGCCGCGCTGGCTTAGAGTAGTATGAATAGCGCCTATGGACGAAGCCTCAAGGACGAGTTTGATAATGTTAATGGCAGCCACTGCAACTGCGATGCCGTTACAGGCTGACAGCAGTGGTTGTTAGAGAGTGAATACAAGAACAAAGGTTAACAATGCCAACCCCCAGCGTCACTTGACGCTCGGAGAAAGCGATTGACGCAGGCCTTAGCGCTCTCCAACCCTCCTCAACGCTGATGGCTCGGAGCCAGCTATTGACGCTGGCCTTCGCGCTCTCCAACGCTCCTCAATGCTGAGGTGCTCGTACCAACAAATTAAGACGGCAGGCATCCTATGCCTCGCGTCTATTCGGCTGACGACGTTTGACCTTGTGATCAGTCACTCGAGTCGCCTCGTTGGCTGCCCACTCACAACTGTTTAGGGTGGCCGTATAGGGAGCTTAGAATACGAAGACGAAAGTTTTAGCCTATTGTCCGAGGCACACTATGGCCTCTTATCCAGAAAACCTTAGGTCTTGTACCTAGGGAGTCATGGAACCTTTGGCCACAAACCACAAATTGGCCACCCTGAATTGCCGGTCATTGTCGAGTAATATCCAACAATCTGCGCTGTCCAAACATCTGAGCCATTTCCATGCACCGTTTGCTGCTTTGCGGGAAACTCGCGTCAAGGATAGACCCGTCATCAACGTTGGAGAGTACGCCATCTACTGCGGTAACGCTGATGATAGGAGAGTGGGAGGCTGTGCGATAGCTGTAAGGAAGGATTACAATGGTATGATCGAGGAGGAATCCGGCTCAACGCCGTGTAGGAGTGCATTTGTGCGACTGCGGGATCACAGAGGATTCAATCTGTGGATAGTGAGTGCTCTTGTCCCCACCGAAACCGCCGAAGACAATTCCAAGGATGCCTTTTACGAGAAACTCAGTACGTTGCTAGCCAGGATACCTTGTCAACATGCTGTCGTCATGGAAATTGACGAAAACGCGAAGATGGGACTTGATCTGGAATCCAAAGTACTCGGTGAATGGTTCTACTCAGTGGAGCAAATATCGGACAACGGCTACCGCCTTGTCGACTTGTGTAAACGCAGTGGTCCGATTATTGCATCGACATTCAAGGGGAAGCATCGCCGCCATCAGCTTAAGTGGCAGGGACCAACGGCTATCTCTAGAAGAGCAGCGGAAGCGGAAGGTGACAACTTTGAAACTACAGCTCGACTATTTTCTGACGAGGAATATTTCAGTATCGGACATTTGAAGATCTAGAGCTGTGTGGGATGTCGCATTCGATTCGGATCACCGTCCAGTTCTGTTGAACTTCACTGCTAGTATTTATAAGGAGGGGCCAAGCCTTCCCAGAGGATCGACATGACAAGTCTCAGAGATGAAGAGTGCAGAAGGAATTTTTGACAACGCGTGTCTATTCACATCGGAGTACGGACTAAGAAGAAACTTTGCGACGCGGGTTCTTTTGTCAAGTGCATCCAGGTCGCTTCGAGAAAGGCACAGTACAACCCATGAAGAGCTCGCCTACGTCTCAGAGGAAACAACATCTACCTACAACAGAGTATGTGCTCTCCGAAGTGCAGGAAAATTTGTGGAGGAAAAGCGTTTGAGGACGAAGTTGCGTCGGCATCTTCAAGGCGACCGCGAACGAGATTGGACGTGTAGAGCTGAGGAGTTTGAGAAGGCTTGAGAGGAGGAGAATCCGAGGAAAGCCTACACGTTGCTGCCACAGTATAGCTGGAATATGAGGAGATTTTCTCCTGTCCTCAACATTACCAATGGAGTCGCAGTTGGTGATGCGACGCTGCCAATATGGAAGGATCACTTCAGTTCACTACTGAATCGTCCAGCGCCATCAGTACCTGAGGTCCCGCATGCTCAGAGAGCACATTACGATGTCAGTGAGGAACCGCCGACTGAGCCTAAAGTTTTGAATTGTGTCTGGAAAATGAAGAATGGAAAGGCAGGTGGAGATGACAACATCACTGCTGAAAATCTAAAAGCTCTCCCTCCGTCTGGGATTCGTGAAACGACCATCACTATCCGTGCCATATGGATGAGTGAAAGGATACCCGATTCGTGGAGACATCCGATCATCGTACCTCTTCGCAAGAAGTTATCCACCACGGAGCCCAATAACTGTAGGGGGATTTCTCTACTTCGTGTCGTGTACAGGGTTTTGGAACGTAATATTTTCGAGCTACTCACCAATCACCGTTAGGAAACAACCAGAAAGGAGCAATCCGATTTTCGACCTGGAAGATCGACCATCGATCAAGTGTTCGTCGTGAGAAGAGTAATTGAATCGTGGCAGCGGTATTCAAAGCCATTACAGCTTGCTTTTCTGACTTTGAAGCTGCATTCGACTCTACTCATCGTGATCGATTGCTCAACGCTCTGCGAGCCGATGGAGTTCCGGAAAAGAATGTTCGACTTATCGAGGACATGAACAAATTAACAAGCAGCAGTTCGTACACCTCTCGTGTTCACGCCAGCTCTCGAGGTGAAAACAGGAGTAAGGCAAGGAGCTGTAGCAAATTCTTTTCTGGTCAACTTCGCCGTTGATGACGTCATGCGTAGAGTTGCATAACAGTTTCCTACGGACGTGATCCTTACACCATCAGGACGCTCCCTTGTCGACCTGGAGTACGCCGATGACATTGTGTTATTCGCTGAGAACAACGCAAGACTGCGAAGGATTGTGAACCTCGTTGTGAAGTATGCCACAGACTATGAACGTCGTCTTCGTCCCAACAAATGCAAGCAGATGTGGGTCTCTCAGAGGCCTTTAACGGGAGTTTGTGTGGACGGACAACGTATCGAACGGTGGATGATTTCTGTTATTTGGGCTGTTTGCTGAAGAGCGATGGTAGTTATGCAGCGAATATTCAACAACGATGTGCGAAAGCTACGTCTGCATTCAATTCTCTAACCAAGTGTTTGTGGTCTACCCCCATCGCGAAGGAAGTTAAGTTGCGCGTCTACTTATCCGCTATTCGCCCTATCACGATGTACGGATCGGAGACGTGGCGGCACCGAAGACGCAGATGGAAAGATTGGATTGCACGGAGAGGAAGCTTTCAAGACGGTCGCTCGGATATTTCGGGCCGCGGATGTGCTACAACGAAGATTTCTACAACGAGATTGACGCCTTACATCAACGTTTCACACGAGGGAGGTGCCAACATCTCCCAATGCCATCTCAAGCGGCAACGAAAGGCCGTTTTCGTTTTTTCAGGCTTATTTTAGGAAAACCGCCAGATCGTCTTGTTCAACACGCTCAAAGGATGCTTCCGAGTCCTGTCTGGAAGCCGCCGCCTGGACGTAGGCGAAAGTTTTGGACAGATGTGGTGAATGAGGATTTGAAATCACTCGGCATCGATAGGCAACTCAGGCGCAATGTTTTACTTCGCAGGAAGTGGAATAGCGACCAATGGATGGATTGTGTTCAGATTGTGGCTGAGGACCGCGACGAATCGGCACGGCTGGTTACTAGGACGGCACACCTCGGTGAAAATGCGGAATGACTGCGTCAGGCGAATGCCAACCGATTAAGTCAAGTAACGTCGGCGTGGATTCGGAAGAGACTTCGCGTTCACTGTTGAAGGTTGGCGCAAATTCGGTCCACCTATGTTATCGCATATGGCACCGAGTTTGCGCCAACCTTCAACAGTGAACGCGAAGGCTCTTCCGGATCCACGCCGACGTTAAGTCAAGTCCGAGGAATGAAGAAAAACCTGAAACCTGCTGCTTTCTCCCTGAAACGGACGTGAGCGAGCGAGAGAAGTTGTGAGCGAATGTGAACGACTGGCGAATTCTGCGCCCTGGGTGACCATCGATTTCGCGTAATTCCGCGCTCTCTCAGGGAGTGGACGCTGCCCCAACGCTGGCCGACGCCACTCCCCCCAACGCTGATGGGCCCCGAACACGCAATTGGACACGTGCAAACCCCTCCTGTCCCTTGTTGATTCGATTGATAACGTTTGATCAGGTGATCAACACTCGAACTCCGCCGTTGCCGGTCCCTAGCCCGGATCTGAAAGGAGGGGGGTCACCCTTTCTACCGACGAGCTATTAAACCTTCAGGTAGGACCATAAAGAGTCTATTAGGATATCGCAATAAAGCTAACGCACCCGGGGCAGCCGATGCGCCAGCTCTGGTGTAGCAAGGTGCTCTTGAGAAGAATGCTACTGGCTAGAAGAGAAGACGGTTCGTGGCACCGAAGAAGGAGGTACGAATCGGATGAAACGGAGCGTACGAACGGCGCACTACGTTGAGCAAAAGAAGATCATCGCGAGAGAATCGTCCAAGGGCGGGATATCGGTTGCTGCACTGTCCAAACTCAGTATGAGTGAATGCGGAACAATGAACGCCCAAGTGCCAAACAGTGACGAGAAGATGACGTTGTACTACTCCGGTAGCTACGGACACCACTAAGGCGTTGGATTTATGCTGAGCAATTGTGAAGCTGGAAGTGTTGTTGCGTTCGAGCTGATTTCTAGCAGGGTCGCTGTTCTCACACCAAGCGGAACAGTCAAGACACACATCGTGGCCTTATATGCGCATACGGAAGCTAGGCTCACCTTCAAGATGCGCTGAAACCTATGTCAAGGACTGATCTCATCATGGTCGCAGGAGGTTTCAATGCACGTGTCGGCAGGGACAGATCAGGATGGGAAGAAGTTATGGGAAGATTAGGTGTTGGAGATTTGAATGACAATGGACTGTGTCTGCTCTTTTTCGCTGAGTTCAATTGACCTCTCATTGGGAACACTCACTTTCAACATCGTAGGAAGCATCAGTTGACGTGGAGGAACCCTAATGCAAACGACGTGGCCGCGCTGGACTACGCGCTGTCAAATTCACGCTTCAGGTCGTCTTTGAATGACGTGCGCGCTATGACTGGCGCTGACTGCTGTGCGGACCACTATATCCTGCGTGCCTTGGTGAAGCTTCGGCTGCAGCGAGTTAGGCGTGTGGAGCCTCCCAGAAAAAAGCCTTGATTTGTCGCGTTCAATGGCACCCAATAGAAAGGAGGCGTTTCAAGTCGCACTGTCGGACAGTTTTGCTATGTTAGCTGAAACCGATTCAGTGGACGTACAAGTGAGACAGACAACAGACGCCATCCTGGAATGCGCTGAGCCACTTTGCCCTGTCACCCGCCAGTGGACGCAATCATCGATATCTGACGAGTCTACTCGCCTCATAGACGAACGGAAGCAAGCGGAACTGTCTAATTTCAATCGGTATCGGGAGCTGTGCAAAGAACCTCGAGGCAGGCTAAAGGTGGAACGGGAGCCGTATTGGAACAGGATAGCCGACGAAATGGAAGAGCCTGCTGTTGAGCATGACTACCGTTCACTCTACCGTACCTTGAATTGTCTCGGGAAGAAGAGTAAGCCCGTTAGCGATGGCATCAGGAACTCATACCGGACGTTCGTGTGCACTGCAGAAGAACGTCTACAGCGTTGGAGACAGTTCCTTAGTGACCTTTACAAGCACGACGCACCACGGTGACCGGTTGTCGAGTAGCCTTCAATAAAAGCGCCGTAGAAAACCGCTTTGGACTCAGAATTCTCTATCCAGGAGTTGAGACTGGCAGTCAAGTTGCTGAAGAACGGCAGAGCGTCGGGCGTTGACAACATAACTGCTGTGGCAATTAAAGCTGGCGGAGACATTCTGTTGCGTCAACTTCATAAACAGATTAGGCTCAATTGGTAGTCTGAGAACATACCAGCCACTTGGAAGCGCGGAATCGTCGTGCCTATTCACAAGAAAGGTGACGCCAGGGACTGTCATAACTATCGCGGAATAAGTCTCTTATCGATTGTTAGAAATGTCTCCAACAGGATCATTCAGAGCAGACTTCAGCGACATCGAGAACGAACCAGCCGTGAAGATCAAGCAGGATTTCGACCGGGCCTTATCTGCAGCGACCAAATTTTCGCCCTGCTTCAGATCTTAGAAGAAAGGGTCCGTTGCGGTAAACGTGTCGTCATCGTATTTATAGACGATTGCGTTTATTGGCCGGCTTTATGGAGATCGCTTGAATGCGAACACATACCGGAGAAGGTAGTGAAGCTCCTTTAGGAAACATATAATGGATCAACTAGTTGCATTCGTGTTATGGCTAACAGATCAGGAAGTGATCTGAGAGAAAGTGTCCGTGATCGGCGAGGTTAGAATGCCGATGACCACCCAAGTGGGAGAGGTGGTCTCTCGTTGAGCAGATCAGATGAGTGATGAAAATTGTGGTCGCAGCTAACGCTTGCGACTATGGAATTGGATGTGTAATCTCGCATAGGTATTCGGACGGCACAGAAAAGCCTGTAGCACATGCTTCGCGTTCTCTAACGAGCGCAGAAAAGAATTACTCTCAGATCGAGAAGGAAGCCCTGGGACTTGTCTTTGCAGTGAAAAAGTTCGATAATTTTTCTGTTGCTGACGGATCACAAACCGTTGCTAACCATCTTTGGGGACAAGGAGGGAGTTCCAGTGTACTCCGCTAATGGGCTCATGAGATGGGCAACTATACTGCTAGGTTACGACTTGGACATCGAGTATGTAAAGACCACGGAATTCGGACAAGCCGATGGATTGTCAAGGTTGATGCAGACGCATAAACTTAAGGAAGAAGACACTGTGATCGCAGCAATTGAGAAAGATGTGTCTATGGTCCTTGAAGATTGCATCAGGAAGTTACCAGTAACGCACAGGGACGTTGAGTTGCTTACGGAAAACGACACGTTGCTGAGTAAAGTTGTGCTGTTTGTGAAAAGTGGAAGATGGCCGAAGATTGAGGGTGATCTGATTCCATTTCACAATAAGAAAGAGACACTGTCAGTTGTTGGGAACTGTCTCATGACTGGTGAAAGAGTGGTGATTCCCACGAAGCTGCAGTCGCAAGTTTTGAAAGAGCTGCATGTTTTTCATCCTGGGATTGTAAGGATGAAAAAACTAGCCAAAAGTTACGTGTACTGGCCTAATATTGACAAGGACTGCAAAAAAATGTTGTGCGGCAATGCGAGAATTGCCAAAATTGTGCAAAGAACCCTCGGAAAGTACCACTAGAAGCTTGGCCGGCAGCAACTAATGCTTGGCAGCAAGTTCATGTAGATTTCGCTGGTGCAATGCATGGTTTGCACTACATGGTGGTAGTGGACGCGTTCAGTAAATGGCCTGAGATGATCGAAATGGTTAATATCTCTGCAAACCAGACCGTAAAAGTATTGAAAAGTTTATTTGCAAGATATGGCTTGACGGAGACCATTGTGAGCGACAATGGTATGCAGTTCGTGCCGGAAAGTTTCAGGAAACTGTGCGAAGAGGGAGGATTCCAGCACGTGAAAACTGCCTCTTACCATCCACTGTCGAGTGGGCAAGCAGAACGCTTTGTAGATACTCTCAAGCGAGGCATCAAAAAGCTAAAAGGGGAAGAGAGGCCAACAGAAGATACGCTGAATGTAGTGCTGCAGACTTACAGAAGCACGCCTAACGCTTGTCTTGATGAGAAATCTCCTGCCGAACAGTTCTTGGGTAGAAAATGAGAACAAGGTGGTCTCCCGTTGAGCAGATCAGATGAGTGATCCAGCGGGAAGCGGACCGCATAAAAGGCCGTTGGTGAGGGCCGGAGACGTGTCAGCCTCAGCCGCTCTGTCCCGCTCATCTCTGGTGTTCAACTCTGGTGTTTGGATTACTGGCTACTAATAAACTCTACTGTATTCTCTCGTCTTCCCTGCAGCAGCAACGGAAGCTCTCGCCTGTGAGAGAGAGCAGAGAACTTTGTATTCTTGGGAATACAACAATTCGCATTGGAGATAGGCTGTCTGAAGAATTTACGATCAACGCTGGTGTTCGTAAGAGATGTGTCATTTCGCCGCTAATTTTCAATACTGTGATAGATGCCATCATGAGAAAGGCCTTTGAAAACAGGAGAGGCGTTCACTACGGTACCAATGATTACGCCACAGACTTGATGTTTGCGGATGACAGTACTGTGTTCGCGGATACCGATCAGGGATGTGCGTAATAAAAATTTTGTAATTCGTTAGTCGTTAGTCGTTCAACCGGCCAAGACCCTCGTTAGTCGTTAGTCGTTAATCGTTAGTCGTTAAAAATCTAGTCTTCGAAAACAAGCCCAGATGAGGCAGAAAAAAAGCCCTTATGAATAAATAAAAAGGAAGGCATGAAGAGATGTATGTTTTCCAAAACATTCATGGTCATTGAAGACACAAATCATTCCTTGTTAGAGAACCTAGTTCAAACTGCAAACTTAATATACATAATTGAAAATATGCACGAAAGCCTAATACTCCAGAGTATGTGTTCATCGAATTTTGTCATTTTTTTCGGTAAGAAAAAGATTAATATGGGAAACCGAAGGAATCTTGAACTCTTCGCTTTTTTCCAGTGCAAAATTTGCTATTCCGTGCTAAATAATGATATTTGACATCGATCCCATGGTGACAACACGGAGAATCGCACCGACTTCGCACTAACTGTTCTTTGCTCAGGGTCGCGATCCGAGCGCTTGCGTGGTTTAGAGCTTGTTCCCCTAATGGGGAAAGGTCGGAAGAAATTAGCACCCAAGTAAAAATTTCACACACTGAGAGGCCCAGCACCACTTTGTGAAAACCCCATATCTCGAATTTATGACTGAAAATCGAAAGGCGGCACCCTTTACACTCCAATCATCAGATACAGGTACCGTTGTTGGGCAGTTGTGGCCTGCAGGCACCACTCCATATTGTCACCTCTGACAGTGCCTTGTGTTAAAAAACTCCGCACGAGCCGGCAATGATTCGGGACTGGTTCAGCGAGGTTCAGCGAAGCGCTGCTCTGGACCTTGCGCAACGTTGGGTTGAGGTCAAAGTGGACGGGGGGGGAAGTTTCAGAACCGAAGCAGTGTCAGTAGAAATAATAATTACTGAAGGCTATGGTTATTTTATACCATTCACCTAGAACAAGCAACAGTGGAATATGTATCCATCCTGGTGTAAGACTTGGGTTTAAGCGCGATTTGAATGTTTTTTGACTTTCTAACGAATTTTGGGATTGCTTACGAAAATATTTTGAATTTCGTTAGTCGTTAGTCGTTAGTCGTAAGACAGAAAAAGCCCGTTAGTCGTTAAATTCGTTAGTCGTAATTACGCACATCCCAGATACCGATGCTGAGGCAATGCACATAATTGGTAACATAGCGCGGATTGCAAACTCGTATGGTTTGCGAATCAATAAGGGTAAGACGAAGGTCATGCCATCCGATGGATCGCTTGCCTCTGTGCACTTCGAAAGAGCTGAACTCCGGCCAGTTAGAGACTTCAAGTATCTTGAACCAATAGTACAGGAGAAGAAAGTGGCAGCATTGACGGAGAAATTCACAGCAGAATCGGGCATGCTTCTACTGCCCTTGCTTCGCCTGGATGATGTCTGTGGAAGAAAGCCAACGTATCGATGAAGACGAAGATTTGGCAGTTCCGAGCATTGATGATTCCTATTCTCCTATACGGCTCGGAAACGTGAACGCTGGTCAAGTACGACCTGGTGAAACTAGAGTCCTTCTAGTGGAGCCGCGTGCCTGAGCCAGATCTTCGGAATTACCATTTGTAACCGCATACGCAACGAAATCATCAGGGAGCAATGTGACCACCAGCCCACGATCGAGGATCAAGTCCAGACCAGGCGATTGCGATGGTTCGGACACGTTTGCAGGATGGACGCGGGTCGACTGCCGTACAGCGTGCTATGGAGGAAACGTCCAGTGCAGTGGAAGATCCAACGAACGGCCCCTAAAAAGACTTGGCTGAAACAAATCGAGGATGATCTGAAGAAACAACGGTGCAGTGTCCTCAATGCTAGATCTATTGCTACGAATCGTTCTGATTGGAAGCGTATCGTTCAGGCCGCTCGGGCTCCAATGGCACCCACAGCAATGTATTGGCTGAGAGATCATCCCGCTCCGCCAGAGGCCAGCTAACGGGATGAGTGAGTGAGTGAGTGAGTGATCAACAATCGAGTTGGCTCGTTGGCTGTTGGTTTACCACGGTTTGTGATGGCCGCGATGGAACCGTGGGGTACGAGGGGATCTGTTCAGAAGTAGGTTTGAGGCTTCGGGCTTCAGGGATGGGGCAGTGAGCTTGAAATTCGTTGCTTCTTATTTGGAGCGAGCGCGGGCGTGTGCGCGCAAAAGCCAGAGTAAGCGTGGGTGAGCGTCTAGGGAGTCGAGTGCGCGATTGTGCGCTATCACAAGAAGTGGACGCTGCCGTAGTTCCCACATTTCGAGGGGATTGCTATTGGCCCAGAACTCAGGAAATTTTCATAAAATTACATGCGAATAAAAAACTCCAAACATGTTACCTGCGCCTTATCTCCAGAATCGCAAGCTGCTTGTGACCTTCAACACAGTAATTATGTGGCACGGTACGAGTTGACTTAGACGTGACATAAGGTACTGGCGTGTACCTCAAATGTGTTGTTTTCTAGCACATGTAATTTTTCTACGCGGTGTGCCGTTTCCTACTCAGGTGAAACTAGATGTCCAGAATCGGATGAATAGTTGTCGAGAATCGGTCGGCAATCGAGAAGTTATCCAGAAAGTTGATAGAAGTTGTCGTGAGTTTCGAGATTCGCAGTATTTGTCGAGAATTGCGGACGATTTCTTCAGAATTCCAGAGCAAGTTTCCAAGAATTCGGGAACGAGTGTTTGCCGAGAATTCGGACAGATTTTTCGACAGCTCCTTCCGAAATTGAGAATATGTTTCGAATATGTCGAGAATTTCCCAACAACTCAGGACCTCACTTCAGAACCCTCTTTGACACCACATTCTTCAAATGTTGCAACTGCTATTTTTGTTCCTTTTTTTCGTGTGAGTCCTCTGTTGTTTTTTCTTTTTTTGCTCCATTCTTCTACCTGGTTATCAATTATGATGAATTTCACCGATTTCTTGAATATCAAACTCGTTTTTCTGGAATTTTTGTCTTCTCGAAATAGCGAACATACCAAAATATGGGATTTTAAAGTTACTGATTTTTGAAAATTTCCGAGCTTTCAAGTACTGATCTTTTTTCGATGATCGGTAGCTGCAGCAGTCGAATTTAAAATATTATTCAAGAAGTTACCTAAGAAGTATCAGAACAACGTTTGAAATTAAGATTGGTAATTCGAATAAATCTTGAATGATTCAGTCCTGATCGAAATTTGCAACTCTATACCTTGCAATGGTTGTTTAGCGTTATATTGATGTACAATATGTGGACTTCCGGCGGGTCCCCACCTGCTACCAGCGGTTTGGCCGCTGGCTTCAGGTGTGGACCCGCCAGAAGTCCACATTTTGCAAAGTATGGGTCACGAAAGTAGGATATTTGAGTCG
This sequence comes from Aplectana chamaeleonis, assembly GCA_029168955.1. Taxonomy (NCBI): domain Eukaryota; kingdom Metazoa; phylum Nematoda; class Chromadorea; order Rhabditida; family Cosmocercidae; genus Aplectana; species Aplectana chamaeleonis. The sequence goes on along the minus strand of JAPDOI010000046.1, from coordinate 925,466 downwards.
ATCACGGTCCATTTACCTTTCATACAAACTTCCACCGTCTAAGATGGAGGCTGAACACCGCTAGAGTATAATAGCTCACACCTTTCTCAGGTGTGGCCCCACCGGAAGTCGGCAATTTTAAAAACTAGGAGCCACGAGAGTGACATATTTGAGTCCAACGTGGCCGATTTACTCTCTGCTCAAACTTTCACCGTCTTAGAGTAATTCTGAAGAACACTACACTGACTGCGCACTGGTGCTGGGCAAGGCCAATAGCGGCCCATGTTGAACGATTTTGTAGACCCACAGCATATACGATGCACAGTATGCCTCTGCCTAACGTCGATGAAGCGAGACAAGTTGGAAAATTGGCAAATAGGGTTATGTGACTCCTTCTCCATGGGCTTCACCGACCATTGTAATCAACGGTTGGGTAGGAGCCCTAATTTTTGGTAAGTACATGCAGTTGTACATGTGTATAACTGCGCATTAACTGCCGAGAATCGGTCAAGAAGGTGTCGGGAATTGGTCGAGAAGTTGTCGGGTATTGTAGAGAATTGGGCGAAAAGTTGTCCAGAATTCTTTAGAGTCTGCGAAAGTTGTCCTGCATTCTTACGCCGGCAGGACAACTTTTTGTCCGATTCTTGACAACCAGTTTTACCTGAGTATGGAGACATGCGATTCACTCTCGAGGCAGGTTATATTGTTAGATATAGTTAGCTTCGTCGGTTCACTTACCCAATTTGGCGGTTGTTGGTCCCGAACACCGGCTGTAGGCCCGCCTAACCGCTGGCAACTGCTCTGCAAGCAGGCCGCGTCACCTGTTGGTGTGCTATCCGGGTCGCGTGTAGGTGCCAAGTAACATGTATCTGCGGTGCAACTTACTCACAGTTTTGTGTAATATTGGCGCGAGTTACATGTTACCTAAATCAAAAATCTGGTCAAGTTACACGTGACATCGTTTCAAGTTACCTGTGAGCCTAAAGTAAGTTGTGTGAAGCCATCATGCAACTTGCGTTAAAGTCTCAGGTAACTTGCTCAGAAATTTCTGAGAAGAAATCGAGACTCATGCTCCTTTGAGTGTGGTTTTGCACGCAATATAAACTGGCCGAGCGACACATTTTTTTTCAGCCATTCCCCTTCGATATGTTTCTCTGGCGCGTAATAGGGATGAGAAAACTGATGATACATATTGTCGAGAACTGTACCAAAAGAAATTTTTTTTCATTGTAATGCGCCTTCAAGCCGGTCATGACCGATGTGTGACAAAAAGTGTGGAACTGTATCCGATTGTGGGGTTGTAAAGTACGCCGCCCTTAAAGCCTTGGTCATGAATTCGAAGTAAACATGAAGTTTCTGTGATCTCTGATTTGAAAACGTTCCCGAATTCTCGTCAGAGGCTAAATACTGGAGTGGGTGCATTTTTTTCGACCGCTCACGCTCCAAAATGTTGACTTTTCTCGATAGACTTATATCAAAAGACGTGCGTTGACGTTGAGGAGTGCTAAGGATGGCCTTCAACTTAAATGCAATCCTGCCGATTTGACGTCTGAGCCATTTCAGGCTGCTCGACTATTGCGAGAAGAACAAAGGAAGTGACACATTGGTCAGTGGTCCCTCTGATGCGCAGAACCCCTTCCAGGAGAAGAAGTCGTGCAATCTATTGTGAAAGACTTTCTCGGTTTCTTGCGTTCAACATTTGCATCTTGATGGATTGCCCCAGATCTGTGTTCATCCCAGTAAAGAAGTTATTGCCATCGCTCAAGGAACATGCCAGAATAAAAGTTTTTGTCAGAATAAAGCTGATCAGGAACATAATCAGTACTTCCACTTAACATGCAAAGGATACTTGAAAAAGCGGTCATTTAAAATGAAGCATGCGTTTTCAAAACCGTTTTCTGACGTTGAACTCAAATTTTCAGGGCAGGGCAGTCGCCATCTTTGACGATTGCTGTGTAAGGGCAGTAGATCATCAAATCAATCGTGCTCCAGCGGTGTTTTTGGCTGCCCTAGCTGCCCCAGCCTCTTAGCTGGGGCATCAGGGGAACGATTGATTTTGTGATTTACGGACATCTTCAAAGGCGCGGGCTGCCCTTCCTCTGCTCCAACCCGGCCTGTTGTTGCATTCGGCCCCTGGGGTGGCGTTTTCTGCCACCCCAAACCACCTCAACAGAAAAGTTTCGAATCAATGTTGAGAGTTTGACCAAACCAGGGCATACCCACCGTAGCCTACCGTTACCTATCGCGAATCGCGAATAGGATGTCAACTTCGTGTTCATCACTTTGGGCCAAATCTATCCAAGCGCTTCGGAAATTTATTAAAAGTCGCGTTTTGAGCTCAAAATCTTTACTCGATGGGAGGTTCTCAACAAAACGTGTTTACTACTCACGAAAACGTGATCAGCACCCCAATTAACCCACATAGAGAAAGTTTGAGCCAGGTTTAAAACGAGTCTCTTGAAGGCAGCAGACACGCCCAAAAATGGTACAGATTGAATGACACAAATCGATGATTTGGAGTTGATAGTATGAGAAACTAACGAGTAAAACCAACGAAAACTGTGTGCAAATAGGATAATAACGGTTGTTCTTGTTATGAGGTGAAAGTGGACAAGTTACACCGCAGCTTGACCGCGCGTTTGAAGCAGTAAAAAAACGGTTGGGATAACGAAGCCGGTAGACTCTCACAGCCTGTAACAACTTCATCATACCTTTGCGAGACTGCCGCGATTATCAGCCGGAAAATGAAAAATCAGATGTTTGATACAGTATTAAAATTAAAAATCAGATGTCCGATAACAGGATCAGACATCTCATTTCTCCTTTTTCTGCTGATACTTCGCTGCATGCGCCGCTATCGCAAAAATATGAATAGGGAGTAATAGAACGCTCACCTCGTTGGAAGCATCAAAAACCAGCTAAATTGACCGTTTTCGGACGATCAGTCTAGACAAATTTGTATTGGCGGGGTGGGGCGGAGTTGCCGAAGCTCATGAAATTTTTCGATTTGACAATGCTGAGATTTGGTAGTTTTGACTCGTTTTCGACGCTTCCAACGGGGTGAGCGTTCTCCTAGTGGCCATACGACCCCAGTAACGTAGTCATCTCAACAACTTTTTTCAAACATGTCTGCTGCTATTGAACGCTTTTAGAATCACCTGATTGGCTATAGGAAAAGGCTGAACCAACAAAGGGAAGCAGGAGGAAAACGGGTCCGCGGTAGTGCCGCCGCGGCATCGGGAGATTATCTCATATAGAAGTTATTTAAGAATTATAATACAACTAGGGGGCTTAAAAACAAAAATACGCACGTGCGGTTGTTACGTCCTCTGTCTGATAAGGACAGGTTACCGCCGTTTATGCACTCAAGGAAATACGGAATGTACCTCAAACTTGGGTAAATGAACCGGCGTCAATTTCGTTTCACCACGCAGGACAGGAGATCGTACTCCGTTCGGGTTTGCTGCTGCATTCTCACGGAGCCGGTGCGGTTCTATCGCGGAGCCGCTGCGGAACTATCGCGACACAGTCGAGGGTCGCGGGACTTTCCCGGCGCTGACGCGGCAAATTTTCTCAGAGTCACCGCAACGCGACGATTGGGTCTGCCTTCATACTCCTCGTCTGGGACGGTAAGTGGAGGCATTGACATCATTCTGAATGTAACGCTCCTAATTGCTCTGCCATAGGCAAAGGTAGAGGCATGGTAATCTCAGTCACTGGTTTCAGAAGAAGGTAAAAAATATCGAATGGATATAGATAGAAACGAGACCAGAAGTTATCCCTAATAACAATAAACAATTGGTGCTTAATTAGAGGCATTGTTCACGATAAACTTTATCCTCGAATTCTCCATGACAAGGGCTTCTCGTGGCTCTCAGAAGCAGAACAGCGTCGAAGAAACGGGACGAAAAGCTACCCAGGAGCCGCAAAACGGCTTATAAAAGTGAGCAAACCCCGCCGATTTTTGCAAGTCCGGCCCCTTTCCGCCCTTCGACGTGAACAATGGAACATTGCCAAGATCGTGAGATAAGCGGTGGTTGTCGATCGAAAGGGCCGTTCTTCCCTTCATTCTCAACTTCTCTCTTTACTCAGGTCAGCTCGCATGCATTGGGCGCAAAAGACGGAAGTTACAAGCCTCTGAAAACTTGTCCAACATTAAATTACGCTACGACGTATGCAAAGTTCATGTATATAAGAATATATAACAAGTACGGACAATGAAAGAATTGCCATTTTCTAATTATATTCGACCCAATCTTCAAAATACTAGAAGTGAAAAAAATGAAGAAAAGGAAAGGTATGAAGACGAAGTTGGCAAAGCTCGTTTCGCCCCTGGCCTCGGACGAACTTTATCAAACAGCTCTACTGGGGCTCCTCAGTGAGGAACAGAACTGTCGATGAGAAAGAAGGATGAATAAGAAAGCATGAGCCGAGCAGAGTGAAGTAGGGTTAGAAGCGTTAGAAAGAGGTATTAGGGCAAGAAGCTTTAGTATACTATCAATATCACAATGAAGTCCATATGATCACAAGTCCTTATTTAGGACAGTATCGAACACCGACCTATCCACAGTGAAGACTTAGTACGTTATGCTTTTTACCAATTGTGTTATACTTCTCTTATCATCTCTTAAGTTAAACTTAAATGCCATCATAATTTGTATATGTATGCATTTTACCACATTCACTTCTACGAATTCTGGTGTATATAGGTTTCCAACTAAAACTGTTTTCATTTCTTTGAGTTTTCCGTGAGGGAATCTAAATTTGGACAGATATAAGCCAATCTCAAGGTCTCCGTGTAAATTGTAGATGCTTTGACTTTTATAGAGATATCAGATTTAGCATGAGGGAATCTTTTAACTCTGAAATTGAAATCATCTGTCTTATTTTACAACTTTGTGTGTATTCTATTATTAATTATTTCTATACTAATGTCTAAGTAATTGCATTTATAGGGATTATTGTGCGTCTTTTTGAGCTCCAATACATTCTTGTATATTAGTGAAATTTCGACTATCCACAAATGTTTCATCTCTATTATGGATTATAAGCAAGTCGTCCATATATCTAAAAGGTTTGAAAAGTACGTTATTTTCAATTTTCGCGCTAATAGAGTACCTATACTCCAACATGGAAACTGTTATATCGGCTAACAATGGGCTAAAGTTACCTCCCTGAGGAACTCCTTTCGTCTGTTGAAGCACAAGTTCTCGAAACGACAGTAACTGTGGCGTAAAAGATAGTCAACGTGATATATCAAGTCTGTGATGGTATAATACCTGTGACCGTCTTTATCTAGCTCAGAATCTCGATAAAATTCTCTGTATCCATTGGTAACTCTCCACTTTTTATTTGCATTTTTGAAGCAAATTTTCAAAAATTCTTTCATGTTGTACAGAATAAAACTGTGTGGAAGGCTAGTAAACATATCCGTAAAATCAGCGGAATAAACTTGAACCCCATCGGTACTCAATCCACACAATTCAGCTGCTATGTTGATGTTGGAGATAGACCAATAGGTCTTGGGTCCTCCGTTCCTTTGGTAACTCACATTGGTGTAATTAATGAAATGTGCCTTCAGGAACGAGAAATTTTTTTGTAGTTCTACTGCCAATGGTTTCATACTGCTGTTTCTTGCTCCCGTGTAAAATCTGAATTTTATGGGATCCTTATGTACCTTGGGTAAAGCGTAGATGATGGGTAACTCAAAATCTATGTCAAATTTTAGTCCTGCTTTGATATTGAAAAACTTATGCTTAAAAATGGTTGTTTGTCTGTAGGCATTTTGCATCAGCTTATATGAATCATTCTGGTTTTGTTCTCTTTCAAAATGACTATGGTATTAATTCCAAGTTCTTTCATGAGAGCCATGATATAGTATTTCTTACAAATAATCCCGTTACAAGCCTCGGACAACTCGTTCACATGCTTCCCTAGCTCAACTTTTGAGGGACCATAACTCCGTTCCCAAGAGTTCTTGTACAATTCCAGAGACGTCATTGGAATCAGAATGGAACCGTTTTCAAGATATGCGTAAGAACAGAGAAGGGGTTTTCATCGTTAACACTGCCTTTAATTAAATAAATGATTATGGGTATGTGAACCACGAAAATTAAATTACTTGATGGATATGGAGTTTAGATAAAATAATCCTCGAAATGAGTCTAATACTTAAAGGCAGTGGTCACGATGAAAAACGTTATCGAAAAAACTACAAAAATCGGCTTAGATCGAAAACAGCTGAAAAACTATGAAGGTAGCGCGGTGAAAAACGGTTTACAAATAGAGTTTCTAGGGCCCGAAGAAGCTAGTTCGTGCACACGTGCACAGCGATGACGAAACAGATCGCAGTCTCATGCCGAGCAGTCAAAAATCATCGACATTCAGAGGACGAAATAAATGCAAATTTAACGAATAAAAGCAGTTGAATAATGAAAGCATCACTTCAGTCAATGTTTTTGACTAGATGTGTACATATATTCGAAGGTTCATTGATTGACATTCAATTTCAAGCCAGCTGATGTTCTTGATATAAGAGGTCATCGATGCCGATGATGTGGAGAGGGGTCGTCCACCACCAAAAGACAAGAAAGTTCAGGTTTCAAATTTGGCCCAAAACAGTGGTTTTTTCGCGATTTTTTCTTATAGGTCCTACTACTCGAGACCCAGGAAAGGATTTGGAGAGAAAAAGACGACAAGCATATTTGATCGCGACCACTGCCTTTAATCAGATCGCAACAACTGAAAGATAAAAATTCAATAAACGAATGTAGGTATTTGCAGCACGAAAATAGAGTTACTTACTTTAATAATAATTCGTTGGTCAATCACAGACAACGAACAAAAAACAAAGAGGAATCAATACGCATTCAGATTGACTAAAAGGAAATTCTGAAAGTAAGCTAAAATCCACGCCTGCAAGAAGAAAGTGCCTCTTTTTGAGGTCCGAGGTTTCGATAACGTTACTAAATAGGACATTTGTGGCCACTAATTTGGGGGAAAACGGTATAGCACAGATCAGCAGCAGCCATGGTTATGTGGGGGTCTAAAAAAAGAAGACGTTAACAGGAAGAATCGATATTACCCAACGAGGCAAGCAGAAAAAATTCTGTTATACTCACAAAACAATGTGAATGAGAGCATCCGTTGACTCCTTTGTTTACATCAGTCCGGCCAAAACGGAGGAATGACCAGATTTTGAGGAGTGGGCAGCCGTCTGTGGGATAACCCTACCGAGATCCAGCGCAACTGACGGAGGGCCATTCACGAGCGGGTGCAGAGGCGCCTCTTTGATCTGAATACGAAGTCTTGGCACTCACTCGGGGGTGCCCACAGTACTCAGGTCCGGAAAATACCAGAAAATTCTGGCAGATTTCCGGAATATTTTGCCCTCTGACAGTGGTAGTTTTCACGTAATGTGTCAGAATTTGCCCGAAATCTGTCAGAACATTTTTAGGAGTCTGTCGGAATTCTCTGGTAATCTGTCAGAATTTTCCATTAATCTGTCAATTTTTCCGTAATCTATCAGTATTTTCCGGTAATTTGCCAGAATCTTCAGTTTTCACTGAAAAACAATGGTGGTAGTCCTCAGAAGCAGAACAACGTTGAAAAAATGGGTGTACACGCATTTTCGAGGGCGAAAAACGGCTCCGAAAGATATTCCATTCAGCAGGGAGGGCACTCTTGGGTTCAGTTGTTGCCGTTAAAGGCACAGTCCAAGATCAGGGACGAATTCTGATATTTCCACATAATTGTGAAGTAGACCCACCCTATATAGCACCTGCCAAGTGCGAGCTCGCAATTCCTATGAATAAGCAAGATATAGAAGGAAGCCACCCTGGGGCGCCCACATCCGGAAGCCACTTTGGCACGCCCGTTTTACGATCTTTCGAGCTCAACAGTGGCGAGATGAACATTGGTTTCAGATCATTAGCCCCGTTCTTCCCTACATTCTCAACCTCTCTCTTTGTTCAGGTCGGCTTGTATACATCGGTCGCAAATGAAGGATGTTACAAGCCTCGGACAACTCGTCCACCATGTTTCCGTAGCTCAATTTCGGAGGGGCCATAACTTTGTTCCTAGGGGTCTTGCACGATTCCAGAGACATCATTGGAATCAGCCAGGGACCGTTTTCAAGATAGTCAGGAGAACAGACAGTTGATTCTGAGGTTGGACTGTGCCTTTAACAGCGACACAGCTCTATCACTGCCACGTCTTGCTCTATCAGTGGTGGTCTTTATTGAAAATGCCATGATTTGAAAAATAGTTCTCGAAAATATTCGGAAATCCTCGTCAGACTGAATGCTGACAGATCATTGAGTATTTAAAGGCAGTATTCACGATAAGAATCGTTTTTCTGCTTTCTTGCCTATCTTGAAGACGGTCCCATGCTGATTCCAATGATGTTTTTGCAATCGTACAAGACCTTCTAGAAACGGAGTTATGGTCCCTCAAAAATTGAGCTAAGGAAACATGGTGGACGAGTTGTCCGAGGCTTGTAACTTCCATCCTTTGCAGCCGATGTATGCGACCTGACCTGAGTAAGGAGAGAACTTGAGAATGAAGGGAAGAACGGGGCTAATGACTGGAAATCATCGCTCATCTCACGATCTCGAGCTTTCATTTTTTCACGTCGGTGGGCGTGGAAAGTGCATCTGGGGTTGACGAGCTGATGGGTGTCCAACTTTGGGCCCTTAGGGGACCGTTCCGAGCTCATTTTTCTTACTTTTTTAAGCGTTAGAGTTGCGATAGGCCCCGCAGCTGCCGATCTCCACCAAAAAATCAGACATAGTTTTTATCGTGGACACTGCCTTTGAATAAGACCACCACTGATAGACGCAGACCAAGACGTGACAGTGATAAAGCCGTGTCGCAGTTGAGAGCTACTAACTGAACCCAAGGAGCCGACCCTGCTGAATGGAATATCTTTCGGAGCCGTTTTTCGCCCTCGAAAATGCGTTTACACTCGTTTTTTCAACGTTGTTCTGCGTCTGAGGACTACCACCATTGTTTTTAAGTGAAAACTCCGGAACGAGGTTTTCCGTGAACAGTGCCTTCAAGTAGAATTTTAACGTAAATCTCTAGATTTTCCCTCCGTAATTCATTACTCTTCGACTGGTCGTATTTCACCATTTCTTAACCTCCAGAACCCCCTTCTATGAACCAAAAATTTCCAGTTTCATATTTTCACTACATAATAGAAAACACACCCGTTTCTTTAGCAGCTTTATTCAACAGTACTCCAACTACACAATGATTCGTATTCACAAACACAGTCTCTTGTGTGGGCAGCGATATCTAGCTACTCACAATAACCTAATTTACCGTAGCAAATTTTTTTTTCTTCATTAAACCTGGGGGGAAATGCGACTGGAGCGCTGGGTGGGAGTCAGTTTCTGAAATGTAACCGATCTTGTTGGAGCTGTGTCTTGGGGAATAGCCGCTTCACTCCCTATGTAGACGTTGTGAAGACGGTTAATATAGTGCTCAAGCATCATCTCCGTGGTAGCATACTGAAATGTGAACATGTCTTTAATGGAAATCAAGGAGTTTCAAGAAAAAAAATCCTCACCTCTTCACTGAGCCAGACCACACCACAGTGTGACACCGTGGCCAGGGCAGCGTGCTTGAAATCTACAGAGTTGAAAGTGGTACGACCCTGAATAGGAAGTATTCATCTTGACCTTTGACTCATTATATAAAGTCCACTCACTTCTGGACGTATCTCAAGACGCAGTTTGTTGTCATCGAGGACCGAGTTCATATTCTCAACTCATTCCGGATCCACATCACCGTCGAGTATAACCCAATGACGCTTCTCCAGTTCACCGCGTACAATATCGGTAATCCTTAACATCAAAAAATCGAATAAGTCAAGCCATTTGGAACATAAAATGTAAAGTAGTGTCCAGACATAATCGCCTAGCTGCGAACAGCGCAGGCGGTCGCGTCGTGGTAGTTACATAATAATCCTTTAGGCAGCGGAACTTTCTGTGTCATGGGCGGAGCCTAGGTGAGGCGCGAGCGAAGTGGGAATTTCGGGAGTCGCCGACTCTGGCTAACTACTGCACTTTACTCACTACTAGGGTCTGCGATCAACATACGAGACAATCCAGCAGAGGAATTGCGGATTTTGAGCGGACAAGTCATTGAAAAACATTTATAGTTAGACAGAAAATTGACACAGCCTAATATTCTGTGTTATTCCGATGAAATTCAGTAGTGTTGAGAGAACATATGAGTAGTGTTTATAACGAAAAGGGTCTTCGAGCCTTCACCAGAAATTGAAGGTTTCTGAGCCCATTATGATCCAAATGATAGCACCAAAACAGACTAGCACCAATTTTCCAAAGGAGTGATTTCCGTAATTCTTCAAAAAAAAAAGCCATTTCTGCAGTTTCTTTTTTTCATTCAGAAACCTCGAAGGCAGCGTTCATGATAGGAAACGGCGTCAGTCATTGTGGCGGAAATCGTAAATATGTGTGCGGTTGACGATCAGATATTGTTAGGCTTTTCTCTACTGGCTAGATTATGCTACACTTATCATTACTCGAAGCCAGAAGTGAAAAACAGTTACGCGATCGTCGGGTTGCTCTGTCGGCTATTGTTCAGCTTCTAGAGCGATTTCCACGACCTTTCTCCTGCAAAGATATGCATACTTCCGATTTCCGCCACAAACTCTGCCCCGACCACCCAATTTTCACCCCCGAATGAAATTATCAGCTTGTATTTGCATATATACAATCTGCGCAGACATTTTTCTCCACCCCAATATATTTTGCCGTAGACACAAAGACTGCCTGCCGCAAGCGTTGACACGAGAAAAGGCAGACTGTAGCAAATTATACCACGAAAAGCAATGAATCGACTTCATTTGTGCATACACACACAAATTTACTTCGAAGTAAGGCAAATCTTGTAAGTTAGAGTTCTCAGGTTCTTTTCCAAAGATACTTTACTTTATGCGGCGTCCGCCGCTCTACCACCGGGGTTCCGCAAACTTCCTATGGCGTCTGGCGCACTCCCACTTGTGTCCGGTACACTTTCTTCGGCGTCCTGTGCTTACACTGCACTTACACTCACACAAGTGCTTACACTTGGGTCCCCCCTCACATCATACGGTGTCCGGCCGCATTGTAAGTGATCCGTTAACATCCTGGGTTGGTAGTAAACTTGCCAAACTACGATGTTACCCAACACTGCTAACATCGATGTTAACTAGGAAGTTCTTAGATTTGGCTGAAATTGTAAAATCGATGTTCAAGGCCCATATAAGCCACAACAGGAATCTTAAAGATAAACCTTGATGTTATGACCCTTGAAACATCAATGTTACCCCCCTCGAAACCCTCAATTGCGAACATTAATGTTCGCCAATTAATCGACGCACTCCACGGGTGAACAGTGAGACACTACGCCTGTAGAGAGTGCGCTAGACGGTCATGGCGGATTAGCGTAAAAAGTCCTCTCGAGGACTTTTTACTAACCCACCAACTCCGAGTTCGCCGTCCTTCATCACTGTGACCGCGCATGCGCTTTGCTTTATCGAAATACGCGTCAGTCTCCAAACTGCTGGCGCGCCATCACACCTGTTCAGTCCTCGCGCAATCAATCATTTCCTATTTCTTGGTTTTATTCTTTTAAATGTGTTTCGTTTCCCTAATTTCGTCATTCTCTTTCTATCTCACTTTCCTTCCAGCGTGTTTCCATGATTTGTTTTGCAAGAAGGTACTCGGATGTGAAGTTTATAATTTTAAATTTCAGATTTGAGTTATGATGGTGGAACATGGGGCATATTGCGCTCTTGGTATTCGCTCTTTCGTTCTGAATGGTATTCGCCCTACACACTCCGAGCTCACATTATTATCAGCTGCATTTCGTGTTAAACCGTCCTGTGTTCGTTCGGAAAGAAAGGTTAGTTTTTCTTTTGTAAATCTGACACTATTTCTGAGTATTGCTGGCGCTGTTTCCTCTTGTGGGGATGTCCCCGCTCTCTATTCCATTCTCAGGCCGGAGTAGAACGTTATTGTGGGGGGCCACCCCGGGTGTCGCAGTGTTTATGGATTTTATATATTTTAAGTAATTGAGGTCGGATTTAGGTGGTTGTGGCTAAGTGTTTTGTTTGCTGCTAAATTTTGATTTGCATTCAAATTGTGTATTTCACTTTTTTTCAGAAAATCAAAAAGAACACTGGCTGGAAACTTCCCAAATTCAGTCTTCTTGCATGTTTTGGATAACGTCCGAAAAGGGATCGTACTAGGCTCGGTTCAGTAGCTGCATTGTTTCTAACGAAAACTCCATTCTAATTTAGCGTTCATTGCGAAGCGTTCCTGAATGAGAATAGTGGGAAACAACATTCAGACATTATTTAGGCTGAAACTGGACCTAATTTGAATGTTTTGGATAACTCTTGAGATAAGATCGCACGAGTTTTGGCCCGGCTTACACATTGCGCGGATTGTAACAAAAAAAAACCATTAATACTATTCAGCCTAGATGCGGTCAGCGTTTTACCCAATTTGATTGGTTTTGGATTAATTTTGAGAGGGTCGTGCGAGGTTCTGTCCGTCACATACATTGCGTGGGATCTAACGAAACCTTTTCTTTCATTCTGGCTATTGCGCACCGAGTTCTCAAAAGTTTCGTATGTATTGGCTCCTGAAACTGTACACGTTTGGCGCTATTCATAGCAGCTAACGCCAGCGCGGCACGCACGGGCCTGGCGTTGAAGTATGAATGGCCCAACGCCTCGTCCACGCGGCACGCGCGTGACGCCCGCTTCGCCATGGCGTCGACGGCCGTAAAGTCTCATTATTTTCATTATTGATCCATCGTCAACTTCTTTCCGATCCGTGACAACTAATTCCACTACTATTTTCTGCTATCATGGTAGTGAGCGCGTGTACCAGTTTTGCTTGCTTGGCAAAGTTAAGACCCACTTTAGTCCGCTCTTCCATGGCTTCGCCGCTGGAGTGTTCTTAGTTTCTTTTTTTATGGGCTTGACACGCGTAGAAGGTATTCGTTCTTCAGTGCCTCACCCGCGCGTGCCGTGCTGGCGTAGATTGCTATAAATGGCGCCTAACGTGTACAGTTTCTTAACGGGATGTGGCCCTAACAAACATGGGGCTACTGTTGCTAATCTGTTCGGCTACTAGCCTAAGTGTAAGTTAGAGCTGTTATGCCTACCCTTGATCGAGAAACAAGGGGTGGGAGACAGCCTGTTGCAGACCAGAAACCGAACGGTTTTCTTGTATTCCGGTGTCGGAGGCATACTGTCAGTCTTTCTGCCGAATATGTTCGGATCAGTGAGGGTGACTGTTATCTCAATCGCGCATACATCACGGTAAAGCGGGGCGTTGTGTAATTCTCCGAAATCTGAGCGACCCCTCCCCTCCCGACCATCTTAACTTTTTTTCTAAAAATCCAAAATTTTAAAAAATCTGGATTTTTAGAAAAAAAACTTCAACAAAAAAACGAACATGAAAACAACAAAGCAAAAAAATTGAAGCACTGAAAAGCACTAAAGAGGTACCTCATGGTGTGCAACACCGTTATTTTCAATTTCCAATCACTACCAGAAGCTTTCATTTTTGGTCAAAATTTTTGCGACCCCTCCCACCCCGTTGAGAAATTTCGCAACCCACTTGACCCTGGCATACATTCTCAACATGATAACTATTTTGTATGTTTTCTCAAAAATAAAATGCTTATCTTTTCAGAGTTGTCCAGACTTAGCAGCCCAACTCCACCGTTGTCAGTGCGTTCGTATATATCCGGCTGATCCAAGGACAGCAACGATATCCGCTTCCCTGCCAGTTGACGGCTGTTTGAACTTCATGGAGGTACGTATGTCAGCTCATTTCCCTTGATCGATTCTTTAGATTTTTTTCTTTCTCTCTGGGAGCCCATTGGGGTTGTTATCGTTGATTTCCTTTAATTTTTAAGCAATGTGTTGACAATATGATTAAAGTTACCCCAACGAAAAAATCGAGTATGCGGATTACCTGTTATAAAAAGTATACTCTAGCCATGTCTGGTTTGGTTCCAAGCTTGCAAATAATGGATAATTCCAACAGTTAATAATTTTCGTTCTTAGCTATTGTTTGCTCTGTTTCTTTCGTTTTTCCGTGTTATTTCTGGGTGTATCTATAGTGAAGACTGGGTGTTTTGCTATTGTGTGTGTGTGGGGGGGGGGGGGGTAGTGGGGAAATTCCGGTTTTTTAACGTTTCCGGCGGATTCTCCCAAAATTAAAAAAAAAAAACAGAAAAATCGCCGTCGAATTTGGCGTAGTGTCCGCAGTTGCGCACTTAGTCGGTGGCAAATATTAAATTCCCCCTCTGTAATTTGTAGAAAAGAAGCACCAGAGCCTTTAAAACGGTGATTTTTCCTTCTCAGACATGCAACCCAATGCGCCTTAAGTCTTCATTAGAGACCCAAGAAACAATATCAATGAAAAACATAAAGGAATAAAAACAATGACTCAGAAAAAAGATTACGTGAGAAGTGGTCGGTGCCGCGATTTCGTAAGCTCTGATACTTGGGGTTCCATTTGAAGAAAAAACCTGATTTTGTGTGGAAAGTTCGCCTCTTAGGCCCTTACACTCTCCTGATTTTGGAAAGGGAGGGAAACCCCGGGTGGGCGCGACGTTTTCCGTGGGTGGAAAGCTTGGACCGGATCAGTTCTCCGGCAACCCAGAAAAAATGTCCGCCGTCCCTCTGATCCATTGACGTTAAAGGTTGGAACCGAGACAGCTTCGAGAGCATTATAATGAGTGAAAATACGCAACCGCACCACAGTCTTTTTCGATGAGGGTGGGCTGTACAAGTACTGTATTTTTGATTCATCCTTGAATTGTGGGCTACAAAGGGACCTTAGTGTTCTATGTTTTGAATGAGCCACGAGATTATGAAATTCCTAATTCTGCTATATTCTCACACTCCGAAGTTCGAGGTTTTATGCTTAACTGACTGTGCGAAAGCCAGATATTACGGCCCGAAGTTTTCGTCAAAAAAATGGGTCGTTGCTCCGCCGAAAATTGGGGCGACGGCCCGCTCAACCCTTCGTGGTCCGTTTTTCGATGTTATGGGAGAGTGCCGTATCTGTACGGTAGGTAGTATACTTCGGCGACTCGAAAAATTTTTCGAATAATCGAGTAGTCAAATGACTCGATGTCGACTGTTTCAGTCGATACCAAGACTCGATGACTTGACTCGACATAAGTATAGTAGGTAGCTTTGTTTAGAAGGGTTCGCTGGGGTGTTTATTACGAATCTAGCTGATCTATTTCCCGCTCACCAGTTTCCAGTTTTGGAATCTATAGGGCAGGTTACGATAGCCAAGCGACATTGAGCCTTCCGCAACCTACGGCAACCATTTCTATTTTCAAAAAGACGTCGGATTCGTTATCAGCACCCTTCCTCCTCCTCAAAGAACCCCTCCGTGCAAGGCTTCAGCCTAATCTAAAAATGTGACCTACTAGGGTCAAGCGGATGCTGCTGTCTCGCGGAGAAGGAGGGCCATACTACTTTTTAGAAAGTGGAAACTTCATGGAGGCGAAAGAGGAATTTCGGGTCAAAAATGGTAGAGAAAGGGGCCTGAATTGTTGAAGTTGCGGCGTTGCTCGCAGCGACGAATGCCGCTGGAGGATGCAATTTCGATCGCGACATTGTTCAGCAGGGGGCGACCGACGCAGCGTGAAGGGCGACGAGGGCGCCGCAAGAGTGGTTTGATGTCGCGACGGCCCTGCGTCAAAGGGGTCTGCAGAGTTGTAGCAACCGGCGAGTGGTCCCCGAGCGTCAACCTTGACGCGGCGACAAAAATGTTAAAAACCTTATCGTCGGGATGTCGGTTGCCGCTCGCTGGCAGTGACGCATGGCCATCGCGGCGTCAAAACACTCTGCGGTGCTCTCTCGTCGCCCTTCACTCTGCATCCGGTCACTCCGTCGCCGAATGTAATCGACATTGAATCACTCAGCACTGTTCATCTCTGAAAGCAACGCCCTTCGACTTCAACTCGGCGGGCCTTCCTGCCACTGAGCGGCAACCGACGCCGCGACGATAATGTTCAAAAGCATATTTGTCGCCGCGTCAAGGCTAACGCTCCGCGACCACCACTCGGCCACTGCAACTCTGCAGGCCTTTTAAAGTGTGGTGCTGAATACAGGAAACTCACAAGAAAAATCATTGCCGAGAAATTCATGAGAAAAAGCATATAGTGTGGTGGGCTTGCGAATTTTCGATTTTTCTGAATTTTGTAACTAAAGGGGACGTACTGTTGCAATCGGGTGAAAATCCAGTGCGCAACTGCGGACAATCGCTGTTGTAACACATGTGTCACGCGAAATCGTGCTGGGACCACGAGCTCCCGACAAGATTGTCTTCTAACTGCGTGCGAGCAACGGTTGTTTTGAGTTGTGGACCGGATTGTTGCTTCGATAAGGCGGCGTCAGGACAACGGTCTGCTTCAATCCGTGATCTATGGTGTAGGTAACGTAGCCTATCGTAATCTTCAAAAAAAAACTCGAAACATGCTTTGTATTTGTGTTCTGCACTTCAAATACCCCCTCCCCTCACTCAATGATGGTTGGGAATAACATAATTGTTCACTGTTGAAAGCTGGCGCAGACTTGGTGCACTTATGTTATAGCACGTGGCACCGGGTTTGCGCCAGCCTTCAACAGTGAACGCGAAGTCTCTTCACGATCCATACCGACGTTATGGCCACTCAAAGATATTGAATTTGAATGGCGAGAGTTCATGGACAGGATTGTTCCGAGCCTGTATTTTCTTTTTATTCGCAGCCATCGTTCTGAACCAGGGCGCAATATAAAGCCATACCGTAAACAATCGGAAGAACGTAGATTTTGAAAAAACCAATCGCGCTTCTCTTACCTATTGAGATCGAAAGCTTGTCGGTGTTCGTAACTCACTTTTTCTTTCATGGGGTGGGGTCGGCTTTTTCCTCCTTATTTGAGAGAATTGAGATTTCGGGCATGGCAGGGCTGCTATACACGGCGACCGGACTATAATATCAAAATTACCCCTGAGGTTGGACTGTGCCCTTAAGAATGGGTGCGGAACGCTACCTGTTTTTGCTAGAGGGTCAAAAACCCTGGAATTCAGAACACCTTCGTTTATTTTTCGAAATTGTTGTTCACAGGAGACCTTGCTCCGTAGAGGCATGGAACAACAGTCTGCTTCACCCTGTATATAAATGTATAGTCGAATTTCGGTTCGCATTTGCGGGCTACGGCTCTTGCAACATGCGACACGTGTTAATCGTGATGGGACCACTTGGTCCCGGCACGATTCACCCTTCTCTCAGCACGATTATCACATGTCGCATGATGCATCAGCTGTAGTCCGCAATTGCGGACCGGAATTTCTCTCAGAGCACGACAGTACACGCATGAGGTTCAAAGAAAATTTTCGCATCCACTTCAAAAGTTTGTCTGAAGAGGTAACAGGGGTTCAGTAAGTAGCGACGAAATTCTGCCGCAAGTTCGAAACTTTTTGAACTCCCCTTCCATCATATGTATTTGTTCCGTGGAAGTGGTCAGATTTAAAAGTGGTTGAACATCAAGAACACGTATCTGTTTCCTAGTGTGATTTATTTCCGGTCTTACTGCTCGCGTACGCTGCGCCTCCTTCTCCCCACACTTCTACCCTCGCTCCCCACAAGCGCGCGAGGGAAAAGAAGTAAATCTGGCTCGGAACCAGAGGATACTTTTTGTTGTGGGTGGACTTCTCGAGCTGATACATCTTTCTAATAGTCGCATTAACTTCACGAATTTGGAATGGTTAACTCGTCTCTTGCAGTACGTATTCCACTCGAAGCGTCGATTAGAATAGCTCGATGTCAGAACCTGAAAAAGGCGGGTCCATTTCTCCATTTTTGTGTACTGAAAGAACAATCGTCAAAATTCTTTTTTGAGACCCTGAGAGTTGAAATTTGGTTGTATCATGAATTTTGCACTGAGTCCTTGAAAATCCAGGTAGACGAATTCTTCCCTAATGATGGCTTTTTTTAGAAGAACGATGATGTGCTTGCCCATGGCTCCAGTCCATCTAATCACGCTGCGGGAGGAGTCTACGCTGTTTAAAGGAACTTCTCGACCAACTTCACGAACGTGTCGTTGTTGTTCGTTCATGTTATGTCTGTTGCATAAATTCTTGTTAGAAGCGTGTTTTCCATCGGTCGGGAGAGCAGTACATTAACACGTAAGCTGTAAGCGTTGCGCAATCAAGGGTTCGTTCATAAATCGTTGTGAGCAGGTGATCGCAGACGAATCGCGTATGTACACCAGGGATGAGCGGGGTTCCGATTTCCGGTTTTCCGATTTCCGATGGTTTTTTTGGCCTCAATTTTCCCAAAAAATGCCCCAAAAATGCAGGAAAGAATCGGAAATTATTAAAGATTAAAATTTTAGGAAGCTACGCATTGTTTTTCTGCCAGATCTTTAGGATTTTCTTTAAGGGCTAAACCTGAACCAGAGGTTTGTTTTGATGTTTAAAAAAAGGGCAAGGGATGAGGTTCGACATATCGACAGGAACAAAATTTTCTTGAAATGAACCGAAAACCTACTGTGATTGAGCTCTTTTCCGTCAGATCCAGGTTGAACCATTCTCAAACTGGGGTCTTTTTCAGGAGATTTGGATTTGTCCATGCTTTTATTAAATATAGTAGGGGCCTGCCGTGTTTATGTTTATGTGGAGACAGTCGGAACTGAGTGAACGTCTGATCTCTTCTCAGAATGTGTGTGTGTAAAAAATGGACGAGTCTTCGACGGTAGACGCGCGATCGAAACTGTTTGCCGGTGGTGTCGCGAACACCGCACTTTTCGCCGCAATGAGCGCGCTTCGCCCATACGCTAGGCCATATTTAGCAAGTGGCCATTACCTACTATGTATAGTATTTTTGCCCATATGTGTGGTGCTTTGATCTACTTCTTGTGATTCTAATGGTCTATATACATATTTCTTGTTATAGAAGGGTATCTCACTCACTATTCAAGTTACAGTACATGAAATGATATCTTATTGGGCTACAGTCAATTAGTGAGTGTTGTCTCGAAGTCATTATATCTATAGTGTGCTACCTGAAAATACTCAATTGAAGCGAATTTTGAGCAGGATTGGTCTGGATTCTCGGTTTTTGTTGTGTATCGGAAATTCGTGAAAAATGAGAAAAGAAGATTAGGCTTCATTAAGTATTTTTTTATTGGGAGGAGATCTCCTCCCAGCTAGAGATTAAGAACAGTCTTGAAGGCTCAATAGATTAGAAGTAGGGTAGAGTACATATACAGCCACCATGGATGGTTAGAATCGATCCAGGTGGATGTATTTACGATTACCCGCTTTCTGATTTTCCGACTTCCAATGGTTTTTGGCGTTCCGATTTCCCGAAATTCAAATGGTCGTTCCGAGTTGCAAATTCCGATTCCCGAAGTTTTGAAAAAGATTTCCGCTCATGCCTGATGTACACGCGTTGCGGTCCTCGTTGTCGCGGCGGAGGTGTATGTTACACGAATACAGTCATGGAACAGATACTGTATTCGGAACGTTGATTTCATGCAATAACTTCGTTTCTTAGTAGCCATGACTGCGCGTTTTCCTGGTAGGAATCGCCTGGATCTTACTGGGAACGCATCCGGGACCTGCTGGACCGGAGCCAAAACGAAGTGTCCCAGCAGATTTGAGGTAGAATGAAAGGTTTGCTAAGATTTTGCCGGGGTCTCACTGCCTTGGCTTGGCAAAAATGCTGAAATTTTGGGATTCCGCAATTGCAGCTGTCCATGCCAAGGTTAGATCCGCCAACCCTTACCCATCCATCGCTTTGTGAACCGTTATCGGCTGAGCCTTATACGCTTTTGCACTGGAGCTCTATGATGAGTGTCTCATCGCGGTAAATTCGCGGCAGACTTCTCGGTATATTCGTGTAATTTTCGCGAGTATTTTCCCCGTATTTCTGCCATGAATTCATATTCGTTTTGTTTTTGCAGTAAATTCGCGGCAGACACCTCTCGGTAAATTTTTTTGCCTAGAAATCTGTAAAATATAGGTTCGCGGTGATTTCTTGGTGGATTCCAGGCGATACCCTCCAGAGTTGCGTTACACGCATAGCAGGGACGCACCTACTTTGTAACATCAAGCGAAGATACTTGCTGATCACTATCTTATGCGGGCTAACCACTGGTAACAAGGCATCTGTAGATACAGAAAAATTCGGCAAGTGTTTTGAAAGACTTATAAAACCCAAATGTCTAAAGAGCGTTGAACGATCCTCAAATCGGGAAAGGAAGAAGACT
This sequence comes from Aplectana chamaeleonis, assembly GCA_029168955.1. NCBI lineage: Eukaryota > Metazoa > Nematoda > Chromadorea > Rhabditida > Cosmocercidae > Aplectana > Aplectana chamaeleonis. The sequence continues at coordinate 905,179 of JAPDOI010000046.1, read as the reverse complement.
TTGAACGGGGAAAGGTGGTTTTGATGTTGCTTTGTGATCAACCTATGAAGCGCCCAATGATACCACCTTGGCAGAGTGCATGATACGGACTATAGTTGTACAATTTCGAAAAAATTGTCGAACGAACGAAAATCGAAATTTTATCGTTCGAAATTTTTCGTTCGAAATCTTTTCGAACGAACGAAAAATGAAAAAATTCGTTCGACGAAATTTCGAACGAACGAAAACGAACGAAAAAGTCGAAAAATCTTTCGAAAACTTTTCGAGAATTTCGTTCGTGTACAACTATAATACGGACGTTATCGGTAACAGAGAACCCGTGTGGTAAACTTGGGAATGTCTCTCACTCTCCCTGGCCTGCGTGTTCCTGTGGAGCAGTGTGGTGTTGCGCCGTTTTCGCCTGTGAGACCATGGTTCGTTTCCTGTGTGCGCCCATAGTTTTGTCCATTGGTGTGCAACGAGTGAGAATGTCAAGCATTTCTCTCACGTGCACTTCAGTGCCCTTTAGCGTAATGCGGTGTCTCGCTGCTATAGCAATCTAGCGGAGGAGTACGGCTCCCAGGGGAATGTCACTTTTGCTAGCAATCTGTGACACCTCCGGGTTATCTCATGAATAACATCGTGGTTTCACAGTGTAATATCTCTCGATTACTGTGACATGATCGCGATTCTTAACTCTGAGTTCTGGCTAGTTTACTACCACCCCTGATTGGGTGCAGGGAGAAACTCAGTTGTATTACGAAATGAGCGGTATAACGATCGAAAACGCAAATCATCTATCTAATACCACTTTCTGCTTTTCACCTTGCAGCAGGACTTTGTGGTTCACGATTAGGACGCAAATTTCGCGTATTGCATGAGAAGGATTGAGGGTAGTCCTAAAATTCGTTCAGCTTCGACTTAAAACCTTAAAACCTTCTTTTGGAGGTTTTTGAGGGTGCTGAACACGAATCTGTGGTCTTTTGTTGATATTCCGAGGTTACTGTACTGCAGGTTACCATAGGATTAATGCTAATCACTGTGCGTCACCTACCCTAATATTTCGAGAATCAACAAACACAGCTCAGATTCGAGCTCAGCTCCCTAAATAACCCCCAAGAAGAAGTTTTGAGCAAAATCTCAGAATTTGACCAAGCCATAGTATGCACCCCCGTAATCTATGAGTCGTTTTGAATAAATTATGGCCTTTCCAAGCTTGTAACTCCTCGATCCGCAGCGTTCTCTTTCAAAATGAAGGAACAGATTTAGCTTTCATGTTTAATTTGTTGAGTAAACCTGGGGGTGTGTATACAAGTCTGTTGCTACCTGCTCGTTGGTGCCCTTGCTTCTACTGAGCCCAGCAGACGTTTGAGTGTACACAGGGAACGTTCGAGCGATATAGCGTGCACAACTAAATCGCGAAAGTATCCCATATATTGCATAAAGGTGTCACCGTCCGGCACACTAAGGCCTCTGGTCCATAACACCTTAGGATCCGTACCTAAGGAGTTCATGGAGTCTTTGGCCACAAGCCACAATTTCGCCACCCTGAACTGTCGATCGCTGTGGAGTGATATTTAAAAACTGCGCTATCCAGACTTCTGAGCTATTTCCACGCACCGTTTGCTGCTTTGCAGGAAACCCGCTTCAATTATAGACCCGTCATCAACGTCGGAGAGTACGCCATCTACTGTGGTAACGCTGACGATAGGAGTGGGAGGCTGTGCAATAGCTGTAAGGAAGGATTTAATGGTATGGTCAAGGAGCTCGGCTCAACGTCGTGCCGGAATGCATTCGTACGACTACGGGATAACAATGGATTTGATCTGTGGATAGTGAGTGCTCATGCGCCCACTGAAACCGCCGAGGACAACACGAAGGATGCGTTTTATGAGGAACTCAATACGTTGCTAGCCAGGATACCTTGTCAACATGCTGTTGTCGTGGGAATCGATTGGTGTTGCATGGCGTGCTATAGTGCTGTTGCTGTGAGGAAAGTCGGTGTAGTAGTTGCCGTGAGTGGTGTTGCATGACGTGCTATAGTGTTGATGCTGTTAGGAAAGTCGGTGTAGTGATTGCCGTGAGTGGTGTTGTATGGCGTGCTATTGTGTTGCTGCTGTGAGGAAAGTCGGTGTAGTGATTGCCGTGAGTGGTGTTGCATGACGTGCTATAGTGTTGATGCTGTTAGGAAAGTCGGTGTAGTGATTGCCGTGAGTGGTGTTGTATGCTCAGACAACAGGTGCGGACTGACCGCTGGCAATCAAGGCCTCTCCGGGCGGTACGCCGGCAAGTTGCGGGCGGATCGCTGCTCATCGTGGCCTCGGCGGGCGGATCGCTGCGTTTTGGCGGGCGGATAGCGGCGCCTGGGAAACTTGATCACGCTAGCGGGCGGATCGCCGGCAAGCTCTAAAGCGGCGATCCGCCCGCAACCTGCCAGCGATCCGCCCGCAAGGGCTTTGACAGCCAGCGATTCGCCCACGCTGAGCTATGAGATGCAGCGATCCGCCCGCAACTTGCAGGCGATCCGCCCGCCAGGGCCTTGATAGCCAGCGATCCGCCCGCTCAAATTGTACACGGTGAAACTGTTCAATCAATGATGAGTGGATTGGAGTTCATTTATTGATCCACTGCCACGCCATAAATCCCCATCCGCCATCTCTACTTCAGTGTCATAGTTGTTTCACTTCCATATGTCGCTTTTTTCTTGATGTTGCTTAATTGTTGAGTGATCTTATAATGCTTACCTTGTATTTAGCTCATTAGAGTACGTGTTCTTTAATTTTCCCAGTTTATCGCAAGTATCCTAATTCTGGGAAGCGGTTGTCTTTGAAAAAAACATATGGTGTATGCTAGAAATGGAGAGAAGCGCTTCGCTCAAAAGATGGCGGAATAACATCTACGCCACGGCTATTTAGAGATATGATAGAAACCATACAATATCGTCAAATTCTTGACACAGATGGTGCTAAGCGCGTGAAGGGAAGAGTCACCGAGTTTTCCCCGCCTCTCCTGCGCTTGGAATAATTTACGATCATCCACTGACGGCTCACTTGGCCTGTTTTCAGTTTGTCGCTTTGAAATTATTCGAAAAATTATTCGAATATATTCGAGTCGATTTAATTCGAAACTATTCAAAAAAGAGAAGTCATTCGAATATATTCAAAAATCGGACCTGAAAAAAAGCCATTCGAATATATTCGAAAATCGGACGTTAAAAAAGGGAGTCATTCAAATCTATTCGATATTCGGTCTTTTCTTTCAGGGCACAACTATAGTAAACTGGTGTCAACCTTGTTTTTAGAGGAAGCGAGCCTCCTTCGAGGGAAGTAGATATATATGACGCATTTTTCAGGCGCAGGAGTCAGATGGCAGCGGCGTCCTCGGTTCAGTTACTGAAGTTTGCGGTGCTTGAACCCTATCTGTAGGTCCCTCTCACCCGGTGAAGGCCCCAGTAGAGGTTGGGAGGAGTCGTCGCGCCGCGTGTCGGGGTGCCGGCCGCATCGTATGTCGCTGTGCCGGCCACGTCGTGTGTCGGCGTGCAGGCGGTGTCCCGGTTTAGCGTGCAGGCTAGCTGTGAAGGCGCAGTGTTGAATTCGAGTGATGAGGTTCCCCAATTTGGATATGTGGACCGTGACTGACCACATTTTTGAGGATTTTCTATGGGAGAATACGAAAGGTAGGAACCCGAAAGTCCGAGTTTCAAAGAAGTCGAATTATGACATTTGAAATGTACGATCGGCATGGATCCTAAAGAGACGTTCTGTTCCCTAGTAAACGTTGGCGCAAGCTCGGTGCCATATGCTAATACATAGGTGCACCAAGTTTGTGCCAACCTTCAGTCAGGAACGCATGGTAAATAGAATTTCGCTATTTCGAGACCCACAACGCAGATTTTTCTGAAACTTAGGCAATGTAGGGAGCCCTTACTAACTTTGTGAAAGTGCCGAGTGAGCCAAATTATCCGCTCTAGCACGATGTGATTTTACTTCATTTGCCAAAAGATGACAATGCCACTAGTCGTAGCTAGCAACACGTTTTGGCGCAATTTAGGCAGTTGGCCGTATTCATGAAACAAAGGGAGCCTCCCGGGAAGGTCCAAAGTTCGCCCAACGCATACATTGGCTGCTTATAGGAACCCTTCCGGGAGGCTCCCGTAGTTTCATGGATATGGCCACAGAAGAACTTTTCAGGGTGATTGTTAACTGGCGCCCTGAAAGGATGGTCGCGTGAGTGATTCCACAATATCCAACCTGCATCCCATATTGGAGCACAATCGAACCGCAAAGTACACTACTAGCGCAGCTGATGAGCTTCAAATCTCTACTGCCCTAATCGGAGTTAACTTTGGGTCCACAGTTGCAAACAACCGTAGTTGCAGCGAGCAGCTCGGATATACTAGAGCTGGGTCTACGGGGTCACGGCACTATCATTTAGTTCTCAGCAAGATTGTTTGTAGGCTGCGTGCTGCAACGGACCTTATCTGCAAATGCGGAGCGCTATTTCACTCCTGTTCGGACACTGCGGGGCGGGCTGGACGTAATTCTTTTGAGAGACTGGGGCATTGCATTCAATTTTTGAAGAGCTTGACCCACTGCCGTGTCTGGTGTTCGAAGAGGCGTGAACCAACATCTAAGAAAAATTGTGAAGTTTTCAAATATTAAAGGGTAGAATATGAGACACGGGACGGAGTAAACAAATTGATTCAATATTATGTGGGTATAAGGCAGTAGATGAGCAGTACTGAGGTGTGCAGAAGTACGGCCGGCACCGGTTGCCCACATACCTTGCGTTCCTTATTGTGACTTGGCGCAAACTCGGTGCACGCAAGTTATGTATAACATAGGCACATCGGCTTTGCTCCAAGAAACAATAAGGAAAGCAAAATATCAAAGCGATCTGTTGTTGACAATACACCGGTTGGGGTCTAGGGTGCAGCAAAAACTTCCAGGGCCTCAGTTTCTTGAGCAGTAAAAAGTTTTTGACCGGATTTTTTGGCCCAGGTTTTCCTCAACATGTTTAGGTAGTCAACTCTTTGGGTTGATTAACACTGCGTCATAGGCGCTTAAAGGCACAGTCCAAGCTCAGGGACAAAATCTGAGATTTTTATACAGTTGTGAAGTAGACTCACCTTATAAAACACCTGCCAAGTGCGAGCTCTCAATTTCTCTGAATAAGCGAGTTATAGGAGGAAGCCACCCTGTGGCGCCCACACCAGGAAGCCACTTTAGCACGCCCCTTTACGATCTTTCGAGCTGAACAGTGGCGAGATGAGTGATGATTTTCGATCAATAGCCCCGTTCTTCCCTACATTCTCAGCCTTCCTCTTTATTCAGGTCGGCTCGCATCCATAGGTTGCAAATGACGGAAGTTACAAGCCTCGGACAACTCGTCCACCATGCTTCAGCAGCTCAATTTTCGAGGGGCCACAACTCCGTTCTCAGGGGGCCTTGTACGACTAGAGAGACATCATTGGAATCCGCGTGAGACCATTTTCAAGATAAGAAGGAAAACAGAAAATCGATTTCGAGGTTGGACTGTGCCTTTAAGAATTGGTCCCCGACCCGAGGGTTAAAAGGAGAAGGGGTTGAAATTACGGGTACATCGCTGACAACTGGCGGGTAGATCGCTGATAACTGGCGGGTGGATCGATGATAACTGCCGGGCGGATCGCTGGTTACTGGCGGGCGGATCGCTGGCTACTGGCGGGTGGATCGCTGGCTACTGCCGGGCAGATCGCTGGCTACCGGCGGGCGGATGGCTGGCTACCAGCGGGGGGATCGCTGGCTACTGGCGGGCGGATGGCGGGGGGATGTCGATCTGCTCGCCAAAAGCCAGCGATCCGCCCACACCTGCTGTCTGAGTGGAGTGCTATTGTGTTGATGCTGTGAGAAAAATTGGTGTGGTAATTGTCGTGAGTCTTGTTGCATGGCATGCTATAGTGCTGTTGCTGTGAGAAAAATCGGTGTAGTGATTGCCATGAGTGATGTTGCATGGCGTGCTATTGTGTTGATGCTGTGAGGAAAGTCGGTGTAGTGATTGCCGTGAGTGGTGTTGTATGGCGTGCTATTGTGTTGATGCTGTGAGGAAAGTCGGTGTAGTGATTGCCGTGAATTGGTGTTGTATGGCGTGCTATTGTGTTGGTGCTGTGAGGAAAGTCGGTGTAGTGATCGCAGTGAGTGGTGTTGTATGGCGTGCTATTGTGTTGCTGCTGTGAGCAAAGTCGGTGTAGTAGTTGCCGTGAGTGGTGTTGCATGACGTGCTATAGTGCTGTTGCTGTGAGGAAAGTCGGTGTAGTGATTGCGGTGAGTGGTGTTGCATGGCGTGCTATAGTGCTGTTGCTGTGAGGAAAGTCGGTGTAGTGATTGCGGTGAGTGGTGTTGTATGGTGTGTTATTGTGTTGATGCTGTGAGGAAAGTCGGTGTAGTGATTGCGGTGAGTGGTGTTGTATGGCGTGCTATAGTGCTGTTGCTGTGAGGAAAGTCGGTGTAGTGATTGCCGTGAGTGGTGTTGTATGGCGTGCTATTGTGTTGATGCTGTGAGGAAAGTCGGTGTAGTGATTGCCATGAGTGCTGTTGCATGGCGTGCTATAGTGCTGTTGCTGTGAGGAAAGTCGGTGTAGTAGTTGCCGTGAGTGGTGTTGCATGACGTGCTATAGTGTTGATGCTGTGAGGAAAGTCGGTGTAGTGATTGCCGGGAGTGGTGTTGTATGGCGTGCTATAGTGCTGTTGCTGTGAGGAAAGTCGGTGTAGTGATTGCAGGGAGTAGTGTTGCATGGCGTGCTATAGTGCTGTTGCTGTGAGGAAAGTCGGTGTAGTGATTGCGGTGAGTGGTGTTGCATGGCGTGCTATAGTGCTGTTGCTGTGAGGAAAGTCGGTGTAGTGATTGCGGTGAGTGGTGTTGTATGGTGTGTTATTGTGTTGATGCTGTGAGGAAAGTCGGTGTAGTGATTGCCGGGAGTGGTGTTGTATGGCGTGCTATAGTGCTGTTGCTGTGAGGAAAGTCGGTGTAGTGATTGCCGTGAGTGGTGTTGCATGGCGTGCTATAGTGCTGTTGCTGTGAGGAAAGTCGGTGTAGTGATTGCAGCTAGTAGTGTTGCATGGCGTGCTATAGTGCTGTTGCTGTGAGGAAAGTCGGTGTAGTGATTTGCAGGGAGTGGTGTTGTATGGCGTGCTATAGTGCTGTTGCTGTGAGGAAAGTCGGTGTAGTGATTGCCGGGAGTGGTGTTGTATGGCGTGCTATAGTGCTGTTGCTGTGAGGAAAGTCGGGGTAGTGATTGCCGTGAGTGGTGTTGTATGGCGTGCTATAGTGCTGTTGCTGTGAGGAAAGTCGGTGTAGTGATTGCGGTGAGTGGTGTTGCATGGCGTGCTATAGTGCTGTTGCTGTGAGGAAAGTCGGTGTAGTGATTGCGGTGAGTGGTGTTGTATGGCGTGCTATAGTGCTGTTGCTGTGAGGAAAGTCGGTGTAGTGATTGCGGTGAGTGGTGTTGTATGGTGTGTTATTGTGTTGATGCTGTGAGGAAAGTCGGTGTAGTGATTGCGGTGAGTGGTGTTGCATGGCGTGCTATAGTGCTGTTGCTGTGAGGAAAGTCGGTGTAGTGATTGCAGGGAGTGGTGTTGCATGGCGTGCTATAGTGCTGTTGCTGTGAGGAAAGTCGGTGTATTGATTGCCGGGAGTGGTGTTGTATGGCGTGCTATAGTGCTGTTGCTGTGAGGAAAGTCGGTGTAGTGATTGCGGTGAGTGGTGTTGCATGGCGTGCTATAGTGATGTTGCTGTGAGGAAAGTCGGTGTATTGATTGCCGGGAGTGGTGTTGTATGGCGTGCTATAGTGCTGTTGCTGTGAGGAAAGTCGGTGTAGTGATTGCAGGGAGTAGTGTTGCATGGCGTGTTATAGTGCTGTTGCTGTGAGGAAAGTCGGTGTAGTGATTGCGGTGAGTGGTGTTGCATGGCGTGCTATAGTGTTGATGCTGTGAGGAAAGTCGGTGTAGTGATTGCCGGGAGTGGTGTTGTATGGCGTGCTATAGTGCTGTTGCTGTGAGGAAAGTCGGTGTAGTGATTGCGGTGAGTGGTGTCGCATGGCGTGCTATAGTGCTGTTGCTGTGAGGAAAGTCGGTGTAGTGATTGCGGTGAGTGGTGTTGCATGGCGTGCTATAGTGCTGTTGCTGTGAGGAAAGTCCGTGTAGTGATTGCCGGGAGTGGTGTTGTATGGCGTGCTATAGTGCTGTTGCTGTGAGGAAAGTCGGTGTAGTGATTGCCGGGAGTGGTGATGCATGGCGTGCTATAGTGCTGTTGCTGTGAGGAAAGTCGGGGTAGTGATTGCCGTGAGTGGTGTTGTATGGCGTGCTATAGTGCTGTTGCTGTGAGGAAAGTCGGTGTAGTGATTGCGGTGAGTGGTGTTGCATGGCGTGCTATAGTGCTGTTGCTGTGAGGAAAGTCGGTGTAGTGATTGCCGGGAGTGGTGTTGTATGGCGTGCTATAGTGCTGTTGCTGTGCGGAAATTCGGTGTAGTGATTGCCGGGAGTGGTGTTGTATGGCGTGCTATAGTGCTGTTGCTGTGCGGAAATTCGGTGTAGTGATTGCCGGGAGTGGTGTTGTATGGCGTGCTATAGTGCTGTTGCTGTGAGGAAAGTCGGTGTAGTGATTGCCGGGAGTGGTGTTGTATGGCGTGCTATAGTGTTGATGCTGTGAGGAAAGTCGGTGTAGTGATTGCCGTGAGTGGTGTTGTATGGCGTGCTATTGTGTTGATGCTGTGAGGAAAGTCGGTGTAGTGATTGCCGTGAGTGGTGTTGTATGGCGTGCTATTGTGTTGCTGCTGTGAGCAAAGTCGGTGTAGTGATCGCAGTGAGTGGTTGTTGATGCTGTGAGGAAAGTCGGTATAGTGATTGCCGTGAGTGCTGTTGCATGGCGTGCTATAGTGCTGTTGCTGTGAAGAAAGTCGGTGTAGTGATTGCCGTGAGTGCTGTTGCATGGCGTGCTATAGTGCTGTTGCTGTGAAGAAAGTCGGTGTAGTGATTGCCGTGAGTGGTGTTGCATGACGTGCTATAGTGTTGATGCTGTTAGGAAAGTCCGTGTAGTGATTGCCGTGAGTGGTGTTGTATGGCGTGCTATTGTGTTGATGCTGTGAGGAAAGTCGGTGTAGTGATTGCCGTGAATTGGTGTTGTATGGCGTGCTATTGTGTTGCTGCTGTGAGGAAAGTCGGTGTAGTGATTGCCGTGAGTGGTGTTGTATGGCGTGCTACTGTGTTGATGCTGCTAGGAAAGTCGGTGTAGTGATTGCCGTAAGTGGTGTTGTATGGCGTGCTATTGTGTTGCTGCTGTGAGTAAAGTCGATGTAGTGATTGCCGCGAGTGGTGTTGCATGGCGTGCTATAGTGCTGTTGCTGGTAGAAAAAGCGGTGTAGTGATTGCCGGGAGTGGTGTTGCATGGCGTGCTATAGTGCTGTTGCTGTGAGGAAAGTCGGTGTAGTGATTGCCGTGAGTGGTGTTGCATGGCGTGCTATAGTGCTGTTGCTGTGAGGAAAGTCGGTGTAGTGATTGCGGTGAGTGGTGTTGTATGGCGTGCTATAGTGCTGTCGTTGTGAGGAAAGTCGGTGTAGTGACTGCAGGGAGTGGTGTTGTATGGCGTGCTATAGTGCTGTTGCTGTGAGGAAAGTCGGTGTAGTAGTTGCCGTGAGTGGTGTTGCATGACGTGCTATAGTGCTGTTGCTGTGAGGAAAGTCGGTGTAGTAGTTGCCGTGAGTGGTGTTGCATGACGTGCTATAGTGCTGTTGCTGTGAGGAAAGTCGGTGTAGTGATTGCCGAGAGTGTTGTTGCATGGCGTGCTATAGTGCTGTTGCTGTGAGGAAAGTCGGTGTAGTGATTGCCGTGAGTGGTGTTGTATGGCGTGCTATTGTGTTGATGCTGTGAGGAAAGTCGGTGTAGTGATTGCCGTGAGTGGTGTTGTATGGCGTGCTATTGTGTTGATGCTGTGAGGAAAGTCGGTGTAGTGATTGCCGTGAGTGGTGTTGTATGGCGTGCTATAGTGCTGTTGCTGTGAGGAAAGTCGGTGTAGTAGTTGCCGTGAGTGGTGTTGCATGACGTGCTATAGTGCTGTTGCTGTGAGGAAAGTCGGTGTAGTGATTGCCATGAGTGCTGTTGCATGGCGTGCTATAGTGCTGTTGCTGTGAGGAAAGTCGGTGTAGTAATTGTCGTGAGTGGTGTTGCATGGCGTGCTATAGTGCTGTTGCTGTGAGGAAAGTCGGTGTAGTGATTGCCGTGAGTGGTGTTGTATGGCGTGCTATTGTGTTGATGCTGTGAGGAAAGTCGGTGTAGTGATTGCCGTGAGTGGTGTTGCATGGCGTGCTATAGTGCTGTTGCTGTGAGGAAAGTCGGTGTAATGATTGTTGTGAGTGGTGTTGTATGGCGTGCTATAGTGCTGTTGCTGTGAGGAAAGCCGGTGTATTGATTGCGGTGAGTGGTGTTGCATGGCGTGTTATAGTGCTGTTGCTGTGAGGAAAGTCGGTGTAGTAATCGCCGTGAGTGGTGTTGTATGGCGTGCTATAGTGCTGTTGCTGTGAGGAAAGTCGGTGTAGTGATTGCGGTGAGTGGTGTTGTATGGTGTGTTATTGTGTTGATGCTGTGAGGAAAGTCGGTGTAGTGATTGCCGGGAGTGGTGTTGTATGGCGTGCTATAGTGCTGTTGCTGTGAGGAAAGTCGGTGTAGTGATTGCAGGGAGTAGTGTTGCATGGCGTGCTATAGTGCTGTTGCTGTGAGGAAAGTCGGTGTAGTGATTGCAGGGAGTGGTGTTGCATGGCGTGCTATAGTGCTGTTGCTGTGAGGAAAGTCGGTGTAGTGATTGCCGGGAGTGGTGTTGTATGGCGTGCTATAGTGCTGTTGCTGTGAGGAAAGTCGGTGTAGTGATTGCCGGGAGTGGTGTTGTATGGCGTGCTATAGTGCTGTTGCTGTGAGGAAAGTCGGGGTAGTGATTGCCGTGAGTGGTGTTGTATGGCGTGCTATAGTGCTGTTGCTGTGAGGAAAGTCGGTGTAGTGATTGCGGTGAGTGGTGTTGCATGGCGTGCTATAGTGCTGTTGCTGTGAGGAAAGTCGGTGTAGTGATTGCGGTGAGTGGTGTTGTATGGTGTGTTATTGTGTTGATGCTGTGAGGAAAGTCGGTGTAGTGATTGCGGTGAGTGGTGTTGTATGGTGTGTTATTGTGTTGATGCTGTGAGGAAAGTCGGTGTAGTGATTGCGGTGAGTGGTGTTGTATGGTGTGTTATTGTGTTGATGCGGTGAGGAAAGTCGGTGTAGTGATTGCCGGGAGTGGTGTTGTATGGCGTGCTATAGTGCTGTTGCTGTGAGGAAAGTCGGGGTAGTGATTGCCGTGAGTGGTGTTGTATGGCGTGCTATAGTGCTGTTGCTGTGAGGAAAGTCGGTGTAGTGATTGCGGTGAGTGGTGTTGCATGGCGTGCTATAGTGCTGTTGCTGTGAGGAAAGTCGGTGTAGTGATTGCCGTGAGTGGTGTTGTATGGCGTGCTATAGTGCTGTTGCTGTGAGGAAAGTCGGTATAATGATTGCCGTGAATTGGTGTTGCATGGCGTGCTATAGTGCTGTTGCTGTGAGGAAAGTCGGTGTAGTGATTGCCGTGAGTGGTGTTGTATGGCGTGCTATTGTGTTGATGCTGTGAGGAAAGTCGGTGTAGTGATTGCCGTGAGTGGTGTTGCATGGCGTGCTATAGTGCTGTTGCTGTGAGGAAAGTCGGTGTAGTGATTGCCGTGAGTGGTGTTGCATGGCGTGCTATAGTGCTGTTGCTGTGAGGAAAGTCGGTGTAGTAGTTGCCGTGAGTGGTGTTGCATGACGTGCTATAGTGCTGTTGCTGTGAGGAAAGTCGGTGTAGTGATTGCCGTGAGTGGTGTTGTATGGCGTGCTATAGTGCTGTTGCTGTGAGGAAAGTCGGGGTAGTGATTGCCGTGAGTGGTGTTGTATGGCGTGCTATAGTGCTGTTGCTGTGAGGAAAGTCGGTGTAGTGATTGCCGTGAGTGGTGTTGCATGGCGTGCTATAGTGCTGTTGCTGTGAGGAAAGTCGGTGTAGTGATTGCCATGAGTGCTGTTGCATGGCGTGCTATAGTGCTGTTGCTGTGAGGAAAGTCGGTGTAGTAGTTGCCGTGAGTGGTGTTGCATGACGTGCTATAGTGCTGTTGCTGTGAGGAAAGTCTATGTAGTAATTGCCGTGAGTGGTGTTGTAGGGCGTGCTATAGTGCTGTTGCTGTGAGGAAAGTCGGTGTAGTAGTTGCCGTGAGTGGTGTTGTATGGCGTGCTATTGTGTTGATGCTGTGAGGAAAGTCGGTGTAGTGATTGCCGTGAGTGGTGTTGTATGGCGTGCTATTGTGTTGATGCTGTGAGGAAAGTCGGTGTAGTGATTGCCGTGAGTGGTGTTGTATGGCGTGCTATAGTGCTGTTGCTGTGAGGAAAGTCGGTGTAGTAGTTGCCGTGAGTGGTGTTGCATGGCGTGCTATAGTGCTGTTGCTGTGAGGAAAGTCGGTGTAGTAGTTGCCGTGAGTGGTGTTGCATGACGTGCTATAGTGCTGTTGCTGTGAGGAAAGTCGGTGTAGTGATTGCCATGAGTGCTGTTGCATGGCGTGCTATAGTGCTGTTGCTGTGAGGAAAGTCGGTGTAGTGATTGCCGTGAATTGGTGTTGTATGGCGTGCTATTGTGTTGATGCTGTGAGGAAAGTCGGTGTAGTAGTTGCCGTGAGTGGTGTTGTAGGGCGTGCTATAGTGCTGTTGCTGTGAGGAAAGTCGGTGTAGTGATTGCCGTGAATTGGTGTTGTATGGCGTGCTATTGTGTTGGTGCTGTGAGGAAAGTCGGTGTAGTGATTGCCGTGAGTGGTGTTGTATGGCGTGCTACTGTGTTGATGCTGTGAGGAAAGTCGGTGTAGTGATTGCCGTGAGTGGTGTTGTAGGGCATGCTATAGTGCTGTTGCTGTGAGGAAAGTCGGTGTAGTGATTGCCATGAGTGCTGTTGCATGGCGTGCTATAGTGCTGTTGCTGTGAGGAAAGTCGGTGTAGTGATTGCCGGGAGTGGTGTTGCATGGCGTGCTATAGTGCTGTTGCTGTGAGGAAAGTCGGTGTAGTGATTGCGGTGAGTGGTGTTGCATGGCGTGCTATAGTGCTGTTGCTGTGAGGAAAGTAGGTGTAGTGATTGCGGTGAGTGGTGTTGTATGGCGTGCTATAGTGTTGATGCTGCTAGGAAAGTCGGTGTAGTGATTGCCGTGAGTGGTGTTGTATGGCGTGCTATTGTGTTGATGCTGTGAGGAAAGTCGGTGTAGTGATTGCCGTGAGTGGTGTTGCATGGCGTGCTATAGTGCTGTTGCTGTGAGGAAAGTCGGGGTAGTGATTGCCGTGAGTGGTGTTGTATGGCGTGCTATAGTGATGTTGCTGTGAGGAAAGTCGGTGTATTGATTGCCGGGAGTGGTGTTGTATGGCGTGCTATAGTGCTGTTGCTGTGAGGAAAGTCGGTGTAGTGATTGCCGGGAGTGGTGATGCATGGCGTGCTATAGTGCTGTTGCTGTGAGGAAAGTCGGTGTAGTGATTGCAGGGAGTAGTGTTGCATGGCGTGCTATAGTGCTGTTGCTGTGAGGAAAGTCGGTGTAGTGAATGCAGGGAGTAGTGTTGCTTTGCGTGCTATAGTGCTGTTGCTGGGAGGAAAGTCGGTGTAGTGATTGCGGTGAGTGGTGTTGTATGGCGTGCTATAGTGCTGTTGCTGTGAGGAAAGTCGGTGTAGTGATTGCCGGGAGTGGTGTTGTATGGCGTGCTATAGTGCTGTTGCTGTGAGGAAAGTCGGTGTAGTGATTGCGGTGAGTGGTGTTGTATGGCGTGCTATAGTGCTGTTGCTGTGAGGAAAGTCGGTGTAGTGATTGCCGGGAGTGGTGTTGTATGGCGTGCTATAGTGCTGTTGCTGTGAGGAAAGTCGGTGTAGTGATTGCCGGGAGTGGTGTTGTATGGCGTGCTATAGTGCTGTTGCTGTGAGGAAAGTCGGTGTAGTGATTGCCGGGAGTGGTGTTGTATGGCGTGCTATAGTGCTGTTGCTGTGAGGAAAGTCGGTGTAGTGATTGCGGTGAGTGGTGTTGTATGGCGTGCTATAGTGCTGTTGCTGTGAGGAAAGTCGGTGTAGTGATTGCAGGGAGTGGTGTTGCATGGCGTGTTATAGTGCTGTTGCTGTGAGGAAAGTCGGTGTAGTGATTGCCGGGAGTGGTGTTGTATGGCGTGCTATAGTGCTGTTGCTGTGAGGAAAGTCGGTGTAGTGATTGCCGGGAGTGGTGTTGTATGGCGTGCTATAGTGCTGTTGCTGTGAGGAAAGTCGGTGTAGTGATTGCCGGGAGTGGTGTTGTATGGCGTGCTATAGTGCTGTTGCTGTGAGGAAAGTCGGTGTAGTGATTGCGGTGAGTGGTGTTGTATGGTGTGTTATTGTGTTGATGCTGTGAGGAAAGTCGGTGTAGTGATTGCCGGGAGTGGTGATGCGTGGCGTGCTATAGTGCTGTTGCTGTGAGGAAAGTCGGTGTAGTGATTGCAGGGAGTGGTGTTGCATGGCGTGCTATAGTGCTGTTGCTGTGAGGAAAGTCGGTGTATTGATTGCCGGGAGTGGTGTTGTATGGCGTGCTATAGTGCTGTTGCTGTGAGGAAAGTCGGTGTAGTGATTGCAGGGAGTGGTGTTGCATGGCGTGCTATAGTGCTGTTGCTGTGAGGAAAGTCGGTGTAGTGATTGCCGGGAGTGGTGATGCATGGCTTGCTATAGTGCTGTTGCTGTGAGGAAAGTCGGTGTAGTGATTGCCGGGAGTGGTGTTGTATGGCGTGCTATAGTGCTGTTGCTGTGAGGAAAGTCGGTGTAGTGATTGCGGTGAGTGGTGTTGTATGGCGTGCTATAGTGCTGTTGCTGTGAGGAAAGTCGGTGTAGTGATTGCAGGGAGTGGTGTTGCATGGCGTGTTATAGTGCTGTTGCTGTGAGGAAAGTCGGTGTAGTGATTGCGGTGAGTGGTGTTGCATGGCGTGCTATAGTGCTGTTGCTGTGAGGAAAGTCGGTGTAGTGATTGCCATGAGTGCTGTTGCATGGCGTGCTATAGTGCTGTTGCTGTGAGGAAAGTCGGTGTAGTGATTGCGGTGAGTGGTGTTGTAGGGCGTGCTATAGTGCTGTTGCTGTGAGGAGAAACGGTGTAGTGATTGCGGTGAGTGGTGTTGTATGGCGTGCTATAGTGCTGTTGCTGTGAGGAAAGTCGGTGTAGTGATTGCCGTGAGTGGTGTTGTATGGCGTGTTATAGTGCTGTTGCTGTGAGGAAAGTCGGTGTAGTGATTGCCGTGAGTGGTGTTGCATGGCGTGCTATAGTGCTGTTGCTGTGAGGAAAGTCGGTGTAGTGATTGGGATGAATGCTGTTGCATGGCGTGCTATAGTGCTGTTGCTGTGAGGAAAGTCGGTGTAGTAATCGCCGTGAGTGCTGTTGCATGGCGTGCTATAGTGCTGTTGCTGTGAGGAAAGTCGGTGTAGTGATTGGGATGAATGCTGTTGCATGGCGTGCTATAGTGCTGTTGCTGTGAGGAAAGTCGGTGTAGTGATTGCGGTGAGTGGTGTTGCATGGCGTGCTATAGTGCTGTTGCTGTGAGGAAAGTCGGTGTAGTGATTGCCGGGAGTGGTGTTGTATGGCGTGCTATAGTGCTGTTGCTGTGAGGAAAGTCGGTGTAGTGATTGCCGGGAGTGGTGTTGTATGGCGTGCTATAGTGCTGTTGCTGTGAGGAAAGTCGGTGTAGTGATTGCCGGGAGTGGTGTTGTATGGCGTGCTATAGTGCTGTTGCTGTGAGGAAAGTCGGTGTAGTGATTGCCGGGAGTGGTGTTGTATGGCGTGCTATAGTGCTGTTGCTGTGAGGAAAGTCGGTGTAGTGATTGCGGTGAGTGGTGTTGTATGGTGTGTTATTGTGCTGTTGCTGTGAGGAAAGTTGGTGTAGTGATTGCAGGGAGTAGTGTTGCATGGCGTGCTATAGTGCTGTTGCTGTGAGGAAAGTCGGTGTAGTGATTGCCATGAGTGCTGTTGCATGGCGTGCTATAGTGCTGTTGCTGTGAGGAAAGTCGGTGTAGTAGTTGCCGTGAGTGGTGTTGCATGACGTGCTATAGTGCTGTTGCTGTGAGGAAAGTCGGTGTAGTGATTGCCATGAGTGCTGTTGCATGGCGTGCTATAGTGCTGTTGCTGTGAGGAAAGTCGGTGTAGTAGTTGCCGTGAGTGGTGTTGCATGACGTGCTATAGTGTTGATGCTGTGAGGAAAGTCGGTGTAGTGATTGCCGTGAGTGGTGTTGCATGGCGTGCTATAGTGCTGTTGCTGTGAGGAAAGTCGGTGTAGTGATTGCCATGAGTGCTGTTGCATGGCGTGCTATAGTGCTGTTGCTGTGAGGAAAGTCGGTGTAGTGATTGCCATGAGTGCTGTTGCATGGCGTGCTATAGTGCTGTTGCTGTGAGGAAAGTCGGTGTAGTAGTTGCCGTGAGTGGTGTTGCATGGCGTGCTATAGTGCTGTTGCTGTGAGGAAAGTCGGTGTAGTGATTGCCATGAGTGCTGTTGCATGGCGTGCTATAGTGCTGTTGCTGTGAGGAAAGTCGGTGTAGTGATTGCCGTGAGTGGTGTTGCATGGCGTGCTATTGTGTTGATGCTGTTAGGAAAGTCGGTGTAGTGATTGCCATGAGTGCTGTTGCATGGCGTGCTATAGTGCTGTTGCTGTGAGGAAAGTCGGTGTAGTGATTGCCGTGAATTGGTGTTGTATGGCGTGCTATTGTGTTGGTGCTGTGAGGAAAGTCGGTGTAGTGATTGCCATGAGTGCTGTTGCATGGCGTGCTATAGTGCTGTTGCTGTGAGGAAAGTCGGTGTAGTGATTGCCATGAGTGCTGTTGCATGGCGTGCTATAGTGCTGTTGCTGTGAGGAAAGTCGGTGTAGTAGTTGCCGTGAGTGGTGTTGCATGACGTGCTATAGTGCTGTTGCTGTGAGGAAAGTCGGTGTAGTAGTTGCCGTGAGTGGTGTTGCATGACGTGCTATAGTGCTGTTGCTGTGAGGAAAGTCGGTGTAGTGATTGTGGGGAGTGGTGTTGCATGGCGTGCTATAGTGCTGTTGCTGTGAGGAAAGTCGGTTTAGTGATTGCCGGGAGTGGTGTTGTATGGCGTGCTATAGTGCTGTTGCTGTGAGGAAAGTCGGTGTAGTGATTGCCGGGAGTGGTGTTGTTTGGCGTGCTATAGTGCTGTTGCTGTGAGGAAAGTCGGTGTAGTGATTGCCTTGAGTGGTGTTGCATGGCGTGCTATAGTGCTGTTGCTGTGAGGAAAGTCGGTGTAGTGATTGCCATGAGTGCTGTTGCATGGCGTGCTATAGTGCTGTTGCTGTGAGGAAAGTCGGTGTAGTGATTGCCGTGAGTGGTGTTGCATGGCGTGCTATAGTGCTGTTGCTGTGAGAAAAATCGGTGTAGTGATTGCCATGAGTGGTGTTGCATGGCGTGCTATAGTGCTGTTGCTGTGAGGAAAGTCGGTGTATTGATTGCCGGGAGTGGTGTTGTATGGCGTGCTATAGTGCTGTTGCTGTGAGGAAAGTCGGTGTAGTGATTGCAGGGAGTGGTGTTGCATGGCGTGCTATAGTGCTGTTGCTGTGAGGAAAGTCGGTGTAGTGATTGCCGGGAGTGGTGATGCATGGCGTGCTATAGTGCTGTTGCTGTGAGGAAAGTCGGTGTAGTGATTGCCGGGAGTGGTGTTGTATGGCGTGCTATAGTGCTGTTGCTGTGAGGAAAGTCGGTGTAGTGATTGCGGTGAGTGGTGTTGTATGGTGTGTTATTGTGTTGATGCTGTGAGGAAAGTCGGTGTAGTGATTGCCGGGAGTGGTGTTGCATGGCGTGCTATAGTGCTGTTGCTGTGAGGAAAGTCGGTGTAGTGATTGCCGGGAGTGGTGTTGTATGGCGTGCTATAGTGCTGTTGCTGTGAGGAAAGTCGGTGTAGTGATTGCCGGGAGTGGTGATGCATGGCGTGCTATAGTGCTGTTGCTGTGAGGAAAGTCGGTGTAGTGATTGCAGGGAGTGGTGTTGCATGGCGTGCTATAGTGCTGTTGCTGTGAGGAAAGTCGGTGTAGTGATTGCCGGGAGTGGTGTTGTATGGCGTGCTATAGTGCTGTTGCTGTGAGGAAAGTCGGTGTAGTGATTGCAGGGAGTAGTGTTGCATGGCGTGTTATAGTGCTGTTGCTGTGAGGAAAGTCGGTGTAGTGATTGGGATGAATGGTGTTGCATGGCGTGCTATAGTGCTGTTGCTGTGAGGAAAGTCGGTGTAGTAATTGTCGTGAGTGGTGTTGCATGGCGTGCTATAGTGCTGTTGCTGTGAGGAAAGTCGGTGTAGTGATTGCCATGAGTGCTGTTGCATGGCGTGCTATAGTGCTGTTGCTGTGAGGAAAGTCGGTGTAGTGATTGCCATGAGTGCTGTTGCATGGCGTGCTATAGTGCTGTTGCTGTGAGGAAAGTCGGTGTAGTGATTGCCATGAGTGCTGTTGCATGGCGTGCTATAGTGCTGTTGCTGTGAGGAAAGTCGGTGTAGTAATTGTCGTGAGTGGTGTTGCATGGCGTGCTATAGTGCTGTTGCTGTGAGGAAAGTCGGTGTAGTGATTGCCATGAGTGCTGTTGCATGGCGTGCTATAGTGCTGTTGCTGTGAGGAAAGTCGGTGTAGTGATTGCCGTGAGTGGTGTTGCATGGCGTGCTATAGTGCTGTTGCTGTGAGAAAAAGCGGTGTAGTAATTGTCGTGAGTGGTGTTGCATGGCGTGCTATAGTGCTGTTGCTGTGAGGAAAGTCGGTGTAGTGATTGCCATGAGTGCTGTTGCATGGCGTGCTATAGTGCTGTTGCTGTGAGGAAAGTCGGTGTAGTAGTTGCCGTGAGTGGTGTTGCATGACGTGCTATAGTGTTGATGCTGTTAGGAAAGTCGGTGTAGTGATTGCCGGGAGTGGTGTTGTATGGCGTGCTATAGTGCTGTTGCTGGGAGGAAAGTCGGTGTAGTGATTGCGGTGAGTGGTGTTGTATGGTGTGTTATTGTGTTGATGCTGTGAGGAAAGTCGGTGTAGTAATCGCCGTGAGTGGTGTTGTATGGCGTGCTATAGTGCTGTTGCTGTGAGGAAAGTCGGTGTAGTGATTGAGGTGAGTGTTGTTGTATGGCGTGCTATAGTGCTGTTGCTGTGAGAAAAAGCGGTGTAGTAATTGTCGTGAGTGGTGTTGCATGGCGTGCTATAGTGCTGTTGCTGTGAGGAAAGTCGGTGTAGTAGTTGCCGTGATGGTGTTGCATGACGTGCTATAGTGCTGTTGCTGGTAGAAAAAGCGGTGTAGTGATTGCCGGGAGTGGTGTTGCATGGCGTGCTATAGTGCTGTTGCTGTGAGGAAAGTCGGTGTATTGATTGCCGGGAGTGGTGTTGTATGGCGTGCTATAGTGCTGTTGCTGTCACGAAAGTCGGTGTAGTAATTGCCGTGAGTGGTCTTGCAACGCTTGTTATAGTGCTGATGCTGTGAGGAAAGTCGGTGTAGTGATTGCCGGGAGTGGTGATGCATGGCGTGCTATAGTGCTGTTGCTGTGAGGAAAGTCGGTGTAGTGATTGCCGGGAGTGGTGATGCATGGCGTGCTATAGTGCTGTTGCTGTGAGGAAAGTCGGTGTAGTGATTGCAGGGAGTGGTGTTGCATGGCGTGCTATAGTGCTGTTGCTGTGAGGAAAGTCGGTGTATTGATTGCCGGGAGTGGTGTTGTATGGCGTGCTATAGTGCTGTTGCTGTGAGGAAAGTCGGTGTAGTGATTGCCGGGAGTGGTGATGCATGGCGTGTTATAGTGCTGTTGCTGTGAGGAAAGTCGGTGTAGTGATTGCCGGGAGTGGTGTTGCATGGCGTGCTATAGTGCTGTTGCTGTGAGGAAAGTCGGTGTAGTAATTGTCGTGAGTGGTGTTGCATGGCGTGCTATAGTGCTGTTGCTGTGAGAAAAAGCGGTGTAGTAATTGTCGTGAGTGGTGTTGCATGGCGTGCTATAGTGCTGTTGCTGTGAGAAAAAGCGGTGTAGTAATTGTCGTGAGTGGTGTTGCATGGCGTGCTATAGTGCTGTTGCTGTGAGGAAAGTCGGTGTAGTGATTGCCATGAGTGGTGTTGCATGGCGTGCTATTGTGTTGATGCTGTGAGGAAAGTCGGTGTAGTGATTGCCGTGAGTGGTGTTGTATGGCGTGCTATTGTGTTGATGCTGTGAGGAAAGTCGGTGTAGTGATTGCCATGAGTGCTGTTGCATGGCGTGCTATAGTGCTGTTGCTGTGAGGAAAGTCGGTGTAGTGATTGCCGTGAGTGGTGTTGCATGGCGTGCTATAGTGCTGTTGCCGTGAGGAAAGTCGGTGTAGTGATTGCCGTGAGTGGTGTTGTATGGCGTGCTATAGTGCTGTTGCTGTGAGGAAAGTCGGTGTAGTGATTGCCGTGAGTGGTGTTGCATGGCGTGCTATAGTGCTGTTGCTGTGAGGAAAGTCGGTGTAGTAGTTGCCGTGAGTGGTGTTGCATGGCGTGCTATAGTGCTGTTGCTGTGAGGAAAGTCGGTGTAGTGATTGCCATGAGTGCTGTTGCATGGCGTGCTATAGTGCTGTTGCTGTGAGGAAAGTCGGTGTAGTAATTGTCGTGAGTGGTGTTGCATGGCGTGCTATAGTGCTGTTGCTGTGAGGAAAGTCGGTGTAGTGATTGCCATGAGTGGTGTTGCATGGCGTGCTATAGTGCTGTTGCTGTGAGGAAAGTCGGTGTAGTGATTGCCGTGAGTGGTGTTGCATGGCGTGCTATAGTGCTGTTGCTGTGAGGAAAGTCGGTGTAGTGATTGCCGTGAGTGGTGTTGCATGGCGTGCTATAGTGCTGTTGCTGTGAGGAAAGTCGGTGTAGTAATTGTCGTGAGTGGTGTTGCATGGCGTGCTATAGTGCTGTTGCTGTGAGGAAAGTCGGTGTAGTGATTGCCATGAGTGCTGTTGCATGGCGTGCTATAGTGCTGTTGCTGTGAGGAAAGTCGGTGTAGTGATTGCCATGAGTGCTGTTGCATGGCGTGCTATAGTGCTGTTGCTGTGAGAAAAAGCGGTGTAGTAATTGTCGTGAGTGGTGTTGCATGGCGTGCTATAGTGCTGTTGCTGTGAGGAAAGTCGGTGTAGTGATTGCCATGAGTGCTGTTGCATGGCGTGCTATAGTGCTGTTGCTGTGAGGAAAGTCGGTGTAGTGATTGCCGGGAGTGGTGTTGTATGGTGTGTTATTGTGTTGATGCTGTGAGGAAAGTCGGTGTAGTGATTGCCGGGAGTGGTGATGCATGGCGTGCTATAGTGCTGTTGCTGTGAGGAAAGTCGGTGTAGTGATTGCAGGGAGTGGTGTTGCATGGCGTGCTATAGTGCTGTTGCTGTGAGGAA
Organism: Aplectana chamaeleonis; assembly: GCA_029168955.1. NCBI lineage: Eukaryota > Metazoa > Nematoda > Chromadorea > Rhabditida > Cosmocercidae > Aplectana > Aplectana chamaeleonis. The sequence goes on along the minus strand of JAPDOI010000046.1, from coordinate 883,786 downwards.
AGTCGGTGTAGTGATTGCAGGGAGTGGTGTTGCATGGCGTGCTATAGTGCTGTTGCTGTGAGGAAAGTCGGTGTAGTGATTGCAGGGAGTGGTGTTGCATGGCGTGTTATAGTGCTGTTGCTGTGAGGAAAGTCGGTGTAGTGATTGCCGGGAGTGGTGTTGTATGGCGTGCTATAGTGCTGTTGCTGTGAGGAAAGTCGGTGTAGTGACTGCAGGGAGTGGTGTTGCATGGCGTGTTATAGCGCTGTTGCTGTGAGGAAAGTCGGTGTAGTGATTGCCGGGAGTGGTGTTGTATGGCGTGCTATAGTGCTGTTGCTGTGAGGAAATTCGGTGTAGTGATTGCCGGGAGTGGTGTTGTATGGCGTGCTATAGTGCTGTTGCTGTGAGGAAAGTCGGTGTAGTGATTGCGGTGAGTGGTGTTGTATGGCGTGCTATAGTGCTGTTGCTGTGAGGAAAGTCGGTGTAGTGACTGCAGGGAGTGGTGTTGCATGGCGTGTTATAGCGCTGTTGCTGTGAGGAAAGTCGGTGTAGTGATTGCCGGGAGTGGTGTTGTATGGCGTGCTATAGTGCTGTTGCTGTGAGGAAAGTCGGTGTAGTGATTGCGGTGAGTGGTGTTGTATGGCGTGTTATAGCGCTGTTGCTGTGAGGAAAGTCGGTGTAGTGATTGCCATGAGTGGTGTTGTATGGCGTGCTATAGTGCTGTTGCTGTGAGGAAAGTCGGTGTAGTGACTGCAGGGAGTGGTGTTGCATGGCGTGTTATAGCGCTGTTGCTGTGAGGAAAGTCGGTGTAGTGATTGCCGGGAGTGGTGTTGTATGGCGTGCTATAGTGCTGTTGCTGTGAGGAAAGTCGGTGTAGTGACTGCAGGGAGTGGTGTTGCATGGCGTGTTATAGTGCTGTTGCTGTGAGGAAAGTCGGTGTAGTGATTGCCGGGAGTGGTGTTGTATGGCGTGCTATAGTGCTGTTGCTGTGAGGAAAGTCGGTGTAGTGATTGCAGGGAGTGGTGTTGCATGGCGTGTTATAGTGCTGTTGCTGTGAGGAAAGTCGGTGTAGTGATTGCCGTGAGTGGTGTTGCTTGGCGTGTTATAGTGCTGTTGCTGTGAGGAAAGTCGGTGTAGTGATTGCCGTGAGTGGTGTTGTATGGGGTGTTAAAGTGATGTTGCTGTGGGGAAAGTCGGTGTAGTGATTGCCGTGAGTGGTGTTGTATGGGGTGTTAAAGTGATGTTGCTGTGAGGAAAGTCGGTGTAGTGATTGCCGGGAGTGGTGTTGCATGGCGTGCTATAGTGCTGTTGCTGTGAGAAAAAGCGGTGTAGTGATTGCCATGAGTGCTGTTGCATGGCGTGCTATAGTGCTGTTGCTGTGAGAAAAAGCGGTGTAGTAATTGTCGTGAGTGGTGTTGCATGGCGTGCTATAGTGCTGTTGCTGGTAGAAAAAGCGGTGTAGTGATTGCCGGGAGTGGTGTTGCATGGCGTGCTATAGTGCTGTTGCTGTGAGGAAAGTCGGTGTAGTGATTGCCATGAGTGGTGTTGCATGGCGTGCTATAGTGCTGTTGCTGTGAGGAAAGTCGGTGTAGTAATTGCCTTGAGTGGTGTTGCAACGCCTGTTATAGTGCTGTTGCTGTGAGGAAAGTCGGTGTAGTGATTGAAGGGAGTAGTGTTGCATGGCGTGCTATAGTGCTGTTGCTGTGAGGAAAGTCGGTGTAGTGATTGCAGGGAGTGGTGTTGCATGGCGTGTTATAGTGCTGTTGCTGTGAGGAAAGTCGGTGTAGTAATTGCCGTGAGTGGTGCTGCAACACGTGCTATAGTGCTGTTGTTGTCAGGAAAGTCTATGTAGTATTTGCCGTGAGTGGTGTTGTAGGGCGTGCTATAGTGCTGTTGCTGTGAGGAAAGTCGGTGTAAAGATTGCCGTGAGTGGTGTTGTATGGGGTGTTAAAGTGATGTTGCTGTGAGGAAAGTCGGGGGAGTGAGTGCCGTGAGTGGTGTTGCATGGCGTGCTATAGTGCTGTTGCTGTGAGGAAAGTCGGTGTAGTGATTGCCGTGAGTGGTGTTGTATGGGGTGTTATAGTGCTGTTGCTGTGAGGAAAGTCGGTGTAGTGATTGCCGTGAGTGGTGTTGTATGGGGTGTTATAGTGCTGTTGCTGTGAGGAAAGTCGGTGTAGTGATTGCCGCGAGTGGTGTTGCATGGCGTGTTGTAGTGCTGTTGCTGTGAGGAAAGTCGGTGTAGTGATTGCCGTGAGTGGTATTGTATGGGGTGTTATAGTGCTGTTGCTGTGAGGAAAGTCGGTGTAGTGATTGCCGTGAGTGGTGTTGCTTGGCGTGCTATAGTGCTGTTGGTGTGGGGAAAGTCGGTTTAGTGATTGCCGTGAGTGGTGGTGCATGGCGTGTTTTAGTGCTGTTGCTGTGAGGAAAGTCCGTGTAGTGATTGCCGTGAGTGGTGTTGCTTGGCGTGTTATAGTGCTGTTGCTGTGAGGAAAGTCGGTGTAGTGATTGCCGGGAGTGGTGTTGTATGGCGTGCTATAGTGCTGTTGCTGTGAGGAAAGTTGGTGTAGTGATTGCCGGGAGTGGTGTTGCATGGCGTGTTATAACGCTGTTGCTGTGAGGAAAGTCGGTGTAGTGATTGCAGGGAGTGGTGTTGCATGGCGTGTTATAGCGCTGTTGCTGTGAGGAAAGTCAGTGTAGTGATTGCCGGGAGTGGTGTTGCATGGCGTGTTATAGCGCTGTTGCTGTCAGGAAAGTCGGTGTAGTGATTGCAGGGAGTAGTGTCGCATGGCGTGTTATAGTGCTGTTGCTGTGAGGAAAGTCGGGGTAGTGATTGCCGTGAGTGGTGTTGTATGGCGTGCTATAGTGCTGTTGCTGTGAGAAAAGCCGGTGTAGTGATTGCGGTGAGTGGTGTTGGATGGCGTGCTATAGTGTTGATGCTGTGAGGAAAGTCGGTGTAGTGATTCCCGTGAGTGGTGTTGTATGGGGTGTTATAGTGCTGTTGCTGTGAGGAAAGTCGGTGTAGTGATTGCCGTGAGTGGTGTTGCGTTGCGTGTTATAGTGCTGTTGCTGCGAGGAAAGTTGGTGTAGTGATTGTCGTGAGTGGTGTTGCTTGGCGTGTTAAAGCGCCGTCGCAGTGAGGAAAGTCGGTGTAGTGATTGCAGCTAGTAGTGTTGCATGGCGTGCTATAGTGCTGTTGCTGCGAGGAAAGTTGGTGTAGTGATTGTCGTGAGTGCTGTTGCTTGGCGTGTTATAGTGCTGTTGCTATGAAGAAAGTCGGTGTAGTGATTGCCGTGAGTGGTGTTGTATGGGGTGTTATAGTGCTGTTGCTGTGAGGAAAGTCGGTTTAGTGATTGCCGTGAGTGGTGTTGCTTGGCGTGTTATAGTGCTGTTGTTGTGAGGAAAGTTGGTGTAGTGATTGCAGCTAGTAGTGTTGCATCGCGTGTTATAATGCTATTGCTATGAAGAAAGTCGGTGCAGTGATTGCCGTGAGTGGTGTTGCATTGCGTGTTATACTGCTGTTGCTGTGAGGAAAGTCGGTGTAGTGATTGCCGTGAGTGGTGTTGTATGGGGTGTTATAGTGCTGTTGCTGTGAGGAAAGTCGGTGTAGTGATTGCCGTGAGTGGTGTTGTATGGGGTGTTATAGTGCTGTTGCTGTGAGGAAAGTCGGTGTAGTGATTGCCGCGAGTGGTGTTGCATGGCGTGCTATAGTGCTGTTGCTGTGAGGAAAGTCGGTGTAGTGATTGCAGGGAGTGGTGTTGCATGGCGTGTTATAGTGCTGTTGCTGTGAGGAAAGTCGGTGTAGTGATTGCCGGGAGTGGTGTTGTATGGCGTGCTATAGTGCTGTTGCTGTGAGGAAAGTCGGTGTAGTGATTGCAGGGAGTGGTGTTGCATGGCGTGTTATAGTGCTGTTGCTGTGAGGAAAGTCGGTGTAGTGATTGCGGTGAGTGGTGTTGTATGGTGTGTTATTGTGTTGATGCGGTGAGGAAAGTCGGTGTAGTGATTGCAGGGAGTGGTGTTGCATGGCGTGTTATAGTGCTGTTGCTGTGAGAAAAGTCGGTGTAGTAATTGCCGTGAGTGGTGTTGCAACGCGTGTTATAGTGCTGTTGTTGTCAGGAAAGTCGGTGTAGTAATTGCCTTGAGTGGTGTTGCAACGCCTGTTATAGTGCTGTTGCTGTCAGGAGAGTCGGTGTAGTAATCGCCGTGAGTAGTGTTGTATGGCGTGCTATAGTGCTGTTGCTGTGAGGAAAGTCGGTGTAGTGATTGCCGGGAGTGGTGTTGTATGGCGTGCTATAGTGCTGTTGCTGTGAGGAAAGTCGGTGTAGTGATTGCAGGGAGTGGTGTTGCATGGCGTGTTATAGTGCTGTTGCTGTGAGGAAAGTCGGTGTAGTGATTGCCGGGAGTGGTGTTGTATGGCGTGCTATAGTGCTGTTGCTGTGAGGAAAGTCGGTGTAGTGATTGCCGGGAGTGGTGATGCATGGCGTGTTATAGTGCTGTTGCTGTTAGGAAAGTCGTTGTAGTGATTGCCGGGAGTGGTGTTCTATGGCGTGCTATAGTGCTGTTGCTGTGAGGAAAGTCGGTGTAGTGATTGCCGGGAGTGGTGATGCATGGCGTGTTATAGTGCTGTTGCTGTTAGGAAAGTCGTTGTAGTGATTGCCGGGAGTGGTGATGCATTGCGTGTTATAGTGCTGTTGCTGTGAGGAAAGTCGGTGTAGTGATTGCGGTGAGTGGTGTTGCATGGCGTGCTATAGTGCTGTTGCTGTGAGGAAAGTCGGTGTAGTGATTGCGGTGAGTGGTGTTGTATGGTGTGTTATAGTGCTGTTGCTGTGAGAAAAGTCGGTGTAGTAATTGCCGTGAGGGGTGTTGCATGGCGTGCTATAGTGCTGTTGCTGTGAGGAAAGTCGGTGTAGTGATTGCCGTGAGTGGTGTTGCATGGCGTGCTATAGTGCTGTTGCTGTGAGGAAAGTCGGTGTAGTGATTGCCGTGAGTGGTGTTGCATGGCGTGTTATAGTGCTGTTGCTGTGAGGAAAGTCGGTGTAGTGATTGCCGTGAGTGGTGTTGCATGGCGTGCTATAGTGCTGTTGCTGTGAGGAAAGTCGGTGTAGTGATTGCCGTGAGTGGTGTTGCATGGCGTGCTATAGTGCTGTTGCTGTGAGGAAAGTCGGTGTAGTGATTGCCGGGAGTGGTGTTGCATGGCGTGCTATAGTGCTGTTGCTGTGAGGAAAGTCGGTGTAGTAATTGTCGTGAGTGGTGTTGCATGGCGTGCTATAGTGCTGTTGCTGTGAGGAAAGTCGGTGTAGTGATTGCCGTGAGTGGTGTTGTATGGGGTGTTATAGTGCTGTTGCTGTGAGGAAAGTCGGTGTAGTGATTGCCGTGAGTGGTGTTGCATGGCGTGTTTTAGTGCTGTTGCTGTGAGGAAAGTCGGTGTAGTGATTGCCGTGAGTGGTGCTGCACGGCGTGTTGTAGTGCTGTTGCTGTGAGGAAAGTCGGTGTAGTGATTGCCGTGAGTGGTGTTGTATGGGGTGTTATAGTGCTGTTGCTGTGAGGAAAGTCGGTGTAGTGATTGCCGTGAGTGGTGTTGTATGGGGTGTTATAGTGCTGTTGCTGTGAGGAAAGTCGGTGTAGTGATTGCCGTGAGTGGTGTTGCATGGCGTGTTTTAGTGCTGTTGCTGTGAGGAAAGTCGGTGTAGTGATTGCCGTGAGTGGTTTTGCATGGCGTGCTATAGTGCTGTTGCTGTGAGGAAAGTCGGTGTAGTAGTTGCCGTGAGTGGTGTTGCATGGCGTGTTATAGTGCTGTTGCTGTGAGTAAACTCGATGTAGTGATTGCCGCGAGTGGTGTTGCATGGCGTGCTATAGTGCTGTTGCTGTGAGGAAAGTCGGTATAATGATTGCCATGAGTGCTGTTGCATGGCGTGCTATAGTGCTGTTGCTGTGAGGAAAGTCGGTGTAGTAATTGTCGTGAGTGGTGTTGCATGGCGTGCTATAGTGCTGTTGCTGTGAGGAAAGTCGGTGTAGTGATTGTCGTGAGTGGTGTTGCATGGCGTGCTATAGTGCTGTTGCTGTGAGGAAAGTCGGTGTAGTGATTGTCGTGAGTGGTGTTGCATGGCGTGCTATAGTGCTGTTGCTGTGAGGAAAGTCGGTGTAGTGATTGCCGTGAGTGGTGTTGCATGGCGTGCTATAGTGCTGTTGCTGTGAGGAAAGTCGGTGTAGCAGTTGCCGTGAGTGGTGTTGCATGGCGTGCTATAGTGCTGTTGCTGTGAGAAAAAGCGGTGTAGTAATTGTCGTGAGTGGTGTTGCTTGGCGTGTTATAGTGCTGTTGCTGTGAGGGATTTCGGTGTAGTGATTGCCGTGTGTGGTGTTGTTTGGGGTGTTATAGTGCTGTTGCTGTGAGGAAAGTCGGTGTAGTGATTGCCGTGAGTGGTGTTGCATGGCGTGTTATAGTGCTGTTGCTGTGAGGAAATTCGGTGTAGTGATTGCCGGGAGTGGTGTTGCATTGCGTGTTATAGTGCTGTTGCTGTGAGGAAAGTCGGTGTAGTGATTGCAGTGAGTAGTGTTGCATGGCGTGCTATACTGCTGTTGCTGTGGGGAAAGTCGGTGTAGTCATTGCCGGGAGTGGTGATGCATTGCGTGTTATAGTGCTGTTGCTGTGAGGAAAGTCGGTGTAGTGATTGCGGTGAGTGGTGTTGCATGGCGTGCTATAGTGCTGTTGCTGTGAGGAAAGCCGGTGTAGTGATTGCGGTGAGTGGTGTTGCATGGCGTGCTATAGTGCTGTTGCTGTGAGGAAAGTCGGTGTAGTGATTGCGGTGAGTGGTGTTGTATGGCGTGCTATAGTGCTGTTGCTGTGAGGAAAGTCGGTGTAGTAATTGCCTTGAGTGGTGTTGCAACGCCTGTTATAGTGCTGTTGCTGTCAGGAGAGTCGGTGTAGTAATCGCCGTGAGTGGTGTTGTATGGCGTGCTATAGTGCTGTTGCTGTGAGGAAAGTCGGTGTAGTGATTGCCGGGAGTGGTGTTGTATGGCGTGCTATAGTGCTGTTGCTGTGAGGAAAGTCGGTGTAGTGATTGCAGGGAGTAGTGTTGCATGGCGTGCTATAGTGCTGTTGCTGTGAGGAAAGTCGGTGTAGTGATTGCAGGGAGTGGTGTTGCATGGCGTGTTATAGTGCTGTTGCTGTGAGGAAAGTCGGTGTAGTGATTGCCGGGAGTGGTGATGCATGGCGTGCTATAGTGCTGTTGCTGTGAGGAAAGTCGGTGTAGTGATTGCAGGGAGTGGTGTCGCATGGCGTGTTATAGTGCTGTTGCTGTGAGGAAAGTCGGTGTAGTGATTGCGGTGAGTGGTGTTGCATGGCGTGCTATAGTGCTGTTGCTGTGAGGAAAGTCGGTGTAGTGATTGCCGGGAGTGGTGTTGTATGACGTGCTATAGTGCTGTTGCTGTGAGGAAAGTCGGTGTAGTGATTGCCGGGAGTGGTGATGCATGGCGTGTTATAGTGCTGTTGCTGTGAGGAAAGTCGGTGTAGTGATTGCCGTGAGTGGTGTTGCATGGCGTGTTATAGTGCTGTTGCTGTGAGGAAAGTCGGTGTAGTGATTGCCGTGAGTGGTGTTGCATGGCGTGTTATAGTGCTGTTGCTGTGAGGAAAGTCGGTGTAGTGATTGCCGTGAGTGGTGTTGCATGGCGTGTTATAGTGCTGTTGCTGTGAGGAAAGTCGGTGTAGTGATTGCCGTGAGTGGTGTTGCATGGCGTGTTATAGTGCTGTTGCTGTGAGGAAAGTCGGTGTAGTGATTGCCGTGAGTGGTGTTGCATGGCGTGTTATAGTGCTGTTGCTGTGAGGAAAGTCGGTGTAGTGATTGCCGTGAGTGGTGTTGCATGGCGTGTTATAGTGCTGTTGCTGTGAGGAAAGTCGGTGTAGTGATTGCGGTGAGTGGTGTTGTATGGTGTGTTATTGTGTTTATGCTGTGAGGAAAGTCGGTGTAGTGATTGGGGTGAGTGGTGTTGCATGGCGTTTTATAGTTCAGTTGCTGTCAGGAAAGTCGGTGTAGTAATCGCCGTGAGTGGTGTTGCATGGCGTGTTATAGTGCTGTTGCTGCCAGGAAAGTCGGTGTAGTAATCGCCGTGAGTGGTGTTGCATGGCGTTTTATAGTTCAGTTGCTGTCAGGAAAGTCGGTGTAGTAATCGCCGTGAGTGGTGTTGCATGGCTTGTTATAGTGCTGTTGCTGCCAGGAAAGTCGGTGTAGTAATCGCCGTGAGTGGTGTTGCATGGCGTGTTATAGTGCTGTTGCTGCCAGGAAGGTCGGTGTAGTAATCGCCGTGAGTGGTGTTGCATGGCGTTTTATAGTTCAGTTGCTGTCAGGAAAGTCGGTGTAGTAATCGCCGTGAGTGGTGTTGCATGGCGTGTTATAGTGCTGTTGCTGTGAGAAAAGTCGGTGTAGTAATTGCCGTGAGGGGTGTTGCAACGCGTGTTATAGTGCTGTTGTTGTCAGGAAAGTCGGTGTAGTAATTGCCTTGAGTGGTGTTGCAACGCCTGTTATAGTGCTGTTGCTGTGAGGAAAGTCGGTGTAGTAATCGCCGTGAGTGGTGGTGCATGGCGTGTTATAGTGCTGTTGCTGCCAGGAAGGTCGGTGTAGTAATCGCCGTGAGTGGTGTTGCATGGCGTGTTATAGTGCTGTTGCTGTCAGGAAAGTCGGTGTAGTAATTGCCGTGAGTGGTGTTGCAACGCGTGTTATAGTGCTGTTGCTGTCAGGAAAGTCGGTGTAGTAATCGCCGTGAGTGGTGTTGCATGGCGTGTTATAGTGCTGTTGCTGTCAGGAAAGTCCGTGTAGTAATCGCCGTGAGTGGTGTTGTATGGCGTGTTATTGTGTTAATGCTGTGAGGAAAGTCGGTGTAGTGATTGCAGGGAGTGGTGTTGCATGGCGTGCTATAGTGCTGTTGCTGTGAGGAAAGTCGGTGTAGTGATTGCAGGGAGTGGTGTTGCATGGCGTGTTATAGTGCTGTTGCTGTGAGGAAAGTCGGTGTAGTAATTGCCTTGAGTGGTGTTGCAACGCCTGTTATAGTGCTGTTGCTGTCAGGAAAGTCGGTGTAGTAATCGCCGTGAGTGGTGTTGTATGGCGTGCTATAGTGCTGTTGCTGTGAGTAAAGTCGGTGTTTTAATTGCCTTGAGTGGTGTTGCAACGCCTGTTATAGTGCTGTCGCTGTCAGGAAAGTCGGTGTAGTAATGGCCGTGAGTGGTGTTGCATGACGTGTTATAGTGCTGTTGCTGTCAGGAAAGTCGGTGTAGTAATTGCCGTGAGTGGTGTTGAATGGCGTGTTATAGTGCTGTTGCTGTCAGGAAAGTCGGTGTAGTAATCGCCGTGAGTGGTGTTGCATGGCGTGTTATAGTGCTGTTGCTGTCAGGAAAGTCGGTGTAGTAATTGCCGTGAGTGGTGTTGCAACGCGTGTTATAGTGCTGTTGCTGTCAGGAAAGTCGGTGTAGTAATCGCCGTGAGTGGTGTTGCATGGCGTGTTATAGTGCTGTTGCTGTCAGGAAAGTCGGTGTAGTAATCGCCGTGAGTGGTGTTGCATGGCGTGTTATAGTGCTGTTGCTGTCAGGAAAGTCGGTGTAGTAATCGCCGTGAGTGGTGTTGCATGGCGTGTTATAGTGCTGTTGCTGTGAGGAGAGTCGGTGTAGTAATCGCCGTGAGTGGTGTTGCATGGCGTGTTATAGTGCTGTTGCTGTCAGGAAAGTCGGTGTAGTAATCGCCGTGAGTGGTGTTGCATGGCGTGTTATAGTGCTGTTGCTGTCAGGAAAGTCGGTGTAGTAATCGCCGTGAGTGGTGTTGCATGGCGTGTTATAGTGCTGTTGCTGTCAGGAAAGTCGGTGTAGTAATTGCCGTGAGTGGTGTTGCAACGCGTGTTATAGTGCTGTTGCTGTCAGGAAAGTCGGTGTAGTAATCGCCGTGAGTGGTGTTGCATGACGTGTTATAGTGCTGTTGCTGTCAGGAAAGTTGGTGTAGTAATTGCCGTGAGTGGTGTTGCATGACGTGTTATAGTGCTGTTGCTGTCAGGAAAGTTGGTGTAGTAATTGCCGTGAGTGGTGTTGCATGGCGTTTTATAGTGCTGTTGCTGTCAGGAAAGTCGGTGTAGTAATCGCCGTGAGTGGTGTTGCATGGCGTGTTATAGTGCTGTTGCTGCCAGGAAAGTCGGTGTAGTAATCGCCGTGAGTGGTGTTGCATGGCGTGTTATAGTGCTGTTGCTGTCAGGAAAGTCGGTGTAGTAATTGCCGTGAGTGGTGTTGCAACGCGTGTTATAGTGCTGTTGCTGTCAGGAAAGTCGGTGTAGTAATCGCCGTGAGTGGTGTTGCATGGCGTGTTATAGTGCTGTTGCTGTCAGGAAAGTCGGTGTAGTAATCGCCGTGAGTGGTGTTGCATGGCGTGTTATAGTGCTGTTGCTGTGAGGAAAGTCGGTGTAGTAATCGCCGTGAGTGGTGTTGCATGGCGTGTTATAGTGCTGTTGCTGTCAGGAAAGTCGGTGTAGTAATTGCCGTGAGTGGTGTTGCAACGCGTGTTATAGTGCTGTTGCTGTCAGGAAAGTCGGTGTAGTAATCGCCGTGAGTGGTGTTGCATGGCGTGTTATAGTGCTGTTGCTGTCAGGAAAGTCGGTGTAGTAATCGCCGTGAGTGGTGTTGCATGGCGTGTTATAGTGCTGTTGCTGTCAGGAAAGTCGGTGTAGTAATCGCCGTGAGTGGTGTTGCATGGCGTGTTATAGTGCTGTTGCTGTCAGGAAAGTCGGTGTAGTAATTGCCGTGAGTGGTGTTGCAACGCGTGTTATAGTGCTGTTGCTGTCAGGAAAGTCGGTGTAGTAATCGCCGTGAGTGGTGTTGCATGGCGTGTTATAGTGCTGTTGCTGTCAGGAAAGTCGGTGTAGTAATTGCCGTGAGTGGTGTTGCAACGCGTGTTATAGTGCTGTTGCTGTCAGGAAAGTCGGTGTAGTAATCGCCGTGAGTGGTGTTGCATGGCGTGTTATAGTGCTGTTGCTGTCAGGAAAGTCGGTGTAGTAATCGCCGTGAGTGGTGTTGCATGGCGTGTTATAGTGCTGTTGCTGTCAGGAAAGTCGGTGTAGTAATTGCCGTGAGTGGTGTTGCAACGCGTGTTATAGTGCTGTTGCTGTCAGGAAAGTCGGTGTAGTAATCGCCGTGAGTGGTGTTGCATGACGTGTTATAGTGCTGTTGCTGTCAGGAAAGTCGGTGTAGTAATTGCCGTGAGTGGTGTTGCAACGCGTGTTATAGTGCTGTTGCTGTCAGGAAAGTCGGTGTAGTAATTGCCGTGAGTGGTGTTGCAACGCGTGTTATAGTGCTGTTGCTGTCAGGAAAGTCGGTGTAGTAATTGCCGTGAGTGGTGTTGCAACGCGTGTTATAGTGCTGTTGCTGTCAGGAAAGTCGGTGTAGTAATTGCCGTGAGTGGTGTTGCAACGCGTGTTATAGTGCTGTTGCTGTCAGGAAAGTCGGTGTAGTAATCGCCGTGAGTGGTGTTGCATGACGTGTTATAGTGCTGTTGCTGTCAGGAAAGTCGGTGTAGTAATCGCCGTGAGTGGTGTTGCATGGCGTGTTATAGTGCTGTTGCTGTCAGGAAAGTCGGTGTAGTAATTGCCGTGAGTGGTGTTGCAACGCGTGTTATAGTGCTGTTGCTGTGAGGAAAGTCGGTGTAGTGATTGCCGTGAGGGGTGTTGTATGGCGTGTTATAGTGCTGTTGCTGTGCCGTCACTACACACGTACTCCCATTGTACATGAGCGCGAGACATACCTGCTAAGGAATTTCTAAACAAGTAACTTGAGACTTTGACGCAAGTTGCGCGATGGCTTCATGCAACTTACTCTGAATTCACATGTAACTTGAGACGATGTGACGTGTAACTTGCCGTGGGTTTCGATTAAATCCACGCATAACTTGCCACAATATTACACGTAACCTACAGGTGGGTCCAAGTAGACTCTGTTTCATTCAAAGTGAACTCATGTTTTCGGTTATCAGAGCGCGGAGCGGTGACTTTTTCGTCGAAACCTACTTATCACTAGTTTTATTTCACCGAGACCCACCGCTCCGCTGCTGGTGATAATCGAAATCAACAGGTCACTAGAGATGTACCAGAGCTTACCTCAAACTTGTGTAGTTGAAACAGACGACGGTGCAAACATCTAAGTCCTGCCCCAGGAGTACGTCGTATACTTCCCTTGGAGACGCCTGCCGCGCATGGGGGTGCGTAATTACGATTTACGATTTTACGATTTACGGTGTTTTTGGGTCTCGTAATTACGGTTTACGATTTACGGCATTTTGGACCGTAAATCGTAATCTTTCGTAAATAAAAATACATGCAATAGAAATAAATCACAAGACATCTCCAATTGACCTGCTCTAATCCCACTTCGCGTATACTAATGTTTTTGGTCAGGAGATGGGACCAACCCAGTCGTGTGACTACAGCACGGTCCCATTATCAATCTTCGACGTGATTCTATCATTATAACGCGGGACACACGGTCGGAGTTTGAGCCACTGGATAACAGACCCGCATTTCGCGCCGCACACTAGCTGCCGCCTACGACGAAAGCACTCACGAGGGACTACGTTTTCGAGTTTTTTTAAATGAAGACTAACTGTCCTGATTCCTATAACTAAATTGGTGTCAAGGCATCGAGCGAAGCAGTCCAACCAATCAAAAAAATTGCTTCAAGCAATGCTCCTGGCCCGCCTTTGAGTAGATTACGGCTACCTAGAGTTCACAAAAATCAACAATATCGTTTCCTCTAGTGAATTTTTCTTCGTCCGCAGCTAACGGACACTCAGAGAAGGCGCGAGCGCTAGTTGAAACACTCATCTTTGTTCTTTTTCTGAAACTGTTATCTCTCACAAATGCGAGCGCTTGGTGGGGCGCGTTGGCTATATTCCTTAACTATATGGACTAACAAGGGAACCACAATAAGTCATAGTGACCATTCCAAATGAAATGTACTTTTCTAGAACCATTTTCGGACGAAAAGTCCGAATATGCCCATCGCAGCTGCCTAGACCCACTCTGAAAAAAGTTATGAGCGTTTTTTAAAGCTTCGCGGCAAGGTAAGGGTACCCCCCCATGGAATTTTTAGGGTGTTTTTAAATTTTTCTCCTGATTTCGCTAAAAACATGTATGTAGGGGTAATCTGGGATGCTGAACACGAATCTGGGGTTTGCTTGCCCAAATTTTAGGGTTTACTGTAGGTTACGGTAGGTAACATGCCATTTAGGAGACGAAACCTACCTCAATATTCCGATAATCGACAAAAGGACATCCAATTCGTACTCAGCACCCCAAATAACCCCCACATAGAAACTTTGAGACAAATCTGAGACTTTGACCAAACTACCGTATACCCACCGTAATCTACCGTAAGCTGCCGAAAATCGATAAACCGACATCAGATTTGTGTTCAGCACTCCAAATAACCCCCAGAAAAACGATTTGAGCCACATCTGTCGTCACATTCCGGAAATCGTCAAAAGTCGCAATTTGCCATCAAATTCTCTCCCGATGGGAATATGTGAACCAATACAGTCGAAAACTTCGGAAAATCGATAAATGAGTCTCAGATTCGTGATCAGCGCCCCAAATAACCCTCCAGAGCAAATTTTTAGTCAAATCTGGAATGTCTTTCTAAAACGCTTCGAGAGCCCTCTGATTGGTATAAATAAACGCCCAACCGAAAATCCGTACAAGTCCAAAACGCTGTTAGTCTGCGCAAAGTTTGGAAAACGTTCCTTCAAACTAACTTTGCTTAGTGGGGTAGTTTTGGACGCTGAACACGATTCTGAGGTCAGTTTCCGGATTTGCTTAAAAATAATGCACTTTTTGGAGGGTACAAGATGTACGAAAATCGGAGAAAAAGTGCCTATGACTTTTTTCAGAGTGGGTCTAGGCAGCTGCCATGGGCATATTCGGACTTCTCGTCCGAAAATGGTTCTAGAAAAGTACATTTCATTTGGAATGGTCACTATGACTAATTGTGGTTCCCTTGTAAGCTGCACAAAGCGGCAGAAATTAGAAAGCGGTTTTTTGTGCTTACGTTGTCTTTGATAAACTACGGTATCATCATAATAAAGCTACGATTCTGCAAGTGATTTAGTGGATATCGGAAAAATAACTTGTGCTGGGCGACCGATACTGTGCTCTAGATAATATTGAGTTGGCCCGGCTCGGACTAATACTTTGCGATTTCTATTGAAGATTGGTGTAAGCTCGGTGCCATATTTTTAACGTATAGTGGAGTCCACCAAGAGTGTCTCATTTACTTATCAATGAGAAGCGGTCGACTGGAGATCAATGAACATGAAACTCGTTGCAGCACAACCGCTCTCCCCAATCAGTATCGAGCGTGCTAGTATGGGAATCATGCACATTCATCCCCAGCCGGCCGCTTCTTATTGATAAGTGAATGAGAAACTTATGGTGGACTCCACTGTGCGTACACCGAGTTTGAGACAACCTTCAGTAGGGAACTCGAAGTAGTACATAATGTACTATGTCTAGGTCTTGGCTTGTTTCCTCAGGAAAAAACATTGAAATTCAAATCGCGCCGGTTTCAATCTCTCAAGCGGTTGGCTAGTAATTATCAGCCGTTTGCTTTGAACCGCTGCGCCACCCGCGGTTTAAATTCAAATGTTTTTCCAGAGGGAACAAGCCACGGACCTATCCATACATATCCGTGCTATCCTTACCGACTGTATAATGGGTGTTGCCGATCCGCTAGCAAATGGGAGTTCTCAAATTCAGCCGTCGCTCAATTAAAGGCAGTGTTCACGAAAAGAATCGTTTTTCTGCTTTCCCGCCTATCTTGAAGACGGCCCCTTGCTGATTCCAATGATGTTTTTGGAATCGTACAAGACCTTCTGGGAACGGAGTTATGGTACCCCAAAGGTTGAGCAAAGGAAACATGGTGGACGAGTTGTCCGAGGCTTGTAACTTCCGTGTTTTGCAGCCGATGTATGCGAGCTGACCGGAGTAAAGAGAGAAGTTGCGAGTGAAGGAAAGAACGGGGCTATTAGTCGGAAACCATCGCTCATCTCACAATCTCGAGCATTCATTTGTTCACGTCGGTGGGCGTGGAAAGTGCATCTGGGTGTGAAGAGCTGACGGGTGTCCAACTTTGGGGCCCCAGGGGACCGTTTTGAGCTCATTTTTCTTGGTTTTTTCAACGTTAGGTTTGTGCTAGGCTCCGCAGCTGCCGATCTCTACCAAAAAATCAGACATGGTCTTTATCGTGGACACTGCCTTTAAGGTCATTTTGGTTGGTCTTAACACTTACAACGGCGTTAGCGTTTTGCAGAGACATTACAAGTATAATTGGGTCCCTGTTGCCCAGCAGATACGCGGACAACTGAATCGGACTTCTGCAGTTCTCAAAATCTGGGGAAGAGTTGTGGAATGAGTGATGAGGGAAAGCAGAGAATAACGGGTAATATGGTCCCATTTGACCGGGATCATACTTCCCGCGACCAGCGACAGCGACAGTGCACATCAGGCATATAGATTTTCGATCGATATGGATGGTAAACATTGCGTCGCGTCGCTCGTCACTGGAAGTATGATCCCGGGCTTAGGCCAAAGGTATTTATTGCGACACGCGGTCGCGTCGCTCTGCACAGCGACAGCGACCGCTTCTCGCCCTTTAAACCTATCGCACTTACAGTGCGCTGCACAGCGACAGGCTTCGGCACATTTGCAATATGTTAATGGCCATGCAGAGTTGCGCCGCCCGGCGTCACGCCGCCGAGCGAGAGAAATTGGGCGTGGCCAAAACATGACGCGGCGGCGCACTTCGATGCATCGCAGAGTGGCAGCGTTGCCTCGGTCGTTCTTCATTTTCATTCATTACGTACAACCTCATTCTTTCCACGCCAGAATTTGATTTTTTTTCGATTTTGAAATTTCGTCATCACTTTCCTCGCTTGCTTTCATGTGTTCATTGTTGTATTTCATTTTGAGAAAGAAAATTTGAAGGAACGGCTCTCAGAAGCGGAAAACATAAAATCTTGCGGCTACGTTTATGAGGATTTATTGAAATTCTTGTGAGAATCGGTATTACCTTACAAAAAAAGAAACTGATGAAATCAATTAGAGTGAGATAGATCACATAAAAAACCACGAATGAATGGAAAAAAGTGCTCAAGCTTTTACGGGAGGGTGCGATCCAAACCTCAAATGTGAGTGAAAAAAGAAAACAAACGCATGGATGACTGAACAATTAAAAAAATCATTGAACGGATCGATGGCGGCACTCCTCGCCGGCCGTAGAAATGGTCCAGATCATTTCTCGCCACCGCCGCTGGCGGCGTCGCTGCGGGAACCGCTGCTGTCGCGGCGACGAAAACACTCTGCGAGGTACCCGCGTCGCCGCTCTCGCGCGGCACGTCGCCGCCCTCGCCCGCTGCGTGGCGCCCCCCACTCTCCATCATTGCCCCGCCGCAGCGACACTCGCTTCATAGCACTTTAGTCCTCCGCGACACGTCGCTGCGGCTCACGCGCGGTAACTGTTCCTACGACAGCCGATGCCGCCGCTCCGATGCGGGTCCAACCGCGATTTGTGCTAGATTTCATTCCAGTCGCTTATGACAGCGACAAGGTATGCCATCCCTCTTAAACCTGGCCAGCTGTCAGATTCTGAACGCATCCTAATATGTGTCTATGTACTAAGTACGTAAAACGGTGGACAGTAGGTAGTTTCTCTTGTTTCGCATGGTAATAATAGTTTTAGGGGTTATTGTTATTAGTTGCTGTTTACGATTTACGATTTACGGTGGTTTTGTCGTAATTACGGTTTACGATTTAGGAAATTTGAAATTCTATTTACGCACACCCCTGCTGCCGCGTAGATAAGTTACATGTGCGATAAATTGACACATCTGAGTTACACGCGAGAGCTTTATGTCACATGTAAGTCAACTTGCACCGTGCAACATACTCACTATGTTGAAGGTCCCATGTGACTCAAGTTTTAAAGATAAGTCGCAGGTAACGTGTTAAGATTCGTTTATTCGCATGTGGCTTAAAGTCAGAGTCTACGAAGAAAATTGCTTTTCTATTTTTCCGCCCATCTTGAAAACGGTTCCATGCTGATTCCAATGATGTCTCTGGAATCGTACAAGACCTTCTGGAAACAGAGTTATGGTCCCTCAAATATTGAGCTAGAGATGCATGGTGGACGAGTTTTCCGAGGCTTGTAACTTCCGTCTTTTGCAGCCGATGTATGCGAGCTGACCTGAGTAAAGAGAGAAGTCGAGAATGAAGAGAAGAACGGGGCCAATAATCGGAAACCATCGCTCATCTCACGATTTCAAGCTTTCATTCGTTCACGTCGGTGGGCGGGCTATGCGCTCTGCCTTGCGCTCAAAGTGGCAACTTCGAGCTCTTTTGGGGCTCTTCCTGGATCGTTTTCAAGCGTCCTTTCGACATTAAAGTTACAGAGTGTTCCTCCACTACCCATTCCTAGTCTAATTTCAAACACTTTTTTCATCGTGAACACTGCCTTCAAAGGCAGTGTTCACGATAATCTTCGATTTTGAGATTAATCGCTAAATCGATTGTTTGGCCCCCGAGTAGAACTGAAATGACGAGGAAACCGAGAAAAACGCACCAGAAAGGGCACGAAATCCTTAAGTATCAGCCCACCTCTTAAGTATCAATGGAACTGTTCGTTGTGACAATGAAATCTTTTGTGGACCCGTCTTTGGCAATTCTCCATTCTGTGTTGCTCCGTTCTTTCCTTCGGACCCTAACTAATACTGTTTCGCCCCAAATATTCTTCAATTTTCGATTAGTCCCATTTTTACCGGTGACAACCACCGTGAACATGTTCATCCAACCAGACAACTGGTCCAGGCCATAGAATAATGTCACCGAAATAAGACGAATTAGTGCGTTTCTCGCCTTTTCTTCGTGATTTTGGTAACACTTGGTTGCCAACGCATTGTTTTGAGTGGAAAACTTGGAAACGAGAATCATTGTGAACACTGCCTTTAAAGGCAGCATACACGCTCGCAAAAGTTGTTGAGATAACTACATAAGTGGGGTTGTATGGGCCCTAGAAGAGCCCTCACGAAGGAGAGTTGAAAACGAGTTAAAATGACCGCATTTGAGCCGTATTGAGTCATAAAATCATCCTTTCTCCGCCCACCAATACGGGCTCCGCCCCTGAATACCAATATTCAATGCTCGATTACGGTCATTTTGGCTCATTTTTTACGCTTCTAACGTCGTAAGCTTTCCAGAAAGGGTCGTACGAATACATTAGCGTCGTTATCGCATTAAATTTGCCGCTAGCTCCGCTATTTCAGCCAATGCAGTAAAACTCGTCCACTTCTGGGCCAATATAGAACGAACCGTTATATATTCATTTCAGTTGATTTTTTTCCAGTTTTTTCGTTATCTCTGAATATTAACAGCTTCAGACCTTCGATTCATTCCATAAAATTCATATCATTTTTGAGCGTGTATGCTGCCTTTGAAGGCTGCAGACACGCTCGAAAAATAACCAAAAACATTTTCGAGATAACCACGTTACTGGGGTCGTACAGCCCCTAGTAGAAGGCTTGCGAAGCTATAGGCGTCAAAAACGAGTTATAACTACTAAATTTGAGCAATGCATGCCGAAAATTTTCGTCAACCCCGCCCCCAAATACAAACTCATTCAGATTGATCGTTCGAATACTGTCGCTCTGGCTGGATTTTGATGCTTCGAACAAGATGAGCGTTCTAGTACAAGCTTTAGGAGTCTATTGGCTTAGCTACCTCAACCGCTTTGTCGCTAATATTCGGTGTTTCAAACGCGCCCGGTAAAACTCGTCCAATTTCGCCCGATAACAGAAACAACCCTTATTCCTCTAATTGCATACAGTTTTCGTTGCTTTTTTCGTTGGTTTTCCATACTACCCGTTGAAAACCTTCGATTTATGTCATAAAATCTATACAATTTTTGACCGTGTCTGCTGCCTTTAATCAGAAATTCCTGAGCGAGGGGATGTTAGAGGTCCCAACCCCTTCGACAGCGTGGTCGTCTATAACAAGAATTTGGTCCATGCCCCAGTTGGCAGCAAAGAGGCCATCCCCAACGGAGTTCGCAGCAAAGACATCATTCTCGCCACGGTCTACGACGGGGGATGGCCCCTTCTTGAAATCCTGTCACAATGGGACACATGGCCAGTCTCATATCTCTTGGAGGCCTCGACGCAACGATTATCTCGCTCTCTCGGATGCGAAGTGGTTGTCTCCCCATTTCTACCACTGTCATTTCTCGAAAACAACTGCTCGATTTTTATGATATAGATATCATAAAAGCGTCACAGCTTCCTGGAGTCGGAAGGAACGATTCTCGGCTTAAAGGCAGTGTTCACGATGATTTTCGTCCTCGAGTTTTTCACATAAAACAATGCGTTGCCCCCAAGTATTACCAAAATTACGAAGAAACGGCGAGAAACGCATTAAAACGTCGTATTTCAGTGACATTATTTCTAAGCATGGACTAGTTGTCCGATTGGATGAACATGTTCACGGTGGTTCTCACCGGTAAAAAATGGAGCTAATCAAAAATGGAAGAATATTTCAGGCAAAACAGGATTAGTTAGGGCCCTAAGGAAGGAACGGAGCAATAGATAGTAGAGAATTGCAAAAGACGGGTCCACAAAAGATTTCATTGTCGCAACAAACACTTCCTGTGATACTTAAAGGCAGCATACACGCTCGCAAAAGTTGTTGAGATAACTACATTAGTGGGGTTGTACGGGCCCTAGAAGAGCCCTCAAGAAGTTGGGAGAGTTGAAAACGAGTTGAAATGACCGTATTTGAGCCGTATTGAGTCACAAAATCATCCTTTCTCCGCCCACCGATACGGGCTCCGCCCCTCAATACCAATGTTCATAGCTCGATTACTGCTCATTTTTTTGGCTCATTTTTACGCTTCTAACATCGTAAGCGTTCCAGAAAGGGTCGTACGAATACATTAGCGTCGTTATCCCAACAAGTTTGTCGCTAGCTACGCTATTTCAGCCAATGCAGTAAAACTCGTCCACTTCTGGGCCAATGTAGATCGACCCGTTATATCTTCATTTAAGTTGATTTTTTTCTGGTTTTTTCGTTATCTCTGAATATTAACAGCTTCAGACCTTCGATTCATTCCATAAAATTGATATCATTTTTGAGCGTGTATGCTGCCTTTAAGAGGCGGGGTGACACTTAAGGATTTCGAGCACATCTGGTGCGTTTTTCTCAGTTTCAACGTCATTTTAGTTCTACCCGGGGGCCACTTAATCAATATAGCGAATATTCTCAAAATTGAAGATTATCGTGAACACTGCCTTCAAAGTCAAAGCTTTCCAGAACTTTGGCTAAATGGTTTATTGCGTTTGTGAATTCAAAACACCTTGCTCAGTCGATTCTCGGTCCCGAACCGCATCGAACAGGAATCAGAGCCGCCTAACCAATTGGCTCACTCTCCCAATCTATCGGAAACTGCTTTTGCAATGTGGCCCGTAAAACGACAGAAGCCGACCCGCAGTTTGGGAGAACGAACCGAACTGCCAGGCGTCTCGGAGCCGAAAATCATCGGAGCGAATATCCCCTTGTGCTGTATCATACTTTACATATGTAGCGTGTGCAACTCGGCCAGAGTCCTCGATATCAGAGTTGCAGTAGGCTCGAGATGACGCAATCTTCCCAAATACTGCAAACGAAGCTCATATTTAGGTTTAACGCACCAAATAACCCCCGTTGACAACTTCCAGGAAACTTTCCCTCACACATTCTCAATACCAGAAGGTTAGTAAAATCAATTATATGTCGGGTTCCGGATGTTAACACCATTAAACTTAGTAGCTCGAATCTTGCTGATTCTCTTTCACCCTCCCCCTTCCAGTATATGTAAAACAGCGCCTAGGCTTTCATTCTGTCACGTTCTATCTAAAAAGTGTATTCAGAAACAACGGATTGTTAGATTGGAACATTTATTTAACAAGGATAGATTTCTGCGATTCACGAGAATATTAATGAATAAAGGCAGGCATACGTTGTACATGTTCACTCTGCTTGACTGAGACAATACACTAATTTGTCGAACGCTTCGAAGCTGAGCTGCTGGGGATCGGCACAATCTTCCCTTTCTGGCTTTCTGGCACTGGCATTGCTTGAATCTAGAAAAATACTCATAGTCCAAGTGGGGTGTGTCGGCTTGGTCGAAAAACCGGAAGCATATCATGGCAGAATCTGTCGTCGAATGAATCGGCGTTCTTCAAAAACTCTGTGTCGGCTGGCGTGACCAGCCGAATTGCCGATTGTGTCAGAGCAAGTGCTTATCGTCAGGCCGTGAATGAAGGGAAGACGCGTCGCAACTGCGAACGCGGGTGTCGGGCGTGTTGGGTGCCCCGTTTCAGAAAAAAAGGGATCGTGAGACCCCATAAGGCTTGGTCGAAAAACCGACCGAGTCCAGGGCGGAAATCGACCTTGGTTGAATTGGCCCTGCCCATGTGCGCGCGCTGAACACCAGTATCGACTGGGTGGATTGCGGACGCAGGCAGACGGTCGCAGACGTACTCAT
This sequence comes from Aplectana chamaeleonis, assembly GCA_029168955.1. Taxonomy (NCBI): domain Eukaryota; kingdom Metazoa; phylum Nematoda; class Chromadorea; order Rhabditida; family Cosmocercidae; genus Aplectana; species Aplectana chamaeleonis. Next base: position 862,230 of record JAPDOI010000046.1, on the reverse strand, counting down.
TCAGTGGATTTTCTGCACCCGTCTGTCACTATTTCGGTGGGTCGACTGAGTGGGACTAAGTGGACTGACCAGCTTTGACGGGGGTCTAATCCTGTATTTACACATTGGGCGTTGTTGCACATTTTTTTCTCTTCCATGGTACGTTCCGGTTCGAATCGTTTTATAATTCGAAGATTTTCACACTAACAACCCTAGAGAAGCTATCAGATTAGTAATTCAAAAAAGGGAGAATGGTTAGGAAGGAAGAAAATGAAGAAGAAGACATGGGAGGGTGTTAACTATGTGAAAATGAGCGATGAGGGATATCGATAGTTTTTATCCGTAACGGGCTACCCCAAACGCTCGACACGCGTTCCCAGGACGACGCGGCTTCTCGTCGTTCACAGAATGACGATATATGATCTGCTCCAATCGAGTCCGCCGATGAGAAGTCTAAATACCGCGGCGGTGTGTCTTAGTCGGATCCTCGTGTTTATTACATATCTGTGAACACATAATGGCTGGTTCTTCAAATACACACAATTTATTTGCACAGTGTTGATGGCATTTGTTGGAGACATGAGCAATCTAGCCAACATTAAGCTATGCTTAATGTTGGCTCGGAACTATGCCAGTTGAATGGGCATCCGTGGATGGAAGCGGGATTTGGACGAGTTTGGACGCCTGAGACGAATAAACCCGAGTTTCGGAAGGCTAGATAGAGACGGGAATATTTGAGTTGGGGACGGGAAATTAGACGAGAACTGGAAAACAGTGACAAAACGCTGAAGTGCGAGACCCATTTCGGACGAGCAACACCCCGCAGCCACCGTCAGATTTGGCTTCGAATTGTAAAACATAACAACGAGAACACACCGTTTCTTGCGTCCGCTTTCTTCGAGAAGCAAGCCAACCTCCGATCCAAGCTACAATCAGCAGGACTGCCACGAATGCGCCAACAATGATCCTAAAGGTGGTAAGAAACTCATAATTTCTCTCGCATGCATCAATCATAATTACTGGATATGCTTCATCTAAAACACGAGGAATCGGAGAAGGAATCCAGCACTTGTGACAGTTTGTAGACGGTTCTAGCCAGTCCCAATGACACCTACAGCAGGCACGGATCACATACTGAATGTTGGCGCTATCCCGGTGCGCAAATGTTATAACATACGTGCACCGAGTTTGCGGCAACGCACCATAAGGAACGCAAACTATCAGTGAGATCCGCACCGACTATATATCATTCAATAAATGCTGCCTTAACATGCTTCTCACACGATCCAGCTGGAGTACCTGACGGAAATTCTCTACTCCCTCCCAGATCTGGATGAGCAGCTACGGAAAGGAGTTAGCGAGTTAAAGGACTGTTCTCAACAGTTTCTGTTTCTTTTCTCGAGGCAGTCAATAGCAAGGAGCATAGTTGACCATTTTCTGGTGTTCTCATACAAAATTGCCTGACCAGGACCAATCCGCAGAAGTTAGATGCGGATTGGTAGTTAGTTAGTCGTGGATTCGAAGCCCATGATTCTCAACCCTCTCAAACAAGGCCATATATGTATGTAAGTGCGACGCGGAGAGAAGCCTTCCTTGAAATAGTCCGATTGGGAAAATTCGATCACGCGGACCTTTCTCTAATCCAAACCCTCACCCTTGAAAAATACAATCACGGGATAAGTGCATATCAGTTCTTGAAGCAGGATCCAAGCATGGTGCTCCAGGGATGAAGCGCCAAGTTCCAAGTTAGAGGCAGTGTTCACGATGAAAACAAAGTTGCCCGTTTTTTGGCAGTAACGTAAGCTTTGTGTCTCTCTAAGAAGAGCGGAAAACGCAGCCACGAAGTTTGTGAAAATCTCATGGACCGACCGAACCATTGGATCACCTCGCTCGCCCACGTCATGTAACAATTTTACTGCGTTTGTCAAACCAGAGGAACAGCTGCCGAGTTTTAAATAATTTTTTATCGCGTAAGATTCCGATATCCATGCAAGTGCAATGGTTCATCTTATTTTCAAAGAATTTTCTGTGCAAAAGTAGAGAACAAAATCAATTACAGTTTACCGAAATTTTAAAAGGCTATGGTACGGTTGTGGTCGACACACTAAAACTACGGTGGAAAACCTGGCACTTTGCCAGATTTTGTCATCGATCGTGAGCGCAGCTGATTTTCTGGGTGTTACGTTTTTTGTTATTTTTTCCTGTTTCTTTCTGCCTTATTTTTGCTTCTGACTCTTTAAATATTGCAAATAGGATTTTTTTCTTGTGTAGGGGAAATTAGCCGTTTTTTCGGGCTTTGAAGTGTCTTTTTTCAATTTATACTTTGAAATTGAAAAAAAACGGCAGATTCCCCCCGGCACACTATGAAAAGCCCCCATTCTCAATATTACAAGAGTTAGAAACAAAAATGAAGCAGAAACAAGAGTGAAGAAAGAAGAAAAACCGTGACTCGCCCAGAATATCAGCTTGGTGTCGATCGGTGACGAAATCTGGCAGCGCCATGTTTTCCACCGTCTCAGGCATTCGGAATCGGCAGGCCGGGGGAACTTCCGTGGTGGTTCCCAACCTGCTGTATCCGAATGTCTGAGAGCGTTTTAGTGTGTACACAGCAGCCGCACCATGGCTTGTTAAGTGCGGTGCTAACAAGCACACCAAGATCACTGACAGTCTCGCGTACGGGAAGCGCAACATCGTTTAGGCGTAAAAAGCACTCATGTTGGAAATTAATATGGAACAAGTTACATTTTTCTTCGGCTATTTTTAGCTGCCATAGCTTGGACCAATTAGAAAGCCGGTTCAGGTCACACTGAAGCTCGTGAAAATCGATGGCTGGGTTGCGAAGAGGGCGATATATTTTAAGATCATCAGCAAAAAGCTTGCATGTGCTCGACAATCCGTCAGAAATGTCGTTCACATAAATGAGGAAGAGCAAAGGACCCAGAACGCTACCCTGGGGAACACCGCTGACGATTGGGCAAGGATGAGAACAAAAGTCGCCAATTTTGACTATGAAGTCACGAGGTGTCAGAAAGGAATTCAAGCATTTTAAAATGTCACCAGAAATGCCGTAGCCTTCAAGTTTCAGAAGTAGCTTTGGATGACTGACTGTATCAAAAGCTTTAGCATAGTCTATGTACACAACATCAGTTTGGTAGCTTCGTTCACAGCCGAACACCAGTCGTGGAACCAGGATACCAGCTGAGATAGCGTTGATCTACCAGGCAGAAAACCATATTGCTCCTGGCTGAGGAGGTCATTCGACGCGAGATGGGATAGAACACAATCTTCGATAATGATTTCGAGAACTTTGCATACTGATGAGGTTAAACTGATGGGCCGATAGTTCGAGACCTGAACAGCTGGTGCCTTTTTCAGAAGCGGGGTTACAATCGCAGTATTCCATGCGGACGGAAGCGTTCCAAGAGCAAGACTATGTTTGAATATGCACGAGAGAGGGTAACATAACCCGTTAGCAGCCCTTTTGATGAAGTACGAGGGCACCGAGTCGGGGGTGAGCGAAATCTTGTCATTGAGCTTTTTTATGGCACCCGTTACAACCTCGCAGCTGAGAGGGTCGGAGCACAATTTCTGGGAACATCGGGAGGAGAATAGTGGGGTCGCACCGTTGTCATGAGTAAATACCTTGGAGAAATATTCCGCGAACAATTCGCATTTTTGCTGATCATCGATAATGACTTCGCCCTCTTCATCTTTTAGAGATGTGATACCCTTACGCGTTTTCATCTTTGCATTCATATACTTGAAGAAGTTTTTTCGATTTCCCGAGCAAATAGGGCGTTTTTCGCAGTTCTTGGCAAATCGTTTGCATTCTTTTTCGAAATCCCTAGCACATTTGCTGAAGGAAACGCGCCCACCAGGCTGAAAGCGGTCACGCGAGAGAAAGTGCTTTTTAGCGGCCAAGCGTTGCAGGTGCGGTGGAAGGTTTTTGGTCTTAGGGCCATGTTTCCGAAGTGGAACACATTTCTCTATTACAAGGTGGATATAGGAAATGAAGGCTTCATACACCTCGTTTATATTGCGGCACGTGCAAAAGAGTTCATCCCAGTTTGTTCCTATCAACCAGAGATTTACTTGGTCCCAATTGGCTCTGCGAAAATCGAAATTACGAGCTGTTTCGGGAACATCAGGTTGACATGCGATTTCAAAGGCTATGCTGCAGTGGTCGCTTGTAGAGAAATAGGGCTGGACCTTCCAATCAGTAATTAAAGTGAGGGCATTGCATAAGATCAAATCCAGGACATTGCGCCCGTGAGTGGGCTCAAAATTCAGGCATGATAGACCAGAACTGGTAAGAAAATTATCAAATGAAGCATTAAATAGCATACCGGAATCTCCAGAAGAACACGTATAATTGAAATCACCAACGACTATGGAAGGGAATCGCACCGTACACCAGTCAGCTACAGTCTCTAACAATTTGAGAGAGTCCTCACTACTCGTTGCTGGCCGCCGGTAAGCTGCAATCGAGCGGAAACAGGGACCAAATTGAAACACAACATCAAGAAACAAAAGCTCAAAACAGAAGTTAAAGGGTTTGGGTATGGATTGAGCAACTCTATTAGTATTCTTTACAACGATTGCGACACCACCACCAGTAACGCCCGATATTCGGTCGCATCTATACACCACATAACAGCCATCTAGTGCTAGGAGTGAGTCCGGGTCGTCCTCAGCGAGCTAGGTTTCGGTTATAATAACTATATCGGGAGACGAATAGTTGAGCAGTGTGTTCAGAGAGGCTAATTTGTTCCTAATAGATCGAGAATTGAAGTATACACACTTCAGGCTACCCTTTGCCACTGAGGCTGACTCGCTCACACTCACTCTGATGGGGAGAAGCGAGTGGGAGGGTGGGTCGCCCGAGGGGTGGAGACCGACGGGGCGGCCTCGTCCCCGCAGGCGGGCTCGGCCCTTCCTTCTTTGGGATCTCGCTTCTGCTCATCACCTTTCCTTTGTAAATCACCGCATCCTCGTCCGACCTGCGAGCTTCGCGGAGCTTAGCTCGCAACTCCGAACTGTACGACGGGCGAACGTATACATTTTCCCAGTCACTGGAACGTTTTAGCTTATAGCTGCTGCGTAGTAGTTGAATGGCGTCGCGATGATTGGCGAAGGCGACCTTCACCGGACGCTTCTTCTCCTTATCAAAGGATCCCATCCGGTACACAGTCGTCGGGATGGCGTCGACCTCTAGATGATCGAGCCGGGCCCTCACGGTTTTCTCGTCGGCCTCCCTCCGGCTGTGTGCCGACAAATTGCTTTCCTCTACCATACCCATAACCACAACCTGAGAAGGAATCACCTGCGGCTTAGCCGCCGGAACGGCTCGCTGAACTGCGTCACCGGCGGCAGGTTCTGGTGGCGCCACTCCTCTCATCTTCGTCGGCTCACCAACGGCTTCCGTTATCGAGCGGATCAGGGGCTGCGAGGCATCTGCGATAGTCTTCACCATTTGTTCGACCAGACCATTCATCGCATCCTTCACAGTCTCGTTGATCATCTCTTGAATCTCGGCTCTCTGCTTGGCTTTCATGGTGACAGGATGCTCGATCGTACGATGCCTCAAACTTGGGTAACTAAACCATGACAACCACAAGGGATGATGGACTTGTTTTTTTCAGAGATGCTGAAGGAGGGGATGCGCAGACGGACGGCTGACCTGGAGTGCTTGAGAAACAGGGAGAATAGCGGCTTGGAAGATGAGCATCGACCAGACATAGCTGGTAAGTCCTGTCCATATTTTGGAAAACTCAAATATTAGCCATCGAGATTCTCTATACTCCAATACAGTTCTATACTTCAACGCTTCCGATTTGGAAGAGTAAACCCCGAGTCGGCACTAGCTCAAGATCCGGGGTGCTGGAGTCCGTTGAGTCGATGGAGGACTAGATTACTAGACTTTTCAATATCATCAGATGAAAATCATAAATTCGTTTTACATATATATTTTTTTCAGACATGGAAACTCCAACAACTGTCAGTGCCTTGGAGCAGTCCAAACTCCATGCGATGGTAGTGGACCAAGATTAAAACTGGGCAATTTCATCATTGGTCGAATAAATTGAATATTTTTTCGATATGAGCACCATAGTTTATGTTGAGATTTAGGAAATAGTGATCTCTTTAATAAGAAGTATTGCGTCCGTTTGTTATGACTTAATCAATGGAAACACTTGAATTCTAAGAATTTGTTAACCAATTTGAGATTGAATGTAATAAATCACTAGCGAGACCTAGCGAAGTTTTCGCTCAAAGAAACTTTTGCGTGAGCCAACTTTCTGAGACGGATTAGTTTGTTAGAACGGTGCTGACTGACTTCCGCCTACCTGAAAGTTGCTGCCGTATGGACTCTCCTGAGCAGAGCAGGCTGCCGTACATTCACCGCAGGGCAAGGGGGGTATGAGAATGTGGGATCAAAAAGCAAAGCATAAGAAGCCAGCAGTAAATCGTCGGTTGCTGCCGGCATGAAATTCACAACCCCTTCTGTCCTTCCTTCCCTTACGTAGCTACCCACTGCCCTTGCTTCCGATTTGTAAAGTTCACAAGCGATTATTCTCGCTTTACCTTTCTCTGTCATGCTAAGGACAAACGCATTCTAATTTTATATGATGTTTCCCTAGTTGACCAACACGTTGCCCTTGCTCTCAAATAATTAAATAAGTAGGTGGTTGTTTATGTTTTTGTGGTGCAAATTTTGATAAGCTCAGACTTACAACATATATAAAACGGTTTATGGAAGTTAGGCCCCGGTCAGACGTCGTCGAAAAACCTGCTGAGTCCGACTGAGTCCGAATGAATCCGGGGTGGAAGAACCTGCTGAGTCCCACAGAGTCCGGTTGCCACCCCCCGCCAACCAGTTCCTCTGCGAAACACGCAATTGATAGTGACGATTATCACCTCAGCTGTGAATCGGAACGTGTTTGGTGGCTGATTTTTCTTGTTTTCAACATGTCTGAATCTGATTTCCGTTTCAGCAGCAGGTGGGGCAGAGCGCAGACGACGAGAGTCGAGATGCGGCGGGACTAGGCAGGTCGCAGTCCGCCGAAAAAAATGCACCCAAATCACGTGAGAAACGCCTATATCGACCGGGTGGGGTGAGGATGGTTTCGGTGGGACTCAGTGGGACTCAGTCGGACTGCACACATTCAATCACGTCTTGAACACTCCCAGCGGGGTCCCGCACACTCCTACTTAGGACCCGAGCACTTTCTATGACGTCCTGCACACTCCCGTTAGAGTCCTGCACACTTTATATGACGTCCTGTACACTCCCGCTGGGGTCCTGCACACTTTCTATGGCGTCCTACTCACTCCCACTGGGGACCTGCCCACTTTCTATGACGTCCTGCACACCCGCATTAGGGTCCTGCACACTTTTTATGACGTCCTGCTCACTCCCACTGGGATCCTGCACTTTCTCCATGAAGTCCTGCACACTCCCACCGGGGTCCCGCACACTTTCTGTAACGTCCTGTACGCTCCCACTAAGGTCCTGCACACTATCGGTAACGCCCTGCATACCCGCAAACCCTAGCGATTCTGTACGGCGCCCCATTCATTACTATTAAATACCTACCGCCCTGATGAGTGCTTAGCCCTTCTAGCGCTAGACGACTCATATAAGTTTTCATAACCCACGGCCGAAAAAGCGCTCCACGGACAAAGTCGGTTGCCCCGATGCGCGCAAGAGATGAATCAGGCTGATTTTTTGGGAACCCAAATATGTCCTACCCACCTTCATAATGGTACCATTTCATTACATTTCTGGTCGTCCATTCCCAAGATCGGCGGGACACACACACACAGACAGACACACAACAGGACATAACTGCTTTAAGTATAAGGATTATTGACAGTCCTAGGCCCTGCGAACTTTTTGAAAAATATATACTGTTGCTGTGAAAGAACAACCGGTGTCATCACAGTAGAGGGGGTCTCTATGTATCGTACTTGGCCACGCTCATTTTCCACCGAAACTACTCTTCTGATTTTGGAGTGGGTTAAAAATCCTCGGTTGGTGCTTAAATTGCGCGGCGGCACGGAAAAATGGGCGTGGCCGAGTGCTATACCATGCCCCTCCTCCCCTGCATTCGATAGCACCGGATAAACGAAACGAAACTTAATGTATGGCATGAATTTCAAGCGGAAGCCACATTCGAGAGCTCGCCACCCGCTAGGTTTCCGTCGGCAACCAGCGCTAGGCGAGCGCGCCGACGTGTAGTTGCAAGCGCGCCGCAGTAAAGTGGTGAGCGGGTGGTGAGCGCCAGCATGCCAGTGCTCGCCACCCGCTATCATTCCGCTCGCGGGCCGCGCGAGGTGCTGCGCGCCGCCGGATTTTTGGTTAGCGGGTGGCGAGCTCCAACTTTCTGAGTTAATTCAGTTATGCTCGTGTATCCAAACCTGTTGAACTCTACGTACATACAACACAGTTCCTCGGTGCCGGCACGATTTAGAGAATAAATATGTGTGTATAAAATGTGTGGATGTCTGTGTATAAAAACCGTAAGTTTTTCTCAAATCTAAGATCACTCCTAAAAACATCGTCTCTAAAAATTGGAAGTTTGAATCAAGTCCTGAGTAGTATTTTCAAAGTTTTTCGTTTAACATAATGACGGAGTACATGTTCTCGGTTTTTGAAGTGAGTTTCTTGTTTCATAACAACTTTCTCTTTTCGAAAAACATGTCGTTCCGTAGGGATCACTCACAGAAACTCAATTTTTATGTTGCAAAATGATCACAACACGGCATCTCTAGTGTAGTCTATTGGTCTCTCTCTCTCACGTTGCTGAGCAAGGTGTGGCTCAGGTATACTCGCTGTCAGGTTTCTACGTAATGTGTATGACCCGACACTCCTAAAACACTGTTGAATGGCGAGCTCGAGCTCCAGAATAGAGGAAAAGACTACTGACCAATGAGTGAGTAAGGAACGGCCAATACTGAAAAAAAACTATCCTGAATGAGGAGCGCTTCCAGGATAAAGGGTTTTAGTTAGTAAAAAATTCAGTCCACATTTCTAACAGAAAAACCAAACCTAAACTGCGGACGTTCTGATTTCTCAAAAGAGAGTAGCCAGAGGGCGGGAATTTACTTTGCATACGTTAAATCTTAACTGAAAAGCATAAACTGGAAGTAATGTCAGGTTCCCAAGCGGTGCCGAATTTTGTAAAAATCTACGAAAAACACCCTGGAAAATATACCACATCCTTTTGTAGGTCTGACGTGGAAACTTTTGCCGAAATTACGCAATTATTTCCCATGTAAACTCCACACTGTATTTGTTTTCCTTCTTGGTTCACAACAATCATTGACCTAAATATTTATAAAATTATCCATGCCTCCCATACATGTGTAAAAATTACATAATGGATGATTACCACATAATCCTTGAAGCCAATGTGCACAAATCCGTCTCCGAGTTTCCACCGGAAATCGGAAGGCCAGAGACCCATTGTGCCAACCATGTCGAAAAAACGGCGAAAAGGAAGCTCGAATTTGACCTGAACGGTCCGAAACTTCGATGAGGGCGCACTTACTACCATAGATAGGTTCGTTGGGGTAGAGACTATACTTTGACCGAGTCGAATGATTCGAAAGATCATTCGATTGAAAAAGTCGACTTCGAATTATTCGAGAAGTCGAATATTCGAAAAAGGCAAATTCCCGAATTATTCGAAAAATCGAATATTCGAAGAGTTCAAAATCCCGAATTATCCGAAAAGTCGAATATTCGAAAACGTCAAAATTTCGAAATATTCGAAAAGTCGAATATTCGAAAAGTTCAAAATCCCGAATTATTCGAAAAGTCGAATATTCGAAAAGTTTAAAATCCTGAATTATTCGAAAAGTCGAATATTCGAAAATTTACGGAAACATTCGAATGAATTCGATAGTCGACTTTTTTTCGGATAAAATGATTTTTCAAAACATTCTATTGACCCACGAGCAGGTTGCGCGCCAAGGATGCACACTTACGCAAATCGTAGATGTGTTTTGAAATCAAGCTGGAGCGAAACTATAAATGATGACTCACTCATGTGTCACGCTACTGGAAAGGAGTCCTCACCATAAGGGCGTTCAGAGCTCATTCGCGGCGCGACGCTGTAATTAAGGCTTCGGCATAGTGACCAGGGTGCGAGCGACGCGAGCGAGCGAGCAAATAGGGGAATGGTCTTAAAAACTCGTCGCCGGCGACCCCGCACAGTGTGATTTTGATTAGAGCGCGGATGCAGTTTAGAGACTTTCATTCCATCATTTTGGCGCTGCCGAGATGTCGTACGTTCGTGCCGTGGCAGTGTGGAGGAAAGAGGTACTCTTTCGTGATAGACGACCCACTAGCGAAATTTCATAAGAAATGTTTATCCCACTAAAGCCGTCGAATGAATTAGACTTTTTCAAACACACTGAACTGTTTGATGACTGGAAAGCGGCAAGCGTCATTCCGTCTCCCAAGCCTGGTAAATCGCCATCCACAGCGAAGGGATACAAGCCAAGAAGTCTTCTATCACCAATCGTCAAGGTCGCTGAGGAACTGATCGTGAAAGAGCTTGCCGAGCATAGTAACAAACAGCAGCACCAGCATGGATTCCGCAAATTACACTCTACCACCACGGCGCTGCTGCAAACTGTGAGCTATGTTTTGGATGGCTTCAAGGCCAAAAAACCTCAACGCTCTGTTGGAGTGGCCCTGGACCTCACGAAGGCTTTTGACTCTGGCAGAAGCGATGGATAACCGCACTCATCAAAGGGGGCCGAGCAAAAAAGCTGTTTCAAGGACATGTCTTTCATAGCATCCCTATTGCCACCGGTGCCTCTCAAGGAGAAGTTATATTTTAATGTAGTGCGCTATTCCTTGTCCAGATGATGTTCGCATTGATATTGATTGAGAGAGACGCTCCATTTCGAGAATAAAAATCACGGAAATGGAAAAAAGGACATTGAATTTCACAAAACTGGCGCTATTCCACTTTTTGAAATTGAGTTGAAACTTTTAGCTCGGGACTGCTGCCAGGATCAATTTCGGCGGTCAACCCAAATATGAGATTTGTTGGGCGCCTTTCAAAAGGGTGTGGAAGGTCACGTCGAAACGTATATCTTCATCGGTAGTTAAATGTTCTGGATTTATAGAGGCGCAACCTTGCCTAGAATGCGTCTTTTTGAGTGCTGATCACGATGTAATTCACCATCGGCTCAAGATTTTTCGTGGATCGCTAATTTCTTCTGTGTATAAAACGTCACTCAGCCACAATCAGTGGTTAATGTCTTGAAAGCCTGCATAGATAGAATTTCCGTCCAATCTGAAATTGAACAAAATCACCTCACACACATCGTAATCAGTTAAAAAGGGGCAGGAGTAGTTAGTAGTGTTCCAGCTCTTTTTTGACCTGCAAAATGAATTTACGAACTCATATTTTGTTGAAAACATTCCTTTAATACTTCTGGTCGTCTTCGCCTTTGCCAATCACTTCATCGCCTCCACTGCTCTCTACTGCCTTTAAACTCCCTCCCTCCACCCTTGCACAGCTCAGACCCCCGGTGTGAACATCCACACCCCGCGCCGTACACTGGGCAGGACGAAAACAAAGTCCAGCTCCATGTTGAGCACCCACAAATGAACGCATTTTAGATTACAGAACATTAGACCCTATTATTGAGAGAAGATGAAGATGCACTCTGTCAAGAATATAATGTGTGCATTTGGTAGTGGACGCAATATTGCGTCAATTCTATTTGCTAGCGACCGGCCGATGACCGATCACGTCGTTGAGGACTCTCTGTCACGGCTACCACGTTGCACCCGCGGCGAGCGAGGAACAACTATCCTCTGAATCCGAGCCAGATTTACTCTGTTTGCTCGCTCGCTTGTGCGGGCGAGGGTAGATACAGAGAGAAATTGTGGGGAGAAGGAGACCCAGCGTACGCACGCAGATGCACGCGACGAACGGAACTAAATCACACTCGGAAACAGAGGTCATGAAATCTCTGGCGCCACCTCCAAGGCGGTGCGGGTCAAAGTTGGGCCTTAACTGTGATATGCACAGAAATTCCTGGTTTGCACTTGCGTATACGGTACCGTAGGATAGTCTCACAATTTTTAAAGGCAGTGTCCACCATAAATCTCGTTCTCGAGGTTTCAGTGCGAAATACTAAGTTGGCAGATGCTGGAGGGGATAGGGTCAAAGAAAGCAGCGAAAACGGGTCAGAAATCGATAAAAACGGCTCTGAAAGTTATACCAGTGCGCCTACTACCCCGGTCCGCCCCATCATCCGGACGAGCTTGTGGCGCCGCACACGTTTCGATGGCAAATTGCCAAGCAACTTGCCGCGATTAGCATGATCGATTCGCGCAGATTTCGCGATTAGCGCGCTCTTGCGGAAATCAGCAGGGCCCATGATTCTCGTCCACGCCCTGAACGTTAGAAACCGTTATTTTAGCTTGTTCTGAACGTTTTCGTTGGCTGTTTCTTCACTATTAGTCACCTCACGACCAAAGAAGCCCATTTTTGGGTCGAACTCGAGTGCGATATTCATCGTGAACACTGCCTTCAGTGTTGGAGTGGACCTAAACTGAGAAGGAAGTATTAATTAAAATGGCGAAACCGTTAGGCGTCGTTTATACTTCCGCCGCCGAGCGACGCGGCGAAGTGTAATCCTGTAATATCGGTCGTGCCGCGCCACGTGATCAATATTACAGAAAATGTGCCGCGCCGCTTGGCGGCAGAAGTATAAACGACCCCTTATGGCTCTTCGGGCGGCGCTGGATGGGCGGCACGCGCGTCCCGCGCTTGCGGCGAGGACTACGAAAGATGCTCAAGACGGCGGCGGCGGGGGGTTTCAATAGTCGATTTGTGAAACAGGTGCCAGAGTTATTATTTTGTACTAACTTCCTATCGGAATTAAATAATGAGAAGCAGTTGTTTGCATTATTTGCCGCACATACTTAATAATTCGTATAATTTCTGATATAGCTAACCGTCTCGTAAATACATAGTTTGTTTGCTTTCCTATTCGACAGTTTAGTTCAGTCTCAAAAGAAAGGTATAATATGCTAGCTGAAGTAATTTAGCTTTTTTACTGGAAAGTAGTGGGAATAACAAAAAATTTTTTTGACTCACTCGAAAAGTCGAATGAAAAAAATTCGAAAAATCATTCGACAGTCGATTGAAAAAGTCGACTTTTTATTCGAAAAGTCGAATATTCGAAAAGTTCAAAATCCCGAATTATTCGAGAAGTCGAATATTCGAAAAGCTCAAAATCCCGAATTATTCGAAAAGTCGAATATTCGAAAAGTTCAAATTCCCGAGTTATTCGAAAAGTCGAATATTCGAAAAGTTCAGAACCCCGAACTATTCGAAAAATCGAATATTCGTAAACTTCAATATCCCGAATTATTCGAAAATTCGAATATTCGAAAACTCCAAATTTCCGAATTATTCGAAAAGTCGAATATTCGGAAAAAATCTGAAAACGTAAAAGTATAGTAGAGACAGAGGTCCGAGAGGTGGAAGTTGTTTAGAATACCTAAGTGGGGAATAGTGAAGGTTCCCTATAGACTTGCAACTTCAAAATTTGACGTTTTCTTAATCCTCTTTTTCTTGTATTCAATATATTTTTATTTTTAATCATAAATTATGAAACATTTTTTTCTTTGGATTACTTCCTTCAGAAATTCACTATTCTTAATGAAATGATCTGCCTTGGCCATGAAAAATTTCTATTGAGCTGTCCTGGAGTCCAAATTTTTCGGAGAATTTCTCCAAGCGATTTTTGAAAAACTACCGGTTCTTCGCTCATCACATTTTTGCCTTTTAGGATGGATCTTTGAACGGAGCTGTTTCCGAAATCTTCATAAAATTTTGCGTCGAATAACGTTTTCGATTTGAGAGTTATACATTGGATCCGATTCGGATAATTTCGGATATCCGTCCGAATGATTCGAAATTTTGACGATTCGGTATACGAATCACCGAAAAAACGCGAAATCCAAACCGAACCGAAATCCGAGTCACCGAAAAAACGGCAAATCCAAATCGAACCGAAATCCGAATCACCGAAAAACGGCAAATCCGAATCGAACCGAAATCCGAATCACCGAATTACACCAGGATTCGATTCATGATTTGGATTCCGATTATCCAAAATGCGTCTCGACTCCGTCCAGTCCTGCTACTTCTAAGTATCCATGAGTAACTCATAACGAGCTACAATATCGACACGAACGCGCGCGCGAAATTTCTAAAAATTCCTAAAAGTTTCTGCTTACAGTCGGCATGCATCCTAGTGATACTCTGCGTTCCCTATTGAAAGTTGGTCTAGACCCGGTGTCATATGCTATAACATAAGTGCACCGAGTTTGCGCCAACCTTCAATGGAGAACGCAAAATGTCACTAGGGGCGGCATTAAGAAACCCGGTAGCGCGCGCCAGAACTAGCGCGGTTGTGCTGGCTCTAGAAGAGGCCCATAGCGCGCGCCTGCTTGCCCACTATCAAGAACCAGAAGGCTAGCCCGCGCCAATGATAAGCGCGCCTCTTCCCTTGGTGCATTGATCAGCCTTGTGCCATAGGAAACGTTTGCCTACATTTAAACTGTGTTATTACCTACAAAATCTTCAAGGAAGACTGATTTTAATTGCTCACGAATACGCGTTCAATCAACCACGAATACGGCGACGAAAAAAGGATTAGCACCACCTTTGCGAACTATTCCATGCTTATAACTTCCTTGAAATTTCTGCAAAATCATCTTTAGACTGGTGTAGGAGTGTGACAGTACATGAATAGTCCCTGCTCATAATTTTCTTAGTGTCTCGGGGGATTATATAAAGGGCGTGTTTATAGCTTCACCCACGTGTGAGTCTTTTTTCCAAGGTGTTTTCGAATTTCGTCCGGGAATTTTCGAGATGTTCAAAAAACTTTTCTGAATTCCCTGTGTTTGGCGTCCCACTTCTACAAGGAATTTTTGAGCCCAATCTGAAACTTCGACCAAGCTTTCGTATACCCACCGTTAAGCCAAGAAAAATGGTTAAACGAACTGATTCGTGTTAAAGGCAGCATACACGCTCGTAAACGTGGTTGGGATTACAATGTGGATCGAGCCGTATGGCTTACAACATAATGCTTACTCATCTTGAAGTGTCAAAAGCGACTCACAATGCCGTTACATAAGTTAAATTTGGCCCCGCCCTGTATTTTCCACGCCCCTGTATTTGCCATTTTCCTCCAACGCACGGTTGCTGGGCCATCTTCGCCGTCAGTGACGTGTGTGGTTCACTTGTTAGGCAATCTACCAGCAGTACCGACATGGTGGATATGACCCAGCAACCTTGCGTTGCAAGAAAACGGCAAATACAGGGGGCGTGAAAATACAGGGCGGGGCCAACTTCTAACTCATGTAGCGGCATTGTGGGTGGTTTTTGACACTTCAAATGCGTGAGCGTTGTAACATGGGCCATACCTTTCTATTTCCGTTGTTATCTCAATCACGTTTTACGAGCGTGTATGCTACTGCCTAAGTAGTTCGAAAACTCCTTTGAAGAGGTTTGGGGCAATATTATCGTAGCATCGCTAAAAGGCGTGTTTGGCTAGCGAAATTTTCCTCACAAGGGAACTACTTTTAGTCAGTCTGGCCATTCCGTAGAAAATGTCGTTTTCTAGAACAGTTCTTGGCGTAGAGTTCAATTATGGTCTTCGCAGCTGCTTAAAAACACATTAAAAATTATACGCGTTTTTCAAAGTCCGGCGGCAAGGTAGGGTCTTCACCCCCCCCATGAAAAGTTAAGGGTGTTTTGAAAAAAAGCCCGGATGCTGCTCAGAACTTGTATGTAGGGGTACTCTTGGGTGTTGAACATGAATCTCGAGTCCGTTTGTCGCGATTCTGAGGTTCACTGTAGGTTACGGTGGGTATCATGCCATTTAGGGACAAAGCCTACCTCAATTATTCGGAAGTCGACAAATGGTCATTGAATTCGTATTCATTACCCCAAATAAGCCCCGCTCAGAAGTTTTGAGTAAAATCTGAGACTCTGAACAATCGTATACCCAATGAAAAAAAACCGAAAAAGAACCCCGAAAACCCGTACAAATCCAAAAAGGTATCGGTCTGTGCGAAATTTGGAAAATGTGCCTTCTCACAAAATTTGCTCATGGGTAGTTTTGGGAGCTGAACACGATTATGAGGTCCCTTCAGAATCTCCAAAGACTAATGCTTGTTTCGGAAAGTACAATAGGTACGGAAATCTGGCAAAAAACGCTTATAACATTTTCAGAGAGGCTTTAGGCAGCTGCGAAGACTAAAATCGTGTTCTACGCTGAAAACGGTTAGAAACGTATATTTCATCTGGAATGGCCAGGCTGACTAAAAGTAGTTCCCTTGTCAGAGAAAAGCCCCGTACCAGCACCCGAAACAATCTCTAGAAAGCCAAATCCAAAAAACATTGTTTTGGAACACCCCGAAAGTTGCCTCTTTTTTATGGAGTTTTCCAAAAGCTAAGAAAAAGCTCGTTTTTTGAATCCTTTGAAGCATAAGCGAGTTTTGAGCTCGGATTGTCTATGTACTGTTGCACACCTGCAACAGTCAAAACACAGTTTATTCACTAGCAGGAAATCTGGGACAGGACCTAGTGAGGCACACTCAAATGCCACCATCGTTTCACTAATATTCTCACACTTCGGATTCACAAGTTATTTGATCGCTGTTCAAACCGAGCCATTGAAGCGGAATAATTCAAAAAACCTGAATAGGGGACTTTCTTCTAACACAAAAGACAGGGTATTAAACGTTTGAAAGATTGGAAAGGATGTTCGGAATGTAAAACGATGTGGAGTCGTTCGCGCGCCACTGGTAGCGCGCTTGGTGTAGAGCGCTAGCGGTAGCGCGGTTTCAGAGGGTCTTTCGCGCTTCCTGTAGCGCGCCCTGCAAGTACTTGATATCAAACAGCGCTAAGATCTCCATGATAGCGCGTTTGGGCCATGCCAAGCGCGTTTGGGCTATGCCAGGCGCGCTTAGGCTATGTCAAGCGCGTTTGGGCAATGCCAAGCGCGTTTAGGCTATGTCAAGCGCGGTTGGGCTATGCCAAGCGCGTTTGGGCTAAGACAAGCGCGCGCCTGCATAGTTCTTGATTGCAGATTGCGCTATGCCGTCCCCATAGCGCGTTTGCGCTAGTTTTGGCGCGCGCTACCTCGATTCTTAATGCCGCCCTAGGATCCATGCCGACTGTATGTGTTTGCTCACTTTTACTGCAACTGCTATTTTTTGTGATTGCTAACTCGTATTGCTTCACATCGTGAAGTGTGAAAAATCTGTGGTTGTAGTGAATGGGTTTTCAACGCGAGACAACCCACCTTTTAGATGCGAATTTACCACCAGCTTTCTGCGAGTAAACCGCCAGACTTTTGCGAGATAATCAAACTTTCTATTCAGTTAAAGAACATGCAGGACGCCGTAGACAGTATGCAGAAGGAAAGTGGGAGTGCGCATGATGTGCAAGACATCAGTGGGAGTGTGCTGGACGTCATGAAATGTGCAGGACCCAATTGGAAATGTGTAGGAACCTACATGGAGAGCGCAGGACATCATGGAATGTGTGCAGGACCCCAGTTGGAGAGAGCAGGATGCGCACAGGACCCTATTAGGAGTGAGAAATGATCTGTCGCGAAGTCGCATGTTTGTTCAAAAATGTTTTCACTGCGACAGTCCGAAAAAATGAGACTAAAACAATTTCAAATGACTGTGAAAACTCCCATTGGGAGTGTTCAGGACGTCTTGAAATGTGTGCCTTACCCTAATGAGAGCGTCCAGAATGTGAACAGGACCTCCGTGGGAGTGTGTATAACCTAAGTGGGACTGTGGAGGGACCCCATTCTAGCACTGCACGCAACGCTTTAATGACTGACTGACACCATGTTTTTTTAATTATCAAATAAGGCAGAATAATGTGTGTGTTTTTATAAAAGCATTAAACGGTACGCTCGTATTTGTCATGCATATAAGGCCCCGGTCAAAGTTTGTGGAAAAAAGACCGTGACCTGCCGTGGCCAGCCCAGTCGATACGTATGAAAGAGATAAACGAGGAAGGTTGGAAAAACACCCGGTGTGGCCGGTGGATAGGTATGAAATATGTGGAACAAAACCCGTGATATCATTAGTTTCATACCTACTCAGACATTGGGATTGGCGGACCGCCGGCATTTGCTTGGCGAGCAGAAACCATTGCCGTTGTCGGACAGCCATTAGCCGGCGGCCCGCCAGGACGTTGGCCGACCGCTGGCAGTCTCTTGGCTAATACCTGGCAGCCCGCTGTTGAGCAAATCTCTTGGCAGACCGATGAGTCGAGGTGGGTGCCTCACCGCAGATCGTTACGTAGGAGATCGCCTAAGCAACGGTCTGAGGTGGGAGACCTACCCCACCTCCCCCCCCCCTAGCCGTGGGGACTTGCTCCTCAGCTGCCAAAAATATGTTAGCCTCTGTAGGGTGACTTCAGGTAAACTTCCAGGGCCAGCATCAAAGTGCCGAGTGAACACTCGTTGGACTGAATCGCCTTATATACCGGCTCGGCTTATCAGTGAAATCAGAGATCAAATTATAACGTGTTAAAACTTGAGTAGTCGTCAACTCTCTCGAGTGCCAGCCATGTGACGACTCAGTGCCAAGCGAAGGCCACTGGGCGATTATGCGCCAGCCAAGTGCCGATTGGTGGATAACTGCGTTTCTAAGTGCTCGGTAATTTTGAGCTATGATTGCCCTTGCCAGCTGAATGCAAGTTATCACGCAGCTTTCACGTAGCTTGCACATTTTCGCCAGTGGTCCGCCGCTAGCTCTAATTGAGATGCCAAGGATGAGCCAGCTGTCGGCCTCGTAACTGCCAATCGCAAGATAAATGCCAGCTATCACCCAGCTGTTACGCTATTGGCACATAATCGCCAGCCGTCCGTCGCTGGCATTAAATGACATACCGAGTATTTGCCAACTGTTGGCCTCGTGATTGCCATTGGCCAGCTAAATGCCATCTGCCCCCAGCTGTTGAGCAACTGGCAAATTTTTGCCAGCGGTCCGCTGCTCCCAATGTTTGAGTACCTTACATCATGCGAATATCGGTTGAGTTGGCCACATCGGGTGGCTACTGCACACTTGCATGGGAACACAAAGATACACCTAGGGTCCTGTTTTCTCTCCCAAGACTTGGCGTACAGCTTTTATGATTTTCTCTGAGTTCCCGATGCCCAACTTTCTCCCCATAATGTGCAAGACACTCTTACTGGGGTCCTCTACACAATCCATGACGTCCTGCACACTCCCACTGTGGGCAAGCACATATTACATTACGACCTGCACACCCCCAGTATGGTCGCGCACACATTCTGAACACTATCAGGGGTCGCACACACACTCTCCACACTGCTACTGGGGTCTTGACGGCATTTTGTACAATTTCCCTTCCGATATCTCCACGGTTTACGGAAGGTCTGGTGCCCTATATAGCAAGGCATGCTTGAAAAGGACACGAAAGACGCGTTTTCGAGCAAAAATAGGCCCTCTCCTGTTTACGTTGATTTTTGAGCGTGGAGGAATTGACCGCTAGACGGATGATACCTATCAGTGCAATGAAGCAAACAGCTCTTTTAACAGCACTTCCTTCACTTGTTCATTCCTGTAATCTGAATCTTCATTTTTTCATTCCGAGGGAGCAGATCTGCGGCACGAGGCGTGTCTGGGGCACCAAAACCGTTGTTTGCAGCCGATATTTTGGCGCTCCTGGCTGGTTTTCTACCGCTCTCTCGACACTGGGAGCTTAGGATCCTTCTCGCCTATCATTCCACTGTGGAAAGTCAACAAGGATGACCATCGTGATCGCTGCCTTTAAAACTCCAGGCGGGTGAAACTCTAACGTGTGTGTGAAGGCATTTATGGGTCTGCAGGGGCGCGAAAAAAGGAGTCCTCATTTTAGACATGTTGCACAACTGTGGGATGATCCTTCTCCAATAGTTCTTTTCTGTTGTATCCGGCTCATTATCCGATTCGAGTATTCGGATCCGAATCACCGAAAAAAGGCCAAACCCGTATCGAACCGAAATCCGAATCACTGAAGAAAGGCCAAATCCGAACCGAACCGAAATCCGAATCACTGAAGAAAGGCCAAATCCGAACCGAACCGAAATCCGAATCACCGAAAAAAGGCCAAATCCGAATCGAACCGAAATCCGAATCACCGAAAAAAATCCAAATCCGGATCAGCCCGAAATCCGATTATCCGAAAAATTTCGTCTCGGATCCAATGCATAATCTGCATCCACGGACAGAAGTTGACAAGTTGAGACTCGTCAACTTCTTTCAAGACTTGCTAAAGGCAGTGTTTATGATAGAGAAAAAACCGTAATCTAGATTCCCGAAAGTTTAGGTTCCTGACAAAAGTAAAGATTTGGCATGGCCATTTTTTTCGAAAAATTAGAAATATGCTCAGGTAAAAGGGGAAGGTAAAGAAATTGGAAAAAGTTTTGAAATATTCCTGAGAACAATTTGGCTTAGAATAATTTGATTTTTGGGGAATGTAGTGAAATAGTTGAAATTTTGATTTGGCAGTCGAGTTTGAACCAACTATTGATAAGAGTTGTGCAAAACGAGAGATAGCGTTGTATGAGCTTATCCGTAGAACATATCAAAGTAAAATCACGCGCGCCATAGCTCAAACAGTTGAGCTTACTTAAAGGCACAGTACACCCTCAGAAATGAATTTTGTGATTTTCATTTATTTGTGTAGTAGACCCCTCCTGTATAACACATGCCAAGTGCGGGATCTCAATTCCTCCAAATAAGAGAGATATAAGCTACCACCACAGGCCCGACCCCCTTTTTGGTTTTTGACCTCGATATAAGCCGGATGGATGGATGAATTTCGACCGTGTAGCGTTCTTCCATCCATTTCCGGACTGTCTCCTTATCCTGGCTCGCTCTCGCGCAACGACTGCGAATGAAGAGAAATACAGGCCCGAGACAACTCGTCTACCAAATTTTCACCCTCAAAATATAGGCATCTTTTAGGAGCCGTAACTCTGTTCATAGGGGGTCTTGGGCGAATTCAGAGATACCACTGTGATCAGCGTGTCACCCTCTCCAAGACCAGCATGAAAGCTGAAAAAAAATTTCGGGTGTCCTGTGCCTTTAAAGGCAGTGTTCACGATGAATTTCGTTCCCGAGTTATCCACTCAAAACAACGCGTTAGCTACCAAGTATTACCAAAATTTCGAAGAAATGGTGAGAAACGCACTAAAACGTTTTATTTCAGTGACATTATTCTCTGGCCAGGACTAGTTGTCCGGTTGAATGAACTTGTTCACAGTGGTTGTCACCGGTGAAAAATCGGGCTAATCAAAAGCGGAAGATTATTTGGGGCAAAACAGTATTAGTTAGGGTCTGAAAGAATGTACGAAGCGACAGAAAGTAGTGAATTGCAAAAAACGGGTTACAAAAGATTTCATTGTCACAACAAACAGTTCCACTGAGAGTAAAGAAGCGGGCTGAGAGTAAAGGACTTCGTGCCATTCTGGTTCGTTTTCCCCGGTTTCTTCGTCATTTCAGTTCTAATCGGGGCCAAACAATCGATTTAGCGATTAATCTCAAAATCGAAGATTTTCGTGAACACTGCCCTTAACATGTGCTGACCGCCGCTGTACAGCAATCAAAAGAACTTTCACTGCTTGCCTTATCACGCGTGATTTTGCTTTGATATGTTCTACGGATAAGCTCATACGATGCGATCTCTCGTTTTGCACAACTCTTATCAATATTTGGTTCAAACTCGACTGCCATACTTTCAACTATTTCACTACATTCCCCAAAAATCAAATTATTCTACGCCAAATCGTTCTCAGGAATATTTCAAAACTTTTTCCATTTTTCTTTACCTTACCCTTTTAACTGACAAGGGAAGTGTTTAGAGTGGTAAACGCATCTGCCAAAACGACTAGTATGGTTAGTATCTCTAGTGGCTCAATAGAAAAAACTGCGCAGTATCCAGCCCCGAGCTGCAGGTTCCAAGAAGTTACGAGCCTAAAAAGGTAGTTTTTTGTGCTTTTTGTACCCTCCAAAAAGGGCATTAATCTTTCGAAAATTCGGAAACGGACCCCATAAATGTGTTCAGCGCCCAAAACTACTCCCCTGAGCAAAATTTGGGTGAAGGAGCATTTTCCATACTTTGTCCAGACTGACAGCGTTTTGGACTTGTACCGATTTTCGGTTGGGCGTTTATTTCTACCAATTGAGGGCTCTGGAAGCGTTTCAGAAAAATGTTCCAGATTTGACTCAAAATTCTCGCATGGTGGTTTTTTGGGGCGCTGATCACGGATCTGTGGTTTATTATTCGATATTCCAAAGTTTTCGGCTAATTTCGTTTGAAGTTTCCCAACAGGGGAAAATTTCGAGAGAAAATCGCCACTTTCGAGATTTCCGGTTTTCTACGATAGATATGTCTCAAAATCATTTCCTCTGGGTCATTTGGAGTGCTAAACACGAATCTGGAGTCCGTTTATCGATTTTTTGCAGATTACGGTAGATTACGGTGGGTATGTGGTAGTTTGGTTGGAATCTCAGATTTTACTCAAAAATTGTATACGTGGGTTATTTAGGGTGGACAATACGAATTTAACGTTTGTCGATTTTCAAATGACTAAAGTGGCTTTTGCCCCCCAAATGACATGTTACCTACCGTAACCTACAGTAAACCCCGGAACTTTGACAAATGAACTCCAGATTCGTGTTCACCACCCTAGACTACCCCTACATACAAGTTTTGGGCTAAATCCGAGAAAATTTTTTGAAACTCGCAGAAAAATGCCTGATGGTTGCCTTTTTGCGATACTGTTGAGCCAGAAGAGTAACTAACGATACTGGTCGTTTTCGCAGATGCGTTTACCACTCTAAACACTTCCCTTGTGAGCATATTTCTAATTTTTCGAAAAAATGGCCATGCCAAATCTTTACTTTTGTCAGGAACCTAAACTTTCGGGAATTTCATTTATTTTTCCTAAAGGTTTCCTTTCTAACATGATTCATGCCTGGTGGTGCTAACTCAAAGTAAACCCACTGATGCCCTGCCCCCCCCCTTCTATGACGTCCTGCGCACTCCAAATGATAGCCTGCACACTCACACTTTCTACGGCGTCCTGAGCCCTTCAACTTTGGTACCACATTTCGTACGGCGCCCGGCGCACTCCCACTTGGGTCCCGTACACTTTCTACGGCGTCCTGCGCACTCTCATTTGGGTCCCACACACTTTCTACGACGTCCTGCGCACTTCAACTTGGGTACCACATTTCGTACGCGCCCGGCGCACTCCCACTTGGGTCCCGCACACTTTCTACGGCGTTCTGCGCACGCCCATAAGGGTACCGCACATTTTGTACCGCGCCCGGCGCACTCCCACTTGGGTCCCGCACACATTCTACGACGCTCTGAGCACACCCATTTGGGTCCCGCAAACTTTCTATGGCGTCCTGTGCACACCCATTAGGGTCCCGCACACTTTCTACGGCGTCCAGCGTACTCCTACTTGGGTCCCGCACACTTTCTACGGCGTTCTGTGCACTCCAATTTGGGTCCCGCACACTTTCTACGGCGTCCGGCGTACTCCCACTTGGGTCCCGTACACTTTCTACGGCGTCCTGCGCACTCTCATCTGGGTCCCACACACTTTCTACGACGTCCTGCGCACTTCAACTTGGGTACCACATTTCGTACGCGCCCGGCGCACTCCCACTTGGGTCCCGCACACTTTCTACGGCGTTCTGCGCACGCCCATATGGGTACCGCACATTTCGTACGGCGCCCGGCGCACTCCCACTTGGGTCCCGCACACATTCTACGACGCTCTGAGCACACCCATTTGGGTCCCGCAAACTTTCTATGGCGTCCTGTGCACACCCATTAGGGTCCCGCACACTTTCTACGGCGTCCAGCGTACTCCTACTTGGGTCCCGCACACTTTCTACGGCGTTGTGTGCACTCCAATTTGGGTCCCGCACACTTTCTACGGCGTCCGGCGTACTCCCACTTGGGTCCCACAC
Organism: Aplectana chamaeleonis; assembly: GCA_029168955.1. Classification (NCBI taxonomy): domain Eukaryota; kingdom Metazoa; phylum Nematoda; class Chromadorea; order Rhabditida; family Cosmocercidae; genus Aplectana; species Aplectana chamaeleonis. The sequence continues at coordinate 838,178 of JAPDOI010000046.1, read as the reverse complement.
TTTCTACGGCATCCGGCGCACTCTCATTTGGGTCCCGCACACTTTCTACGGCGTCCTGTGCACACCCATAAGGGTCCCGCACACTTTCTACGGCGTCCGGCGCACTCCCACTTGAGTCCCGCACACTTTCTACGGCGTCCTGTGCACACCCATAAGGGTCCCGCACACTTTCTACGGCGTCCGGCGCACTCCCACTTGAGTCCCGCACACTTTCTACGGCGTCCTGCGCACTCTCATTTGGGTCCCACAAATTTCTACGACGTCCTGCGCACTTCAACTTGGGTACCGCACATTTCGTACGGCGCCCGGCGCACTCCCACTTGGGTCCCGCACACATTCTACGACGCTCTGAGCACACCCATTTGGGTCCCGCAAACTTTCTATGGCGTCCTGTGCACACCCATTAGGGTCCCGCACACTTTCTACGGCGTCCGGCGTACTCCTACTTGGGTCCCGCACACTTTCTACGGCGTTCTGTGCACTCCAATTTGGGTCCCGCACACTTTCTACGGCGTCCGGCGTACTCCCACTTGGGTCCCGCACACTTTCTACGGCGTCCGGCGCACACCACTTGGGTCCCACACACTTTCTACGGCGTCCGGCGCACTCCCACTTGGGTCCCACACACTTTCTACGGCGTCCGGCGCATTCTCATTTGGGTTCCACACACTTTCTACGGCGCTATGCGCACAACCATTTGGGTCCCGCACACGTTCTGCGGCGTCCGGCGCACTCCCACTTGGGTCCCAGACACTTTCTACGGCGTCCGGCGCATTTTCATTTGGGTTCCACACACTTTCTACGGCGCTCTGCGCACAACCATTTGGGTCCCGCACACGTTCTACGGCGTCCGGCGCACTCCCACTTCGGTCCCACCCACGTTCTACGACGTCTTGCGCACTCCTACTAGGGTCCCGCACATTATCTACGGCGTTCTGTGGCGCACTTCTGAGTCACACCGTGTGGCGTTCCAAAAACTGCTTCCGAGACCCCGCCGTATTGAATGAAGCCTTGCCCCGTCTCAGGGAGCGTTCAATCCTGAGCAAAAGCCTATCAGTAACGGTTCTCTAGTTAATTTTTACGATTGGGTAAACGTCGGATTGTTTATAATAGCATGTTTACGTGTTTTTGTCTTACTTGACCCCCAATTTTGAGGTCCCGCAAAAATTTAGCTACCAACTTCAAATTTTGTGAGGAGCTACGTGCAAACAAAACCAGCTCCCTGGCCAAAAATGAGCTCTCTAGCTCAACGATAAGTGTTCCAACAAGATCGTGAACGCCAACTGAAAAAAAAAGGAGATGAACATTTTTTCGACCAAAATGACGTGGTTTTGAAACTTTTTTCTCAAATCTCAGGTAGCCATTCCGGACCATTTTTGAACAGTTATTCAGCATTCTAAAGTATATTAAATGCAAAAAGAACGGTCTTCCCACGTTTACTCTGGACCCTGATACTGAGATCAGGGGGTTGAGCGATGGGCTGTGAGTTTCTCGAGGGAGGTGTGCGGGACTCCACTGGTAAGGAATTTCTGACAGAGTTACATGCGAATTATGGGCTCTAGATATGCTCTCGGCAACCTGCCTTTACAACTTTAAGTTACATTTGACCTTAAGCATTGGATATATGCTCCACGGTGCGAGTTGAGTTACACGCGACATAAAGCACTGGCGTGTAACCTAAATGTATTATGTTATCGCACATGTAACTTATCCACGCGGCGTGCCGTTCCCTAGGGAGGTATACGATGCACCCTGGAGGCAGGACTCAGATGCAGGCAGCGTCGTCCATTCTGTTACACTAGTTTTGAGGTACTTGGCCCCGCACAGCGGCTGGAGGCCCCGCCTGGCAGGCCGCTGCCGGCCCAGTCGTGCTCGCCGAGCAGTCTCCGTCGCGTGACGGTATGCTGGCCTCGTCGCTTGTCAATGTGCCGGCCACGTCGCTGGTACGTGTCAAGTGACATGTACCAACAGTGCGAGTTACTCGCAATGTTGTGTATTTATTATAGGTGCATGTTACATTTATCAAAAATCTCGTACAATTACACGTAACATTGCTTCAAGTTACTTGTTACTCAAAGTAAGTTGCGTGTGGCCACAATGCAACTTGCGTTGAAGTCTCGGGTAACTTGCTCAGCAATTTCTGAGTGGAAGTGCGTCAAGCGTCAAAACAGTGGGCTGGGCTTCACTTAGAGTGCGCCAAGCGCTGGAAAAGGTGTGCGGGGCCCAACTGGGAGTACGCCGAGCGCCGGGTAGACTGTGTTGGACACAACTTGGAGGGCACCAAGCGCCGGCGAAAGTGTGTAGGACCCCAACTAGGAGTGCGTGCAGCGCCGAGAAAAGTGTGTTGCACCCAACTAGGTGTACGCCATGTGCCGGGAAGAAAAGTGACTCTAATAAGAGTGTGCCGCTCACCGGAGAGACTGTGTTGAACCGACTTGAAGTGCTGCAGGAGCCTGGAAAAGTGTGTGGGACCTAACTGATTCTGCAATGATTCTGAGTGTCACGATACAAGCCTACAAGTACGCGTGGGCATACACCTTGTTCAATAAAGTAGGATAAGCCCAAGTTTTTTGGCACGAACAATCACCAGCGGAGGGTTAAGAGTTTGATGAATGTTTTCGATTACTAAAGGTTTTATTAAAACTTCGTGGAAGTGGTTCGCTTTCAAGTTCAAATCTGCCGTTTATAGAAGATTAAATGAGAGCAAGAAATTTTCGCAAACGCTGCACATTTCCCTTTGAACAGTTTCCTTTGAACAATTTCCCTTTGAACAGATAGGACATAAACGTTCCGAGCCGCTGGCGATAGTAGGCCATCAGCCGGATCACATGTTAAAACTGAATATCGAACGAGTGAGCTGTATCATTGCGTCGAAGTATGGCAGCTTTTACACCTCATTTCCTGGGACATCGTCTGATGATTGGTGTAAAGTGAGTTTTCGTTTTCGACTTAGTCTGACTCATGGACCAGGCGGTTGGCCGTGCGGTGCTGGCGGCCTCACTAGGGTATGGGGTTTCGATCAGGGCTGGGCACGCGTCCCGGTTAACCTTAGGGTGGTGCATATTGGACGTTGAAGAGAGGGCAAAGGGGGGTGCCTAAACCGAACACCAAAAAAAAACGAAGTGCATGTTCTGTCGAATATCAGGAAAAAATACACACTATTCTTCTGAGTTGCCATATCTACTTCTCCGCTTTTTGAGGCGAACACTTGAAGAATTCAAATTATAGATAGAGATGCAGGTTGTGTTCGCAATAATTCATGATTGCTGTCGAAATTTGTTTTGATGAAGGAATAAACACCCTTCTGTTATCTTGTAGCAAGTAAGGGCTGATGTAGCGTCATGTTGCTTTGGTTCAACGTTCATTGAATACGCGGGTGGCTACCGATTCGAGGCAAAGATACAAAGACAGCGCCCAAAAAAGCTATTGTTCAAGTTTAAAAAAAAGATTAGCGAACTGATGTATAGCCTAGGTCGCTCATTTTGAGCCGGTCGAAGCAAGGCTTATCGGGCTTATCATGTCAATATCTCCTTATCACTGTTATATGTATTTTGCCATGACCAACCGCTCCGCTGCTTACTCCGCCCGGACTCATCCGAGCAGGCTAGGCTTTATTTCGACAGTTTAAAAGTACAGGAAGCTCAGTCAGCATCACAACCAGTCAATAAATTTTAATTCATGAGAATGTGACTTATGAAGAGAGCCAACTGTAAAGACTGCAAGCTCATATGAAAGAAGCGAATGACCGTGTCGTCCTCATTGAGAAGTACCATGTACATAAAAACCAGAGTTTTATTTACCTTGACTGCCGTAATCTCTCTTGCCGTGCGATAAGGTGTTTGTCCGCAGCTGCACAGCGCGCACTGGAGTAGACGCGCACACAATATTAATTAAAAAATGTATTTTATTACAGAACGGGGCGGAGAAAATGATTGAAACTAGAGTAAATGGAAGAAGGCAGAAATAGGATACTTTCAATGTATCCACTATAGAAATTTAATGTAAACAAACTAAGTTGGAGCGGAGTGAATTTTTTGGACTTGATAAGGTTCATTCAAATGAACCTAGTTGATTAAAAACGCCAATAAACATAGAACTAAGAGCATTGAGAGAAAGAGGAGAATCGGGCAAACATTTCAATAGCAATAGGTTTAATATTCAATGTGACTTAAGGTCCTTAAAACTCGTCCCGGTTTTGTCCCGGTTTTGTCCCGGTTTTCGGGGTAAAACCGGGACGAGATTTAAGGTCCTTAAATCACATTAAAAATCGATCCTATTGAAACTAAAATGTTTGCCAGACTGTCTTCTTTCTCACAATATCCTTTGCTCTCTTTATAATTCTAAATTCGATCAACTAGGTTCGTTTGAATGAACCCTGTCACGGCTAAATATTTACACCCGCTCTAACTTTGTCTATTTAAATTTAAATTTCTAAAATGGGTACATCCAGAATAGACTACCTTTACCGTCTTCCATTTCCTTCAGTTTCAATCCTTTTCTCCTCCCCGTTCTGTTATAAAATACATTTTTTATTAATACTAGCGAGACCTAGCGAAGTTTTCGCTCACAGAAACTTTTGCGTGAGCCAACTACCTGAGACGGATTAGTTAGTTAGAACGGTGGTGACTGACTTCCGTCTAACCGAAAGTTGCTGTACGTAGGTATGGACTCTCCTGAGCAGAGCAGGGTGCCGTACATTTACAGCAGGCCGTGGGGTATCACAATGTGGGATCAAAAAGCAAAACATAAGAAGCCAGCAGTAAATCGTCGGTTGCTACCGGCATAAAATTCACAACCCCTTCTGCACTTCCTTCCCTTACTCTGCCAATTCGAGACTTGATGCCGCAGCAAAATAGACTTGATGCTCATGTGCAAGTCGGCAAGAAGTCTTAATTTGCCGCGCTAAATTCACTGTATGGGTGAATTTGCCGCTAGGAGAGGTGAGACTGAGGTGAATTTCCCGTGAAAATGGTGCGAACTGGCAGCGAGAGAGGGTCCAATTTACCCCGAAAATGAGGTGAATTAACCTCGAAAAATGGGTGAATTTACCCCGAAAATTTCACGAATTTGAAGGTCCACAGCAAGGAAGCCCCCCCCTTGTCCGCAACATGAGCGTAATCTTCACCGAGGTCTGCGGTGAGGAGCCACCCTCTGCGGACCCCGGCGTAACTCGTACCCCCCCCCCTCGTGAGGATACCCACTGTATCCTCCCAGCAACCAAAATTATGCTGGCCTCCGGAGAGTGACCCGAAGCCACCTTTCAGGGCCGGCAGCAGAATGCCGAATGAGTACTCTGGTGGGATGAGGCTGTTTTTATACCGGCGGTGCTCATAGTAAACACATTGAGACGTGATTATTCGTTTTATCATGTTTTCGCTGGGATGTTTTCATTTGTTTAGAAATTTCTGAGATGCCAGCAACGGCGGTAATTTCACCCTTTGCGCTGAGTGGTATCCAGCCGCTCAACAACTGATATGCATTAACATGTTAGCGCAGGCGGTATTTTCACGCTTTGCGCTGAGTGATATCCAACCGCTCAGCAAATTCACCCTTTGCGCGGATAAGCTTTGATGGCGGCGCTAAAGGTGAATTTGATGCCTAATGATAACAGAGCGTGATAAAGGCCGCTTTCGCCGAAGCATCAAGTCTCGAATTGGCAGAGTACGTCACTACCCACTGCCCTTTCTTCCAATTTGTAGAGTTCACAAGCTATTAATCTCGCCTTACCGTCTCTATCATGATAAGGACAAACGCATTCTCATTTTATATGATGTTTCCCTAGTTCACCAACGTCATGCCCTTGTTCTCAATGAATGAAATTAGTAGGTGGTTGTTTATGTTTTTGTGGTGCAGATTTTGATAAGCTCAGACTTGCAACATATAAAAAACTGGTTTTTGGAAGTTAGGGAATCGAAATGACTGAGCGGTTGCAATGAGTGGCGAACAGAGAAGGTGCGGAAGTGGACCTGCTGCTTGTTTCCTAAAACTGGCAAGAAAATGTCTCAGGAGTTCTGCGTCAATCTCGAAACGCGTCGCACGCTTCTCAAAATTCATGTTTTCTAATCTGTTTTCTTCTCCACAAAAGGTTAAGATTTAGCATTAAAAAATTTAAAAAACCTTTTTTCAAATTCTTCACTCTTGGTAACGTCCTGCACACTCCCACTGCGGTCCTGCTAACTTTTGATGACCTGCACACTCCCACTGGGGTCCTGCACACTCCCACTGGGGACCTGCGCACCCTCTATGACGTCCTGCACCCTACCATTTGGGTCCTGCACACTATCTGTGACGTGCTGCACACTCGCGTTGGGGTCCTGCACACATTCAATGACGTCCTGCACACTCCTACTCAGGACCTGCACATTTTCTGTTATGTCCTGCACACTCCAGCTGGGGTCCTGCACAATTTCTATGACGTCCTGCACACTCCCGCTGGGGACCTGCACATTTTCTATGATGTCCTGCGCACTTCCACCGGGGTCCTGCACACTTTCTATGACGTCCTGCACACTTCCTCTGGGGTCCTGCACATTTTCTACGATGTCCTGCACACTCCCGCTGGGGTCCTGCACAATTTCTATGACGTCCTGCACACTCCCTTTGGGGTCCTGTACACTTTCAATGACGTCCTGCACACTCCCGCTGGAGACCTGCACATTTTCTATGATGTCCTGCGCACTTCCACCGGGGTCCTGCACACTTTCTATGACGTCCTGCACACTTCCTCTGGGGTCCTGCACATTTTCTACGATGTCCTGCACACTCCCGCTGGGGTCCTGCTCAATTTCTATGACGTCCTGCACACTCCCTTTTGGGGTCCTGTACACTTTCAATGACGTCCTGTACACTCCCGCTGGGGACCTGCACATTTTCTATGATGTCCTGCACACTTCCACCGGGGTCCTGCACACTTTCTATGACGTCGTGCATACTCCCACTGGAGTCCTGCACACTTTCTACGACGTCCTGCACACTTCCGCTGGGGTCCTGCACACTTTCCATGACGCCCTGCACACTACCACTGGGGTCCTCCACACTTTCTATGACGTCCTGCACACTTCCGCTGGGGTCCTGCACATTCCTACTTAGGGCCTGCGCACTTTCTATGACGTCCTGCACACTCCGATTAGGGTCCTGCACACTTTCTATGACTTCTTGCACACCCTCACTGGGGTCCTGCACTCCTTTTATGACGCCCTGCATTTTTTGCATCGCTAGACGACTCGCAGAAGTTATCATGACCCACGGCCAAAAGTGCGCTCCACGGACAAACTCGGTTGCCCCGAGGCACGTAAGAGGTGACTCGGGCTGATTTTTTGGTAATCGATAAATGTCGCACCCACCTAAATGTTGGTACCATTTCATACAAGTTTTGATCGGCCATTCCTAAGATATGCGGGACACATGCACACACATACACACACACACACACATCGGGACATAACTGCTTTAAGTATAAGGATTGCGTGCGCGTCCACTCCCGTGTGCGCTGTGTAGCTACGTACAAACACCGTATCGCACGGCATGCCGAATCTTCAAGGGATTGCGGCCTTCTAGGAGGGTGAAACTTAGGTTTCCTACTCCCTACGCATCAGATGAATCCTAACAGTGTTCCACAACACAAAATAGTTCTGATTTCCACATCAGAACAACCAAACACAGATTAACTAATCCTTCATAGGTTTATGAAAACATTCGACAGGAAAATTAATTATCGCAATAGTAGTAGTTCTGTTGTTTGTAATTGTTGAATTGTTTTGTAATGAGATTTTTTTATCTTCTGTCATAACTTACCGTCTTGCTAACAAATTTTCCTCATGGTATTGTTTTGAAGTTTAGAAATTACACTACATTTTTTGTTGACATTTCCGGAAATCTCTCTAGCCGGTGCTTTTTTTTTAATTCCTGTTTATCGAAATCAGGAAGTCAAAATCATGGCTGTTGTGCTCAACTTTTTTGGAAAATAGCCTATTTAGATTTTCCATAGGAGGGTGCCTAAAAATTACCGAGCTAAGGGGGGGGGGGGGGTGCATGTTCAGAATCGCCATGCCGGGACGTGTGCCCAGCCCTGGTTTCGATTCGCGCGGGGTGACCTACCGTCGCAGCCCCGTCCATTCATTAGACTAGAATTATTACGCGAACTCTACCTCCATCTCTCATAAGATCCTGCTGTGACGCTAAGACGTGTGATCTAAATACAGTGTTCACGATGCTCCCGCGTTTCTCACTAAAGGCAGCATACACGCTCACAAACGTGGGCGAGATAACAGCATAAATATTCTCGCACGGCCCCTACCATGTCCTCAACGACGTTTGAAGCGCCCAAAACCATCCAGGATTACAATGTTTGCCTTCCAAGCCTATATTTTCCCACCCATTCCAGGACGAGAATGAGAAATGAAACTCGAAGAAACGTGTGATAAGTTAGAGTGATAGTATCAATTGGGAGTGCACGAGAGAAACAGCTTGATTTACTTGATTGTAACATGTCTGCATACCGGCTAATTCTCGTCCACTTTCGAGAATGCCGCTCTACTTCAGCTGACTTTTTGAAATGGAGGATTTCATCGGAGAACAAACATGATATTTTCAGGTGAATCAAGTTGTTTCTCTTCTGCACTCCCATTTGATAGTGCTATCACTCTAACCTATCACATGTTTTCTCGTGTTTCGTTTTTCCTTCTCGTACTGGAATGGGTGGGAAAATACAGGTGTGGAAGGCAAGATTGCTGAAATATTGTCATCCTGGATGGCTTTTGGCGCCAGGCCACGGCGTGAGGTGTGATACAACTCAACATTGGTCCGACCCCCCACCCAAGTCGAGCGATTTGCTCAGCCCCCCCCCTGGAAAAAAGTGATGGCGACGACCGGGGGGGGGGGGGGAGGAGGTCCTCACTTCGCAATTTTTTATAGTGAACGAATTTTTAGATCAAGACTACATTTATGCATCGGTTGTATCGATTAATTGTGGTGCACCAGGGTTTGGCTTTGATCTCTTCCCGCGCGGATGCTCTACAATGAGATCACCTATTCATACCGTCACCAGAGGTATGAGCTGTACACCAATCGATGCGCTGCAAGAAATTACATATGTGTGCAACTTTTCATCCTAACTGGTCCCCGCTTTCTGAAGTTATGACCTCTCAAAGTACGCAAAAACGTTCTCCATCTCCGCCTACGCCACGGCCTCCGCCTCCGCCTCCGTCCGTCAAATTCCATTTTTTTTTAAAGGCGTGGACAAAATCGCTTGAAAATTTGTGACTAGAGGTAATCGGCCACGGGAATGCCGAAAATAATTGCCAGAACTCACCATAATAACTTCTGTGCCCCTAACCGGCGGTTCAAACTCGGAAACCGGCCTCTCAAGATTATTTTATGGAAATGGTGGGTTTTTCGTTCTCAGTCATTGTTTTTTTAGACTCCATATAAACACCTTGCTCTCCAGGGTGGTGTACCTTGAACGCCCGGCTCGGAAGAGGACGCTGTGCGGGATTGATGTACTTGTCCGCGGCGCGTATTCGTTCCAAGCGCACCATCGATAAGAAGGCGTCGCAGGGTGTGCTGAAGTGTCGGTTGACTATGCGAGACCGCAGTACGAGTATGCAGGACGTCATGGAACTACAGCAGGACCTCAGTAGGGGTGTGCAGGACGCCGTAGAATGTGTGCAGGACCTCAGTAGGTGTGTGAGGGACATCATGGGACGTGTGCAGGACTTTAGAAGGAGTGTGCAGGACATCATGGGACCTGTGCAGGACCCCAGCAGGGGTGTGCAGGACGTCGTAGAATGTGTGCAGGACTTCAGTAGGAGTGTGCAGGACATCAAGAAACTTGTGCAGGACCCCAGTTAGGGTGTGCAGGACGTAGTAGAATGTGTGCAGGACCTCAGTAGGATTGTGCAGGACATTATGAGACCTGTGCAGGACCCCATTAGGTGTGTGCAGGACGTCGTAGGGTGTATGCAGGACTTCAGTAGGAGTGTTCAGGACATCAAGGAACTTGTGCAGGACCCCAGTAAGGGTGTGCAGGACGTAGTAGAATGTGTGCAGGACCTCCGTAGGAGTGTGCAGGACATCGTGGAGCCTGTGCGGGACCCCAGTAGGTTTGAGCAGGACGTCGAATAATGTGGGCAGGACCTTGGTAGGAGTGTGCAGGACATTATGGAACGTGTGCAGGACATCATGGGACCTGTGCAGGACCCCAGTAGGGGTGTGCAGTACGTCGTAGAATGTGTGCAGAACCTCATTAGGAGTTTGCAGGACATTATGAGACCTGTGTAGGACCCCCTTAGGGGTGTGCAGGACCTCAGTAGGAGTGTGCAGGACATCAAGGAACTACTGCAAGACCCCAGTAAGGGTGTGCAGGACGTCGAAGATTGTGTGCAGGACCTTAGTAGGAGTGCGCAGGACATCGTGGAACGTGTGCAGGACCTTAGGAGTGTGCAGGACATCATGGGACCTGGGCAGGACCCCAGAAGGGGTGTGCAGGACGTTAGTAGGAGTGTGCAGGACATCAAGGAACTTGCGCAGGACCCCAGTAGGGGTGTGCAGGACATCATGGAACGTGCGCAGAACCCCACTAGGGATGAGAAGGGCGTCATGGAATGTGTACAGGATCTCAGTAAAAGTGTGCAGGACATCATGAAGCTTGTGCAGGACCCCTGTAAGGATGAGCAGCACGTCATGGAATGTGTGTAGGACCTTAGTAGGAGTGTGCAGGACATCAAGGGACGTGCGCATGACCTCAGTTTAATGTCCAGGACACCATATGCAAGCCATGCCTCCGAATCAACAAGAACGAAAGAACAGAGCTACCGTAATTTCACTCGAATTGGCTCTGAAATTTTCTAAGTTCTGACTCCGAAATTGCTGCATCTTCACCACGGTTGGTGCTGTTTTCCTGCTTTGTAGTCCAGGCAGATCTTCAACTGCTGACCTCTGGAGAAGGACGGTGTGTGAATGAAGACAGACCGCTCTTCACTTCTTTTATACTTTACCCTTTATCAATTGGGTATCACCAAATTTGTTCACGAGAGCCGAATAACATCATTTTTAAGATTACGGTAGACCTCTTCTGGCGCACTCAAGGGCAGTGTTTACGATAAAAATGCTGATTCCAATGATATCTCTGAAATCGTACAAGACCTATTGGGAACGGAGTTATGGTCCCTCAAAAATTGAGCTAAGGAAACATGGTGGACGAATTGTCCGAGGCTTGTAACTTCCGCCTTTTGCAGCCGATGCATGCCAGCTGACGTGTGTAAAGAGAGAAGTTGAGAATGAAGGGAAGAACGGGGCCATGATTATAAATCATCGCTCATCTCACGATCTCGAGCATTCATTTGTTCACGTCGGTGGGCGTGTGTTGCGCATTTGGGGTTAGCCTTGCGCCCGGAGTGGCAACTTCGGGCTCTTTTGGAGCTTTTCCTGGCTCATTTTCGTGCGTTCTTTCGACGTCAACGTAACAGTGTGCCCCTCCACTATCCATTCCTAGTGGAAACTGAAACACATTTTCTATCGTGAAGACTGCCTTTAACTATCGTTCTTGTTCCGAATCAGACATATGGGCCGGCGCAGACGAGCCACATCAGCATGAACCGGTAAAGTTTGGCTAGAGCGACTGACCCTGGGTCTATCCTAGGCGTGGTGCGGCCACCCAAGATTTACTCATAGAAATGATGAAAAACTCTGATAAAAGATGCCTGATACTGCGCTATCAATCATTGTTTTTATAAGAGCTCTATGGAAATACTTCGACTGGTATCAATTGGCGGTTCATTCCATTTGTCTTGAATGGTGGGTTCCCCCCCCCCGTCAAGGATAGTGCCTAGACCCTGTACAGTTGGGTCAATTTAAAGCTCTTTTTTTCATTTTTTCGACTTTTAACTTCACTTTCATAGGAATGGTGCGGTTTTGAGACCGATTTCTTCATTTTGATAGTCGTTTTTCTCAAAAAACAACCGCTTCGCATCTACGATAGTGATAATACGACTGCGAGTAGCTCGGAAATGAATGCTATCTTATTTGTAGGAAGCCGCGTTGCAACTATTACATATCTTGCAGTCTTAGCAGCGGAGCGGTTGTTTCATCATTTCTACCACTGTTTTCGAAAAAAACAACTTGACTTTCAGAGCTTGACGATATTGTGGAAGGAAAAGCCTTGAAAAAGTTTAGAAATTTCTGAAAGTTGGGCTCCGCAGAAAAGGTCAAGGATTTGGCATTGCTCTAAAATGTCGTGAAATTGTTCCATTAGATTTGGCTATCAAACTGATTTTCTAAATGTAGTGAAATTGTTGAATCGATTTGGCTGTTGTTGGTATATGCAGACAACATGATCATTAAATGTAGTGAAATTGTTGCAAACGGATTTGGCAGGAGCTCTATGAATTATCACAGTCAAATCACGCGTCAGAAAAGGTTTTTCTTGGAGCGCATATTGAATCAAATAAGAACAAGAATAAGTCTAGCAGCAAAAACGTTTCCATACAATGTGAATCGTGAAAGCGTTGAGGACACGAAGACATAGCGTCAGTATGTAGCTAATAAATTGTGTTACATTTCGTTTTCGTGATTTTCATCTAATCAGTAAGGGAAGAGGGAAGGTCTAGTAGTTTAGTGGGAGCTACCCTAAAAAGGCAGAACAGCATCCGAAAACCGTATTTGTAGCCCATGAGGCCACATTTCGTTCAGCATTGTTAATCGAGAAGTAGTTTTTTTTCTCGTCTTCATTCGCTCGCCAGAGGACCTTCTGACGTGTGATTTGACTGTGATAATTCATAGAGCTCCTGCCAAATCCGTTTGCAACAATTTCACTACATTTAATGATTATGTTATCTTCATATACCAACAACAGCCAAATCGATTCCACAATTTCACTACATTCGCGAAATCAGTTTGATAGCCAAATCTAATGGAACAATTTCTGAAAGTTGGGCTCCGCAGAAAAGGTCAAGGATTTGGCATTGCTCCTAAATGTTGTGAAATTGTTTTATTGGATTTGGCTCTCAACTTGATTTTTCAAATGTAGTGAAATTGTCGAATTGATTTGGCTGTGATGATACTATATGCAGATAACATAATCATTAAATGTAGTGAAATTGTTGCAAACGGATTTGGCAGGAGCTCTATCAATTATCACAGTCAAATCACGCGTCAGAAGGGGTTTTCCTTGGAGCGCATATTGAATCGAATGAGAACAGGAATAAACCTAGCAGCAAAAACGTTTCTATACAATGCGAACCGTGAAAGCATTGAGGACACGAAGACATAGAGTCAGTAGCGAGTAAATTGCGTTAGATTTCGTTTTCATGATTTTTATCTCATCGGTGAGGGAAGGTCTGGTACCTTATTGTTAGTGGGAGCTACACTGAAAAGGCAGAATAGCATTCGGAAACCTTAATTCTAGTCCATAAGGCCACGTTTCGTTCAGCATTGTTGACTGAGGATTATTATTTTTTCTTTTTGTCTTCATTCGCTCGCCAGAGGACCTTCTGACGCGTGATTTGACTGTGATAGAGCTCCTGCCAAATCCGTTTGCAACAATTTCACTACATTTAATGATTATGTTATCTGCATATAGTATCATCACAGCCAAATCAATTCGACAATTTCACTACATTTGAAAAATCAAGTTGAGAGCCAAATCCAATAAAACAATTTCACAACATTTAGGAGCAATGCCAAATCCTTGACCTTTTCTGCGGAGCCCAACTTTCAGAAATTTCACAACTTTTTACAAGGGTTTCCCTTCTACAATATCGTCAAGCTCTAAAAGGCAAGTTGTTTTTCTTCAAGACATAGTGGTAGAAATGAAGAAACAGCTGCTAGGATTGCAAGATAATAGTTGCAACGCGGCTTCCTACAGACAAGATACAAGGCATATACTTTTTGAATTTAAAAGTCGAGAAAATGAAGAAATGAGTTTTAAAATGACCCAATTGTACAGGGTTGGGGCACAATCCTAGACGGGGGAGAGGGGGGCACCCACCATTCAAGACAGAAGTGAAATGAACCACCGATTGGTAAGGCAACCAGTCGGAGTATTTTCATGACGTTTCTATAAAAACAATGATTGATAGCAGTATCAGACATCTTTTATCAGAATTTTCCATCATTTCTATGAGTCTTGGGTGGCCTCACCCCGTCTAGGATAGACCCAGGGTCAGTCGCTCTAGCCAAACTTCACCGGTTCTTGCTGACGTGGCTCGTCTGCGCCGGCCCATATGTCTGATTCGGAACAAGAACGAGAGTTAAAGACATCGTACGCGCAGAAAACCGTATATTATTTTTTCATGTTTTTGGGTAGCTTGGCCTCTCTAGTGAACGAAAATGTTGAAGGGGCCCATGAAAAACCTTCATTCTTCTTTCAACTCCCTTCTTCATTAAAGAAAAGTCAATCGGAACACATTGTAAATATGAATTTGAATTTCGCGCCAAAATCATTTTCGGAGTTTTTCTGCATGTGGAGTTCGTGCCGTAACTATTTTTCCTGTTGTCTTACGGTCGCACCAACATTCTAGGAAAAAGTGCTAGATGACTGGTGAGAATTGGTTGCGGATATTAATCTTTGACGCCTTCCAACCTCATCGTCCAACGTTTTTGACGCGCCAAAGTTTACCAGTGTGGTCTACCGGGCTCAATCATAAAATTGAGCCTGAAAAATGGAAAATGATTTCCAGCGCGAACGATAGTTAAGTGCGCCAGAAGAGGACCACCGTAATCTTAGGAATGATGTTATTCGGCTCTCTTAAACAAATTTGATGATACCCAATTGATCAATGATAAAGATAAAAGAAGTGAAGAGCGGTGTGTCACAGTCCTTCTCCAGAGTTCAGCAGTTGAGGATCTGCCTGGACTACAAAGCAGAAAAACAACACCACCGGTGGTGAAGATGTAGCGAATTCGGAGTCAGAACTTAGAAAATTTTAGAGCCAACTCGAGTGAGATTACGATAGCCTTGTTCTGGCGCACTTTCCTATCGCTCTTGTTGATTCGGGGGCATGACTTGCATACGGTGTCCTGGACATCAAACGGAGGTCCTGCGCACGTCCTTTGATGTTCTGCACACTCCTACTAAGGTCCTGCACACGTTCCATGATGTCCTGCACTCTCCTACTGAGATCCTGCACACATTCTACGACGTCCTGCACACCCCTTCTGGGGTCCTGCACAGGTCCCATAATGTCCTGAACACTCCTACTGAGGTCCTGCACACATTATACGACGTCCTGCACACCCCTAATGGGATGCTGCACAGGTCCCATAATGTCCTGCACACTCCTACTGAGGTCCTGCACACATTCTACCACATCCTGCACACCCCTACTGGGGTCCTGCACACGTCCCATGATGTCCTGCCCACTTCTACTACGGTCCTGCACACGTACAATGATGTCCTGCACACTCCTACTGAGGTCCTGCACAGGTCCCATGATGTCCTGCACACTCCTACTGAGGTCCTGCACAGGTCCCATGATGTCCTGCACACTCCTACTAAGGTCTTGCACACGTTCCATGATGTCCTGCACACTCCTACCGAGGTCCTGCACAGGTCCCATGATGTCCTGCACACTCCTACTAAGGTCTTGCACACGTTCCATGATGTCCTGCACACTCCTACTGAGGTCCTGCACACATTCCACGACGTCCTGCACACCCCTACTGGGGTCCTGCACACGTCCCATGATGTCCTGCCCACTCCTACTACGGTCCTGCACACGTTCCATGATGTCCTGCACACTCCTACTGAGGTCCTGCACAGGTCCCATGATGTCCTGCACACTCCTACTAAGGTCTTGCACGCGTTCCATGATGTCCTGCACACTCCTACTGAGGTCCTGCACACATTCTACGACGTCCTGCACACCCCTACTGGGATCCTGCACAGGTTCCATGATGTCCTGCACACTCCTACTAAGGTCTCGCACACGTTCCATGATGTTCTGCACACTCCTACTAAGGTCTTGCACACGTTCCATGATGTCCTGCACACTCCTACTAAGGTCTTGCACACGTTCCATGATGTCCTGCACACTCCTACTGAGGTCCTGAACAGGTCCCAATATGTCCTGCACACTCCTACTAAGGTCCTGCACACGTTCGGTGATGTCCTGCATACTCCTACTGAGGCCCTGCACACATTCCACGACGTCCTGCACACCCCTACTGGGGTCCTGCACACGTCCCATGATGTCCTGCCCACTCCTACTGCGGTCCTGCACACGTTCCATGATGTCCTGCACACTCCTACTGAGGTCCTGCACACGTTCCATGATGTCCTGCACACTCCTACTGAGGTCCTGCGCAGGTACAATGATGTCCTGCACACTCCTACTGAGGTCCTGCGCAGGTACAATGATGTCCTGCACACTCCTACTGAGGTCCTGCACAGGTCCCATGATGTCCTGCACACTCCTACTAAGGTCCTGCACACGTTCCATGTCCTGCACACTCCTACTGAGGTCTTGCACACGTTCCATGATGTCCTGCCCACTCCTACTGAGGTCCTGCACACATTCTACGACGTCCTGCACACCCCTACTGGGGTCCTGCACACGTTCCATGATGTCCTGCACACTCCTACTGAGGTTCTGCACACATTCTACGACGTCCTGCACACCCCTACTGGGGTCCTGCACACGTTCCATGATGTCCTGCACACTCCTACTAAGGTACTGCACACGTCCGATGATGTCCTGCATACTCCTACTGAGGCCCTGCCCACATTCTACGACGTCCTGCACACCCCTACTGAGGTCTCACATAATCAACCGACACTTCAGCACATCCCGCGACGCCTTCTTATCGATGGTGCGCTTTGAACGAATACGCGCCGCGGTCAAGTACATCAACCCGCACAGCGTCCTCTTCCGAGCCGGACGTTCAAAGTACACCACCCTGGAGAGCAAGGTGTTTATATGTAGTCTAAGAAAACAATGACTGATAACGAAAAACCCACCATTTTCATAAACTATTCTTGAGAGGCCGGTTTCCGAGTTTCAAACACCCGTTAGGGGCCCAGAAGTCATTATGGTGAGTTCTGACAATTATTTTCGTCATTCCCGTGGCCGATTACCTCTAGTCACAAATTTTCGAGCGATTTGGTCCACGCCTTCCAAAAAAATGGTTTTCGACGGACGGAGGTGGAGGCGGAGGCGGAGGCGGAGGCGGAGGCGGAGGCGGAGGCGGAGGCGGAGGCGGAGGCGGAGGCGGAGGCGGAGGCGGAGGCGGTGGTGGAGAACGTTTTTGCGTACTTTGAGAGGTCATAACTTTAGAAAGCGGGGACCAGTTGGGATGAAAAGTTGCACACATATGTAATTTCTTGCAGCGCGTCGAATAGTGTACAGCTCATACCTCTGTTGACGGTATGAATAGGTGATCTCATTGTAGGGCATCCGCGCGGGAAGAGATCAAAGCCAAATCCTGGTGAGCGCTTCGCGCTCACCACAATTATCTAACTGTTTTGCTTTGCTACGGATTAGTATGATTTGGAAATGAAACATTTGTGAGAAACTCGTTAAAAGCAGTGAAATGTCTTATGCTACTGATTTGGCATCGGAATAAACTCGAAAGGAGCGCTAAAAACTCAGTGAAATGATTCATCGTTGATTTGGCTGTGCACTTGTTTACTAAACAACAAAAATTGAGCGTAAGATTGAAAAACCAAATCACGCACATCTTACTAAGCACACACATTTATTCGTGTGACTGCAATTCTCTTAGTTGACAACATTCGCATAGACACACTACGTGATGTTATTTCCACTTTCATTAATTGATAGTCAATCGGAAGCGAACGCGTCAAATAATTTAGTAATGCTTGAAAATCAATATTTCTGAATGATTGAGGTGAGAGACACAACATAATTTTACAAAGACCTGAGACTTGCTAACCTAAACTGCAAGCGTTAAGTTGATTTCACAAGAGATGTGAGTGATTTGGTTTTTCAATCTCACACTCAATTTTTGTTGTTTAGTAAACAAGTGCACAGCCAAATCAACGATGAATCATTTCACTGAGTTTTTAGTGCTTCTTTCGAGTTTATTCCCATGCCAAATCAGTAGCATAAGACATTTCACTTCTTTTAACGAGTTTCTCACAAATGTTTCATTTCCAAATCATACTAATCCGTAGCAAAGCAAAACAGTTAGATAATTTCACTTTAATTTGGCAAAGGTTTCCTTTTAAAGGCCCATTGCACCCTCAGATATGACCTTTCAAATGTTCATGCAGTTGTGTAGTAGACCCCTCTTGCATAACACTTGCCCACCCCATCTAGCACCACCACAGTTCACACCCTTTTTCATGGTTTCCGAACCCAATAACGACTAGATGAACGGCTGAATCACAACCGCGTTTTCGATTTTCACTCCCTTGCCGGTCCTCCTGGTTGGGTCGAACACACGATCCGTAACGCTTGGCATACTCGCAGTTGGGTCCCGCCCTCTTTCCCCGGCGCTTGGCGCTTTTTAAGTCGAGCCTCACACACTTTCCCCGGCGCTTGGCGCACTTCCAGTTGGGTCCCGCACGCTTTCCTCGGCGCTTGGCGTACACAAAGTTGGGTCCCGCACACGTTCTCCGGCGCTTGGCATGCTCCCAGTTAGATCCCGCCCACTATCCCCGGCGCTTGGAGCGCTCCCAGTTGGGTCCCGCACACTTTCTCCGGCGCTCGGCGCTTTTTATTTGGGGTCCCGCACACGTCCCCCGTCGCTTGGCACACTTTTAGTTGGGTCGCGAACACAATCCCCGGCGCAGCTGCCGAGATGTCGTACGTTCGTGCCGTGGCAGTGTAGAGGAAAGAAGATCGCCTCCGTGCAAACCGACGTCAACCCCTCCGAGAAGAGGGTTTTTTGTCATGGGAGAGGTGCTGGTCGGCCGCAGCTCTCCTGAGGATTTTACTACAGAGGGCCGGCGTCGAAAGGAATCCAGGTCCAGAGGAGAAGTATCCATGTGCCACCTGCAGCAATGATGTTACCTGGCATCAAACAAGTGTCCAGTGCTTCGGATGCCAAAGGTGGGTGCACTTCTCCTGTTCGGGCCTCAGTTCTGTGAGGCATCATGACTCATCCTTTCGTTGTGTTCTATGCTCTGCCCCCAGCAACTCTGATTCCTCAATTACCAATCGCCCCCTCTCCATTGTTCACAGTAATCTCAACGGCCTTCGCAACAAGTTATCTGAACTCTCTCTATTCGCACGTTCTCATCACCCGGATGTTATCATGGTTCAAGAAACCAAGCTCTCTCCATCCACCACTTATCCCCAACCTAACATTCCGGGCTACACCGCCTATCACATGCCAAGGTCTGCTCTTGGGGGCGGAGTGTCTACTTTTGTGCAATCTGCCTTACCTTCTCATATTATTCCCAATACTCCTAAGGACGGTACTCTTGTGTACGTTCCTGTCCACCTCCCCCTCAAAACTCCTTTATCTCTATTTAACGTCTATATCCCCCTTGTAACATCTTGCCCCCCGTCTTATAATCCTATTCCCCTCCTTAAGCAGTTGCACGACTGCTCACTCTCTCCCTCAGCTGTCTTTGCGGGTGACTTCAATGCTCACACGTTCTGTTCTGCTCTTGACTCTGACGCCAGAGGGGATGACGTCGAGGAATGGGCTGAGGAGTGTGACCTGGTTATCCTCAATGATTACCAGCCCACTCGTCTCCCTGCCAACGGCCGACCTTCTAGCCCAGATATCTCTCTTGTGTCATCCAATCTCTCTTATGCTTGCACGTGGTCCACATCCACAACTCTCTCCAGTGATCACATTCCCGTCTTTGTCTATATTGATCTCTCTGACTCTCTTGCCCCTTACTCTGGTTTTCGTCATCGTACTTATCTTAATTTAGGCCTAGCAGACTGGACCCTGTTCAGAGATGTTGCACTTCGCCATGCGGTCGACTACCCATGGAATGGTGACGTCCATCACAAAGAACGTCATTTAAGAAGTGCCCTCCGCAAGACCATGAAAGCAGCGATTCCTGAGGGTCGTGTCAAGACCTTTTTTCCAAATGTCAGCAGGGAAATACTGCAGAAGATAAGAACCAGAGATGAGAAGAGAGCCGCAGTCCATCTAGACCCGGACATAGCTGTGCTGTATAATGAGATCAAGCAGGATCTGGATAAGAACAAGAAGGAATGCTGGGAGAAGTTCACTGAAAAGCTGAATTTCAAGGCTGACGGAACTACGACGTGGAAAGTGTTGAGGAAAATTTCCGGCAAGTCCGCTCCCTCGATGAGCTCCGCTATTGAGTTCGAGGAGAACGTCTTCAAATCAGGGAAAGCGGCTGCTTATGCGCTCGGCAAGAACTTCTTCATCACACGTGCCAAGCGAGGCGTGCAAAACAGAGTCACGGTTAGAGAACTGAGCCGGTTGCCGCTCATGAACGCTTCTGAGGCCTTTACTCTCACGCAAGTAGAGAAGGCTATCAAAGGAATGCGGAATTCGAAGGCTATCGGACCTGACGGTATCTCCCCAGCCATCCTGAAGAAGCTTCCCATGGAACTTCTACCGATGCTCGCAGATATCATTAACACTTCTTTCCGGACCTGCATTCTACCCCAAGCTTGGAAGACAGCTAATGTGATACCGTTGCCCAAACCAGGCAAGTCCCATAGTACGGCAAAAGGCTTTCGACCTATTAGCCTTTTATCTCCCGTTGCCAAATTAGCTGAAAAGTTGATCGTGAGGGACCTGGCTGAGCAAAATGAGCGACAGCAGCATCAGCTTGGGTTCAGGAAACTTCACTCTACTACTACTGCTCTATTGGAGATCGTGAGCTTTGCGGTCGACGGACTCAACATGAGAAAGCCCCTAAGAACGGTGGCCGTCGCCCTCGACCTGACCAAAGCGTTTGACTCTGTTAACTTGGGACTGCTGTCCGACAAACTGCTGAAGTCCTCGCTGCCATCCTGGCAGAAGCGATGGATTGCAGCGTTTACTAAAGGCCGCCGGGCTAAGGTTCAATTCCAGAATCACGTATCCGATAGCATTCCAATCGCAGCTGGTGTTCCGCAAGGCGGAGTGTTGTCCCCTGCCCTATTCAGCCTATATCTTGAGGATCTTACCGAGCCACCACAGGATATAAAGATTGTTTTGTACGCCGACGACATCACCATCATGTGCCAGGACCGAGACCTGCAAGTAGCCGCTAACAAGATCAGCGCCTATCTCGTCGAGTTGAAGCTTTTCCTCGATAATATGATGCTCACAGTCTCTGCTGCAAAGTCTTCTGTATCAGTGTTCACAACAAGCACCAAGGAACACAGTGCTCACCCAGATGTCAGATGGGATGGTAACCGTTCGCCAGCAGTAAGATTCCCTAAGCTGCTTGGTCTTGTACTCGATCCGTCACTGAAGTTCCACAGAAACGCGGAACAGAAACAGACAGTCGTCAAGTCAAAGCTTGATATTCTGAGAGCTCTCGGAGGAACATCATGGGGAAGCAGCCGGGAGACTATACTGAGAACCTACAGAGCAATACTTCAGCCGACTCTGGAATGTGCGGCACCAGTGTGGCAGCACCTGGTGTCAGACAGCTCCTGAAATAAGCTGCAGCGTATACAGAATGCTGCGCTTAGAATCGCTACCGGTTGTGCAAGGAGCTCTCCAATAGAACATCTTCACGCGGAGGCCCGCATATTGCCAGTTAAGGAGCACTGTGAACTCCAGGCACAGCAGATGTATATTGATGTTCTGAGACAGCCAAATCATCCGGCAAAGAGAATTATGAAGCCCATTAGAGAGAGGTCGATTAGGACGCCGTTCGCAGATGCTCCTCTCAAAGTTGATGTACAGAGATAGGCCGACTCCAACATGGAAAGGCTTCGTCTTCTGCGCGAGGAGCACACCCAGTTTGTTCGAGGATATCTGGAGAAGGCGGCTGTGAACCCTATTTTAGGAGCAGTGCCGCCTCGGGTTTGCGAGACCGAGTCTCAACTCGGCCGGCGAGCCAGATGTGCTCTCGCTTCGCTACGCTGTGGTCACTCTATTCTGCTAATG
Organism: Aplectana chamaeleonis; assembly: GCA_029168955.1. Taxonomy (NCBI): domain Eukaryota; kingdom Metazoa; phylum Nematoda; class Chromadorea; order Rhabditida; family Cosmocercidae; genus Aplectana; species Aplectana chamaeleonis. The sequence continues at coordinate 816,179 of JAPDOI010000046.1, read as the reverse complement.
TCTTACGTCAACAAGATCGACAGCAGCCGACCAGACGCATGCCCGGACTGTGGTGCTCCCGGACACGACACGGCGCACTTGTTCATGTGCCCAAAGAGACCTACCTCCTTAACAACAATGGACCTCTGGACGAATCCTGTGAAGGCCGCCCAGTTCCTCAATCTATGACAAAAACCACTTTGAGGCTGCAGAAGAAGAAGAATCTCCGGCGCATGGCGCACTTTTAGTTGGGTCCCGCACACGTTCTGTGGGGTTTGGCACACTTCCAGTTGGGCACCGCGCACGTTCCCCGGCGCTCAGCACAGTTCTAGTTGGGTCCCGCATACGATGCCCGGCGCTTGGCGCACTTCTACTTGGGTCCTTGACACGTTCTCCGGCCCTTGGCGCACTTCTAGTGTGGTTCCGAACACGTTCCTGGCGCTCGACGCACTTCTAGTTGGGTCCCGAACACGTTCCCCGGCGCTCAGCACAGTTCTAATTGGATCCCGCATACGTTGCCCAGCGCTTGGCGCACTTCCACTTGGGTCCTGCACACTTTCCCCGGTGCTTGGCGCACCTCTACTGGGGTCCTGCAAACGTTCCCCGGCGCTTGGCTCACTTATAGCTGGGTTCCGCACATGTTCCTGGCGCTCGGCGCACTTCTAGTTAGGTCCCGCACACGTTTCCCGGCGCTTAGCACAGTTCTAGTTGGATCCCGCATACGTTGCTCGTCCCTTGGCGCACTTCTACTTGGGTCCTGCACACGTTCCCCGGTGCTTGGCGCACCTCTACTTGGGTCCTGCAAACGTTCCCCGGCGCTAGGCTTACTTATAGCTGGGTTCCGCACATGTTCCTGGCGCTCGGCGCACTTCTTGTTAGGTCCCGCACACGTTTCCCGGCGCTTAGCACAGTTCTCGTTGGATCCCGCATACGTTGCCCAGCGCTTGGCGCACTTCTACTTGGGTCCTGCACACGCTCCCCGGCGCTTGGCGCACTTCTGTTTAGGTCCCGCACACGTTTCCCGTCGTTTGGCGCACTTCTACTTGGATTCTGCACACGTTCCCCGGCGCTTGGCGCACTTAAATTTGGGTCCCGCACCCGTTCTCCGGCGCTTGGCGCACTTAAATTTGGGTCCCGCACACGTTTTCCGGCACTTGGCGCACTTCTGTTTGGGTCCCGCATACGTTGCCCAGCGCCTGCCGCACTTCTACTTGGGTCCTGCACGCGTTCTTCGGCGCTTGGCGCACTTCTAGTTGGGTCTCGCACACGTTCCCCGGCGCTCAGCACAGTTCTAGTTGGATCCCGCATACGTTGCCCAGCGCTTGGCTCACTTCCACTTGGGTCCTGCACACGTTCCCCGGTGCTTGGCGCACCTCTACTTGGGTCCTGCAAACGTTCCCCGGCGCTTGGCTCACTTATAGCTGGGTTCCGCACACGTTCCTGGCGCTCGACGCACTTCTAGTTTGGTCCCGAACACGTTCCCCGGCGCTCAGCACAGTTCTAGTTGGATCCCGCATACGTTGCCCAGCGCTTGGCGCACTTCCACTTGGGTCCTGCACACGTTCCCCGGTGCTTGGCGCACCTCTACTTGGGTCCTGCAAACGTTCCCCGGCGCTTGGCTCACTTATAGCTGGGTTCCGCACATGTTCCTGGCGCTCGGCGCACTTCTGGCAGGGTCCCGCACACGTTTCCCGGCGCTTAGCACAGTTCTAGTTGGATCCCGCATACGTTGCCCAGCGCTTGGCGCACTTCTACTTGGGTCCTGCACACGCTCCCCGGCGCTTGGCGCACTTCTGTTTGGGTCCCGCACACGTTTCCCGTCGTTTGGCGCACTTCTACTTGGATTCTGCACACGTTCCCCGGCGCTTGGCGCACTTAGATTTGGGTCCCGCACACGTTCTCCGGCACTTGGCGCACTTCTGTTTGGGTCCCGCATACGTTGCCCGGCGCTTGGCTCACTTATAGCTGGGTTCCGCACACGTTCCTGGCGCTCGACGCACTTCTAGTTGGGTCCCGAACACGTTCCCCGGCGCTCAGCACAGTTCTAGTTGGATCCCGCATACGTTGCCCAGCGCTTGGCGCACTTCCACTTGGGTCCTGCACACGTTCCCCGGTGCTTGGCGCACCTCTACTTGGGTCCTGCAAACGTTCCCCGGCGCTTGGCTCACTTATAGCTGGGTTCCGCACATGTTCCTGGCGCTCGGCGCACTTCTAGTTAGGTCCCGCACACGTTTCCCGGCGCTTAGCACAGTTCTAGTTGGATCCCGCATACGTTGCCCAGCGCTTGGCGCACTTCTACTTGGGTCCTGCACACGCTCCCCGGCGCTTGGCGCACTTCTGTTTGGGTCCCGCACACGTTTCCCGTCGCTTGGCGCACTTTTACTTGGGTTCTGCACACGTTCCCCGGCGCTTGGCGCACTTCTACTTGGGTCCCGCACACGTTCTCCGGCACTTGGCGCACTTCTGTTTGGGTCCCGCATACGTTGCCCAGCGCTTGCCGCACTTCTACTTGGGTCCTGCACGCGTTCTTCGGCGCTTGGCGCACTTCTAGTTGGGTCTCGCACACGTTCCCCGGCGCTCAGCACAGTTCTAGTTGGGTCCCGCATACGTTGCTCGTCGCTTGGCGCACTTCTACTTGGGTCCTGCACACGTTCCCCGGCGCTTGGCGCACCTCTACTTGGGTCCTGCACACGTTCCCCGGCGCTTGGCGCACTTATAGCTGGGTTCCGCACACGTTCCCGAAGCTTCGCGCACTTCTAGATGCGTCCCGCAATAAACGGTGTGCATACGGTTCCTGATGGACGAGAAGCAGACCTACCCTAACGCTTGCAATCAATTCACTCTTATCACAATACCACTCCATTTCTCTCAATTGGCCAACCATGTTTCTTATCATTCAAAAGTTTCACCGGACTGACACACACACACACACACACACACACAGACACACACACACACACACACACACACACACACACACACACACACACACACACACACACACACACACACACACACACACACACACACACACACACACACACACACACACACACACACACACACACACACACACACACACATACACACACACACACACACACACATTTTAAAATTCACAAATTTTCCCATATCTCGGGAACCACAAATCGGATTTTTCTGAAATTTGGGCAGTGTTAGGAACCTTTACTGCTCTACATTTTGTGAAAATGCCAAGTTCGGAACTATCTTCCAAACCGAGATTCTGTAACGAGGGGTTTGCGCAGAAGCAATCCTTTTCCAAATCAGGTGCGCGCTTCGCGCACCACAATTTCACGACATTTCAGAGCAATGCCGAATCCTTGACCTTTTCTGCGGAGCCCAACTTTCAGATCCTAATAATGCAATAAATAAATGTTTTCCACGAAAGCAGACAAAAACAACTCTTCTGCGACAATGACACCAAATGTTTGTTCAATGGCTGAAAATTGATTAGTGCCCTGAGGGCACATACAGTTCAACTTTGCATTGCCGTTCAGTCCGCAAAGTGCACGCTGATTGCGAAAGAGTGATGCAGCGCGGTTGCGAGTATTCTCAGACAGGGGTGTGGGATCACCCGGGCGGAGGGATCACCCGGGCACCGAGGGCAAAAACCGCCCGGGTGATCCCTCATCCCTGTCTGAGGACACTCGCAACCGCGCCGCATCACCCTTTCGCAATCAGCGTGCACTTTGCGGACTGAACGGCAATGCATAGTTGAACTGTGGGTGCGGTTTCGGTCATGAAAACCACGTATAAAAATTGGCTAACCAGATTTGATAACGCACCCACAATTTCATGGACGCAGCTTTAAGCCGAAGAGCGCTACATGGGGTGGGGTCCATGAAAAATGTTCTGGATTGTTGTGAAATTTTTACAAGTATTGATCGAATTTTCAATTAGGGAGTTTCGCGTGACTACAACGTGCGGAAAACCTAGTCCTGGACCCAAGTAACTAATTTAGTTCTTTTAACCCGGTTAAAACGGTCTTTGAAGGCCCATTTTTAGATGTGATACAATCGATTGTATCACACCTGAAAATGGGCCTTCAAAGACCGTTTCTAACCGGTTAAAAGAATGAAATTGATTACCTGGGTCCGTGACTAGGTTTTCCGCACGTTGTAGCAACGCGAAACTCCATAATTGAAAATTCGGTAAATACTTGTAAATATTTCACAACAATCCAGAACATTTTTCATGGACCCCACCCCATGTAGCGCTGTTCGGCTTAAAGCTGCGTCCATGAAATTGTGGGTGCGTTGTGAAATGCGGATAGCCAATTATTATACACGGTTTGCTTGCCCGAAACTGCACCTATGTGCCCTCAGGGCATAAAAACAGGCTCCACCCTCCTTATGTAGCGCTCTTGGGCTTGAAGCTGCGTTCATGAAATTTTGGGTGCGTGTTCACCTGCGGACATTCGTATTCAAAATGTGGGCTCCGCGCCCGCAACCTTACGTATTTGCCCTCGGGGCATAAAAATCCTATGCTTCAGGCGATATCGCATCTTGAACACGAATCAATTTTGTGGAGTAAATTGCAAGAGATATAACAGTGAACAAAGCTCTTCTCAAACAGTCAACAATCCATTATTTCTCAGAATTGCGAAATTTTTTAGCTTTAGTGGGATCAAACCTGTGAACTCTAAATCGCCTAAGAATGCGTCTTCGATTACGAAATTCCAGAACATCTGTGTCATTTCGTTGGCAGGACAGTCCGCTTGTTATGACCTCGATGACAGCGAATACTCAACACCAACGCTGCTGACATATCCAGGAGCGCTTTGGTGACACACTTTACCTGGCCACGACTCCTTATCCATGTTAGAGTCATTAACGATGGCCGTGCTACCGTTGTCTATTGTCTTGCATGCTTCATCAGCAGTGAATTGTAAGCTCTTCTTGTGTGTTCCTGCCTTATTTTTACATCTCCACTTCATATCTTGCCTCATTTGTTTTTTCGCAGTTCTTTCTCGCTATTCAATTTCTTTTTGATCTCCTGTCTCATTTTGCTCTCTCAGTATGATCTCCAGTTTTATTTTGACTTCTTATTGTGATCCCATTTCGCCGTCTCTATTTGCCGTCATTTTTCATACTAACGGTATGGCTCTCAACCCCCCCCCGTGATAGAAGTTCATCTTGGTTTTTGGTTGACCAAAGGTCCGACCCCCCATCCCATCGGATGTCGGCGGGTCCGACCCCCCCCCCTCTGTGATACATCACACCTCACGCCGAACTCTGTTTGGCGCTTCAAACGTCATTGACGAGACGCTAGGGGCCGTGCGAGCCTATTTATGCTATTATCTCGACCACGTTTGTGAGCGTGTATGCTGCCATTAGAGGCATGATCTGCGATAAAAACTGTTGTTGTGCTATCCTCATGAGGAGGTAGCCACCACGAAAGTGAAAATAAGTAAAAACACTAAAAGAAACGCTCTGGAATAGGCTATTGCGGGGGGAGGGTTGACTCTAAAGGTAGTGTTCACGATAAAAGTCGTTTTTATGTTTTCCCACATATCTCGAAAACAATCCTATGCTGATTTCAATGATGTCCCTGGAATCGTAGAGGACCCCCCGGAGACGGAGTTATGGCCCTTCAAATTTCAGCTAGGGAAGCATTGTGGACGAGTTGTCCGAGGCTTGTAACTCCCGTTTTATGCAGCCGATGTGTGCGAACTGGCCTGAGTGAAGAGAGACGTTGAGAATGAAAGGGAAGAACGGGGCTTTCAATCGGAAACCATCGTTCATCTAACCACGAATTCAGGAAATTTGTTATAGGACTTAGGCGGGGTGGCCCAATGGGTTGGCTGGCCCACGAGATTTTCACCCACTTACCGGCCGTTTTTCGTAGAACTTCTTTTCTTGATTTTCTTAGAGGGACCCACAGCTTACGTTTTAGACAAAAAAACGGGCAACTTTTTCTTCGTGAAGACTGCCTTTAAATGGACACCCATGCAGAAACATGTCTACACAGTATACTTTTACACTTTCAGATTTTTTTTTCGAATATTCGACTTTCCGAATAAATCAGAATTCGACACTTTTCGATTATGGAGTTTTTCGAATAATCCTAATGGATCAATTTGGCACTTTTCGAGTGTTCTGTTTTTCGAAATATTGGAAAATCGGCACTGTTCGAATATTCGATTTTTCGAATCATTCGGGAATCTACCTTTCTCGAATAACTCGAAGTCGGCTTTTTCAGTCGAATGATTTTCCGAATCATTTTAGTCGGTCAAAATATAATACACAGTATAGTGAGGACCGAATATTCGAGTTCGAATAAATATTCGAATTTTTCGAACGAATTTTCATTCAAACATTCAAATATTCGGAAAGTGTGAATACTCGAACATTATTCCAGTTCGAATATTCGCAAAAGGTGAATTTCGAATATTATTCGAATTCGACTATTCGGAGAATGTGAATATTTGAATATTATTCAAATTCGACTATTCGGAAAAGGTGAATAAGAAGGTGCGCGCGAAGCGCGCACCTGATTTGGAAAAGGATTGCTTCTGCGCACACCCCTCATTCCAGAATCTTGGTTCGGGAGAAATCTTGAAACAAGGGACTTTCCCAAAAGATAGAGCAGTAAGGGTTCTCAACACTGTCCACATTTCAGAAAAATTCCAGCCGTGGGTTTCGAGATATCGAAAAATTGCGAATTTTAAACTGTGTGTGTCTGAAGGAATTTAGTGATAAGAAGTTTGGTCGGTCTTTCTCAGAACTTTCTTCTCAAGTTAAAAACTAACTATCGGACAAGTAGTGGATGGTTTACGTTACTTGTTTGGAGCTTGTAAATTAGTAGGATTAAGGCCGTTCCAAGCTGATACTTCAATTGTTCGTGATTTGTTTTATAATTGTTCATCTGTAAGATTACACTTGTCCACCCCGCTCATGCACAACTTTCAAACTAGTTATAAACTACTAATCGTTTGGTTGTTTTGTATTTGTCCAATTGCTGTACTTAAGATATCCGTCATACTCAACGGACAACCTACCATCTACTAATACTCCACTTCAATTTAAGTTGATTTACAACTAAACGAAAAGCTCATTTGACATATTTACTCGAAAACGACAACAGAAAAACAATGATGCGGCAGTGATTTCGGACTTCAGAGAACGGTGTACATAGATGTTTTTCTTCGCCATAAGGTCCTATCTCGTTTCGTGGCGTCCTCGCTTCTTTCCTCTTCGGGACTTTGTTGGCGTTGATGAAGGGGAACTGACGGATCGTCATCCATGAACTTGTCCTGCGGTGCTGCTTCTGTCCAACTAAAATCGCATTTCATTCACCTCATCAAAGAGAGAATTTTAACACTTGGCATACTCGCTCGCATGCAGCGATAGGTTCAAGGAATCACTGTAGGAGTCAAAAATCATTCGTGTTGTTTTCAGCGGCATATGCTCCGTCCCGACGCAGCTTGCGCTTCAAATTACATTAAAAGACAGTTATGAATTATCGCAAATATTCAGAGCAATAAGATCGTTCACTTCAATTTCACTGATTTTGGGATGTATCGAGATGAAGAGTCTGTTTCATTCCAAGTGATTTCATGTTTTCGGTTATCACAGTGCGGAGCGGTGGCTTTTTCGTCGAAACCTCCTTATCACTGCTTATATTTCACCGAGGCCCACCGCTCCGCTGCTGGTGATAATCGTAATCAACAGGTCACTAGACATATACCAGAGCTTAGCTACTCAAACATTAGATTCATTTTCTAAGTTCAAAGACCCCAGATTTTAGAAACAGAAATATGATACATGACATCGGCATGGATCGTGAAGAGACTTCGCGTTCACTGTTGAAGATTGGCGCAAACTCGGTGCACCTATTATATAGCATATGACACCTAGTTTGCGCCAACCTTCAACAGCGAACGCAAAGTCTCTTCACGAACCATGCCGACGGTACAAGGTACGTAAGTTGTGAAGGTACCCAAGTTAAGTTAGGAAAACAGTAAGAAAACTCTGAAGGTAGCGCGCTGAAGAACGGGTCAGAATTAGAGTTTCTAGGGCCCAAAGATGCCAGTTCGTGCACAGGTGCACAGCGGCGCTCAAAAAGATCACAGTCTCATGCCGAGCGGTCAAAAATCATCGACATTCAGAGGAAGAAATAAATGCAAATTTACCTACAAAAAACCGTTGAACAATGAAAGCAAGCACTTCTGTCAATGTTTTTGACAAGACGAGTACATAAATATATTGAAATTCATATTTAGGCCAGCTGATGCTCTTAATAGTAGAGATCATCGATGCCGGTGATGTGGAGTGGGCTCGTCCACCATCAGAAGAGAAGAAAGTTTAGGCTTCAAATTTGGCCCGAAACAGCGGTTTTTTCGCGATTTTTTTCTTATAGGTCATACTACTCTAAACCCAGAAAAGGTTTCAGAGAGGAAAAGAAGACAAGCATATTTTATCGCGACCACTGCCTTTAAATGATTTTCCGATAGGAAGCAAGCCACGGACCTGACTACAATACCGCTGCTATCCAAAAGGGAAAAAATGGGCGAAATCGCCACAAAAGGGCAGCCAGAGCGTCTCAATGTGCTCGGTTTTCAATTTCGAAAAGACAAAAATGTTCACCGTGCCACAATTAATCCAACTATATAAAATAAAATTGAAATTTACTTATAAAACCTCTCCTTTAACATGGAGTTAGTTATGAACTTGATAATGTTATCACAAGATAATGAGCCAATCCGATGAAAAACAACCGTACGCGATCTCTAGCAAAATGAAAATCCATTTCGCTTGGGAAAAGAATGTTCCTCTCGAGTTCGCAAAATATTCTTGCACGATTGGCTAGATCACGACGTGCTGTACATTTCGGCGTTTTCGAAATTGAAAACGGAGCACTTTGAGGCGAGTTGTGGTCGGAAGGCGCTTTAGTTGCCCACTTTGGCGATTTCGCCCATTTTTCCCCTTGGATAGCAGCGGCATTGTATATGTGCAAAGTCAGAATATGAGACTACTTTCCCCAATATCAGTTGGAGATATCAGTCGATCTATGAGCACGTTCTCATTGTTCCTGTTTTTGTCTTTCTTTAAAGGCATCGTTCGCGCTGGACATCCATTTTCATTTTTCAGGCTCAATTTCATGATTGAGCCCGGTAGACCACACTGGTAAACTTTGGCGCGTCAAAAACGTCGGACAATGATGTTGGAAGGCGTCAAAGATGAGGATCCGCCACCAATTCTCACCAGTCATCTAGCACTTTTTCCTAGAATGTTGGTGCGACCGCATGACAACATGAAAAACAGTTAGGGCACGAACTCCACATGCAGAAAAACTCCGAAAATGACAGTGACGAGGCCTCCAGAAGCAGAAAAATCTCAAAAAGGTTTTTGGCGCGAAATTCAAATTCGTATTTACAATGTGTTCCGATTGATTTTTTTTTACAAATGAAGGTTTTTCATGGGCCCCTTCGACATTTTCGTTCACTAGAGAGGCCAAGCTACACAATAACATGAAAACATAATATACGATTTTCTGCGCGCACTTTAAGTGACAGGCTTCCACAATTTTCTATCATAACCGCTGTAGATAGTAAGGTTTGTCCGATTGAAAAAGTGTCCACCCCGCGGTCGGCGTGTGTGTCGAGGCGTATCTGAGACCTGTAGATCAATTAGCAGGACTGTCAGACGACTACTGAGCAACACCTCTGTCAGCTTTTCGCCGCCGTCGACAGGCTCGTCCGAAAGAATGCCTTAGCAACGGCCGCCCTACACACACGCCGCCCGCATGGGGGGGAGTCTTCTTCGGACAGACTCAGAATGGTTCTAGATGAACCTTTTCATATCCCATTCACACCTAAAGCACAACTCACAATCGTGCGTGCAGTCGCTCGACCGTGCAGGGAAGACGTCAGAATCAAAATGAAGCCCACCTGTTCGTAGAACTCCAGAGAACTCACATCGTTGTTCGCAAGAAATTCATGCCATCGTAGGAGTTAAGTTATGCAATATGTTGTTTTTAAGTAGTCCGTGTAGCAAGTCTATGCAATGTCAAGCGTTAGTTGTTCGTCATTTTTCCTCTGTTTCAAAGTAGTTTTACACTTAACCGTTCTCAAGATATATTGAAGATTAGTTGTCCATCGCCCCTTGGCTTGCACATTAGTTGTCTATGAAGTTAACCACCGCAAACAATTTAAGTTTGAATTAGATAAGTGAATTTATAGTTGTAGGTGTGCAGATATATTGTTTTATACTTGTTCAAGGCGTTATAGTTAGTTTTTACTTTAGTAAAAAGTTCTGAATTCAAGAGAAGTGGAGTGATAACGTGATAAGACTTAATACAGCTCGAGAGACGTTATGCCTCAGGTCCATCAGGGACCATATGCTCCGTGTGTGGAACACGAATTGAAGTGCGCCAAGCGCTGTATAAAGTGGGCGGTTCCCGACTGGGAGTACGTAGAGCGCCGTAAAAAGTGGACGGGACCCAAGTGGAAGTGCACAGCGCGCCGGGAACTATGAACGGGACCCAAGTGGGAGTTCACAACGCGCCGGGAAAAGTGGTCGTGGCCCAACTGGGAGTGCGTAGGGGGCCGGAAGAAGTGGTCGGGACCCAAGCAGGAGTGCACAGCAGGGCTGTGCGTTACAACGTTAACGTGTTAACGCATTGACGGGTTAACGCGGTTTTTTCTCGAAAATTAACGATTAACGCTTAACGAAAAAGTCTTGAAATCACGTTAATTTATAATTCGTTAATTGTCGTAGAATTATGGCAGCAGGGTACTGCACGAGGTGTGGCTCGGCCAGTTTTGCTCAGACCTCCCACTCCAATGCCGATTTCGCTCAGAACCCCCCCCCCCAGGAGCGTGAGTAGGTCAAGTTTTGACAGTGTTCTACCCCCCCCCCCTTCTCCCCACCTAGAGCTGATGTGTTCAAACAGTGTTTATCTAGCAGGTTTGCCTCTAGGGTTTGATTGCAGTTAAATTACTCTTGTCGTTTTAAAATGGTGAAGCTAGTGCTATGCGAAAAAATGCGGATGATGTTTGCGAGGACGAACAGCGCCCATCGCATTTATGTAGATAGGGGCTGAAAAAGCAAAAGTGTATGTATAGCACAGTCCAGCAAATTTTGTTCATGTACTTATCAATGAGAAGAGGTCGGCAGAAGATCAATATGCATGAATTCCTATACAAAACGCTAGCCACCGATTGAGCGAGAGCGGCTGTGCTGCCATGAGTTTCAAGCACATCGATCTTCGACTAACCGCTTCTCATTGATAATGAGATGTTCAACTTTTGGTGGACTGCGCTATAACTGATGACAGCCTGTGCTGTGTAATGAAATGCGGATGTTTGAGGGAGGGGGAATTCGATCCCGCTCGAAGTTCATTGTTATGCAAAGTACGGATCACCGTAGAAGGATATTTGAGTCAAGCGGGGTTTATTTGCCCTTTGTATACACTTTCACCGTCTAGGATGGAGGGTGAACACTGCTACAGTGTACGGGCTCACACTTTCTCAGGTGTGGTCCCGCCGGAAGTAGACAATTTTGAAAACTAATTGTCACGAGAGTAGGATATTTGAGTCAAGCGTCGTTGATTTACCCTGCATACGAAATTTCACCATCTGAGATCGACGCTGAAGTGCTGAGAAAACGCGAATATTGACGCAAAACCCACACCAAGAAAAATTCCGCGAAGGGCACACCCCAGATGTGCCCTAGGCATCTGACGGTAGGGTACAGAAAGTAGTTTCCTGAAGCTACGTTTTTTTCCATGTACCTCATTTAAAACTTAAGTTGCTGCAGTTTCAAAACCCTACTACTCAGAACTTTTTACTCAAGTTAAAAACTAACTATCGGACAAGTAACGGATGGCTTACGTTACTTGTTTGGAGCTTGTAAATTAGTAGGGTTAAGGTCGTTTCAAGTTGATACTTCAGTTGTTCGTAAATTGTTTCATAGTTGTTCATTTGGGGGGTTATACTTGTCCACCCCGCTTATGCACAACTTTTAAACTAGTTATAAACTACTAACCGTTGGTTGCTTTATATTTGTCCAAATGTTGTACATAACTTATCCGTCACATTCAACGGACAGCTTTTCATCTACTAATACTCCACTTCAATTTAAAGGCATCGTACGCGCAGAAAAGCGTATATTATTTTTTCATGTTTTTGTGTAGCTTGGCCCCTCTACTGAACGAAAATGTCGAAGGGACCCATGAAAAACCTTCATTTGTAAAGAAAAGTCAATAGGAACACATTGTAAATATGAATTTGAATTTCGCGCCAAAATCATTTTTGAGGTTTTTCTGCTTCTGGAGGCCTCGTCACTGTCATTTTCGGAGTTTTTCTGCATGTGAAGTTCGTGCCGTAGCTATTTTTCATGTTGCCTTACGGTCGCACCAACATTCTAGGAAAAAGTGCTAGATGACTGGTGAGAATTGGTGGCGGATCTTCGTCTTCGACGCCTTCCAACCTCATTGCGCAACGTTTTTGACGCGCCAAAGTTTACCAGTGTGGTCTACCGGGCTCAATCATGAAATTGAGCCTGAAAAATGAAAATTGATTTCCAGCGCGAACGATGCCTTTAAGTTGAATAACAACTAGATGAGGAGCTCGTTCGACATATTTATTTGGTAACAACAACAGAAAATATAATATTGCGTCAATTGTTTTGGGTGAAGGTTCAGAGAACGGCGTAGACTCTTTCTTCACCATTGGATCCTATCTCGTGCTGAATTTCGCGTCGTCCTCGCTTCTGTCCTTTTCGGGACCTTGCTGGTGTAGGCGGAGGGAAATAGTCGGATTGGCCATCCATGAAGTCGCCGTCCTGCGATATTGCTTCGATCCAACTGAAATCACAGTCTGATTTCGAAGAGAAAAATAACACCTGGCATCCTCGTTCCCATACAGCGACAGGTCTAGGGAACCACCGTCGGAGTCGGGGTTACTCGCGGGTACATCTTTATCAACAGTCTACCGTAATATGTATAAAATTGGCAAACGGATCTCAGATTCGTGTTAAACACGAATAATTACCCCCAGAGAATGATTTTGAGACACACCTATCAAAGAAACCCGGAAATCTCGAAATTAGTATTTTGTCCTCAGAATCTTTCCTTGCGACTTAAGCCTAAAAACTTTCGAAAATCGACAAATCAACATCAGATTCGTGATCAGCGCTTCAAAAAACCCTTCAAATCAAATCTGGAACAATTTTCTGAAGCGCTTTCACAACTACTTAGTGATAAAGCAGCCGCCCAACCAAAAATTCGTGCAAGTACAGAACCGTGCAAGTCTCATTTTCAATATATCTAAGCTCCATGTGCCTGCACTGGTATACCTTAATGCATAATTTCATTGACCTATCCTCTCCTATTGTAAACCTAAATGTTCCGCTTTCTACTCACGTGGGAGTCGGCGATTACCGAAATGCTGGTATTCTCTAGACATCCTGTCGGAACTGCTCTCCTACACTGCGAAGAAGAACCGTCTGAGTGTTTATGTTGTTTGTAAAGTAGAATTATGTGAAAAAAATAGAAGGAATATGCGATGATAAATCAGGTCTGATACAGTCGTCAAGAATCGCACTGATACTTTGCTATACTCTGCCTTGCAGTGGGTTGGCGCAAACTCGGTTGGCGTTTGTTATAACATACTGTGCTTATCTATGTCAAATTCCGGTCCGCAGTTGCGTCTCGACACGCTTTGCGGCCGCACGCTCCGAGTCGGAAGAGCTTCCAGGTCAGCAGCCGCCGATCTATTGACTCTTGGTGAGTTTTGGAAACTGGAAACTAGGGAGAAGTTTAGAAAATTGGATAAAAAAGCCACATCGAGTCGGCTTTGGGGCTGGAAACCCGACTGACTCGAGCGCGTGCGGCCGCAAAGCGTGCCGGAACGCAATTGCGGACCGGAATTTGGCCCAGAGAAGCACAGTACCTGCACCAAGCTTGCGCCGATGCTTAAAGGCATCGTACGCGCAGAAACCGTATCTCATTTTTTCATGTTTTTGGTGCATGCGATTCTCTGACGTACAGAATTAGAGTGGAAAAGCTCCACAGAACCATCAACTTCCGTGAAAAAACCGTTCTAAAACGTCTCGAATTATTCACTTCCCACCTCTCCGTCAATTTCGGTATGTTAAGTGGCATACGTCGGAGGTTTTTTTTACAAAAACATCGGATGTGTTTTTTGCTTTAAACTTATTAAGTGGGTGAATTTCTGTCAGCTTTCGTTCGCTGGAACTTATTCTAAAACAAAGAAGTCTTCATTGGGCAACTTTGGATGTAGAATTTCCCGAATTAAAAACTTCAAATGCAGAATCACCTGCGCCTTTGATGGCGCTTCTGTTCCTTGTGCTAGATGGTTGGTGAAAACTGGTGGCGGATCGTCATTTTGAACCACTCCAACCTCAGAACCATCTGCTTTTGACGCGCAAAACTTCAGCGACGTGGTCCACCGGGCTCATCCATGAAATTGAGCCTCAAAATGGAAATTGGTTTTCAGCGCGATCGATGCCTTTACCCATTCACGCAGAGTGTCAGTGCGATCCGTGACGACTGTACCTAAGGGTACAAACTAAGCACCGTTTCTAAACATTTTGCCTCTCTACAAAAAGCTGGAGCTGCAAGACAGTCCAAGACAACAAAACTCACAATCTTGCGGTAGAGTGACCGTGCAGGTAAGACGTCGGAATCAAAATGAAGCCCATCTGTCTATGAAATTCCTGTGTACACGCTTCGTTTTTCGTAACATGTTCATGGCAACGTAGGAGTTAAGTTGTGCAGCATGTTGATTTTAGGTAGTGTAGCGAGTCGATGCAATGTCCAACGTTAGTTGTTCGTGATTCCTCCTCCGTTCGAAGGTAATTTCATACTTGTCCGTTCCCAAAATATATTGAACATTGATATTGGCAGATGTTATGTGCAGCTTCAAACCGAGTATGATACAGATTTATTCGGCTGACGTTTCGGCGTCTTCGCCTCCTTCGGAGCCTTAGACTATGAGCCGACGAGCTCAACGAGTCACCCTCAGATGTAGGCAAACGCAGGAGATCCCCTGCGCTTGTCTACATCTGAGGGTGACTCATTGAGCTCGTCGGCTCACAGTCTAAGGCTCCGAAGAAGGCGAAGACGCCGAAACGTTAGCCGAATAAATCTTTATCATACTCGGTTTGAAGCTGCACATAACATCTGCCAATATCAACGTTGCCAATGCCGAGATTCATTGAAAGTCGTATATGGACAGGGATATTGAACATCACTTGTCCGTCGCCCCCTTTGCTTGAACATTGTGGTGAGCGCGAAGCGCTCACCAGATTTGGCTTTGAATCGCCTTTGCGCAAACCCCTGATCTCAGTATCAGGGTCCAGAGTAAACGTAGGAAGACCGTTTTTTTGCATTCAATATACCTTAGAAAGCTGAATAACTGTTCAAAAAATGGTCCGGAATGGTTAACTGAGATTCGAGAAAAAGTGTCAAAACCACGTCATTTTGGTCGAAAAAATGTTCATCTCCTTTTTTTTCAGTTGGCGTTCACGATCTTGTTGGAACACTTATCGTTGAGCTAGAGAGCTCATTTTTGGCCAGGGAGCTGGTTATGTTTGCACCTAGCTCCTGTCAAATTTTGAAGTTGGTAGCTCAATTTTTGCGGAACCTCAAAATTGAGGGTGAAGAAAGACAAAAACACGTAAACATGTTATTATAAACCATCCGACGTTTACTCATTCTTAAAAATGAACTAGTGAAATAAACACCGTTACTGATAGGCTTTTGCTCAGGATTTGACGGGGCAACGCTTCAATCAATACGGCGGGATCTCGAAAGTACCTTTTGGAACGCCTCAAGGTGTGACTCAGAAGTGCGCCACAGAACGCCGTAGATAGTGTGCGGGACCCGAGTGGGATGCGCCGAACGCCGTAGAAAGTGTGCGGGACTCGAGTGGGATGCGCAGGACGCCGTAGAAAGTGTGTGGGACCCAAATCAGAGTGCGCCGAATGCCATAGAAAGTGTGCGGGACCCAAGTGGGAGCGCGCCGGACGCCGTAGAAAGTGTGCGGGACCCAAGTGGGAGCGCGCACAACGCCATAGAAAGTGTGCGGGACCCAAATGGGTGTGCGCAGAACACCATAGAAACTGTGTGGAACCCAATTGAGAGTGCGCAGGACGCCATAGAAAGTGTGCGGGACCCAAATGGGCGTGCGCAGAACACCGTAGAAACTGTGTGGAACCCAAATGGGCGTGCGCAGAACACCATAGAAACTGTGTGAAACCCGAATGGGCGTGCGCAGAACGCCGTAGAAACTGTGTGGAACCCAAATGAGAGTGCGCAGGACGCCATAGAAAGTGTGCGGGACCCAAGTGGGAGCGCGCCGGACGCCGTAGAAACTGTGCGGTGACCAAGTGAAGTGCGCAAGACGCCGTACAACGTGTCTGGGACTTAAATACAAGTACACCCATGCCGATCATTTGCTACCGTAAACTTCTTGAACAAAACATGATAACGAACGATAACACACGCTCATAACATGCGGGGTATAAAAGGGCAGAGGAGCGGTATGCATTCATCCACACACCGCTCTCTTCGAGAAGCCACTGGAAAGTGGCAAAGGAGGTCGAGATTGTGCAAACATGATTGCTGGCTATTACGATGTGTTCATATCCAAGCTGACACTCGGAAAATTTTTAAAGGAGGGTTAAGGTAGCACTGCGGAAAAAATGATCGGCATGAGCGTGCTTGTGACCCAAATGGGTGTGCGCAGAACGCCGTAGAAAGTGTGCAGGACATCAGTGGGAGTGTGCAGGACCTCAGTGAAAGTGCGCCGGAATTCACTTGGAGTGCGCAAGACGTCATAGAAGGGGGAGGGGCGGGGCAGGGCATCAGTGGGTTTACTTTGAATTACACACCACCAGGCATAAATCATGTTAGAAAGGAAACCTTTGGGAGAATTAAATGAAATTCCTGAAAGTTCAGGTTCCTGGAAAAAGTAAAGAATTGGCATGACCATTTTTTCGAAAACTTAGAAATATACTCCATTAAAAAGGGAAGGTAAAAAAATGGTAAAAGTTTTGAAATATTCCTGAAAACGATTTGGCGTAGAATAATTTGATTTTTGGGAAATGTAGTGAAATAGTTGAAAGTATGATTTGGCAGTCGAGTTTGAACCGACTATCTATGAGTTGTGCAAAATGAGAGATCGCATTGTATAAGCTTATCCGTAGAACATATCGAAGCAAAATCACGCGTGATAAGGCAAGCAGTAAAAGCTCGTTCGGGAGCTGGAATGCCGCGGTCTTCACGTATTAAGCGAAGTAAAATTGTGGTGCGCGCGAAGCGCGCACCAGATTTGGTTTTCAATCGGCCACGCGCGCAACCCATTTTTCAAAATCTAAGTTCAGGCTGAAGGTAGAAATCAGCTCTAAATTGCATTGAAAAGAGCGCAAAAAGCTGTATATAATACCCAAAAATGGTTTAGAATGGTTTCCTAGGATTTGAGCAAATTCTGAAAAACCGCAAGTTTTCTCTGTTAATCTCCTTTTTTTCAGACGGCGTTCACGATCTTGTGCTAATAGATAAAATTGAGCTAAGAAGCTCATTTTTGGACAGGAGGCTGGAAATGGATGCAGGTCGCTCCTATTCCAATTTAAACTCGGTACCTTTACTTTGAAGGGTACCACAAAATCGTGGGTTTACATACTAAATTAGCCGTGGAGCACGAAAACTGTTTTTTTCTGCCGCGGCTGTGGAGACCGGGGTGTGTGGGTGAATTTGCAGCCAATCAACACAGTTCGTCGGAGGTAAGTACTGAACTTGTCAGAATTCGTACTCATGACACGTCATCGATCGATCATCAATATTATCGATTTTCGTGCTTTTTGCACACAATGCGGCGAACAGTGATGATTGCTGTTGGGATTGGTTTTCTTGGTTGAGGAATTTTGCTCATCAGTCATTATCGATAAAAACCGATCAACAATATTGATTTTTTCGCTAGTTCCACGAAGTGCCGCAATGATTTTTGATTGTTGATGGCTCTAAGTCATTTGATTGGGAAATTCTTCTCATCATGCGAGGTCAAATATTAATGATCAATAATATCGATTTTCACATTTTGCACCAAATGCGGCAATGAGTTTTATTTTTTATGGTTGTAAGTCATAGGTTTCAAAAGTTGTACTCATACGACAATATCGTCCGTTAGATGTTTAATCATTCCAAAATGGAAATCGATGAGCAAAATTGAAGTCAGGAAGGGAACCTTTGGGAAAATATGTGAAATTTCTGAAAATTTAGCTTCCTGGCAAAAGTAGCGATTTGGCAATGTCATTTAGAAGTCAAAAAAAATTTCAAAAGTATCTTGAAATATCTTTAAAAAGTGATTTGGCGTAAAATAGCCTGGAGTAATAAAAAAGCAGGGAAATGAAGTGAAATAACCAAAAATGCGATTTGTTGGGCGATCATTTCACAAGCTTCTCCGTTAAAGTTATCAAAACGAAATCAAGCGCGCAACGGAAACATTAAGCCATTTTTCGAAACCTGTAATAAGGGAATCAACGTATGTCAAGCTAGGTGAACGCAACGCTTCAATCCATTTCGCGCTTGATTTTGTTTTATATATTTTATATATTTTGTTTTATATATTTTATATTTTATAGATAAGTTTAACGGAGAAGCTTGTGAATTGATCGACCACCAAATCGCATTTTTGGTTATTTCACTTCATTTCCCTGCTTTTTTATTACTCCAGGCTATTTTACGCCAAATCACTTTTTAAATATATTTCAAAATACTTTTGAAATTTTTTTTTTGACTTCTAAATGACATTGCCAAATCGCTACTTTTGCCAGGAAGCTAAATTTTCAGAAATCAATTGTTTGTTCCATACCACGCGTGATTTAGCTTCGATATGTTCTACGGATAAGCTCATACGATGCGATCTCTCGTTTTGCACAACTCTTATCAATAGTCGGTTCAAACTCGACTGCCAAATCATACTTTCAACTATTTCACTACATTTCCCAAAAATCAAATTATTCTACGCCAAATCGTTTTCAGGAATATTTCAAAATTTTTTCCATTTTTTTACCTTCCCTTTTTAATGGAGTATATTTCTAAGTTTTCGAAAAAATGGCCATGCCAAATTTTTACTTTTTCCAGGAACCTAAACTTTCAGGAATCAGTTGTCTGTGAAGTAAACCACCGCAAACAATTTAGGTTCGAACTAAATAAAAGAATTTATAGTTGTGCACGTCTAGATATATTGTTTTATACTTGCTCGAGGCGTTTTAGTTGGTTTTCAACTTGAGTAAAAAGTTCTGAGTAGATTCGTGAACTTGGATATTTTTTGTCTTCTTCCTCTATCAGTGTAGCGGTTTTCGGCGTTCCTTTAAGACGCTGAAACCCAGCATAGAATAAATCGGCCACGCTGGACTCAAATATACTACTCCCACGACTCTTTGTTCTCAAAATTGCTGACTTCCGACAGGACCACACCTTAGAAACGTGTTAGCTCTCATATTTTAGCGGTGCTCGGCCTCAATCCTAAACGAGGAGTTTTTTTGTACAGGGTAAATCGACCACGCTCATTTCGAATATCAACTCTACGGACTCATAGAAATCTTTCGCAGAAATCATTCAGCATTTAGTAGGGAAATTGCTTTAGGCACTTCACATTGGTGATTCATATGTATTGTCTATCATTTTGAGAACACCCTCACGATGGCTTCACCCTAAGCTTTCTAATTGAACACCGACACTCACAACTCAGTTCAAACAGCATTTCAGTCAAATCGCAATGCATAGTTGAATTCGGTGTGAAAATTGCTCCGGGCGGTTTTCACTCACATTCACAATTGTCCATTAGGTCTTCCTCCGAAGGTCAGATATCTCCGGAGCCCTTCATCCCCTCCGGAGCTCAGAACCCCCTGTGGGGCCCTATCCCGCGCCGAACTCTGTATGGCACTGATTGATATGAGAGATCTGATGATTTATTGGTTCTTGACGTGGTAATGTTTTTCCCTTTAATGGTTTAACGAAATGCAAAATTAACGTGTTAACGCATTAACGGGTTAACGCGTTTTTTTCCGAAAATTAACGATGAATGCTTAACGAAAAAAATAATTTTCATTAACGCACACCCCTGGTGCACAGCACGCCGATGAAAGTGGGCGGGACCCAACTGGGAGTCCACAGAGCGCCGGGAACTGAGGAGGGGACCCGAGTGGGAGTGCGCAGTGCGCCGCGAAAAGTTGACGGGACCCAACTGGGAGTCCACAGAGCGCCGGGAACTGTGGACGGGACCCAAGTGGGAGTGCACAGCACGCCGATGAAAGTGGCCGGAATCCAACTGGGAGTGCACAGAGCTCTGGAAATGTGGACGGGACCCAAGTGGAAGTGCACAGCGCGCCGGGAAAAGTGGTCGTGGCCCAACTGGGAGTGCGTAGGGGGCCGGAAGAAGTGGTCGGGACCCAAGTAAGAGTGCACAGCACGCCGATGAAAGTGGGCGGGGACCAAACTGGGAGTCCATAGAGCGCCGGGAACTGAGGAGGGGACCCAACTGGGAGTCCACAGAGCGCCGGGAACTGTGGACGGGACCCAAGTAGGAGTTCACAACGCTCCGGTAAAAGTGGGCGGGACCCAAGAAGGAGTGCACAGCACGCCGATGAAAGTGGGCGGGGCCCAAGTAGGAGTGCACAGCACGCCGATGAAAGGGGCCGGAATCCAACTAGGAGTGCACAGAGCTCTAGAAATGCGGACGGGACCCAAGTGGAAGTGCACAGCGCGCTGGGAAAAGTGGTTGGTCGTGGCCCAACTGGGAGTGCGTAGGGGGCCGGAAGAAGTGGTCGGGACCCAAGTAAGAGTGCACAGCACGCCGATGAAAGTGGGCGGCACCCAACTGGGAGTGCACAGAGCTCTGGAAATGTGGACGGGACCCAAGTGGAAGTGCACAGCGCGCCGGGAAAAGTGGTCGTGGCCCAACTGGGAGTGCGTAGGGGTCCGGAAGAAGTTGTCGGGACCCAAGTAGGAGTGCACAGCACGCCGATGAAAGTGGGGGGAGGACCAAACTGGGAGTCCATAGAGAGCCGGGAACTGAGGAGGGGACCCAAGTGGGAGTGCGCAGTGCGCCGCGAAAAGTTGATTGGACCCAACTGGGAGTCCACAGAGCGCCGGGAACTGTGGACGGGACTCAAGTAGGAGTTCACAACGCTCCGGTAAAAGTGGGCAGGACCCAAGTAGGAGTGCACAGCACGCCGATGAAAGTGGCCGGAATCCAACTGGGAGTGCCCAGAGCTCTGGAAATGTGGACGGGACCCAAGTGGAAGTGCACAGCGCGCTGGGAAAAGTGGTCGTGGCCCAACTGGGAGTGCGTAGGGGGCCGGAAGAAGTGGTCGGGACCCAAGTAGGAGTGCACAGCACGCCGATGAAAGTGGGCGGGACCCAACTGGGAGTCCACAGAGCGCCGGGAACTGTGGACGGGACCCAACTGGGAGTCCACAGAGCGCCGGGAACTGTGGACGGGACTCAAGTAGGAGTTCACAACGCTCCGGTAAAAGTGGGCGGGACCCAAGAAGGAGTGCACAGCACGCCGATGAAAGTGGGCGGGGCCCAAGTAGGAGTGCACAGCACGCCGATGAAAGGGGCCGGAATCCAACTAGGAGTGCACAGAGCTCTAGAAATGCGGACGGGACCCAAGTGGAAGTGCACAGCGCGCTGGGAAAAGTGGTTGGTCGTGGCCCAACTGGGAGTGCGTAGGGGGCCGGAAGAAGTGGTCGGGACCCAAGTAAGAGTGCACAGCACGCCGATGAAAGTGGGCGGGACCCAACTGGGAGTCCACAGAGCGCCGGGAACTGTGGACGGGACTCAAGTAGGAGTTCACAACGCTCCGGTAAAAGTGGGCGGGACCCAAGAAGGAGTGCACAGCACGCCGATGAAAGTGGGCGGGACCCAAGTAGGAGTGCACAGCACGCCGATGAAAGGGGCCGGAATCCAACTAGGAGTGCACAGAGCTCTAGAAATGTGGACGGGACCCAAGTGGAAGTGCACAGCGCGCCGGGAAAAGTGGTTGGTCGTGGCCCAACTGGGAGTGCGTAGGGAGCCGGAAGAAGTGGTCGGGACCCAAGTAGGAGTGCACAGCATGCCGATGAAAGTGGGCGGGACCCAAGTAAGAGTGCACAGCACGCCGATG
Organism: Aplectana chamaeleonis; assembly: GCA_029168955.1. Classification (NCBI taxonomy): domain Eukaryota; kingdom Metazoa; phylum Nematoda; class Chromadorea; order Rhabditida; family Cosmocercidae; genus Aplectana; species Aplectana chamaeleonis. The sequence goes on along the minus strand of JAPDOI010000046.1, from coordinate 794,038 downwards.
AAAGTGGTCGGAATCCAACTGGGAGTGCCCAGAGCTCTGGAAATGTGAACGGGACCCAAGTGGAAGTGCACAGCGCGTGGGAAAAGTGGTCGTGGCCCAACTGGGAGTGCGTAGGGGGCCGGAAGAAGTGGTCGGGACCCAAGTAGGAGTGCACAGCACGCCGATGAAAGTGGGCGGGACCCAACTGGGAGTCCATAGAGCGCCGGTAAAAGTGGGCGGGACCCAAGTGGGAGTGCGCAGTGCGACGCGAAAAGTTGACGGGACCCAACTGGGAGTGCGTAGGGGTCCGGAAGAAGTTGTCGGGACCCAAGTAGGAGTGCACAGCACGCCGATGAAAGTGGGCGGGACCCAACTGGGAGTCCACAGAGCGCCGGGAACTGTGGACGGGACCCAAGTGAGAGTTCACAACGCGCCGGGAAAAGTGGTCGTGGCCCAACTGGGAGTAGCCGGAAGAAGTGGTCGGGACCCAAGTAGAGTGCACAGCACGCCAATGAAAGTGGGCGGGACCCAACTGGGAGTCCACAGAGCGCCGGGAAATGTGAACCGGACCCAAGTGGAAGTGCACAGCGCGCTGGGAAAAGTGGGCGCGGCCCAACTGGGAGTGCGTAGGGGCCGGAAGAAGGGGTCGGGACCCAAGGAGGAGTGCACAGCACGCCGATGAAAGTGGGCGGGACCCAACTGGGAGTGCACAGAGCGCCGGGAACTGTGGACGGGACCCAAGTGGGAGTTCACAACGCGCCGGGAAAAGTGGTCGGGCCCAACTGGGAGTGCAGCGCCGGAAAAGTGGTCGGGACCCAAGTAGAGTGCACAGCCCGCCAATGAAAGTGGGCGGGACCCAACTAGGAGTCCACAGAGCGCCGGGAACTGTGGACGGGACCCAAGTGGAAGTGCACAGCGCGCCGGGAAAAGTGGTTGGTCGTGGCCCAACTGGGAGTGCGTAGGGAGCCGGAAGAAGTGGTCGGGACCCAAGTAAGAGTGCACAGCACGCCGATGAAAGTGGGCGGGACCCAACTGGGAGTCCACAGAGCGCCGGGAACTGTGGACGGGACCCAAGTGGGAGTTCACAACGCGCCGGTAAAAGTGGTCGTGGCCCAACTGGGAGTGCGTAGGGGGCCGGAAGAAGTGGTCGGGACCCAAGTAGGAGTGCACAGCACGCCGATGAAAGTGGGCGGGACCCAACTGGGAGTCCACAGAGCGCCGGGAACTGTGGACGGGACTCAAGTAGGAGTTCACAACGCTCCGGTAAAAGTGGTCGTGGCCCAACTGGGAGTGCGTAGGGGGCCGGAAGAAGTGGGCGGGACCCAAGAAGGAGTGCACAGCACGCCAATGAAAGTGGGCGGGACCCAACTGGGAGTCCACAGAGCGCCGGGAAATGTGAACGGGACCCAAGTGGAAGTGCACAGCGCGCTGGGAAAAGTGGTCGTGGCCCAACTGGGAGTGCGTAGGGGGCCGGAAGAAGTGGTCGGGACCCAAGTAAGAGTGCACAGCACGCCAATGAAAGTGGGCGGGACCCAACTGGGAGTCCACAGAGCGCCGGGAACTGTGGACGGGACCCAAGTGGGAGTTCACAACGCGCCGGGAAAAGTGGTCGTGGCCCAAGTGGGAGTGCGTAGGGGGCCGGAAGAAGTGGTCGGGACCCAAGTAAGAGGGCACAGCACGCCAATGAAAGTGGGCGGGACAAAACTGGGAGTCCACAGAGCGCCGGGAACTGTGGACGGGACCCAAATGGGAGTTCACAACGCGCCGGTAAAAGTGGTCGTGGCCCAACTGGGAGTGCGTAGGGGCCGGAAGAAGTGGTCGGGACCCAAGTAAGAGTGCACAGCACGCCGATGAAAGTGGGCGGGACCCAACTGGGAGTCCACAGAGCGCCGGGAACTGTGGACGGGACCCAAGTGGGAGTGCACAACGCGCCGGGAAAAGTGGTCGTGGCCCAACTGGGAGTGCGTAGGGCGCCGGAAGAAGTGGTCGGGACCCAAGTAGGAGTGCACAGCACGCCGATGAAAGTGGGCGGGACCCAACTGGGAGTCCACAGAGCGCCGGGAACTGTGGACGGGACCCAAGTGGAAGTGCCCAGCGCGCCGGGAAAAGTGGTCGGTCGTGCCCCAACTGGGAGTGCGTAGGGAGCCGGAAGAAGTGGTCGGGACCCAAGTAGGAGTGCACAGCACGCCAATGAAAGTGGGCGGGACCCAACTAGGAGTCCACAGAGCGCCGGGAACTGTGGACGGGACCCAAGTGGAAGTGCACAGCGCGCTGGGAAAAGTGGTCGTGGCCCAACTGGGAGTGCGTAGGGGGGCGGAAGAAGTGGTCGGGACCCAAGTAAGAGTGCACAGCACGCCAATGAAAGTGGGCGGGACCCAACTGGGAGTCCACAGAGCGCCGGGAACTGTGGACGGGACCCAAGTGGGAGTTCACAACGCGCCGGTAAAAGTGGTCGTGGCCCAACTGGGAGTGCGTAGGGGGCCGGAAGAAGTGGTCGGGACCCAAGTAGGAGTGCACAGCACGCCGATGAAAGTGGGCGGGACCCAACTGGGAGTCCACAGAGCGCCGCGAACTGTGGACGCGACCCAATTGGAAGTGCACAGCGCGCCGGGAAAAGTGGTTGGTCGTGGCCCAACTGGGAGTGCGTAGGGAGCCGGAAGAAGTGGTCGGGACCCAAGTAAGAGTGCACAGCACGCCAATGAAAGTGGGCGGGACCCAACTGGGAGTCCACAGAGCGCCGGGAACTGTGGACGGGACCCAAGTGGGAGTGCACAGCGCGCCGGGAAAAGTGGTTGGGGCCCAACTGGGAGTGCGTAGGGGCCGGAAAAAATGGTCGGGACCCAAGTAGGAGTGCACAGCGGGACGGTGAAAGTGGGAGGGACCCAACTGGGAGGCCAGAGAGCGCCGGGGACTGTGGGCGGGACCCAAGTGGGAGTGCACAACGCGCCGGTAAAAGTGGTCGTGGCCCAACTGGGAGTGCGTAGGGGGCCGGAAGAAGTGGTCGAGACCCAAGTAGGAGTGCACAGCACGCCGATGAAAGTGGGCGGGACCCAACTGGGAGTCCACAGAGCGCCGGGAACTGTGGACGGGACCCAAGAGGGAGTTCACAACGCGCCGGTAAAAGTGGTCGTGGCCCAACTGGGAGTGCGTAGGGGCCGGAAGAAGTGGTCGGGACCCAAGTAAGAGTGCACAGCACGCCGATGAAAGTGGGCGGGACCCAACTGGGAGTCCACAGAGCGCCGGGAACTGTGGACGGGACCCAAGTGAGAGTTCACAACGCGCCGGGAAAAGTGGTCGTGGCCCAACTGGGAGTGCGTAGGGGGCCGGAAGAAGTGGTCGGGACCCAAGTAAGAGTGCACAGCACGCCGATGAAAGTGGGCGGGACCCAACTGGGAGTCCACAGAGCGCCGGGAACTGTGGACGGGACCCAAGTGGGAGTTCACAACGCGCCGGTAAAAGTGGGCGGGACCCAAGTAGGAGTGCACAGCACGCCGATGAAAGTGGGCGGGACCCAACTGGGAGTCCACAGAGCGCCGGGAACTGTGGACGGGACCCAAGTGGAAGTGCACAGCGCGCCGGGAAAAGTGGTTGGTCGTGGCCCAACTGGGAGTGCGTAGGGAGCCGGAAGAAGTGGTCGGGACCCAAGTAAGAGTGCACAGCACGCCGATGAAAGTGGGCGGGACCCAACTGGGAGTCCACAGAGCGCCGGGAACTGTGGACGGGACCCAAGTGGGAGTTCACAACGCGCCGGTAAAAGTGGTCGTGGCCCAACTGGGAGTGCGTAGGGGGCCGGAAGAAGTGGTCGGGACCCAAGTAGGAGTGCACAGCACGCCGATGAAAGTGGGCGGGACCCAACTGGGAGTCCACAGAGCGCCGGGAACTGTGGACGGGACCCAAGTGGGAGTTCACAACGCGCCGGGAAGAGTGGTCGTGGCCCAGATGGGAGTGCGTAGGGGGGCGGAAGAAGTGGTCGGGACCCAAGTAGGAGTCCACAGAGCGCCGGGACCTGTTGACGGGATCCAAATGGAAGTGCACAGCGCGCCGGGAAATGTGGACGGGACCCAAGTGGAAGTGCACAGCGCGCCGGGAAGAAGTGGTCGGGACCTAAGTAAGAGTGCAGAGCACGCCAATGAAAGTGGGCGGGACCCAACTGGGAGTCCACAGAGCGCCGGGAACTGTGGACGGGACCCAAGTGGGAGTTCACAACGCGCCGGGAAAAGTGGTCGTGGCCCAACTGGGAGTGCGTAGGGGGCCGGAAGAAGTGGTCGGGACCCAAGTAAGAGTGCACAGCACGCCGATGAAAGTGGGCGGGACCCAACTGGGAGTCCACAGAGCGCCGGGAACTGTGGACGGGACCCAAGTGGGAGTTCACAACGCGCCGGTAAAAGTGGGCGGGACCCAAGTAGGAGTGCACAGCACGCCGATGAAAGTGGCCGGAATCCAACTAGGAGTGCACAGAGCTCTGGAAATGTGGACGCGACCCAAGTGGAAGTGCACAGCGCGCCGGGAAAAGTGGTCGTGGCCCAACTGGGAGTGCGTAGGGGGCCGGAAGAAGTGGTCGGGACCCAAGTAAGAGTGCACAGCACGCCGATGAAAGTGGGCGGGACCCAACTGGGAGTCCACAGAGCGCCGGGAACTGTGGACGGGACCCAAGAGGGAGTTCACAACGCGCCGGTAAAAGTGGTCGTGGCCCAACTGGGAGTGCGTAGGGGCCGGAAGAAGTGGTCGGGACCCAAGTAGGAGTGCACAGCACGCCGATGAAAGTGGGCGGGACCCAACTGGGAGTCCACAGAGCGCCGGGAACTGTGGACGGGACCCAAGTGGGAGTTCACAACGCGCCGGTAAAAGTGGTCGTGGCCCAACTGGGAGTGCGTAGGGGGGCGGAAGAAGTGGTCGGGACCCAAGTAAGAGTGCACAGCACGCCAATGAAAGTGGGCGGGACCCAACTGGGAGTCCACAGAGCGCCGGGAAATGTGAACGGGACCCAAGTGGGAGTTCACAACGCGCCGGTAAAAGTGGTCGTGGCCCAACTGGGAGTGCGTAGGGGGCCGGAAGAAGTGGTCGGGACCCAAGTAGGAGTGCACAGCACGCCGATGAAAGTGGGCGGGACCCAACTGGGAGTCCACAGAGCGCCGGGAACTGAGGACGGGACCCAAGTGGGAGTTCACAACGCGCCGGTAAAAGTGGTCGTGGCCCAACTGGGAGTGCGTAGGGGGGCCGGAAGAAGTGGTCGGGACCCAAGTAGGAGTGCACAGCACGCCGATGAAAGTGGGCGGGACCCAACTGGGAGTCCACAGAGCGCCGGGAACTGTGGACTGGACCCAAGTGGGAGTTCACAACGCGCCGGTAAAAGTGGTCGTGGCCCAACTGGGAGTGCGTAGGGCGCCGGAAGAAGTGGTCGGGACCCAAGTAAGAGTGCACAGCACGCCGATGAAAGTGGGCGGGACCCAACTGGGAGTCCACAGAGCGCCGGGAACTGTGGACGGGACCCAAGTGGGAGTTCACAACGCGCCGGTAAAAGTGGTCGTGGCCCAACTGGGAGTGCGTAGGGCGCCGGAAGAAGTGGTCGGGACCCAAGTAGGAGTGCACAGCACGCCGATGAAAGTGGACAGGACCCAACTGGGAGTCCACAAAGCGCCGGGAGCTGTGGACGGGACCCAAGTGGGAGTTCACAACGCGCCGGTAAAAGTGGTCGTGGCCCAACTGGGAGTGCGTAGGGGGCCGGAAGAAGTGGGCGGGACCCAAGTAAGAGTGCACAGCACGCCGATGAAAGTGGGCGGGACCCAACTGGGAGTCCGCAGAGCGCCGGGAACTGCGGACGGGACCCAAGAGGGAGTTCACAACGCGCCGGTAAAAGTGGTCGTGGCCCAACTGGGAGTGCGTAGGGGCCGGAAGAAGTGGTCGGGACCCAAGTAAGAGTGCACAGCACGCCGATGAAAGTGGGCGGGACCCAACTGGGAGTCCACAGAGCGCCGGGAACTGTGGACGGGACCCAAGAGGGAGTTCACAACGCGCCGGTAAAAGTGGTCGTGGCCCAACTGGGAGTGCGTAGGGGCCGGAAGAAGTGGTCGGGACCCAAGTAAGAGTGCACAGCACGCCGATGAAAGTGGGCGGGACCCAACTGGGAGTCCACAGAGCTCAAGAAATGTGGACGGGACCCAAGTGGAAGTGCACAGCGCGCCGGGAAAAGTGGTCGTGGCCCAACTGGGAGTGCGTAGGGGCCGGAAAAAGTGGTCGGGACCCAAGTAAGAGTGCACAGCACGCCGATGAAAGTGGACGGGACCCAAGTGGGAGTTCACAACGCGCCGGTAAAAGTGGGCGGGACCCAAGAAGGAGTGCACAGCACGCCGATGAAAGTGGGCGGGGCCCAAGTAGGAGTGCGTAGGGCGCCGGAAGAAGTGGTCGGGACCCAAGTAGAGTGCACAGCACGCCGATGAAAGTGGGCGGGACCCAACTGGGAGTCCACAGAGCGCCGGGAACTGTGGACGGGACCCAAGTGGGAGTTCACAACGCGCCGGTAAAAGTGGTCGTGGCCCAACTGGGAGTGCGTAGGGGCCGGAAGAAGTGGTCGGGACCCAAGTAAGAGTGCACAGCACGCCGATGAAAGTGGGCGGGACCCAACTGGGAGTCCACAGAGCGCCGGGAACTGTGGACGGGACCCAAGTGGGAGTTCACAACGCGCCGGTAAAAGTGGTCGTGGCCCAACTGGGAGTGCGTAGGGGCCGGAAGAAGTGGGCGGGACCCAAGGAGGAGTGCACAGCACGCCGATGAAAGTGGGCGGGACCCAACTGGGAGTCCACAGAGGGCGGGGAACTGTGGACGGGACCCAAGTGAGAGTTCACAACGCGCCGAGAAAAGTGGACGTGGCCCAACTGGGAGTGCGTAGGGGCCGGAAGAAGTGGTCGGGACCCAAGTAAGAGGGCACAGCACGCCAATGAAAGTGGGCGGGACAAAACTGGGAGTCCACAGAACGCCGGGAACTGTGGACGGGACCCAAATGGGAGTTCACAACGCGCCGGTAAAAGTGGTCGTGGCCCAACTGGGAGTGCGTAGGGGGCCGGAGGAAGTGGTCGGGAGCCAAGTAAGAGTGCACAGCACGCCGATGAAAGTGGGCGGGACCCAACTGGGAGTCCGCAGAGCGCCGGGAACTGCGGACGGGACCCAAGAGGGAGTTCACAACGCGCCGGTAAAAGTGGTCGTGGCCCAACTGGGAGTGCGTAGGGGCCGGAAGAAGTGGTCGGGACCCAAGTAAGAGTGCACAGCACGCCGATGAAAGTGGGCGGGACCCAACTGGGAGTCCACAGAGCGCCGGGAACTGTGGACGGGACCCAAGAGGGAGTTCACAACGCGCCGGTAAAAGTGGTCGTGGCCCAACTGGGAGTGCGGAGGGGCCGGAAGAAGTGGTCGGGACCCAAGTAAGAGTGCACAGCACGCCGATGAAAGTGGGCGGGACCCAACTGGGAGTCCACAGAGCGCCGGGAACTGTGGACTGGACCCAAGTGGGAGTTCACAACGCGCCGCTAAAAGTGGTCGTGGCCCAACTGGGAGTGCTTAGGGGGCCGGAAGAAGTGGTCGGGACCCAAGTAAGAGTGCACAGCACGCCGATGAAAGTGGGCGGGACCCAACTGGGAGTCCACAGAGCGCCGGGAACTGTGGACGGGACCCAAGTGGGAGTTCACAACGCGCCGGTAAAAGTGGTCGTGGCCCAACTGGGAGTGCGTAGGGCCGGAAGAAGTGGTCGGGACCCAAGTAAGAGTGCACAGCACGCCGATGAAAGTGGGCGGGACCCAACTGGGAGTCCACAGAGCGCCGGGAACTGTGGACGGGACCCAAGTGGGAGTTCACAACGCGCCGGTAAAAGTGGTCGTGGCCCAACTGGGAGTGCGTAGGGGCCGGAAGAAGTGGTCGGGACCCAAGTAAGAGTGCACAGCACGCCGATGAAAGTGGGCGGGACCCAACTGGGAGTCCACAGAGCGCCGGGAACTGTGGACGGGACCCAAGTGGGAGTTCACAACGCGCCGGTAAAAGTGGTCGTGGCCCAACTGGGAGTGCGTAGGGGGCCGGAAGAAGTGGTCGGGACCCAAGTAGGAGTGCACAGCACGCCGATGAAAGTGGGCGGGACCCAACTGGGAGTCCACAGAGCGCCGGGAACTGTGGACGGGACCCAAGTGGGAGGTCACAACGCTCCGGGAAAAGCGGCCGTGGCCCAACTGGGAGTGCGTAGGGAGCCGGAAGAAGTGGTCGGGACCCAAGTAAGAGTGCACAGCACGCCGATGAAAGTGGGCGGGACCCAACTGGGAGTCCACAGAGCGCCGGGAACTGTGGACGGGACCCAAGAGGGAGTTCACAACGCGCCGGTAAAAGTGGTCGTGGCCCAACTGGGAGTGCGTAGGGGCCGGAAGAAGTGGTCGGGACCCAAGTAAGAGTGCACAGCACGCCAATGAAAGTGGGCGGGACCCAACTGGGAGTCCACAGAGCGCCGGGAACTGTGGACGGGACCCAAGTGGGAGTTCACAACGCGCCGGTAAAAGTGGTCGTGGCCCAACTGGGAGTGCGTAGGGGGGCGGAAGAAGTGGTCGGGACCCAAGTAAGAGTGCACAGCACGCCAATGAAAGTGGGCGGGACCCAACTGGGAGTCCACAGAGCGCCGGGAACTGTGGACGGGACCCAAGTGGGAGTTCACAACGCGCCGGTAAAAGTGGTCGTGGCCCAACTGGGAGTGCGTAGGGGGGCGGAAGAAGTGGTCGGGACCCAAGTAAGAGTGCACAGCACGCCAATGAAAGTGGGCGGGACCCAACTGGGAGTCCACAGAGCGCCGGGAAATGTGAACGGGACCCAAGTGGAAGTGCACAGCGCGCTGGGAAAAGTGGTCGTGGCCCAACTGGGAGTGCGTAGGGGGCCGGAAGAAGTGGTCGGGACCCAAGTAGGAGTGCACAGCACGCCGATGAAAGTGGGCGGGACCCAACTGGGAGTCCACAGAGCGCCGGGAACTGTGGACGGGACCCAAGTGGGAGTTCACAACGCGCCGGTAAAAGTGGTCGTGGCCCAACTGGGAGTGCGTAGGGGGCCGGAAGAAGTGGTCGGGACCCAAGTAAGAGTGCACAGCACGCCGATGAAAGTGGGCGGGACCCAACTGGGAGTCCACAGAGCGCCGGGAACTGTGGACGGGACCCAAGTGAGAGTTCACAACGCGCCGGGAAAAGTGGTCGTGGCCCAACTGGGAGTGCGTAGGGGCCGGAAGAAGTGGTCGGGACCCAAGTAAGAGTGCACAGCACGCCAATGAAAGTGGGCGGGACCCAACTGGGAGTCCACAGAGCGCCGGGAACTGTGGACGGGACCCAAGTGGGAGTTCACAACGCGCCGGTAAAAGTGGTCGTGGCCCAACTGGGAGTGCGTAGGGGGCCGGAAGAAGTGGTCGGGACCCAAGTAAGAGTGCACAGCACGCCGATGAAAGTGGGCGGGACCCAACTGGGAGTCCACAGAGCGCCGGGAACTGTGGACGGGACCCAAGAGGGAGTTCACAACGCGCCGGTAAAAGTGGTCGTGGCCCAACTGGGAGTGCGTAGGGGCCGGAAGAAGTGGTCGGGACCCAAGTAAGAGTGCACAGCACGCCGATGAAAGTGGGCGGGACCCAACTGGGAGTCCACAGAGCGCCGGGAACTGTGGACGGGACCCAAGTGGGAGTTCACAACGCGCCGGTAAAAGTGGTCGTGGCCCAACTGGGAGTGCGTAGGGGCCGGAAGAAGTGGTCGGGACCCAAGTAAGAGTGCACAGCACGCCGATGAAAGTGGGCGGGACCCAACTGGGAGTCCACAGAGCGCCGGGAACTGTGGACGGGACCCAAGTGGGAGTTCACAACGCGCCGGTAAAAGTGGTCGTGGCCCAACTGGGAGTGCGTAGGGGCCGGAAGAAGTGGTCGGGACCCAAGTAAGAGTGCACAGCACGCCGATGAAAGTGGGCGGCACCCAACTGGGAGTCCACAGAGCGCCGGGAACTGTGGACGGGACCCAAGTGGGAGTTCACAACGCGCCGGTAAAAGTGGTCGTGGCCCAACTGGGAGTGCGTAGGGGCCGGAAGAAGTGGTCGGGACCCAAGTAAGAGTGCACAGCACGCCGATGAAAGTGGGCGGGACTCAACTGGGAGTCCACAGAGCGCCGGGAACTGTGGACGGGACCCAAGTGGGAGTTCACAACGCGCCGGCAAAAGTGGTCGTGGCCCAACTGGGAGTGCGTAGGCGCGGAAGAAGTGGTCGGGACCCAAGTAAGAGTGCACAGCACGCCGATGAAAGTGGGCGGGACCCAACTGGGAGTCCACAGAGCGCCGGGAACTGTGGACGGGACCCAAGAGGAGTTCACAACGCGCCGGTAAAAGTGGTCGTGGCCCAACTGGGAGTGCGTAGGGGGGCGGAAGAAGTGGTCGGGACCCAAGTAAGAGTGCACAGCGCGCCGGTAAAAGTGGGCGGGACCGACCTGGGAGTAAAAAGAGCGCCGGGAAAAGTGGACGGGACCCGAGTGGGAATGCACAGCGCTCCGGAAAAAAGTGGTCGTGGCCCAAATGGGAGTGCGTAGGGGGCCGGAGAAAGTGGTCGAGACCCAAGTAGGAGTGCACAGCACGCCAATGAAAGTGGGCGGGACCCAACTGGGAGTCCACAGAGCGCCGGGAACTGTGGACGGGACCCAAGTGGGAGTTCACAACGCGCCGGTAAAAGTGGTCGGGCCCAACTGGGAGTGCGTACGGAAGAAGTGGTCGGGACCCAAGTAAGAGTGCACAGCACGCCGATGAAAGTGGGCGGGACCCAACTAGAGTGCACAGAGCGCCGGAAATGTGGACGGGACCCAAGTGGAAGTGCACAGCGCCGGGAAAAGTGGTCGTGGCCCAACTGGGAGTGCTTAGGGGGCCGGAAGAAGTGGTCGGGACCCAAGTAAGAGTGCACAGCACGCCGATGAAAGTGGGCGGGACCCAACTGGGAGTCCACAGAGCGCCGGGGACTGTGGACGGGACCCAAGTGGGAGTTCACAACGCGCCGGTAAAAGTGGTCGTGGCCCAACTGGGAGTGCGTAGGGGCCGGAAGAAGTGGTCGGGACCCAAGTAAGAGTGCACAGCACGCCGATGAAAGTGGGCGGGACCCAACTGGGAGTCCACAGAGCGCCGGGAACTGTGGACGGGACCCAAGAGGGAGTTCACAACGCGCCGGTAAAAGTGGTCGTGGCCCAACTGGGAGTGCGTAGGGGCCGGAAGAAGTGGTCGGGACCCAAGTAAGAGTGCACAGCACGCCGATGAAAGTGGTCGGGACCCAACTGGGAGTCCACAGAGCGCCGGGAACTGTGGACGGGACCAAAGTGGGAGTTCACAACGCGCCGGTAAAAGTGGTCGTGGCCCAACTGGGAGTGCGTAGGGGCCGGAAGAAGTGGTCGGGACCCAAGTAAGAGTGCACAGCACGCCGATGAAAGTGGGCGGGACCCAACTGGGAGTCCACAGAGCGCCGGGAACTGTGGACGGGACCCAAGTGGGAGTTCACAACGCGCCGGTAAAAGTGGTCGTGGCCCAACTGGGAGTGCGTAGGGGCCGGAAGAAGTGGTCGGGACCCAAGTAAGAGTGCACAGCACGCCGATGAAAGTGGGCGGGACCCAACTGGGAGTCCACAGAGCGCCGGGAACTGTGGACGGGACCCAAGAGGAGTTCACAACGCGCCGGTAAAAGTGGTCGTGGCCCAACTGGGAGTGCGTAGGGGCCGGAAGAAGTGGTCGGGACCCAAGTAAGAGTGCACAGCACGCCGATGAAAGTGGGCGGGACCCAACTGGGAGTCCACAGAGCGCCGGGAACTGTGGACGGGACCCAAGTGAGAGTTCACAACGCGCCGGGAAAAGTGGTCGTGGCCCAACTGGGAGTGCGTAGGGGCCGGAAGAAGTGGTCGGGACCCAAGTAAGAGTGCACAGCACGCCGATGAAAGTGGGCGGGACCCAACTGGGAGTCCACAGAGCGCCGGGAACTGTGGACGGGACCCAAGAGGGAGTTCACAACGCGCCGGTAAAAGTGGTCGTGGCCCAACTGGGAGTGCGTAGGGGCCGGAAGAAGTGGTCGGGACCCAAGTAAGAGTGCACAGCACGCCGATGAAAGTGAGTGGGACCCAACTGGGAGTCCACAGAGCGCCGGGAACTGTGGACGGGACCCAAGTGGGAGTTCACAACGCGCCGGTAAAAGTGGTCGTGGCCCAACTGGGAGTGCGTAGGAGGCGGAAGAAGTGGTCGGGACCCAAGTAAGAGTGCACAGCACGCCAATGAAAGTGGGCGGGACCCAACTGGGAGTCCACAGAGCGCCGGGAACTGTGGACGGGACCCAAGTGGAAGTTCACAACGCGCCGGGAAAAGTGGTCGTGGCCCAACTGGGAGTGCGTAGGGGCCGGAAGAAGTGGTCGGGACCCAAGTAAGAGTGCACAGCACGCCGAGGAAAGTGGGCGGGACCCAAGTGGGAGGCCACAGAGCGCCGGGAACTGTGGACGGGACCCAAGAGGGAGTTCACAACGCGCCGGTAAAAGTGGTCGTGGCCCAACTGGGAGTGCGTAGGGGCCGGAAGAAGTGGTTGGGACCCAAGTAAGAGTGCAGAGCACGCCGCCGAAAGGGGGCGGGACCCAACTGCGAGTCCACAGAGCGCCGGGAACTGTGGACGGGACCCAAGTGGGAGTTCACAACGCGCCGGTAAAAGTGGTCGTGGCCCAACTGGGAGTGCGTAGGGGCCGGAAGAAGTGGTCGGGACCCAAGTAAGAGTGCACAGCACGCCGATGAAAGTGGGCGGGACCCAACTAGGAGTCCACAGAGCGCCGGGAACTGTGGACGGGACCCAAGAGGGAGTTCACAACGCGCCGGTAAAAGTGGTTGTGACCCAACTGGGAGTGCGTAGGGGCCGGAAGAAGTGGTCGGGACCCAAGTAAGAGTGCACAGCACGCCGATGAAAGTGGGCGGGACCCAACTGGGAGTCCACAGAGCGCCGGGAACTGTGGACGGGACCCAAGAGGGAGTTCACAACGCGCCGGTAAAAGTGGTCGTGGCCCAACTGGGAGTGCGTAGGGGCCGGAAGAAGTGGTCGGGACCCAAGTAAGAGTGCACAGCACGCCGATGAAAGTGGGCGGGACCCAACTGGGAGTCCACAGAGCGCCGGGAACTGTGGACGGGACCCAAGTGGGAATTCACAACGCGCCGGTAAAAGTGGTCGTGGCCCAACTGGGAGTGCGTAGGGGCCGGAAGAAGTGGTCGGGACCCAAGTAAGAGTGCACAGCACGCCGATGAAAGTGGGCGGGACCCAACTGGGAGTCCACAGAGCGCCGGGAACTGTGGACGGGACCCAAGAGGGAGTTCACAACGCGCCGGTAAAAGTGGTCGTGGCCCAACTGGGAGTGCGTAGGGGCCGGAAGAAGTGGTCGGGACCCAAGTAAGAGTGCACAGCACGCCGATGAAAGTGGGCGGGACCCAACTGGGAGTCCACAGAGCGCCGGGAACTGTGGACGGGACCCAAGTGTGAATTCACAACGCGCCGGTAAAAGTGGTTGTGACCCAACTGGGAGTGCGTAGGGGCCGGAAGAAGTGGTCGGGACCCAAGTAAGAGTGCACAGCACGCCGATGAAAGTGGCTGGAATCCAACTAGGAGTGCACAGAGCTCTGGAAATGTGGACGGGACCCAAGAGGGAGTTCACAACGCGCCGGTAAAAGTGGCCGTGGCCCAACTGGGAGTGCGTAGGGGCCGGAAGAAGTGGTCGGGACCCAAGTAAGAGTGCACAGCACGCCGATGAAAGTGGGCGGGACCCAACTGGGAGTCCACAGAGCGCCGGGAGATGTGAACGGGACCCAAGTGGAGTTCACAACGCGCCGGCAAAAGTGGTTGTGACCCAACTGGGAGTGCGTAGGGGCCGGAAGAAGTGGTCGGGACCCAAGTAAGAGTGCACAGCACGCCGATGAAAGTGGGCGGGACCCAACTGGGAGTCCACAGAGCGCCGGGAACTGTGGACGGGACCCAAGTGAGAGTTCACAACGCGCCGGTAAAAGTGGTCGTGGCCCAACTGGGAGTGCGTAGGGGCCGGAAGAAGTGGTCGGGACCCAAGTAAGAGTGCACAGCACGCCGATGAAAGTGGGCGGGACCCAACTGGGAGTCCACAGAGCGCCGGGAACTGTGGACGGGACCCAAGTGTGAATTCACAACGCGCCGGTAAAAGTGGTCGTGGCCCAACTGGGAGTGCGTAGGGGCCGGAAGAAGTGGTCGGGACCCAAGTAAGAGGGCACAGCACGCCGATGAAAGTGGGCGGGACCCAACTGGGGGTCCACAGAGCGGCGGGAACTGTGGACGGGACCCAAGAGGAGTTCACAACGCGCCGGTAAAAGTGGTCGTGGCCCAACTGGGAGTGCGTAGGGGCCGGAAGAAGTGGTCGGGACCCAAGTAAGAGTGCACAGCACGCCGATGAAACTGGGCGGGACCCAACTGGGAGTCCACAGAGCGCCGGGAACTGTGGACGGGACCCAAGTGGGAGTTCACAACGCGCCGGTAAAAGTGGTCGTGGCCCAACTGGGAGTGCGTAGGGAGCCGGAAGAAGTGGTCGGGACCCAAGTAAGAGTGCACAGCACGCCGATGAAAGTGGGCGGGACCCAACTGGGAGTCCACAGAGCGCCGGGAACTGTGGACGGGACCCAAGTAGGAGTTCACAACGCTCCGGTAAAAGTGGTCGTGGCCCAACTGGGAGTGCGTAGGGGCCGGAAGAAGTGGTCGGGACCCAAGTAAGAGTGCACAGCACGCCGATGAAAGTGGGCGGGACCCAACTGGGAGTCCACAGAGCGCCGGGAACTGTGGACGGGACCCAAGTGGGAGTTCACAACGCGCCGGTAAAAGTGGTCGTGGCCCAACTGGGAGTGCGTAGGGGCCGGAAGAAGTGGTCGGGACCCAAGTAAGAGTGCACAGCACGCCGATGAAAGTGGGCGGGACCCAACTGGGAGTCCACAGAGCGCCGGGAACTGTGGACGGGACCCAAGTGGGAGTTCACAACGCGCCGGTAAAAGTGGTCGTGGCCCAACTGGGAGTGCGTAGGGGCCGGAAGAAGTGGTCGGGACCCAAGTAAGAGTGCACAGCACGCCGATGAAAGTGGGCGGGACCCAACTGGGAGTCCACAGAGCGCCGGGAACTGTGGACGGGACCCAAGTGGGAGTTCACAACGCGCCGGTAAAAGTGGTCGTGGCCCAACTGGGAGTGCGTAGGGGCCGGAAGAAGTGGTCGGGACCCAAGTAGAGTGCACAGCACGCCGATGAAAGTGGGCGGGACCCAACTAGGAGTCCACAGAGCGCCGGGAACTGTGGACGGGACCCAAGTGTGAATTCACAACGCGCCGGTAAAAGTGGTTGTGACCCAACTGGGAGTGCGTAGGGGCCGGAAGAAGTGGTCGGGACCCAAGTAAGAGTGCACAGCACGCCGATGAAAGTGGGCGGGACCCAACTGGGAGTCCACAGAGCGCCGGGAACTGTGGACGGGACCCAAGAGGGAGTTCACAACGCGCCGGTAAAAGTGGTCGTGGCCCAACTGGGAGTGCGTAGGGGCCGGAAGAAGTGGTCGGGACCCAAGTAAGAGTGCACAGCACGCCGATGAAAGTGGGCGGGACCCAACTGGGAGTCCACAGAGCGCCGGGAACTGTGGACGGGACCCAAGAGGGAGTTCACAACGCGCCGGTAAAAGTGGTTGTGACCCAACTGGGAGTGCGTAGGGGCCGGAAGAAGTGGTCGGGACCCAAGTAAGAGTGCACAGCACGCCGATGAAAGTGGGCGGGACCCAACTGGGAGTCCACAGAGCGCCGGGAACTGTGGACGGGACCCAAGAGGGAGTTCACAACGCGCCGGTAAAAGTGGTCGTGGCCCAACTGGGAGTGCGTGGGGGCCGGAAGAAGTGGTCGGGACCCAAGTAAGAGTGCACAGCACGCCGATGAAAGTGGGCGGGACCCAACTGGGAGTCCACAGAGCGCCGGGAACTGTGGACGGGACCCAAGAGGGAGTTCACAACGCGCCGGTAAAAGTGGTCGTGGCCCAACTGGGAGTGCTTAGGGGGGCGGAAGAAGTGGTCGGGACCCAAGTAAGAGTGCACAGCACGCCGATGAAAGTGGGCGGGACCCAACTGGGAGTCCACAGAGCGCCGGGAACTGTGGACGGGACCCAAGAGGGAGTTCACAACGCGCCGGTAAAAGTGGTCGTGGCCCAACTGGGAGTGCGTAGGGGCCGGAAGAAGTGGTCGGGGCCCAGGTAAGAGTGCACAGCACGCCGATGAAAGTGGGCGGGACCCAACTGGGAGTCCACAGAGCGCCGGGAACTGTGGACGGGACCCAAGTGGGAGTTCACAACGCGCCGGTAAAAGTGGTCGTGGCCCAACTGGGAGTGCGTAGGGGCCGGAAGAAGTGGTCGGGACCCAAGTAAGAGTGCACAGCACGCCGATGAAAGTGGGCGGGACCCAACTGGGAGTCCACAGAGCGCCGGGAACTGTGGACGGGACCCAAGTGGGAGTTCACAACGCGCCGGTAAAAGTGGTCGTGGCCCAACTGGGAGTGCGTAGGGGCCGGAAGAAGTGGTCGGGACCCAAGTAAGAGTGCACAGCACGCCGATGAAAGTGGGCGGGACCCAACTGGGAGTCCACAGAGCGCCGGGAACTGTGGACGGGACCCAAGAGGAGTTCACAACGCGCCGGTAAAAGTGGTCGTGGCCCAACTGGGAGTGCGTAGGGGCCGGAAGAAGTGGTCGGGACCCAAGTAAGAGTGCACAGCACGCCGATGAAAGTGGGCGGGACCCAACTGGGAGTCCACAGAGCGCCGGGAACTGTGGACGGGACCCAAGAGGAGTTCACAACGCGCCGGTAAAAGTGGTCGTGGCCCAACTGGGAGTGCGTAGGGGCCGGAAGAAGTGGTCGGGACCCAAGTAAGAGTGCACAGCACGCCGATGAAAGTGGGCGGGACCCAACTGGGAGTCCACAGAGCGCCGGGAACTGTGGACGGGACCCAAGTGTGAATTCACAACGCGCCGGTAAAAGTGGTTGTGACCCAACTGGGAGTGCGTAGGGGCCGGAAGAAGTGGTCGGGACCCAAGTAAGAGTGCACAGCACGCCGATGAAAGTGGGCGGGACCCAACTGGGAGTCCACAGAGCGCCGGGAACTGTGGACGGGACCCAAGTGGGAGTTCACAACGCGCCGGTAAAAGTGGTCGTGGCCCAACTGGGAGTGCGTAGGGGGGCGGAAGAAGTGGTCGGGACCCAAGTAAGAGTGCACAGCACGCCAATGAAAGTGGGCGGGACCCAACTGGGAGTCCACAGAGCGCCGGGAACTGTGGACGGGACCCAAGTGGGAGTTCACAACGCGCCGGTAAAAGTGGTCGTGGCCCAACTGGGAGTGCGTAGGGGGGCGGAAGAAGTGGTCGGGACCCAAGTAAGAGTGCACAGCACGCCAATGAAAGTGGGCGGGACCCAACTGGGAGTCCACAGAGCGCCGGGAACTGTGGACGGGACCCAAGTGGGAGTTCACAACGCGCCGGTAAAAGTGGTCGTGGCCCAACTGGGAGTGCGTAGGGAGCCGGAAGAAGTGGTCGGGACCCAAGTAAGAGTGCACAGCACGCCGATGAAAGTGGGCGGGACCCAACTGGGAGTCCACAGAGCGCCGGGAACTGTGGACGGGACCCAAGAGGGAGTTCACAACGCGCTGGGAAAAGTGGTCGTGGCCCAACTGGGAGTGCGTAGGGGGCCGGAAGAAGTGGTCGGGACCCAAGTAAGAGTGCACAGCACGCCGATGAAAGTGGGCGGGACCCAACTGGGAGTCCACAGAGCGCCGGGAACTGTGGACGGGACCCAAGGAGTTCACAACGCGCCGGTAAAAGTGGTCGGGGCCCAGCTGGGAGGGCGTAGGGGCCGGAAGAAGTGGTCGGGACCCAAGTAAGAGTGCACAGCACGCCGATGAAAGTGGGCGGGACCCAACTGGGAGTCCACAGAGCGCCGGGAACTGTGGACGGGACCCAAGAGGGAGTTCACAACGCGCCGGTAAAAGTGGTCGTGGCCCAACTGGGAGTGCGTAGGGGCCGGAAGAAGTGGTCGGGACCCAAGTAAGAGTGCACAGCACGCCGATGAAAGTGGGCGGGACCCAACTGGGAGTCCACAGAGCGCCGGGAACTGTGGACGGGACCAAAGTGGGAGTTCACAACGCGCCGGTAAAAGTGGTCGTGGCCCAACTGGGAGTGGGTAGGGGGGGGGGGCGGAAGAAGTGGTCGGGACCCAAGTAAGAGTGGACAGCACGCCAATGAAAATGGGGGGGACCCAACTGGGAGTCCACAGAGCGCCGGGAACTGTGGACGGGACCCAAGTGGGAGTGCACAACGCGCCGGGAAAAGTGGTCGTGGCCCAACTGGGAGTGCGTAGGGCCGGAAGAAGTGGTCGGGACCCAAGTAAGAGTGCACAGCACGCCAATGAAAGTGGGCGGGACCCAACTGGGAGTCCACAGAGCGCCGGGAACTGTGGAAGGGACCAAAGTGAGAGTTCACAACGCGCCGGTAAAAGGGGTCGTGGCCCAACTGGGAGTGCGTAGGGAGCCGGAAGAAGTGGTCGGGACTTAAGTAAGAGTGCACAGCACGCCAATGAAAGTGGGCGGGACCCAACTAGGAGTCCACAGAGCGCCGGGAACTGTGGACGGGACCCAAGTGGAAGTGCACAGCGCGCCGGGAAAAGTGGTTGGTCGTGGCCCAACTGGGAGTGCGTAGGGGGCCGGAAGAAGTGGTCGGGACCCAAGTAAGAGTGCACAGCACGCCGATGAAAGTGGGCGGGACCCAACTGGGAGTCCACAGAGCGCCGGGAACTGTGGACGGGACTCAAGTAGGAGTTCACAACGCTCCGGTAAAAGTGGGCGGGACCCAAGTAGGAGTGCACAGCACGCCGATGAAAGTGGCCGGAATCCAACTGGGAGTGCCCAGAGCTCTGGAAATGTGGACGGGACCCAAGTGGAAGTGCACAGCGCGCTGGGAAAAGTGGTCGTGGCCCAACTGGGAGTGCGTAGGGGGCCGGAAGAAGTGGTCGGGACCCAAGTAGGAGTGCACAGCACGCCGATGAAAGTGGGCGGGACCCAACTGGGAGTCCACAGAGCGCCGGGAACTGTGGACGGGACTCAAGTAGGAGTTCACAACGCTCCGGTAAAAGTGGTCGTGGCCCAACTGGGAGTGCGTAGGGGGCCGGAAGAAGTGGTCGGGACCCAAGTAAGGGTGCACAGCACGCCAATGAAAGTGGGCGGGACCCAACTGGGAGTCCCCAGAGCGCCGGGAACTGTGGACGGGACCCAAGTGGGAGTTCACAACGCGCCGGTAAAAGTGGTCGTGGCCCAACTGGGAGTGCGTAGGGAGCCGGAAGAAGTGGTCGGGACCCAAGTAGGAGTGCACAGCACGCCGATGAAAGTGGGCGGGACCCAACTGGGAGTCCACAGAGCGCCGGGAACTGTGGACGGGACCCAAGTGGGAGTTCACAACGCGCCGGTAAAAGTGGTCGTGGCCCAACTGGGAGTGCGTAGGGGCCGGAAGAAGTGGTCGGGCCCCAAGTAGGAGTGCACAGCACGCCGATGAAAGTGGGCGGGACCCAACTGGGAGTCCACAGAGCGCCGGGAACTGTGGACGGGACCAAAGTGGGAGTTCACAACGCGCCGGTAAAGTGGTCGTGGCCCAACTGGGAGTGCGTAGGGGGCCGGAAGAAGTGGTCGGGACCCAAGTAAGAGTGCACAGCACGCCGATGAAAGTGGGCGGGACCCAACTGGGAGTCCACAGAGCGCCGGGAACTGTGGACGGGACCCAAGTGGGAGTTCACAACGCGCCGGTAAAAGTGGTCGTGGCCCAACTGGGAGTGCGTAGGGCGCCGGAAGAAGTGGTCGGGACCCAAGTAAGAGTGCACAGCACGCCGATGAAAGTGGGCGGGACCCAACTGGGAGTCCACAGAGCGCCGGGAACTGTGGACGGGACCCAAGTGGGAGTTCACAACGCGCCGGTAAAAGTGGTCGTGGCCCAACTGGGAGTGCGTAGGGGCGGAAGAAGTGGTCGGGACCCAAGTAAGAGTGCACAGCACGCCGATGAAAGTGGGCGGGACCCAACTGGGAGTCCACAGAGCGCCGGGAACTGTGGACGGGACCCAAGTGGGAGTTCACAACGCGCCGGTAAAAGTGGTCGTGGCCCAACTGGGAGTGCGTAGGGGCCGGAAGAAGTGGTCGGGACCCAAGTAAGAGTGCACAGCACGCCGATGAAAGTGGGCGGGACCCAACTGGGAGTCCACAGAGCGCCGGGAACTGTGGACGGGACCCAAGTGGGAGTTCACAACGCGCCGGTAAAAGTGGTCGTGGCCCAACTGGGAGTGCGTAGGGGCCGGAAGAAGTGGTCGGGACCCAAGTAAGAGTGCACAGCACGCCGATGAAAGTGGGCGGGACCCAACTGGGAGTCCACAGAGCGCCGGGAACTGTGGACGGGACCCAAGTGGGAGTTCACAACGCGCCGGTAAAAGTGGTCGTGGCCCAACTGGGAGTGCGTAGGGGCCGGAAGAAGTGGTCGGGACCCAAGTAGAGTGCACAGCACGCCAATGAAAGTGGGCGGGACCCAACTGGGAGTCCACAGAGCGCCGGGAACTGTGGACGGGACCCAAGTGGGAGTTCACAACGCGCCGGTAAAAGTGGTCGTGGCCCAACTGGGAGTGCGTAGGGGCCGGAAGAAGTGGTCGGGACCCAAGTAAGAGTGCACAGCACGCCGATGAAAGTGGGCGGGACCCAACTGGGAGTCCACAGAGCGCCGGGAACTGTGGACGGGACCCAAGTGGGAGTTCACAACGCGCCGGTAAAAGTGGTCGTGGCCCAACTGGGAGTGCGTAGGGCCGGAAGAAGTGGTCGGGACCCAAGTAAGAGTGCACAGCACGCCAATGAAAGTGGGCGGGACCCAACTAGGAGTCCACAGAGCGCCGGGAACTGTGGACGGGACCCAAGTGAGAGTTCACAACGCGCCGGTAAAAGTGGTCGTGGCCCAACTGGGAGTGCGTAGGGAGCCGGAAGAAGTGGTCGGGACCCAAGTAAGAGTGCACAGCACGCCGATGAAAGTGGGCGGGACCCAACTGGGAGTCCACAGAGCGCCGGGAACTGTGGACGGGACCCAAGAGGGAGTTCACAACGCGCCGGTAAAAGTGGTCGTGGCCCAACTGGGAGTGCGTAGGGGCCGGAAGAAGTGGTCGGGACCCAAGTAGGAGTGCACAGCACGCCGATGAAAGTGGGCGGGACCCAACTGGGAGTCCACAGAGCGCCGGGAACTGTGGACGGGACTCAAGTGGGAGTTCACAACGCGCCGGTAAAAGTGGTCGTGGCCCAACTGGGAGTGCGTAGGGGCCGGAAGAAGTGGTCGGGACCCAAGTAAGAGTGCACAGCACGCCGATGAAAGTGGGCGGGACCCAACTGGGAGTCCACAGAGCGCCGGGAACTGTGGACGGGACCCAAGTGGAGTTCACAACGCGCCGGTAAAAGTGGTCGTGGCCCAACTGGGAGTGCGTAGGGGGGCCGGAAGAAGTGGTCGAAACCCAAGTAGGAGTGCACAGCACGCCGATGAAAGTGGGCGGGACCCAACTGGGAGTCCACAGAGCGCCGGGAACTGTGGACGGGACCCAAGTGGGAGTTCACAACGCGCCGGTAAAAGTGGTCGTGGCCCAACTGGGAGTGCGTAGGGGGCCGGAAGAAGTGGTCGGGACCCAAGTAAGAGTGCACAGCACGCCAATGAAAGTGGGCGGGACCCAACTGGGAGTCCACAGAGCGCCGGGAACTGTGGACGGGACCAAAGTGGGAGTTCACAACGCGCCGGTAAAAGTGGTCGTGGCCCAACTGGGAGTGCGTAGGGGGCCGGAAGAAGTGGTCGGGACCCAAGTAGGAGTGCACAGCACGCCGATGAAAGTGGGCGGGACCCAACTGGGAGTCCACAGAGCGCCGGGAACTGAGGACGGGACTCAAGTGGGAGTTCACAACGCGCCGGTAAAAGTGGTCGTGGCCCAACTGGGAGTGCGTAGGGGGGCCGGAAGAAGTGGTCGGGACCCACGTAGGAGTGCACAGCACGCCGATGAAAGTGGGCGGGACCCAACTGGAAGTCCACAGAGCGCCGGGAACTGTGGACTGGACCCAAGTGGGAGTTCACAATGCGCCGGTAAAAGTGGTCGTGGCCCAACTGGGAGTGCGTAGGGGGCCGGAAGAAGTGGTCGGGACCCAACTGGGAGTCCACAGAGCGCCGGGAACTGTGGACTGGACCCAAGTGGGAGTTCACAACGCGCCGGTAAAAGTGGTCGTGGCCCAACTGGGAGTGCGTAGGGGGCCGGAAGAAGTGGTCGGGACCCAAGTAAGAGTGCACAGCACGCCAATGAAAGTGGGCGGGACCCAACTAGGAGTCCACAGAGCGCCGGGAACTGTGGACGGGACCCAAGTGAGAGTTCACAACGCGCCGGTAAAAGTGGTCGTGGCCCAACTGGGAGTGCGTAGGGGGGCGGAAGAAGTGGTCGGGACCCAAGTAAGAGTGCACAGCACGCCAATGAAAGTGGGCGGGACCCAACTGGGAGTCCACAGAGCGCCGGGAACTGTGGACGGGACCCAAGTGAGAGTTCACAACGCGCCGGTAAAAGTGGTCGTGGCCCAACTGGGAGTGCGTAGGGGCCGGAAGAAGTGGTCGGGACCCAAGTAAGAGTGCACAGCACGCCAATGAAAGTGGGCGGGACCCAACTAGGAATCCACAGAGCGCCGGGAACTGTGGACGGGACCAAAGTGGGAGTTCACAACGCGCCGGTAAAAGTGGTCGTGGCCCAACTGGGAGTGCGTAGGGGGGGCGGAAGAAGTGGTCGGGACCCAAGTAAGAGTGCACAGCACGCCAATGAAAGTGGGCGGGACCCAACTAGGAGTCCACAGAGCGCCGGGAACTGTGGACGGGACCCAAGAGGGAGTTCACAACGCGCCGGTAAAAGTGGTCGTGGCCCAACTGGGAGTGCGTAGGGGCCGGAAGAAGTGGTCGGGACCCAAGTAAGAGTGCACAGCACGCCAATGAAAGTGGGCGGGACCCAACTAGGAGTCCACAGAGCGCCGGGAACTGTGGACGGGACCCAAGTGAGAGTTCACAACGCGCCGGTAAAAGTGGTCGTGGCCCAACTGGGAGTGCGTAGGGGGGCGGAAGAAGTGGTCGGGACCCAAGTAAGAGTGCACAGCACGCCAATGAAAGTGGGCGGGACCCAACTGGGAGTCCACAGAGCGCCGGGAACTGTGGACGGGACCCAAGTGGGAGTTCACAACGCGCCGGTAAAAGTGGTCGTGGCCCAACTGGGAGTGCGTAGGGGGCCGGAAGAAGTGGTCGGGACCCAAGTAGGAGTGCACAGCACGCCGATGAAAGTGGGCGGGACCCAACTGGGAGTCCACAGAGCGCCGGGAACTGTGGACGGGACTCAAGTAGGAGTTCACAACGCTCCGGTAAAAGTGGGCGGGACCCAAGTAGGAGTGCACAGCACGCCGATGAAAGGGGCCGGAATCCAACTAGGAGTGCACAGAGCTCAAGAAATGTGGACGGGACCCAAGTGGAAGTGCACAGCGCGCCGGGAAAAGTGGTTGGTCGTGGCCCAACTGGGAGTGCGTAGGGAGCCGGAAGAAGTGGTCGGGACCCAAGTAAGAGTGCACAGCACGCCGATGAAAGTGGGCGGGACCCAACTGGGAGTCCACAGAGCGCCGGGAACTGTGGACGGGACCCAAGAGGGAGTTCACAACGCGCCGGTAAAAGTGGTCGTGGCCCAACTGGGAGTGCGTAGGGGGCCGGAAGAAGTGGTCGGGACCCAAGTAAGAGTGCACAGCACGCCGATGAAAGTGAACGGGACCCAACTGGGAGTCCACAGAGCGCCGGGAACTGTGGACGGGACCCAAGAGGGAGTTCACAACGCGCCGGTAAAAGTGGTCGTGGCCCAACTGGGAGTGCGTAGGGGCCGGAAGAAGTGGTCGGGACCCAAGTAAGAGTGCACAGCACGCCGATGAAAGTGGGCGGGACCCAACTGGGAGTCCACAGAGCGCCGGGAACTGTGGACGGGACCCAAGTGGGAATTCACAACGCGCCGGTAAAAGTGGGCGGGACCCAAGTAGGAGTGCACAGCACGCCGATGAAAGTGGCCGGAATCCAACTAGGAGTGCACAGAGCTCTGGAAATGTGGACGCGACCCAATTGGAAGTGCACAGCGCGAAGGAAAAGTGGTCGTGGCCCAACTGGGAGTGCTTAGGGGGCCGGAAGAAGTGGTCGGGACCCAAGTAAGAGTGCACAGCACGCCGATGAAAGTGGGCGGGACCCAACTGGGAGTCCACAGAGCGCCGGGAACTGTGGACGGGACCCAAGTGGGAGTTCACAACGCGCCGGTAAAAGTGGTCGTGGCCCAACTGGGAGTGCGTAGGGGGCCGGAAGAAGTGGTCGGGACCTAAGTAAGAGTGCACAGCACGCCGATGAAAGTGGGCGGGACCCAACTGGGAGTCCACAGAGCGCCGGGAACTCTGGACGGGACCCAAGTGGGAGTTCACAGCGCGCCGGGAAAAGTGGTCGTGGCCCAACTGGGAGTGCGTAGGGGCCGGAAGAAGTGGTCGGGACCCAAGTAGGAGTGCACAGCACGCCGATGAAAGTGGGCGGGACCCAACTGGGAGTCCACAGAGCGCCGGGAACTGTGGACGGGACCCAAGTGGGAGTTCACAACGCGCCGGTAAAAGTGGGCGGGACCCAAGTAGGAGTGCACAGCACGCCGATGAAAGTGGCCGGAATCCAACTAGGAGTGCACAGAGCTCAAGAAATGTGGACGGGACCCAAGTGGAAGTGCACAGCGCGCCGGGAAAAGTGGTTGGTCGTGGCCCAACTGGGAGTGCGTAGGGAGCCGGAAGAAGTGGTCGGGACCCAAGTAAGAGTGCACAGCACGCCGATGAAAGTGGGCGGGACCCAACTGGGAGTCCACAGAGCGCCGGGAACTGTGGACGGGACCCAAGAGGGAGTTCACAACGCGCCGGTAAAAGTGGTCGTGGCCCAACTGGGAGTGCGTAGGGGCCGGAAGAAGTGGTCGGGACCCAAGTAAGAGTGCACAGCACGCCGATGAAAGTGAACGGGACCCAACTGGGAGTCCACAGAGCGCCGGGAACTGTGGACGGGACCCAAGTGGGAGTTCACAACGCGCCGGTAAAAGTGGTCGTGGCCCAACTGGGAGTGCGTAGGGGGCCGGAAGAAGTGGTCGGGACCCAAGTAGGAGTGCACAGCACGCCGATGAAAGTGGGCGGGACCCAACTGGGAGTCCACAGAGCGCCGGGAACTGTGGACGGGAACCCAAGTGGGAATTCACAACGCGCCGGTAAAAGTGGTCGTGGCCCACGTGGGAGTGCGAAGGGGGCCGGAAGACGTGGTCGGAACCCAAGTAGGAGTGCACAGCACGCCGATGAAAGTGGCCGGAATCCAACTAGGAGTGCACAGAGCTCTGGAAATGTGGACGCGACCCATATGGAAGTGCACAGCGCGCCGGGAAAAGTGGTCGTGGCCCAACTGGGAGTGCGTAGGGGGCCGGAAGAAGTGGTCGGGACCCAAGTAGGAGTGCACAGCACGCCGATGAAAGTGGGCGGGACCCAACTGGGAGTCCACAGAGCGCCGGGAACTGTGGACGGGACCCAAGTGGGAGTTCACAACGCGCCGGTAAAAGTGGTCGTGGCCCAACTGGGAGTGGGGAACAGGGTGCCGGAAGAAGTGGTCGGGACTTAAGTAAGAGTGCACAGCACGCCGATGAAAGTGGGCGGGACCCAACTGGGAGTCCACAGAGCGCCGGGAACTCTGGACGGGACCCAAGTGGGAGTTCACAGCGCGCCGGGAAAAGTGGTCGTGGCCCAACTGGGAGTGCGTGGGGGGCGGAAGAAGTTGTCGGGACCCACGTAGGAGTGCACAGCACACCGAAGAAAGTGGGCGGGACCCAACTGGGAGTCCACAGAGCGCCGGGAACTGTGGACGGGAGCCAAGTGGGAGTTCACAACGCGCCGGTAAAAGTGGGCCGGACCCAAGTAGGAGTGCACAGCACACCGATGAAAGTGGGCGGGACCCAACTGGGAGTCCACAGAGCGCCGGGAACTGTGGACGGGAGCCAAGTGGGAGTTCACAACGCGCCGGTAAAAGTGGTCGTGGACCCAACTGGGAGTGCACAGCGCGCCGGAAGAAGTGGGCCGGACCCAAGTAGGAGTGCACAGCACACCGATGAAAGTGGGCGGGACCCAACTGGGAGTCCACAGAGCGCCGGGAACTGTGGACGGGAGCCAAGTGGGAGTTCACAACGCGCCGGTAAAAGTGGGCCGGACCCAAGTAGGAGTGCACAGCACACCGATGAAAGTGGGCGGGACCCAACTGGGAGTCCACAGAGCGCCGGGAACTGTGGACGGGACCCAAGTGGGAGTTCACAACGCGCCGGTAAAAGTGGGCTGGACCCAAGTAGGAGTGCTCAGCACGCCGATGAAAGTGGGCGGAATTCAACTAGGAGTGCACAGAGCTCTGGAAATGTGGACGGGACCCAAGTGGAAGTGCACAGCGCGCCGGGAAAAGGTGGTCGGTACCCAAGTAGGAGTGCACAGCACGCCGATGAAGTGGGCGGGACCCAAGTGGGAGTTCACAATGCGCCGCGAAAAGTTGACGGGACCCAACTGGGAGAGTGCAGGGCGCCGGGGAAAGTAACGTGTGTCTAACAGTGCCGAGCAGGTGAGATGGGCAGAAAGGCCATAAACGGCCTGTTTTCGGGTCTATCCTAGACGCGGGGGGACGGGGGCGCCCAAGACTTATTGATAAAAATGAAGAAAAACTCTGATAAAAGATGCCTGATAGTGCTATCAATCATTGTTTATAAAAGCTCTACAGAAATACTTCGTTTAGTAGCCTTACCAGTCGTTTTTCATTTGATTTCTCTTGAATCGTGCGTGCCCCCCCCCGTTTAGGATAGTGCCCTGTTCTCTTCCTCCTATCTCTAAAGGAAACTTTCGCTAAAATAAAATGAAATTATCTGACTGTTTTGCTTTGCTACGAGAGGTTCATGATTTGGCATAAAAATATTTGTGAGAAACTCGTTAAAAGAAGTGAAATATGTACTTGGTGCATTTGATTTGTCATGGAATTTAACACGGAAGAAACACTAAAAGCTCGATGAAATGATGTACCATTGATTTGGATGTGCGCTTTCTTACTAAAAATCGGAAAATTGAGTATGTTTTTGAGAGGTCGAATCACGCGCGTTTCACAGAGCCCTGACATATGTACATAAATTTGTCAAAAATGAAATAGGGTGGGAGCCACAAAATAATATTTCAAGGAGCTCAGAATTGCAAACTTCAACTGAGAGCAATCAATTGTTCTCAGGGAGCGCGAGATTAGTCCTCTTGAAACCATACTCATGTTTTCGATTTTCAGTAAGAAAGCGCACATCCAAAGGTCCATCATTTCATCGAGCTTTTAGTGTTTCTTCCGTGTTAAATTCCATGACAAATCAAATGCACCAAGTACATATTTCACTTCTTTTAACGAGTTTCTCACAAATATTTTTATGCCGAATCATGAACCTCTCGTAGCAAAGCAAAACAGTCAGATAATTCGAATATTATTCGAAATCGACCATTCGGAGAAGGTGAATATTCGGATATTATTCGAATTCGACTATTCGTAAAAGGATAATATTCGAACATTATTCGAATTTCACGATTCGTGAAAGGTGAATATTCGAACATTATTCGAATTCCTCTATTCGTAAAAGGTGAGTATTCGAATATTATTCGAATTCGACTATTCGGAAAAGGTTAATATTCGAATATTTCTCGAATTCGACTATTCGCAGAGGTGAATTCGAACGTTATTCGAATTCGAATACTCGGGCTGGTTCAACAACAGTTATGAAGATTAGCTCTTATATGTGAAAGAATCGACGTGCTTTTCAAGACTTGATTCATTTTTTTTCACTACTCCACCGTTCCATTTTCCAAGCGCAAGAGCTAAATTTTTTTGCCCACATTTCGACTGAGGAGGCAAATAGGGCGATTCTAACAGGGGTAGCCAGTGGCCAAGTGCGATTGACATGTGGCTAGTAGGGTATAACAAACGAATAAAAATTTTTGAGTATTCGAATAAACGAATTAATCGAAAAATTGACTTCTCCGAGTATTCGAATAAACGAATTATTAGAAAAATCGACTTCTCCGAATATTCGAATAAACGAATTATTCGGAAAATTGACTTCTCCGAATATTTGAATGAATGAATTATTCGAAACATTGATTTTCCGAATAATCGAATTATTCGAATACGAATAATTGCAATATCCGGCCAAAATCACGAGTATTCGAATAAGAAGTACGGGCCAACTATGCATAATCGAACCCCCGTTGGCGGCACTACCAACTTTCATGACCTTTTTTTGTATGGTAGTAGATAGATCAAAGCTATGCCAATGTACTTCCACGAAAAAGGTATTTCACATTATATCATAAGAGTATTCAAACCAACACTGATCACTGTCTATGAGTAGTTGTTAAAAGATACGATCAAAGTCTCTGGCATTCAAAAAAATATCTACCAGCAATATCCGAATTTCTTATCAGTTTGGGGTGCTATCTAAGCGGGGGGGCTGTTGTAACGCACCTGGCCACGCCCATTTTTCCGTGCTGCAATCCTGATTTTTGCAGGGGAGGGAAACCCTGGGTGATGCTCAAATTTAGTGCGGCATGGTAGAATGGGCGGGGTCCAAGTGCATCGAGCCATGGTGGCCCTCCACCGCTAAGATAGCACCCAGCTTGGTTGGAGACATTTCATCTCTGGACCGCAGAAATGGACATGTGCCGGAGACTCTGCTTCCTATTTTTCTAGAATTATTCGTTTATTCGGCCGAATACTCGAATATTTGGCCGTTCGAATATTCGAATAAACGAAATATTCGAAAATTTGACTTTTCCGAATTTTCGAATAAACGAATTTTTCGAAAAATTGACTTCTCCTATTATTCGAATAAACGAATAATTCGAAACATTGACTTTTCCGGATAATCGAATTCTTCGAATATTCTATTATTCGTTTGTTCGACCGAATATACGTTTTCCGAATATTCGTTGACATATTCTAGTGGCTAGTAGCCACATGGCAATCGCATTTGGCCACGCCCATTTTTCCATGGCGCCACGCAATGATAAAACCAACCCGGGGTTTTCCTTCCCTTCCAAAATCGTTGCGGCGAAAAAAAGGGTGGCCAAGTGGCCGCGATAGCAACCTTTGGGGGTGCCAAACACAGATTTGACAACCGTTTACGATGTTACGGAAAATTGGGGCACAGTCCAGTGGTTTGTCGACGTTTTAGGTTTGGCAGTGCTATTTTGGCAGTCGGGGCCAGGAGTGTGCGGAAATTTTTTGAAAGTTCTCAGAAAACAGGAAATCGAGTTTGTCCGAAAACAGAAAGGCAAAAACGGCCAGAAAACAGAAACAGAAAAATTTTCAGAAAAAAATATTGATTGCGTTTAAACTTTCTTTTTCAAATGAAAAGAGGGTGTAAAACTGAAAGTCCTTATTCTACCTGTAATACAACATCATAATACACACCGACACGCGACGCGGCCTTCATAGGCTCGTCGAGCAGCCACCAGGGCCTCCAGCAATTGGGCGGGGCCTCATGACGCTAGGCAGGGTCCAAGTACCGCAAACTTGGATAGTTAAACCGACGGCGGTGTTGAAATCTAAATCATGCCTCAGGAGTGCGTCGTGTACATATACAACTCTTGGAGAGCATTATCTGACGGCCATTAGGCGGCGTCTAGAGTTCATTCGCGGTGCGACGCCACGTTATAATCAGCGTACGTATCTATCAAGCGACGTCGCGTCGCGGCGTCGCGAGGTGTTTACAGTGAAGAGGCGCGATACATCGAATTTGACCCGCAACCTCATCAGGGACTAAAGGAGCGTCTAAATTCTTCGCAAGCATTTGCACTACTATGTCTTCCACTCTTTTTCTCCGATAAAATTTCATCGTCTCTTCTTCTGTAGTTTCAGGCTGAGTCTTGGGGAAATGGATTTTAGTGAAGTTTCGAAGTTATTCGTTTTTGAAATTTTCAGGGCATACAAACGACAGGTGCACAATTCAATCTCATTTCACTGAAAAACATCCTATTCTGTATACTCAACTCCGAGAAAAATTCTAAGCATCATTTGCTCCCCATGTCTTTTTTGTTTTGTCACTAATACAACAAATTGTCATAACGAAAGCAAAAAGAGGCGATAAAAGACACATATAAAAGACAAAAAAGTTGCATTGCACTGAAATAAACAGAATAAGATCACTTATTGATTAATTTTGCTTGTATACGGAAAATTGCGAATGTACGCGTCCTTCACACCTTGACTTCCTCAGAGCACCAGTACGTCAGCACAATAGCGGGGTCGCATCCCAGGTCCGAAACCGAATTCAACCCCTTGTTGTCAGCAGCAGCTGCTGCTGACAGCTAAAATCAGCAGCTACTGCCAATATTCAGGGGTTCATTTCCAGCATGCGTTGGAATCATATACCGCTGTTAACAGCGGTTGCTGCTGACAGCGATTCTTTAAGGTTTTGATGGTGATTAAGGGTAGGTTCTTCGCTATTCGCTGCTATACCCACTTTAATCTTTAGGAATGCGGAGGACGGGTTTGTGACATGCGTACCAAAGAACCTCTTTAGGCAAAATTTCAGTCATATCGGAGACTTTGACGACATAAGGCCATAAAACGGCCAATGTCTCACCGTCGACTGCGTACCACGCGCTGCGCGACCGCACGTGCGTCGGAAGCAGACGAGTTTTGGCCGCCGCGCGACGAGTTTTCGGCCGCCGCGCCTCCAGCGCCGAAACGTCGCGCGCGGCGGAACTCGTCGCGCGGCGGCCAAACCCGTCTGCTTCCCGACGCGCGTGCGGTCGCGCAGCGCGTGGTACGCAGTCGACGGTGAGACATTTTCTGTTTTATGGCCTGTACTTACCGTGATCTTTCGAAGCACCGAAAGTGGACCTCCTACTCAGAACTTTCAAAACACCATGCGATCAGCATAAAATACCCTCCACATGTTTCCGGCATGCTATCTCGGCGTACACAACTAACAATCATGCTTCGACCGCTGCTCCCCCAAAACGTCGTTGAGCGATATTGATTTCGCGGTTAGCTCACGACCGTTTTCTCTCACATGACTTTGGTGTGCTCATCTATTTCATTAAGTGTTATTCCGTTATGTTGGGTTACTGTTTTAAACGATGGTCGCAGGAACACTGCATCTTGTGATGCACAGTAAACTCCAAAGCCTTTGGTTGCGGTTGATTTCTCGCGAATATATATTTCGGCGGCATGTAATCATTATCCGTTTTCTATGCTCTGTTCACTTTTTGAAGGGGTGAGGTTGTTGTCAAGCCATCGTTTTACAAAAACTAAGAATATGTAGTAAAGGGTTAAGAACGCAGCTTTGAAAACTGATGTTTCGTTCACAAACTCATATTAACGGGATTCGTGCTGTTACAATCTACCAATACGTAAAGTTTGTCCGAATCAAACTGTCCACTCACGCGGTTGGAGTGGTGAAGACATTATTCGCACCCGGAACTTGATGAACGGGATAATATAACGAATATCGAATAATATCCCGGTCAGCTGTTTGCAAGCCTTGGAAATCTCGTCCAAAAAACGCCTTCGCAAAAACCACTCGACCCGCACGCCAACTTCATGGGCGGGCAGTCTCACTCGGAGAGACTTTATAGCTTCTCTCGCTCATATGAGTCCGGGCGAAGCAAGCAGCGGAGCGGTCGATCGTGGCCAGATATTATAGTGGTATAGAGAGTTCGACATGATAAGCCCGGTAAGCCATACTTCGACCGGCTCAAAATGAGGAAGAGAGGCTGTACATGGAGCGATCGGATTGAAAAAAAAGATATTTGTACAGGATGGAGCAAGTCTCCTGCAAAAGCGGCGTTTTGCGGCGCTTTTTGCGCTCGAAACTTGCTACAAAGTAGTCCTGTTTCAGTTTTTAAGTTATTTTTGAATTGCTCTAAACAAGTTCCATACAGTCGTGTTACAAAAGAGTAGATTAAACATCAGAAAATCATCGGAATTTGCACATTTCCTCCTCAAAATGCCCCATCTTGGACTGAACAGACGGTCATCATAGCAGAAATTTGTTATGTTTTGGCCTGTGGTCGATGGGAATTCCAGTGAGAAATACACATTTGCTGACAAAATTCCGGAGTTAGAAAGATTTGATTGAAACCGTTTGGGGGGGGGGCACTCAAGAAAATCAAATGATTCATCCACGAAAATGAAAGTGTGGGCTTATATCATATCAGTCAATGTTTTCGTGGAGACTCCATGGAAATACTCTTCATTTCCACCCTACTCGCAGTCGTATTATCACAATCGTGGATGCGAAGCGGTTGTTTTTCGAAAAATTCAACCATGAAAATGAAGATATCACTCTGAAAACCGCACCACTTTAATGATAGTGATACAGAAAAGTGCGAGTAGCAGGGAAATGAAGGCTACTTCGAATTCTGAAAGCTGTATCATTCATTCTCCAACTGAATCCTGAGTGCCCCCCCAAGCGGTGTCATACCGGAAGACTATCGTACCATAGCATTGCATTCGCCTTTCCGAAAGGAACACAAAAAGTCTTTTGAAAATTCATTTCGTCAACTCAAGATTTTTTTCATAGAAATGAAGAAAAACTCTGGTATCGCTGCTGCTATCGATGCTTGATATCGCTGCCAATAAGTGTTGTCTTACCAATTCTATAGAAATACTTTGCTTGTAGCGTTATGAATCCATCTATCATTTCATTTATGTCTGGGATCCTGAGTCCCATGGTCCCCTAGCCCCCTCCCACTTCACGTCTAGAACAGTATAAATTCGTTGAAACTGGGAATCATGGAGAGCAAGTTACCTACAAAATAAAGAGGTAAAGTGATAAAGTACAAAATTTTTTATTTCATAACTACCACCAGGATTCGAAAAGTGGGCTGACCAAAGGTATTGTGCTGTAACAAAAAAAAACGTGATCCCAAGTTATTAGAAATACGCGTTTTATTAGAAAGACTATCTAAGGGTGAGGAACAAAAGCATTTCAATTCTCAAGGGAAGAAAGTCAGCATCATGCATTTCATAGCCTTGATAATCACTGTAATTAATCGCTATCAACTCCTGGGGTGGTAGTAATCGGGTGTGTTAAACGCGAGTTAACAGGAGTTAAATTCGCGTTAAACGCGAGTTTAACCACACCAGATTGTAATGATAACTCTTGATAGTTAAGAGAGAACTCGCTCTAGTTTCACCCTAACATCCCCCAGTGGTAGGCCTCTTACACACTTCCAATGAAAACGCCTCGAAAAAGCGACAATTGTAACATTTGTTACGAAAAATAGCCTTTTCAAAACGTTTTCTGCTCTGTTTTTTCTCTAAAATTCCGCCATGTGGCATCCTCGCGGTAAGTTCGCGTTTAACATACTCTCGCAGACAGCACGGAAATAGTGCTGAAATGCGAGGAAGGAACTAACTGAGTTAACGAAAACTCCTCCCGAGGAGTTTTTGGATGCGGTTAGCAAGATACAGTAGGAACAGTTTTGACCATCTATACTGAGGAAAAGTACGAGTTTAATTAATGCAGAGGGTTATGGAAGTTTGATAGCACTGTTAGCGATTTTGATCCAGGACGGCACCCTATCTTTAAAACTGAAAGGTGCTCCAAGGGAGAGTCTTGTAAGGGCGTCCGCCAGGGAAACGGGCGATGAGGGATCAAAAACAAAGCAAGGATCATTGCTGAAACACGTTGGCCGTCTTCTTCGGTGGCACTAGTCAATCCCTCCCAATCAGCTGTTAATTTTTTGGCGAGCGCCGACACTTCTCCGCTTTTGTTTATTTTCTTCCGAAATTCATTCGCTTTGCTATTATCAGGTTAGTTTCATTTTCATAATTCATTGCATAGCACAGGCTATGAGGAGTATGTAGTAAATTATTTGTTTGCTGGCGTTTCGAAGGGGTTTCCACAACTTTTTTAGTGCAAAAAAGTGAAAATTTTCCAAGCCACTGATTTTCAAGTGATTTGATGCTTTAGAATGTTTAATCAGCATTAGTCGGGGCGTATCGGGCGAGTTTTGTGGGAAAGAAATGCGAACTTGTTTCTAAAAACAACTGTATTTGTTCTCCTTTTTCTGCAAGATTCGAATACTCCTCTTTCATTGCCAGATCAGTGCCATCGTGGCCTCTTATTTTTTTTTGAGGGTCCGCGACGCAGTTGCTTTGGTGCATTGGTAGAGCCACTCGAAGTGTTTCAAATTCTTACCTTGAAATATGTGTACAAAATCTTTTCCTTAAACGATGCGCATATGAGTGTGTAACAGTGTTTCTATATATTTTCAGCACTAACTGCGGGCGGTGGATTAGTTTCATTTTGAGAAGACGGCAAACACTTCACAAATTCAACTGCATCTATGACCGAAACCACACCATTACTCCAATCTCGGACGCCAGACTTGAGTTGCACACTACCAAAAAAAAACAATAGAATTCTTTTTCAAGAACGAAAATAGACTATCTAGTTTATCATCATTCTTATAGGTTTTTAACTATCCATTTCAGTTGAATGCAGGACATTCTTTGAATTTATGCATTACTCGAAGAGTTGCGGAATGTCTTTTTCGCCCCTAGCGTTACCTTTTCAAGAACACCTTGTAAATAATTCATCCGGAAATTCTCAAATTTTCGGTCACTCGAAATTTCCTTCCGATAAATTTTTTGTTTTTCAAAAAAACTTTTGTTTGAAAATATCAAAAAAAAAGTTAACAAAGTTACTACAAATGCAAACTTTTGTCAGATCACACGCAATTGATTGATTGAGGCTAATGATTAATCTAACATGTCTTTTCGAGAGTGGTCCTCAAAACTCACGGAGCTCACAAAAAATTACGAGAATTAGGATTTACAAGGAAAATTCAAAAAATTGTATTCTGATCGTGTTTCGAACAAGCAAAATATTACGAAGTTCCTTTTGAAAACTCTTCCTAATGAATAAAATAAATAGCATCACTTGTATAATCTTTCCGATCCCTCGTCTTTCCACCGTAAACGTCGTTCGTGTCCAAGTGTAGAAAATACTTATGCGGACGAAGGTCACGCATAATGTATGTGTAAGCAGAGGGCAGCTTTCGTTAAACCGGCAACAAACCGTGGCACCTATTTCGCGGTTCGTAGCCGGCCAGGAGGTGGCGGTTAATACGTGTTAATTTGGCGGCTCTACTGCATTTAATTCGCGGTATGTTGGCGGCTTGGAGGTGGCGGTTTATTCGCGGTTAACACACCATTTACTACCACCCCTGATCTACTGGTTGGTTCCCGTAGTCTTTCTCTAACAGCTGCCTTCAAATTTGATGGCAAGGAGTACAAAGTGTGGTTTCGTAGCCGCAGAGATAAGGCATCGAAATTCCAAAGTTTTTTGAGGCTTCTACCAACGCGGTTAGCACGCATACTCAACAACCTTCCTCCATCCTTCTGCAAAGGTATCGAACATGCATAGGAACAGCTTACCACAGCTAAGGCAACATCTAACGGAAGACTTGCGGAGCATGTTGGATAAGGTGTTCGTAACATGTTTCGAAAGTTCTGAGTATTCGTGTTCAGCACATCGATTAACCCCCTTAGGCTAAGTTAGATCGAAAAAGTTGATTTTGTAGCATTCGTTGATTTAAAGCCCATCCAGATTCAGGGATGAGTCGTGTCTTAATAGTTGACTTTTTTGATGGTAATGAAGCTTTAGAAGAAGAATTCAACTTTTTCTTTGATGAACTCGGGGGATCGTCCCCAACCCGACGGCCGTGGCCACGTCATCAGGGACTAAACACAACCTTGGTTGGCCGCCAACATGCATCCTCTAGTCCCTCCCCTTTGGGAGGGACTTGGTAGGGTATTCGTCCCTCCTTTGCTAAATGTGTTCAATCGATTGCGGGGGAGCGACCCCAAATCTACGGGCTCACTCAAATGCCCAGCGAACACAAGGGAGCATCCCCAAACCGACACGTGGAGCAATCATGTGGATCGCTGAAACATCGATTGAAATTCTTCATTTTTTCTTTTGATTGTTGCTTATGTTTGTTTCTGTTTTGGAATTGAAAACTTTCGAACCTTACTTGCCCATTTTGTTCTTTTGAGTTTTAATCGGAATTCAAACAGAGCTTCTCGTCTGAGAGAACTTTCAACTTATTCTTTTATTCACCATTTTTTAGGGAAACCATTGATGGCAGAAAAGCAAGAAGTGGCAAACGATTTTGGCAGTATTATTGTTGAGCACAAAAGGACTGATGGAAGCGATCAGGCATTATTTTTCAAGTTTTTTTTTCCATTCATGGTGCACTAGGGCACTCTCCTCGCAATGATGGCTTTCTTCTTACCGTACTCTCGAAGTAAATCCGCGGCAAAATCGCGGCACTTCTTCTCACAAGTTTTTTATTCTCCGGTAATCTGGCGGCGGCCACTGGGTTGTTCAACGGTGAGAACGCGTTGTGTTCGCCGTAATTTCCGACCTAGCGATAGCTTTGCGTCAATTTCTCGGTGAAATCCAGGTTCGCGGTGGATTCCCGGTGGCTTCCACACAATTTCTTCTAGAGCAGGGCTCCATAATGAGCCTGCTAGAGATTATGTAGGATAGTGGTACAATTTTGGAAAAAAAATGTCGAACAAACGAAATTTCAAAAATTTTCGTTTGAAAAAACTTAGAACGAACGATTTTCAAAAAAGTTTCGAAATTTCGGGGCAGTGTTCGCCACGAGGTGTGGACAAGGCTAAATTTTCTCAGACCCCCCCCCTAAAAGCAAACTTTTGGCGATTTTTTCAGACCCCTCCGAGAAGCGTTAATATGTAGGTCAAATTTTTGGCGATTTTCTCGGACCTCCTCCCAGGAGTGTTAATTGTCTGTTTTTGTAGTAAAATTAAAACAAAAGGAGCAACTTATTCTAAAAGATGTATAATTTCAAGAAGAACAACCATTACAAAAAAACAAGACATTGACATTGAAAAAGATCACGGACGAGGTTTTTCATGACGGA
The DNA here is from genome assembly GCA_029168955.1 of Aplectana chamaeleonis. NCBI lineage: Eukaryota > Metazoa > Nematoda > Chromadorea > Rhabditida > Cosmocercidae > Aplectana > Aplectana chamaeleonis. The sequence goes on along the minus strand of JAPDOI010000046.1, from coordinate 756,933 downwards.
TTACATTAAGTTGCCTGCGTTTTTGAAAATCTTAGCTAAAGTAAGGGTTTTGATTATAGTGAAGGCTCTCCTAATGTTGAATGTGAGGCACATAGGTTTGAACGTGTTTCCAGAAATTGTGAATGATTCCGGGTAGGAAGCTAAGGTAAATATGTGGTGGAAAAGAAGCGTGGAGAAGATGAAGGGATTGGCTAAGTTCAAGAATACGGGATGTCTCGAAGAAAAAAATGTGTTTTTAAATTAATATTAAATTATTAACACTTATTAAAGCGTGTTTCCATACATTTAAAGTGACCTGTTCTTCTCTGAAAACATATTTATTTCTTTAGTACATCTCGTCGTGTTCGCCTTTGCCAATAACTTTGTTCATCGCGTCCTCTCTTTTGTTCCGCCCCATTCCGTAGCTTCCAATCTGTTCTTATTTGCAATTCAGTACACAACTATCCAAGATACACGCTCAGAACCTATTTGCCTAATATTCAATCGTAGGAGAACCTTTACTATAATTTAAACATTTACGTTATATTAATTACTACAAGGTTTCATGTTTATTGGACGGTATTACCGAATCATTCAAAAAAAATTTTCTAGACAGTGTACCTACTACCCACGGTCAGAATGGTTCATGTGGTCTCCCGGTAGAGCTCAGACCCCCCTCCCTCCACCATTGCGCAGCTCAGACCCCCCGGTGTGGATATCCACACCCCGCGCCGAACCCTGTTTCGGGGTTTGAACGAACGAATTTCGAAACTAACCGAAATTTCGATTATTTTCGGAACTCGTTCAAAGTCACGGATTTTTTTTCCAAAAAGTTTCGAGCGAACAAATTTCGAAAATCTTTCGAAATTTCGTTCGTTCGAACCCCGAAATTTCGAAAATCGTTCAAAAATACGGATTTTTCCGAAATTCGTTCGAAAAAATTTCGAACGAACAAAGTTCGAAAATCTTTCGACAATTCAGAGGTCGAACAAACAAATTTCGAAACTAATCAACAATTGATTTCTTTCGAAAGTCGTTCGACATTTTGAATTTTTCGATTTTCGTTCGAAGTTTAGGATTTTTTTCGATACTCCTTAAAAATTTCGGATCTTGTTTGAGAGCGGACTCAACGCTTTATTTACAACGCCCAGTCAGAGTAGTCCACAAGTGCTCGATTCCTACTTGAGTCGCGACCATGTATAGCCTTTTCCCCTTATTTCGAGCAGTTCGAAGTAATGTTTATCGGGCTCATGTCGAAGTCTCCGAATCAGTGTTATAGTTTGCCATAACCGATCGCTACGCAGCTTGCTCCGCCTGGACGACTCACTAAAGCAAGAAAGGCTCTATATTCCCCGGTCCCAAGCACAACTTATCCGAGCAGGCGAGCTGTTCGCTCACGCTCACTCCCACGACAACTCAGCCTATGGAATAACGAAACAGCGTAACCTAGGGTTCGAGGAGCGTTTTCAAAATCAAAAGAGTTTTCGAAAAATCAGATCTCAAACGAACGAAAATTTTAAAAATTTCGTTCGAAACAAATTAGAACGAACGAGAATCGAAAAGAAAAATTGTTCTACGAAATTTCGAAGGAACGCAATTTGAAAAAAAATTCGTTGTCAAACTTTTGAACAAACGGAAACGAGCGAAAAATTTTCGAAAAATCTTTTGAAAATTTTGAAAACGAAAACTTCTTTCGTGTAAAACTATAATAGGTAGTGCTTCTAAACGATTGCGCTAGAGATCTTAGAGAGTTGGATGGCTTCAGAAAGAGCTTGAAAGAGGTCTCATAAAGCTATCACGTCTTCAGAGGCAGTCAAATAAAAAGCCCTTTTCATGGACATAAAGTCGGTATGGAGGGGGGGGGGCTAGCAGCGAGGTTCGCGGCAACTGAAAAGCTGCCGCTGCTTATAGTCTGTCCCAATGATACTGTCCGCCCATGCGGTCAGCGTGCGTGTTCAGCGGCGGGCGCGAAGACATTTTTTGGACCTGTAAATCGATTAGAGGAAGTATTAGACAGCTAGAGGATGAAATCCCAGTTAACTGTTTGCAGCGGACAGTCTCATTCAAACTGACCGTACATTTTTCATGTTGCGTTGCGCTTGAAAACGCGGTGAATTTCGATTCCGAGTTTCCCACTCGAAAAAAAAGGTTGGTGTTGCAAAAAATGTGTTGCAAGAACCATGAAGAAACTACGAAAAACGCCTCATTTCAGTGAAAGAATTTCTGAAAATTTAGTTTCCTGGCAAAAGTAACGATTTGGTAATGTCAAAAAAAAAGTTTCAAAAATGTCTTGAAATATCTTTAAAAATGATTTGGCGTTAAATAGCCTGAAGTAGTAGAAAAGCTAGGAAATGACGTTAAATAACTAAAAATATGATTTGGCGGTCAATATTAAACAAACTAGCGATAAGTAAGAACAGAGTGATCAGATTTTACAACCTTCTTCGTTAAACTTATCAAAGCAAAATCAAGCGCTATGTGGAATGGAGCGTTGCGTTCACCTAGCTTGGCCTATGCTAGTTCCCATATTACAGATTTCGAAAATGGCTTAAAGGCACAGTACACCCTCAGATATGAATTTTGAGATTTTCATGTAATTGTGTAGAAGACCCCTCCTGTATAACACGTGCCAAATGCCAGATATCATTTCCTCCAAATAAGCGAGATATAAGCGACCCCCACAGGCCCGACCCCCTTCGCTCACCGCCACAGGCCCGGCCCCCTACCAGATTTTCGAACTCGATAGCGGCTTGATAGATGGATGAATTCCAACAAGTCGTCGTTCTTCAGTCCATTTCCGGTCTATCTCCTCATCCTGTTTTGCACGCGTGCAGCGATTGCGAATGAAGAGAAATACAGGCCTGAGACAACTCGTCCGCGAAATTTTCGCCCTCAAAATGCAGGCATTTTCAAGCAGCCATATCTCCGTTCGTAGAGGGTCTTGGACGATTTCAGAGATACCGTTGTGATCAGAGAGTGGCTCTCTCCAAGATAAGCATGGAATCTGAAAAATAATTTTTTGGGTGTCCTGTGCCTTTAATGTTTCCGTTGCGCGCTTGATTTTGCATTGATAAGTTTAACGAAGAAGGTTGTAAAATCTGATCACTCTGTCTTTACTTATCGCTATTTTGTTTAATATTGACCGCCAAATCGTATTTTTAGTTATTTCACTTCATTTTCTAGCTTTTTTTACTACTTCAGGCTATTTCACGCCAAACCATTTTTAAAGATATTTCAAGACATTTTTGTAACTTTTTTTGACATTACCAAATCGTTACTTTTGCCAGAAAGCTAAATTTTCAGAAATTTCAGTTATTTTTCCCGAAGGTTCCCTTTCTGACATGAATTTTGCTCAACGATTTCAAGCTTGGAAAGATGAAACATCTAACAAACGATATTGTCGTATGAGTACAACTTCTGAAACTTGTGACGCACAACCATAAGAAAACACCACACATCGCCGCATTTTGTGCAACAGGTGAAAAGTCGATATTATTGATCATAAATATTCGGGGTGGTAGTAATCCATTCAAAACTACGAGCTTCGAAATGATCAAAACATGCGGGTATTCTGCGAGTTTCGACCTCACAAGAAGAGGCGATTTTGAGGCGATATAGCAATAAACAGGTTTTGAACCGTATCCATAGTGTTCCCCGACTTCAAAGAGGGTCATCTTCCAAATCTGGTGCAAAATGGTCAACTGCTTCCTATCCTGTGCTCGCTTCTATGGAGCTCATTGCGGGTAAACCTCATGGTTTCGGGCACCCTCGCGAGATCGCTGAAACTGGCAGCAGGCTCTGTCTCTAGGCGAGGTGGGCAGCGAGACGCGAAACAGCGCAGCGGTGGTAGAGACGCGAGATACTCCCAGTTTCGGGGAGAAGAAGTGATGCGGAGGACTTTTTCGTCCATCATGCGAGGTGGGTGCGCGTTTTGAACGCGGAAAAGCCGGGATTTGGTCATGTTAGCGTGAAAAACTTGATTATAGACTATTTTAACACTAATCTAGCTTTGATAAATTACAGTTGACCGCAATGTTAAAAGGACATGGTGCGGTTGCGGACTCGCACTGAAACTACGGTAGAATCTGGCACTTTGCTAGATTTCGTCATCGATCGGCGCCACAGCTGATATTCTCGTGAGCAGAGGGACGATGGTTGGCGCCGATCGATGACGAAATCTGGCAAAGGGCCAGATTCTACCGTAATTTAATGCGAGTCCGCAACCGCACCATGTCCTTTTAACATTGCGGTCAACTGTATCAAATCGGAGTGATATGAACATATCCATAAGATTTGGAGCATTTTGAGCCGGAAAAGCGAGCCTTAGGTTTGATTAACTTGGAAATAACGAAATTAATTTTTTTGCCAGAAGTCAGGCGTTGACACCATATCAAACTCAACTGTTAAAGGCAGTGGTCACGATGAAAAACATTATCGAAAAAACTACAAAAATCAGCTCAGATCAAAAACAGCTCAACAACTATGAAGGTTGCGCGGTGAAAAAGGGCTAGAATTAGAGTTATTAAGACCTAAACTTCAGTTCGTGCACACGTGCACAGAAAGATCACATCTCATGCCAAGCAGTCGAAAATCATCGACACTCAGAAGAAGAAATAAATGCAAATTTATGTAATAAAACAGTTCAACAATGAAAGCAAGCACTTCAGTCAATGTTTTTGACTAGATGTGTACATAAACCCGAAGGTTCATTGATTGAATATCAACTTTAAGCTAGCTGATGTTCTTGATTCTAGAGATCATCGATGCCGATGATGTGGGGTGGACTCGTCCAACATCAAAAGACAAGAAAGTTCAGGCTTCAAATTTGGCCTAGAACAGCGTTTTTTTCGCGATTTTTTCTAATAGGTTCTTCTAATCTATACCCAGAAAAGGGTTCAGAGAGGAAAAGAAGACGAGCATATTTGAGCGCGACCACTGCCTTTAAGGTTATAGCTCTTCGAGTTATAAGTTTTCACACCAGTGGAGCGATAACTTACTCCTGATGACCTGGGAATCGCAAAATTAATTCCTTTTGACACAAGTAATGAATTGATACCTTATCAAACTGGACTGATGATGTCATAAATCCATTATTTTCACGTTTTCAGTTGGAAGGAGCGGGTATTTGCTACTGATAGGCTGGGCATAGCAAAATTAATCTTACTTAGTACAATTCAGGCACTGAAACCTTACCAGATAAAATTGATGAGGTAATTACGATGTCGAGCAATGTGAACCGAAGTTGTTCCTTAGATTTTTTTCCGATCGAATCGATTTCAAACTTACGCGATTTTTCGATTTTCTTATTTCTTTTTTATATCATTCGGTTTTCGATTACGTTCGGAATTTTCGTTTTTTGATTCTTCGATTTCCAAAAAGTGATCGGAATGTGATGTTTTAATTTTTGTTCTTCAATATTCAATTTCTCGGAGATCCTAATCAGAGCCATGTATCCGGGTGATGCAGAAATTATCGAGCATTACTTTGCTCGTTCCACTGAGTTTCCCAGGCAGATTTTGATACGCCGCGAACTCGAACAGCAAGTACAAGTGTAAATGTGTAGGTGCGAAAAAAAAACAAAAATCTTTGTCTTATCAAAATTTTCTTAATTCTAAAACTTCCTAATTTTGTCAAGGAGGTTCTCAATTTCCTGTGAATCCGTGTTCTGAGGAATGAGTCGAAAAAAAAAGAAATTTTTTTATTCGATAAAAAATGATTTTTTCGTCAAGTGCGAGGATCATATGATTTTAATTTTTCATGATTTCATATGTCTCAATCCACATGCTCAATTTCTGAATTCACAAAAAATAAAAATCCGGGAAACGTTGCTGGTTGTTCGGGAGGATAAGCGGAAATTCATTTCGAAATTTTACTGAAACTCAAGGTATGGGCTGATTGTAATTAAACGTTTTAACAATTTTTTCACAGTGTCTACAAATTTTTTAGCAAAACCTCAAAGCTGCAAAAGTTGGTAGGGCATTTGCACTTTTCATTAGAATTGTGACCTTTTCGGCCCGATTTGATAAGGTATCAGTACCCGAAGTGTGCAAAAAAGATCATTTTGCTATGCCCGAGTTATCAGGATAAGCATGATTTTTTTCCGGATGGGTGAGAAAACTTTTTTCCGAGCCAACGAAATCTTTTGCTTATGCGGTCGTTCAAACGATAGAAAAAAGTCAGAGATTTGAATGTCCTGCTTTTGTGCGAGGTAGGTGCCGAGAAGAAATAGGCAACAGTAGGTTTGACACAAGAATTGAGAGGTGAAAATTGCGGCAAGGATTAACAGTAATCATATTTATAGAACGAATAGAATCCGTCGAAGAACGTTGAGGAAAATGAATAGGCGTGTAGTTATTGAGGTCCTTTTATTGTAGTCCAGAAGGCCGATCGAATTTACTTGAATGAGGAACGACTTAAATAGATTCTTTCACATGTCCTATACAAAAAAGTATGAAGGAATTGACTTTTGAGTTCCGCTTGACCAACCACTCCATTATAAACGCCTTGAGTGTACAATTTTCAATGATTCATTTCTCTATCAGTTTAGGCTTTTAAGTAGGTACTATGACGTTAACTACTAGCTTGAGCCTCTGCTGTGGCCAGAAACACAATGCTGTGTTCGCAATGGGAGACACCTATAATGAAAACATCATCAGGTCACAGTGCGATCTCGGTGCAACGCCAGTGATCGCCGCTATGGTTAAAAGCACTGAGGGTTCAACTCCTTATAGGGACGAACTTTCGCAAAGAAACGCAGCACCTCGCATGATGATGCGTGTGTGGTTCCGGTTTCAATCAGTTCATTCTGCGAGTTTCGAACGTCAGCTCGCGACATAAAACTCGTAGTTTCGCATGGATTACTACCGTCCTCGATTTTTCATGATGAGAACAATTTCCCAAACAAGGTACTCACTAGGGAATCTCGCATGGCCGTCCCCACCATTTAAAAAAATGATGAATGTTTTTCGGTCAATGCTGCTCCGATGTCTCCGAATCTGACATCGGATTTTGCTACGGGCACAGCTGAACGAAGTTATCAGCGTTTTTGAAGCTTCGTGAAAAGGTAAGGGTACCCATCAGGCAATTTTCAGGGTGTTTAAAAAAATTTGGATTCGGCTCAAAACTTTCAACTAGGGGTTATTCAGGGCGCCTGTTTGCGGTCTGTTTGTCTGTTTGTCGCTAGAATTACGGTTACTGTACGTTACCGTGAGCATAATGCCTTTTAACTGACTTTACCAACCTTAAAATGTCGAAAATCAAAAAATGGACCTAAAATTCGTGTTCGGCGTCAAAATAACACCCACAGAGAAAGTTTGAGCTAAATCTGAGGCTTTGACCAAGCTACCGTGTACCCACCCTAACCAACTGCGAATTATCAAAATTCGATAAACGGGTTGCAGATTCGTGTTTAGCACTGCATATAACCTCCAGAGCAAGAATTTGAGCCATATCTATCGTAGCACTCTGGAAATCGGCAAACGTCGCGATTTGTCATCAAATTCCCCCCCCCCCCCGATGGGAAGCTTTGAACGAATCAAGTCGAAAAGGTCGGAAAATCGTCAAGTAAACCCCAGATTCGTGATCAGCGCACCAATTAACCCACCTGGAAGGATTTTGATAAAATCACGCTTTAAGAGGTATAAATAAGCGCCCAACCGGAAATCCGCACAAGTCCAAAACGCTATCAGTCTGTGCAAAGTTTGGAAAACGTGCCTTCACTCAAAATCTGCTCAGTGCGGTAGTTTTGGGCGCTGAACATAAGCATGAGGTCCGTTTTCGGATTTCGCAAACCCTAATGCGCGTTTTTCATAGAAAAAAGGCGGGAAATAGGAACTTTGACAGGCTATAACTTTTTTCGCAGATATCTGTAGCAAAATCCGAGTTCAGATTCGAAGAGGGCGTGCCAGAGTTAACTAGGAAAAATCTATCAGCTTTCTGATCCGGGGGTACACCATGCGAGGTTCCCCAGTTAGACCCTCAACAATCAACACTCATTGCGACAGTTTGTGCAACGGGCAAAAAATCGATATTATTGATTGGTATTAATCGATAATGTTTAATGAGTGAAATTCAGAAACCAAGAGATCCATACCCATTAACAATTACCACTCCTCGTCGCACTTCGTGCAATAAAAGCTAAAATCGATAATATTGATTATCGATCGATGACGTGTCATGAGTACGAAATCTGACAAGTTTAGTACTTACCCCTAATGACCTATGTTAATTGGCTGCAGATCCACCCACATACCCTGCTCTCCACAGCAGTAACATGCCCAAGCAGTTTTCGCGCTCCACGGCTAATCTAGTATGTAAACCCACGATTTTGAGGTACCCTTCAAAGTTAATGTATCAAGTTCAAATTGGAATAGGAGCGACCTGCATCCATTTCCAGCCTCCTGTTCAAAAATGAGCGTCCTAGCTCAATTTTATGTGTACTCACAAGTTGGTGAACGCCAGCTCAAAAAAAAAACGAGAATAACACCAAAATCGAGTGGTCTTTTAAAATTTTCTCGAAAACCAGCAAACCATTCTTAACCATTTTCGGGGAATATCATCAACTTTTTGCGCTCTTTCCAATGCAATTTGGAGCTAATTTCTAGGTTCGCTCTGAACTTAGGATTTCGAAAAAGCGGTTCCGCGCGAGGCCAGTTAAAAACCAAATCAATTTTTGGACAATTTTCTGGCCTGCACCAGTTGTCCGGTAGGATGAACGAGTTCTCGGCAGTCGCGACCGCTGAATGATGGGGTCTAGCGCAGGTGGAGGGACACATTATGCAAAACAGCATTAGGTAGGGTCTAACGGTCAGAATGGAGCAACAGCGTTGTGAAGTTTCTGAAAGAATTCCGTCGTCACAACAAGCAGTTACACTTAAAGGCACTGTTCGCGATAAAAATCGCTTTTCTGTTTTTTGCCTATCTTGAAACCGGTCCCATTCTGATTTCAATGATGCTTCTGGAATCGTACAAGACCTTCTGGGAATGGAGTTATGGTCCCTCAAAAACTGAGCTAGGGAAAATGGTGGATGAGTTGTCCGAGGGTTGTAACTTCCGTCATTTGCCGCCGATGTATGAGAGTCGACCTGAATAAAGTGAGAGGCTGAGAATGAAGGTAAGAACGGGGCTTTTGATCGGAAACCATCGCTCAACTCACGATTTCAAGCTTTCATTCGTTGACGTCGGTGGGCGGAAAGGGGCCGGACTTGCCTACAGCGGCGGGGTTTGACCACTTTTCTAAGCCGTTTTGCGGCTCCTGAGTATCTTTTCGTCCCGTTTCTTCGACTCTGTTCTGCTTCCGAGAGCCACGAGAAGCGTTTGTCATGAAAAACTGGAGGATGAGCTTTATCGTGAACACTGCCTTTGAAGTACGGAGGCGCAGTGAGAGTACAGTCAGGGCAAGGAAAAAAGGCGGTTGCGTGTTTGCACTAAACATGCTGCACGTTGAGACATAATCGACGGCAAAGTTGTATTTTCCTGAATTTTGAAGAAAAGCATCTGGAACGTTGAAAAACGGTGAGTTCCCCCCCCCACCACACATTATCAATACACCTAAAGTCTTTGTCATACTCTGCCAATGCGAGACTTGGTGCTGGAAGCGGCCTGTTACGCCCTTTCTCAGACATTGGGCTTGGCGGACCGCCGGCATTTGCTTGGCGAGCAAAAACCATTCCCGGTGTCGGACAGCCATTAGCCGGCGGTCCGCCAAAACCCTGCCAGCGGTCCAGTCGTCTCTTGGCTAATATCTGGTAGCTCGCTGTTGAGCAATCATTTGCCAGCGGTCCGCCATTCTCTTGGCAGACCGCTGGGTCGAGGTGGGTCCCTCACCGCAGATCGTTGCGTAGGAGATCGCCTACGCAACGGTCTGAGGTGGGGGACCCACCCCACCTCACCCCCCCCCCCTAGCCGTGGGGACTTGCCCCTCAGCTGCCAAAAATATGCTAGCCTCTGTAGAGTGACTTCAGGTCACCTTCCAGGGCCGGCATCAAAGTGCCGAGTGAACACTCATTGGACTGAATCGCCTTATATACCAGCTCGGCTTATCAGTGAAATCAGAGATCAAACTATAACATGTTAAAACGTGAGTAGTCGTCAACTCTCTCGAGTGCCAGCCATGTGACGACTCAGTGCCAGGCGAAGGCCACTGGGCGGTTAGGCGCCAGCCGAGTGCCGATTGTTGGATAACTGCGTTTTTATGCGCACGGTAATTTCGAGGTTTGATTGCCCTTGCCAGCTGAATACAATTTATCACGCAGCTTTCAGGCAGCTGGCACATTTTCGCCGGTACTTCCGCCGCTAGTTCTAATTGAGATGCCAAGGATGAGCGAGCTGTCGGCCTCGCAATTGTTAATTGCCAGCTGAGTGCCTGTTATCTCACAGCTGTTAGGCAACTGGCACATATTCACCAGCCGTCCGTCGCTGGCACTAAATGAAATGCCGAGTGTATGCCAACTGTTGGTCTCGTGATTGCCATTGGCCAGCTAAATGCCAGCTGTCCCCCAGCTGTTGAGCAACTGGCGAATTTTCGCCGGCGGTCCGCTGCTCCCAATGTCTGAGTTTTTATCAAAAGATAGTAAATTAATCTTTAGCGCCGTCATCGAAGCTTATTCGCGCAAAGGGTGAATTTGACGCGAGTCAGAGTGACCTATCATCAGGGATGTGCGGAACTGTTCCGTTTCGGATTCCGTTTCCGTATTTGCGGTGTTTTTTGGGCTGCTCCGTTCCGTTTCCGACTTATTGGGTTTGGAAACGGAAGAAAATAGTGCTGCATGGGTAATGGTACTGGGTCTCTTCAAGGATGTTTGAAGTCACAATAAGGAGCCCAGATTCTCTTTCAAACTCTTGTGTTCCATCGAATAATCAAATATGTATCTGAGCCTGGCTGAGATCCTCGAAAAAGTTCGGTGTCCTGAAATAGCCCCTTCCCGCACTAGAACGATGACACAAAATAGGCGCCCATGAATCTGACCACTTTTTGTTGTATTTTTTTCAAACAGTTTTTTCTTCAGGATTAAATGATTTTTCTGGGGCTTTGCGCTAAAGTTTTCTTACTCGTTTGTCAACCTTCACAACAGCAATAAGAATCGCTACGCGTTTTCTTGCACGTACAGCCTGTCCTTCAAGAAGGATTCCGGGCGGAGGCAGGTGGAGGTGGCCACAGGCAGCGCCACTCCGCATTAGACGCAGTTGAATTCTCCTATACTCGCCGATGAGCTTTCTTTGATTTTTTTACTTGATAGTATGGTATTAGCTCCGAGGGGCAATTAAGGTTCAGAATAAAGTCTTAACAGTCAACGGGATATTTTGAAGACTGACTTCTGGTCATATTTTAAAACGAAGCGCCACCACCAGCTATACCTGGTGCAGCCTGGACTCTATGGTACTTGGGAGACGGGCTGTACACTGCTTCCAATGAGTTTTTGAAACTACATATACTGAAAGTTTTTGAAACTTCCTTCCGGATTTTCCCAGGAGCGAGCATTCGAAATCGTGTCGTGCCTCATCGTGATTTCATTTACTTTGAATAGTTATAGTTCATTGACTGAAACCATAGGTTATCGAGTAAGAGTTGCGAAAAATGAGCAGCGAAGAAGTGTGAGGATGAAACAACCCTTGGTTTTTTTTATCTCTTCCGTTTCCGAATTTCCGTTTCCAGCGTTTTTTGGCCATTTTCTTCCGTTTCCGAAAATCTTGAAAAAGATTTCCGCACAGCCCTGCCTATCATTAGCAATCTTGAACGAGAAGTGCGGTCTGTATTTACACAAGATGAATGTGTTCAGAAAACGCGCGTTAGATACGCTGCTCCTGAAATAACGACCCCGTGAAGTGGTTATTAATATATCCCGCAGTGGGCCGTGGTGACTTCACCCACCTAGGTTCCGAGGCCGGGAAGTTCTGCTGCGGTCTCACCCCGATTTCGCAGTAAACTCACATCATTGCGCGCCACGTTCCCCCTGTATTTGCTGCTAATTCACACTATTCTCACCTACTCAGACAGCAGGTGCGGGCGGATCGCTGGCTTTTGGCGGGAGGATCGACATCCCCCCCCCGCCATCCGCCCGCCAGTAGCCAGCCATCCGCCCGCCGGTAGCCAGCGATCTGCCCGGCAGTAGCCAGCGATCCACCCGCCAGTTATCAGCGATCTACCCGCCAGTTGTCAGCGATGTACCCCTAATTTGAACCCCTTCTCCTTTTGATCCCTCGGGTCGGGGACCAATTCTCAAAGGCACAGTCGAACCTCAAAATCGATTTTCTGTTTCCCTTCTTATCTTGAAAATGGTCTCACGCTGATTCCAATGATGTCTCTCTAGTCGTACAAGGCCCCCTGAGAACGGAGTTGTGGCCCCTCGAAAATTGAGCTGCTGAAGCATGGTGGACGAGTTGTCTGAGGCTTGTAACTTCCGTCATTTGCAACCTATGGATGCGAGCCGACCTGAATTAAGAGGGAGGCTGAGAATGTAGGGAAGAACGGGGATATTGATCGGAAATCATCACTCATCTCGCCACTGTTCAGCTCGAAAGATCGTAAAGGGGCGTGCCAAAGTGGCTTCCTGGTGTGGGCGCCCCAGATTGGTTTCCTCCTATATCTCGCTTATTCTGTGGAATCGAGAGCTCTCACTTGGCAGGTTTTATACGGGGTGGGTCTACTTCATAATTATGTGGAGATCTAATATTTGGCCCCTGAGCTTGGACTGTGCCTTTAAGCGCCTATGACGCAGTGTTAATCAACCCAAAGAGTTGACTACCTAAACATGTTGAGGAAAACCTGGGCCGAAAAATCCGGTCAAAAACTTTTTACTGCCCAAGAAACTGAAGCCCTGAAGTTTGTGCTGCACCCTAGACCCCAACCGGCGTATTGTCGACAACAGATCGCTCTGATATTTTGCTTTCCTTATTGTTTCTTGGAGCAAAGCAGATGTGCCTATGTTATACATAACTTGCGTGCACCGAGTTTGCGCCAAGTCACAATAAGGAACGCAATGTATGGGGACAACCGGTGCCGGCCGTACTTCTGCGTACCTGAGTACTGCTCATCTACTGCCTTGTACCCACATAATAATGAATCAATTCGTTTACTCCGTCCCGTGTCTCATATTCTACCCTTCACTGTTTGAAAACTTTACAATGTTTCCCAGACGTTGGCTCACGCCTCTTCGAACACCAGACACGGCAGTGGGTCAAGCTCGTCAAAAATTGAATGCAATGCCCCAGTCTCTCAAAAGAATTACGTCCAGCCCGCCCCGCAGTGTCCGAACAGGAGTTAAATAGCGCTCCGCATTTGCAGATAAGGTCTGTTGCAGCACGCAGCTTACAAACAATCTTGCTGGGACCTAAATGATAGTGCCGTGACCCCGTAGACCCAGCTCTAGTATATCCGAGCTGCTCGCTGCAACTACGGCTGTTTGCAGCTGCGGACCCAAAATTAACTCCGATTAGGCTAGTAGAGATTTGAAGCTCATCAGCTGCGTTAGTAGTGTACTTTGCGGTTCGATTGTGCTCCAATATGGGGCGCAGGTTGGATATTGTGGAATCATTCACGCGACTATCCTTTCAGGGCGCCAGATCACAATCACCCTGAAAAGTTCTGTGGCCATATCCATGAAACTACGGGAGCCTCCCGGAAGGGTTCCTATAAGCAGCCAGTGTATGCGTTGGGCGAACTCTGGACCTTCCCGGGAGGCTCCGTTTGTTTCATAAATACGGCCAACTGCCTAAATTGCGCCAAAACGTGTTGCTAGCTACAACTAGTCGCATTGTCATCTTTTGGCAAATGAAGTAAAATCACATCGTGCTAGAGCGGATAATTTGGCTCACTCGGCACTTTCACAAAGTTAGTAAAGGCTCCCTACATTGCCTAAGTTCCAGAAAATTCTGCATTGTGGGTCTCGAAATAGCGAAATTCTATTTACCATTCGTTCCTGTCTGAAGGTTGGCACAAACTTGGTGCACCTATGTATTAGCATATGGCACCGAGCTTGCGCCAACGTTTATTAGGGAACAGAACGTCTCTTTAGGATCCATGCCGACCGTACATTTCAAATGTCGTAATTCGACTTCTTTGAAACTCGGACTTTCGGGTTCTTACCTTTCGTATCCTCCCATAGGAAATCCTCAAGAATGTGGGCAGTCACGGTCCACATATCCAAAATGGGGAACCTCATCACTCGAATTCAACACTGCGCCCACACAGCTAGCCTGCACGCTAAACCGGGAAACCGCCTGCACGCCGACACGCGACGCGGCCGGCACAGCGACACACGATGCGGCCGGCACCCCTACACGCGGCGCGACGACTCCTCCCAACCTCTATTGGGGCCTTCACCGGGTGAGAGGGACCTCCAGATAGGGTTCAAGCACCGCAAACTTTAGTAACTGAACCGAGGACGCCGCTGCCATCTGACTCCTGCGCCGGAAAAATGCGTCATATACCCGGTTGTCCAATAATTCTTGTCCGAAAATTTCACCATTTTTAATTTTTTTCAGCTTTATTGAAAAACAAGTCTAATCAACAATATAATCACCACAAAAATCCACAACAGTGGCCCATCGATTGGGCAGGCCGCCGATGCCCTTTGCCCAGAACTCCGGGGGCTGCGACTCGAAGAAGTTCGCGATGTCGGATTTGAGGTTGTCGTAGTTGGTGAATTTTCTTCCGGCAAAATGGTGCTTCAGAAGGCGGAACAAGCGGTAGTCGGAGGTGGCGAGGTCCGGGGAATACGGCGGATGAGCAACCGTCTCCCAGCCGAGCGTAGCCAACTTCTGCTGGGTCTCCTTCGCCACGTGTTGGCGCGCGTTGTCGTGCAGCAGGTGGACCGAGGCCCGTCGGGGACGCTTTCCTCGGATGGCGGCGGCTAGTTTCTCAAGCTGTACGGTGTAGATGGAGGCGGTGACCGTCCTGCCTTGCGGGAGCAGCTCGAGGTACAGCATGCTCTTGGTGTCCCACCAGCAGCAGAGCATGATCTCCGGCGGGTGCAGGTCGGCTTTCGGCGTCGTCGGCGGCTCTTCTCCGCGCGGGATCCAGACGGCATGGCGGGCGACGTTGTCGTAAAGAACCCAGCTCTCATCCCCAGTGACCAGGTCCTGGAGAAACTCCTTGCGATGCGGACGAAGGAGGAGGGACTGGCAGACGGCCACGCGGCTCTGCTTGTTGGCGTCCGTCAGACGGTGGGGGATCCAACGGGCCAGAACTTTTTGGTAGCCGAGAAAGTTGAGTCGATTGTGGATGGTGGACTCGCTGCAGCCGAGCGTCGTCGCCAGTTCACGGGTGGTGGCTTCCGGCTTCTCCTTGATACAGCGACGGCCTTCGTCATCATCCACCGTAGAAGGCCTCCCGCTGTGCTCCCTGTCCTCGAGGCTCGTGTCTCCGCTCTCGAAACGATTGAACCAGCGGCTGACTGTGCGTTGGGACACTGCATCCTCCTTGCACGCTCTGCAGATGTTGGCGACCGCGGTGCCCGTGTCGTTGCCCAGCAGCCACTCGTAGTACACGAACGTACGAATTCGACCTTGGTCCATTTTAGCTTGTACTGGTAGCTAGACGCCGCGACTGCGCCTTATATACCCCTAGCGTAGAACTTTGGAGAACCTTCTAGAAGGTTCTTACACTTGCCTGATATTATAACACTTCTAAGGAAAATTATAGAATTTTGAAAATTTTCGGACAGGAATTATTGGACGGCCTGGTATCTATTATACTTCCCTCGAAGGAGGCTCATTTCCTCCAAAAACAAGGTTGACACCAGTTTACTATGTTGTGCCCTGAAAGAAAAGACCGAATATCGAATAGACTCGAATGACTCCCTTTTTTAACGTCCGATTTTTGAATATATTCGAATGGCCTCTTTTTTTTTGAGGTCCGATTCTTGAATATATTCGAATGACCCTCTTTTTTCGAGGTCCGAATTTTGAATAGTTTCGAATTAAATCGACTAGAATAAATTCGAATAATTTTTCGAATAGTTTCAGAGCGACGAACTGAAAACAGGCCAAGTGAGCCGTCAGTGGATGATCGTAAATTATTCCAAGCGCAAGAGAGGCGGGGAAAACTCGGTGACTCTTCCATTCACGCGCTTAGCACCATCTGTGTCAAGAATTAAACGATATTGTATGGTTTCTATCATATCTCTAAATAGCCGCGGCGTAGATGTTATTCCGCCATCTTTTGAGCGAAGCGCTTTTCTCTCCATTTCTAGCATACACCATACGTTTTTTTCAAAGACAACCGCTTCCCAGAATTAGGATACTTGCGATAAACTGGGAAAATTAAAGAACACGGACTCTAATGAGCTAAATACAAGGTAAGCATTATAAGATCACTCAACAATTAAGCAACAACAAGAAAAAGCGACATATAGAAGTGAAACAACTATGACACTGAAAAAGAGATGGCGGGTGGGGGTTTATGGCGTGGCAGTGGATCAATAAATGAACTTCAATCCACTCATCATTGATTGACCAGTTTCACCGTGTACAATTTGAGCGGGCGGATCGCTGGCTATCAAAGCCCTGGGGGGCGGATCGCCGGTAAGTTGCGGGCGGATCGCTGCATCTCATAGCTCAGCGGGTGGATCGCTGGTTATCAAAGCCCTTGCGGGCGGATCGCTGGCAGGTTGCGGACGGATCGCCGCTTTAGAGCTTGCCGGCAATCCGCCCGCTAGCGTGATCAAGTTTCTCAGGCGCCGCTATCCGCCCGCCAAAACGCAGCGATCCGCCCGCAAAGGCTTTGATAGCCAGCGATCCGCCCGCCGAGGCCACGATGAGAAGCGATCCGCCCGCAACTTGCCGGCGTACCGCCCGGAGAGGCCTTGATTGCCAGCGGTCAGTCCGCACCTGTTGTCTGAGTAGTCTAGCAGCAATCTCACCCAAACACTGATTTTGACGCAAAAAAATAGACTTGATGCTCACACTCAGGAATTTCTGAACAAGTTACCTGAGGCTTCGACGCAAGTTGCATAATGGTTTCACGCGACTTACCTTAACTTCACAAGTAAATTGAAGCGCTGTTACGTGTGACTTGAACAGATTTTTGATTATGTAAGTTGCGCTAGTAATACACAATATTATGTACGATCTTGCACCACTGCTGCGTGTTATGTACCTGACACCGACAGGCGGCGCGACCGGCACCAACACGCGACGCGGTCAGCACACCTACACGAAGCATGCTCAACGAGCATGCCGGGGGCCGCCAGCGACTAGGCGGATCCTCCAGCCGGTGTTCGGGTTGAAGTACCTTAAACTTAGGTAATTGAACCGACGACGCTATCGACATCTGAGTCCTGCCTCGAGAGTGCGTCGTATACCTCCCTAGGAAACAGCCCTGCCCGAGTTAGGTTACATATGCGACAAAATAACACATTTAGGTTCCCCGTCAGAACTTTATGACACGTGTAGGCCAACTCGAACCGCACAACATACTCGCTTTGTTGAAGGTCGAATGTAACACAACGCCATGAAGATAAGTCGCAGTTAACATGTTTAGAGTCCTTAATTCGCATGCAACTATATCAGAAATTCCTGAGCATAAGAGAATCAAGTATCTTTTGCCGAAGCATTAATTCCCGAATTGACAGAGTAGACACACACAGAAATATTGAGAAAAATGAAAAAAATACAAAAAAACGGAGATTTGTAGCAGAGAGCGATTAATTTTTTCTTGTTATTCCTACGTGTATTCATGGTACAGACTTCAGGTACATCGACGATGTTTGTCTTTGGGGAAGAAACTCAACGTACCCGATATTTTTTCTTCGGTATTTACGAGAAAATTACACCTTTACCGTCGATTTACTCGTAACCTACAGTATCATTGGTGGAAGTTCGCAAACGCACACTCACCATTTTCCTTTGTGGTGGACTGTATGTACAATATTTCGTGGTTTTCGGCGCGTTTTTCTCAATCTTTTCGGCAATTCAGTTCCACCCGTTGACCAGTAGTCGATTTAGCGAATCATCCCAAAAATTAGGATTACGTGAAGACCGCCTAAAACCATGAAATATGGATTGATACCGTTACTAAAAGCAATCGCGAATCGCTTCTACCAATCTCTCAGAAAATCGCCGCATTCAGTGAGCGTCGTCAAACTACATGTTTAGGTCAGAATTGTCGAGTACGTCTCTTCTCGATATGGTTCATCGTTCCAACCTGACCAGGGTGAAAAAAAGCTCAGATCCGGACCACCATAATGCCGCACGAGTCATCCTTCGCATCCGCTCAGGAAGTTGAAGAACATCTAGGGTTTTTTCAAAATGTTCATAAACAATGAAAAGGTCGAAAATCGCACGAAACGTCATAAGAAAAGTTCTCGGAAAGATGAAACCCTAGAATCATAAGTTTTTTATATAAGTTTTTCCAACACCCTGGATACGCTAGTGATAGTGAAAACCGCAACGCATTACGCCGGTTTCGTTAAAAAATGAGGTGTTCATAAACAATGAAACTCACTGTATTGTGTTTCAAATCACAGCACGTGCCCCAACAGATGAACCATTCAATGCGTGCGTAATACACATTTAACTCGATAACAGCACGATTTTCCACAAAAAAAAAAGAAAAGCATACGACGCTCTGTTGAGGAGGGACGCAGATGTCGGCAGCTTTGCCGGTTCAAATAACCAAGTTTGCGGTACTTGGCCCGCCAAGCCGCTTGTTGTCCCAAATGGTTCTCGGCGAGATGGCCGAGTCGCACGTGTGCCGGCCGCGTTGTGTGTCTGTGTGCTGCTACAGTAGGGCTGGACTACCTTGCAGCACGTCCTCCTGCGATTACATTTTACAGCACGTGCTCCTGCGATAGAATTTTGCAGCACGTGCCATTGCGATAGAGCCTTTTGATGGGTGTAGTCACTCGAGTTGAATGCGTATTCGACACGCATTGAATGCGGCGATTTTCTGAGATATTCGACCATTAGAATACATATAAGTGAAAAAATCGGATGAACGAGCATTCGATTAGTATAATTTTAACATTATTCGATCTCTGCTGTAGTGGAAACTCTTCCCAAACACATTTTGTAGATTATTAGCGCGCTGTCTAACTGATGACAAATACTCGTAGGGTTTGCTCATCCCATAATTCTGATGTAAATAAACCTAAGGCAGGGAGTTCATGTAATGTTTTCAGGGCTCTAGAAAGAAGTTGAAAAATGTGAGGGATGACGGAAGGTTTTCCCTTAGGGAGCGTGCAATATACCTCGGAGAACTTTAAAAGGGGTTCGCAGGACATCGTGAGAGCTGACAGGGCAGCATGAGCTGTCAAAATAGTGCGATTGATGTCTCAGTGAGTGAAGGGGGTCAGGAAAAAAGCTGAAATGAGCCGTAGAAAGCTGTTAGATCTTAAAAGAAGCTGCGTAGCAAACTGATAGATTGAATCCTTCAAGATAGAATTGGTGTAGAGGAAGGGTGGGGGGAGGTCTAGCGGCGACGACAATCTGTCGCTGACTACTTATTGCTGCGTTATGATCAGGTATGTGGAAACTTCAGCGACCACATAGTGGACACATATATCTATTTGTTTGATTTGTTTGTTATACATACTGTTTTTTTTGACGCACCTTAACGTGCATTCTAATAACTAATAATAATAAATATATCTAAAGATTTCTGGAAGGAAAAAAATCATTGTCATTTCAACGAGTATGGTCCAAAGATTGAGAGTATATGCTTTTTTTGTTAGAACTGAGGTACGCCAGTCCACCCTTCGCAACAATCATCTGACTGCTAAGCCGATGACCTAAATTGCTTTTATAGTCTTCTTTATTTGAAAGCTTAGGCCGGGATATAGCCGAGAAATGGCCCACCAGACTCCGCAACGGCTCCCGGTGGGCTATTTCTCGGCTATTTTGCGGCTCTTGCCCGGCCGAGACCACGTTGTCCGGGCTATACCCGAGAAATAGGCCACCAGGAGCCGCTGCCAGGGGTCTATTTCTTGACTACTTTCTGGCAACTGGTGCTCTTCACACCGCCACCAATCTGAGAATGATGCTGCGAACTTTCATTGCTGGTCTTACCTTTATTCACAATTACAGACAACGATACCGGCATTCATAACTAAAATACGCTCATGTAAGGGGAAGCAGTAATAATGGGTGATCAAGAAACCCGATTTTGCCCGTAGCTTTCCGGAGTAGGGCACGGCTAGGCAGACCCAAACAGACCACATTTGGCGGCCACTTCGCGGTCAGCATTATTTAGCGGTTAACTGGCGGCTATTACGCGGCGAGCATTATTTACCGGCTATTACGCGACAAGCAGGCATTTCGCGGCTATTTCTCGGTCAAAACTCAGAGTTGTTCCTCGTGTAAAAATAAACATTTCAGTAGAGGAGAGCAGTCTTTACAATTTGGTTTATATTCTTGATTATTGTCATGTATGTTCTCTTTTTGAGCACGTTTTTAGCCTTCTCTATTTCACTTTGTGGGACCTGCATTAAATGCAGCCTTCAGGTTTCCCAGGATAGTTTGCCTTTCATTTCAAGTTTTTCTATCCATAGCCGCTGGTTTTCTTGGTGTGAAATCATGAAATATCATTTCTGTATAATGGTAATCCTGTATATGTTTAACCTGTATCATTGTTAATTGCAGCTTGTGAGAGGACCTCATTTTCTTCATGTATGAGATTCAGTGTTGTTAGCGTTTTTACTGTTTTTTGATTTTGGATTTTGCGTTGATTTTCAAGGAAATCGCATTGGAAGTAAATTTTTGTTGGATTTCGTGTTCATCAATGTTTTGATACTGTTGCGATTCGTTACAAAAAGGTGAGAAAATGTGTGCTAAGTCTATTGAACAGTTTTAGCACAGTACACACGTAGCGATCGAGGAAGCTACCATAGGTAAGCATTTTGAGACCCGGCCCCCTAAGAACGGCCTCACAGAGTCAACTAAGTCCCTGCAAAACTCAACTTTGGTCTCTCCCAATAACAAACTTAGGAGGGACCAACCACGGCCAATGAAGTCCCTGCAAAACTCAACCCTGTCCCTCCCAATATCAAACTTAGAAGGGACGAACTCCGACCATTCAAGGGGATCGACCCCAGCTGTCGGTGGGCTCGGAATGAGTTTGGGTTGGGGATCGTCTCACAAGTTCATCAGAGTTAATGCCGCTCACTAAGTAGTTGCGTGATATTGCTGCTTGGATTATTCGTCATTCGAATAATCGAATTTCAAAAAATTTGTTCGTTCGAAATAAAAAGTGAACGAATTTAATCGAAATTCGATCGTTCGAAATCAAAAATGAACGAATTCATTCGAAATTCGTTCGTTTGAAATAAAAGATGAACGAATTTATTCGAAATTCGTTCGTTCGGTCTTTTTCAAAAGAGTCCTCACTCTATAGTACACAGTAGTAGTAGTGTTGCATATCTTGACGTGCTCGAACCTGCTGTTAACAAGTTATGACAGGTTAGAACGTGTTTTTCCCTTTCACATTTTTGTACGGAAGAGTCGGAATTGACATTTGTACGATTTTGCAGTGGTGTCCACCTGGCAACAGTCATTTCTGGGTGTCCGCCCGCCCAACGAGATTTCTGAAATGCTTGTTCTGCTGTCTTTTGTTTTGCCCGTAAAATAGTTGCTGAACACGTTAAAGGCTCAGTTCACGATGAACTTGAGTTTTCTTTGAAAAACATTGGTGGTAGTCCTCAGAAGCAGAACAGCGTTGAAAAACGGATTCGAAAGCATTCCCAGAGGCAAAAAACCGTATCGAAGATTATCCCAAAGGGCAAGGCCGGCCTTGTTGGGTTTGGTTGTAATCATAGACACCGACAGTGCTCTATCACTGCCACGCTTTGACCTCCTATCATCTCCAGTGGTTTTTCTTTGAAAGAGACACTAGAAGAATGAGTAGTCGAAAACACGCGAAAATTTTCGTCAGGCAAAAATCTGTCCAATCCATTGCCTAATTCAATAAAAACCCTCACTGATGATCGCATGTCAAAGCGTAGCAATGATAAAGCCGTGTCGGTGTTGATGACAAGAACTGAACCCGAGGAGACCAAATCTGCCCGCTAAAATATTTTTCAAAGCCCTTTTTTGCCTCTGAAAGTGCGTTTAAATCCGTTTTTTCAACGCTGTTCATCTTCTGAGGGCTACCACAATTGGTTTTCATTGAAAACTCATGAACAATTTTTATTGTGAACAGTGCCTTTAAGAGACCACTATGTACTTCAGCAGCGAAATAAAAGACGGTAAAGCGAGCAATTAGGGAAATCTCGTTAGTTGGGGGGGGGGGGGCGGACACTATATGTACTTGTTATCCGAATGATTCCTTTTCGGATATCCGGAAATTTGTGAGAACGCACTATCCGAATCGAACCAATATCCGGGAAATTGATTTGAAAATCTGCATTATCTGAATCGAACCATTATCCGAAGGGTCAATAATTCGGATAAAATCGGATAAATTTCGATTAAAAGGTGAAAATCGATCAACGCACGCGCTCCATTATTGACCGATGCTCCAGTGGCAACAAGCGATTTTGAAATGATAATATTTTAGAAGCTTTTCTCTTCTTTTGAAATACCCTAAACTGAGATTTTGTAGCATACTTCATAGCATCCATTCGGAGCACCACTTAGTTTCGTCGCCGAGCAGCACCATGAATAGCGTCGTTTGTCTGCAGAGTTCAAGTCGCGGCGTTTTTCGCAGCGGCGAATAGTGCTGTATGCAATTTTGATGCAATTTTGAATACCATGGACGATGGTGGCGATCGACGTGGCGTGAAAGGCGACGAGAGGAGACCGCAGAGTGCTATGACGCCGCGACGAACCTGCGTCACAGCCAGCGAGCGGCAACCGACACCGCGACGATAATGTTCAAAAACATTTTTGTAGCATCCATGCTGAGACTCGGCGACCATTCGCTGGTTGCTGCAACTCTGCAGACCCCTTTGGGTCTGGGGTGCATGCTAGCTTCCGACACCTCTTAAAATTTTGACGACGAGGGTGCATTGTTAGACTACGATACCGAACGAGGTTGAATAGTTTTCGATGCCCTGAGAGCACACAGGTGCAGTCTAGGCTAAGACACCTACATCAATAGTATGACAGTTCGTATCTAAAAACGTACAATACTGGTCATATCTTTTGCGTTTTGTTCAAAGAAGACGCGAAAACGCGTTTTTTCTGCCCTTTTCTCCGAACTCTGTTCAAAGTGGTCCATTCAAGAATCTGAGAAGATATTTGAAGTCACCATCGAGAGCTCTTTCTTTTGAGATCTCACATGTCTTATTCTGCAACAAAGCGTATACGCATTTCACAATCAATCGAGTGCGCGAAACGCGAAGGCGGAGCTGGGGTCGGAGGATTGAATGTATTTATGTAAACATTGTGAATATTCTTGTAAAACTTATTGAAAGGATTTCAAGTGAATCAATGAGATATAAATTTCCGATTTCTCCCATTTTAAGTATCCATATTTCCATATTTGCGTTTTTCCCCCTTTCGACGCCGCGGCAAACACAATCATCGTCCTTCTCTCGGGTGCAAAACATGCGAGATGCAAACAACGCTCAGTAGAGACTCCACTAAAACAGAAACAATCTGTCTGGATCCATGCCAGCCTAGGGGCACCCTGGTGATTCCGGCTCAAAACGACCAATATCACCCACGTTTCGTTGTCGGTGAGATTTAAATGTTTTTTTTCCTGAGGAGACAAGCCACGGATCTAGCCATATCTAATTCAGTCAAAACCCCTTCAGAATGTTCCACTAGAATATACGCTAGGTTGAACACATTCAATCCTCCGACCCCAGCTCCGCCTTCGCGTTTCGCGCACTCGATTGATTGTCTTACGCCTATATGCCCTGTTGCAGAATAAGACAGCTCAGAAGGAAGAGCTCTCAATATTGATTCCAAGTATCTACTCGGATCCCAGAATGAACTACTTTGAACAGAGCTATGATAAAAGCGCACGGAAAACGCGTTTTTGCGTCTTTTTCGCCCAAAACGCAAAAGATATGACCAGAATTATACCTAAAATTCAAGCTCAGGAGTTACACTAAGTGTGCCGGCCTCTTCTAATCCCCTGATGTGAGGGCACACAGTTTCGGTACGAAAATCACTTTCAGAATACACAAAATTTCATGGACGAACCTGCAAGCTGAAGGGGGCCACACTAGGTGGGGTCTTTGAAAAGAAGTTTAGGACCCTAACGAAAAGTAAGGTTTTAGATCGTTCAAAACGGTTTTTGGAGACCTTTTTTCAGGCGTGATACATTCGAATGCATTTTAGCAAAAAAAGTAGTTTCCCAAAGGTATTTCGAACCATCAAAAAAAAACTTACAAGGGAACCACAACAAGTCATAGTGACCATTCCAAACGAAATGTACTTTTCTAGAACCATTTTCGGACAAAAAGTCCGAATGTGCCCATCGCAGCTGCCTAGACCCACTCTGAAAAAAGTTATGAGCGTTGTTTAAAGCTTCGCGGCAAGGTAAGGGTACTACCCCCCCCCATGGAATTTTCAAGGTGTTTTTGAATTTTTTCGGGATTTTGCTGAAAACATGTATGTAGGGGTAACCTGGGGTGCTGAGCACGAATCTGGGGTTCGCTTGTGAGAATTTTAGGGTTTACTGTAGGTTACGGTAGGTAACATGCCATTTAGGAGACAAACCCTAAATCAATATTCCGATAATCGACAAATGGACATCGAATTCGTATTCAGCACCCCAAATAACCCCCACATAGAAACTTTGAGACAAATCTGAGACTTTGACCAGACTACCATATATCCACCGTAATCTACCGTAAGCTGTCAAAAATGGATAAACTGACATCAGATTCGTGTTCAGCACTCCAATTAACCCCCGGAGACATAATTTGAGTGTGATCTATAGTAGCACTCCGGAAATCGTCAAAAGTCGCGATTTGCCATCAAATTCTCCCCGATGGGAATCTGAGAACGAATACAGTCGAAAATTTCGGAAAATCGATAAATGAACCTCAGATTCGTGATCAGCACCCCAAATAACCCCCAGTGCGAATTTTTAGTCAAATCTGGAATATTTTTCTAAAACGCTTCGAGAGCCCTCTAATAAGTATAAATGAACGCCCAACCGAAAACTCGTACAAGTCCAAAACGCTGTTAGTCTGCGCAAAGTTTGGAAAATGTTCCTTCAACCAAACTTCGCTTAGTAGGGTAGTTTTGGGCGCTGGACACGATTATGAGATCCGTTTTCGGATTTTCGTAAAAATAATGCGCTTTTTGGGGGGTACAATAGGAACGAAAATAAGAGAAAAAATGCCTATTACTTTTTTCTGAGTGGGTCTAGGCAGCTGCGATAGGCATATTCGGACTTTTCGTCCGAAAATGGTTCTAGAGAAGTACATTTCATTTGGAATGGTCACTATGACTTATTGTGGTTCCCTTGTTAGTTCCTCATTTGGGTTCCGGACTAACTTTTTTGCACGTTGATCAAACGCGAGCGGTCCTCTCAAAGAGCTATGTATACTCCTCAGGCTAACGCGGCATGCGCAAGACGCGTGAGCGTGGGAGTATGAATTGCTTGACGCCACGTCCGCGATTCACGTGTGTTACGCTTTCTCCGACAGTGCGGCGATCGGCCGTACCAGCTTTTCCATATTTTTTTGAACTCTTACATCGGATTACTCCCTCTTCATCTTAATTACAATACTATTCTCTAATTTGTTGTGAGGATGAAGACTCTTTATGAGTTTATTGGCAACGTTTCGATATGTAATATCGTCTTCAGGCCGACTGAAATAATCACAAAACAATCAGTTACACAGCGCGAACAATGGGGAGCACCAACCTTATCAATCAGGGATGGCGCTAAACCAGCAATGAAAAGGGCTCTGCCGCAAGGTGTTCTAGAAAGGATGTTGATGATAGGCTGTCAACCTATTATGGTAGTTATCCTACCTCTAGAAACGGTCGGCTGGCCAAAAATGAAGGGTGAGGTCGGGTGGGTGATGAAAACGTTTCATTCGTGAATCTCGCATGTATCACTTCATATCCACTAGAAACCTCAAATCACTCCAACGTGATAAGTCTCATGGCCGCCCTCATTTCTTCTCTGATGTTTATTGGCGGTTTCCATTGTTGAATTTCTAGAGCTTCCTTAATTTTCCTTTCCACCGGATCACACAAGTTTCTGTGAAGTATCGTTACGTTCAGCTGAGGGGCAGGTTCGAGTGTATGCCGTAGAGTGCGGTGCCGCGAAAAAGGATTGTCCGGATAGCTCTGTGGTCGGCGCAGAGCTCGAATGTGTTCCTCTATCCTTTTGCGTAGAGGTCTAGCGGTCTCTCCTATGTAGAATTCGTTACACGAAAGGCAGACCACCTTATACACAACATACTTCATTTCGCATACTCCAGCATGTCCATGGCAGATGCTACAGCTTACGCGGTCACACAGACTTTCATATTGACGAGATGACGTAAGGATGTGCCGTAGTGAAGGAGGTGGTCTGAACACCAAGCATATTGGGAGTTTCGAACGCTTCACGATACGATTCGCAACCATTGCGAATGAGTCAGTGATGAATGGCAGGACAAGTGTAGTTCCACCTGGTGGACGATGGGGTCGCCAGCAGCGACTTTGCTGGCGACCCCATCGTCCACCAGGTGGCGACCCCATCGTCCACCACGACTATTCTCTAACACCTTTGTAGAGAAGGCATGTATTGGATTTTCTTGTATGGCATAGTTTAGGCCAACTCTACCTCTCTCCACTATTAGAATCGCCGCTGGTATATTCATGGTAACGAAGGCTCCTATCTTACCACACCGTGGATTTCTGTGTGATATTTGCAAATGACAGGACTTTTAGGCCAGCGACAAACTTTCCCAATAAAAAAGTCGGCCGCGAACCTTGAAATCTAATATGACCGTGCTTTGAATTATTCACATTTGTATTCGAACCTACTAAAAATCCAATGAAGAATCGCAAGTATAGTTGGGTCCGCGGCCTGTGTCCTCAAGAAAAAATGTTTAAATTCAAACTACGGCTGGCGCGGCGGTTTAATTCTCAGGGATTGAGATTTGAACCGCTACGCCAGCAGCGGTTTGAAATTACACGTTCTTTCTTGAGGAACATTGCCACGGATCTAACCATACACCTATTTATTAGATTGGGAATGTTTTCAAAAGCTTTGAGTACCTGGTTCACTTTTCACCGTTTTGTCTCTGCGCTGTTTCAGAAATTAACCGCAGTTATCCGAAATTATCCGACCGGATATCCGTATCCGAAGCAACGGAAAATGGCATTATCCGAATCGATCCATTATCCAAAAAAATTACCCTCGGATAACAAGTGTAGCGGACACCCACCATTTTGCCATTCTAACTTGTTTTTGTTCGTTTTCCCGGCTAATTTTCACTAATTCTCACTTGTGATAGCCGCACTTGAGGTCGTATTCGCCAACAACCCGCCGAGGGAAGTCGAAGGGAAGTGGAATAATCATACCGCGCGCGGCAGAGGAACAGATCGACCCATCTTACACTATGTAAGATGGAAATGCAAGCTGTGTTACGCAACGATATCACTGCGAAAACATAAAAATTCCATCGTGAAGCGGCCATTTTTCAGCGAAGCAATGCGGATAATTGCGGCTGTCGCGAGGGAAGCCAAGGGGAGCGAGGGATGGCCGTGGAGCGCGCGTTTTGTACTGAATTTTCACCTCATCTCCCTTCGACATCCCGGCGGGTTGATGGCGAATATGACCCCTGGCATTCTCATGATGAGAAATAAACAATCCCTTTTATACCGACCCTTAAAGGCATCGTACACGATGAAAACCGTTTTCCTGTTTTTGCGTTTAATCGGACTAGTGGGTCTTCACAAAGTCATTCACAAACTTTGGAGTTCTGAAATTGCCTCCGAATGAAGTTGTCGCCACCTCAAAACGGCTTCCTGGGTTTGGTGGCCGGCCTCTGGGTCGATCCCTTGTTACAAGGAAGAAAGGAAATCAACCGGTTATCAAAAGAATCTATCACGTTTTTCACGTTTATTACATTGAACAGTTCACTCCTCCGAACCGGTCAATTCTTATAATGCCAGAAATGAAACGTCACAAAAGCGATCCTGTTTTGGTAAAGAAAAGCGGATTTCGGGCATTTTTCGCTGCTCTTTCTGGCACGATTGTCTCAGTAGGCCTCTGACCTGGCAGAGTCAAACCTCGTAATAATTTTTCTATTGTTCTGCCTATCCTGAAAACTGTCCCACGCTGATTCCAACGATGTCTCTGAAATCGTGCAACACCCCCTGGGAACGGAGTTATGGCCTCCCACAAATTGAGCGGCTGAAGCATGGTGGACGAGTTGTTCAAGGCTTGTAACTTCCGTCATTTGCAACCCATGTACGCCAGCGGACCTGAGTGAAGGGAAAGATAGAGAATAAAAGGAAGAACGGGGCTATGGATCAAAAACAATCGCTCATGTCTCCACTGTTGAGTTCGAAAAATCGTAAAAGGAGGGTGAAAAAGCGGCTTCTTCATGGGAGCGCCAAACATTCCCGCCATATCATGCTTATTTGGGGGAATTGAGAGCTCACACTTAGCAGGTGTCAAAAACGCATGTATCTCGAATTGGGGCAGATTGGATGCAAGACGCTAATCTGAAAAGTTCCGAGTAGGATAAGAGTAGAGATGTAATAAAAAGAGATAGTAGTTGTCTCAACAACAACTAGAACGTGACCTAATTAATGAAGTTCACTGATTAATCAAGCCGGAAATATCGAGTGTTTATTAGCATTTGTCACTCGAACATCTATCGGTTAGACCTGCAAGATAGCGCAATTTAAAATGTGAGGATGTTCCCGGAGCCAGCAGGCTTTGACCGGAGGAGAATGAATCTCTAGGTCAAGCATAAATTGCGTCTTAAAAGGATGGTGGCGCTTTGCCGAAAGGCCAGCGCCGACAGCTCCAAAAATCATCAGACTCAATTGGAGGGAAACTTCCGCTACGGCCTAACATTAAGAGCGAGTAATCACTTTACAACAAAAGTAGTGGAATTACTATATTCAATGATACAAGATCACATTGACAACTACATCGTACCAGAAGCGATTTTAGTTCGTTTAGGGATTGCGGTTTTGTGGGTTTCCAGCTGCACTGTACCATTGCAATAATGTGAGTTCTCACAACGCATTGTGCTGAAATATCCAGATAATGGTAAAACTACACTTAGTGGTTCAGTGGTTCGGATTGTCGTGAGTTAGGAAAGAGTATCGACATATTGAAAAAAAAATCCACCTACATGCACCAGGCAACGAGGGCCCGTTGTAAACCCCCAGTGCGCTGAGATGAGCTCACTGCATGCGGTCACCTTGTGCGGGGAGGCATGGCCGCATCAATCGAACCGTCACACGGTTAGCGATGGCTGGTCTCCCTGCGGGCGGAAATGGTGTTCACTCGGCTGGTCTCCCTGCGGGCGGAAATGGTGTCCACTCGGCTGGCTTGACGCACATGGGGAGCGAGGAGGGTCACCTCCGCGCCTGCTGGCAGCTGTTGAGGCAAGGAGAAATAGCGCAGGTTGCGCGAAGACGCAGCGCGGCGGTCATTTGAACCCCGTGAGTTGCTCCCTTGCAACTTACGGATCTCGCATGACGGTCGTCGCAGTCCGCAACTTCGCGTTCCACATCTTCGAACAGTAAGCCGCAACCTGCGACCAAACTCAATTCTGTGGACGAGCGAGGCGGGTGTTCAGTGAACGCAAAACAGCTGAATCGAGTCGGATTTTGCTCGATTTTCAGCTAGTAATTCCTTCCTGCATTACTAAGGTAAGTTGTTTTGCAACGAAATCGTTTTAATAATTATTTCTGAGGTATTTGAAGTCATGGGTAGGATTGAATGTGACTTTAAAAAGGATTTCCCGTTTTTGTTTCGTTTTGTTTTTTAGTTAACAGTTACTTGGGTTTTTTTTTTGGTTGAGGGATGAACGATGGGAAAAGTGATCCGTTGAGCTGTTTCATGTTGCTTGCTAGCCTCATTTTATTACAGAATATTGATTTACGGTGCTGCAAAAGCGTCGAAACATTCGATTTTCCGAATTTTCGGTCGATTCAAGGCACGGACTTTCGAATATTTAGCCACCAACGAAATCATCCAACAGTACCTATGATTTGTCCGGAATTCATTCAAAAATTCGAACATTCATTCGATTAGGTTGGAGGCCGCTTTTTCGAAGCCAGTCATCAAAAAGAAAAATATTCGTAGGGGTTATTCGGATATGTTCATACATTCGCGTTTTTCTTGAACCTCATTCGAAAAAAAGTTATTCATTCAGCAATCTTAAAAAGGCCCAATTGAAAGTGATTCATTCGGAATTTTCGAAAAGGTTATATTGACAGAAAATCATTCATTATTCATCCCATTATACCAGAAACAACCCAAATTACTCCTTGAAGTATTTATTTAGAGTTTTCATAACAGCAATGATTCATAGCAGTATTAATGATCAGAATTTTCGTTCATTTCTCTGAATAAATCTTGAGTGGACCTCCCCGTCGAGCACAGAGCCCAAAATCCTTCTTCCAAAACGGATCCATGCTTACCCACGGCTACCAAAGCCACAGAAATAATTATGAAAACATGTTTTTGTGCGAAGAACTACTCTTGGTGCTGCAGGAAGGTAATGCTGGATAGAGGAAGGGAACACTTATGTAGTGGGTGTAGAAGTGAACATTTACACGGAATGCGAGTTTATAGACCCCACATCAGATATTTTGTCGAATCTTGAATCGTGAAATCAATAAATGCTTTATGTGTTCAACACGCTTGCCTTACATATCGTACTCAATAGGTAAAAAAATAAATGTCTTGTAACTGTTGAATTTCGGTTAGCAGCACTGTAAGTCGCGGCTTGCTTGCTATATGGTACCACAATACATACTTCCCTACTGGGCAAAACTTGTTTAGACCAGCAAACGAATTCCTCTTCAAATTCTAAGCAGAAGTTCCATAGGTCACAGGCGCGAAATCCATCCAAACCCATACTTGAATCGTTTCGCACTCGGTTATAAAACGATCTCATGACAAATTAGCTGTAAAAGCTTCCGCCTGGTAAAGATCGTACCTTAGAGTTGTCGTTCGCTAGCTTCTGTTTATCGCGCTGCTCCACCTAACATGTTATTTGCACAGTCTTATACTCCTTCGTAAAGTGCTCGCATCAAAACGTAATGGCAAAAGCTTTCGATTCGATGGGAATCGAACCTTGGCCATGCGCACCCAAGTCCCCATCGTTCACCCCTACACCACGCTGGCGGCCAAACTGTTGACACGTTCACTCTTTGTAACCACAGGCCTTTCTCATTGAATGACCACCTTTCGCCTGCCATTGATCGCTCATCACAGTATCGGCTGATTGCACGTGGCCGGCGAGACACCTCAGCGCGCCAACCGTCATATCATCTGTGCACGCAGGGGGGGGGGGGGGTTTACTACGGGCCCAGGGGTGCGTTCCAAGAAGATTTCCATGGTAGGAAGAATGGGTCTGATAGGATATCATGATTGATATCACGTTCATTCGTGATAAAAAAAATCAGAGTATGGGCAAATGAATTAGGGGCATACCAGGGGTCGTATTCGCCAACAACCCGCCGAGGGTAGTCGAAGGGAAGCGGAAGGGATGATACCGCGCTCGGCAGTGGAGCAGATCAACCCATCTTACACCATGTAAGATGGAAATGCAAACTGTGTTACGTATCGATATCACTGCAAAAAGATAAATATTCCATCGCAAAGCGGCCATTCTTCAGCTATGCGATTCGAAAAATTCGGCGGTCGCGAGGGAAGCCAAGGGAGGCGAGAGGTGGCCAATGGAGCGCGCGTTTTGTACTGAAATTTCACCTCATTTACCCTTCGACTACCCGGCGGGTTATTGGCGAATACGACCCCAGAAAGTTATGCTCTTCTAGCAGACCGATTCCTCCTTCCATTGTTATGTAAATCTCCCTGTCCTCTGGTTTGCTTGTTGCGGTTTTCGAGTGCAACTCCACGGTTGCGAGAGTAATGGTTGATCAAAAATCTCAAAATCTGCGTTGCCGCCAACTATGAATCAATCCGATTGTCTTTTTCATCAAATTATGAGGGCTTAAGCGCCTCATTTTGTTGAGAAATTACAGTCGAACATGGAAGTTTTGAAATGATTGCTGTTAGCATCGAGATGAAAAAGGAGAACTTATCTGAGTAGCAGCATAACTCTTTTCCAGATTATCTGAGAAAGCCATCTTCTAAAGTCACCAGAGATGGGTTCACTACAGGCCCAAGTCCGAGCGATCTCATCCGTTGAGTCAGATTAATTCACTTTAGATAGGACCTTGGATTCAACTCCTTACTTTTGATATTTTTGATGGTCCATCCTCATCGGTGATCTTCTCGATGTGGACCTCATTCTCTCCATTCTTCTCTGGAATCAGCAACAGTCATCCAGTGCGATAAACTTTCCTGTTTGAATGATTTGCCAACTGTATCGGCCCAACGCGTCGCTGGCCGGCCAAGTGCTCTTTTGACATCTCGAGGGTACCAGTGAGTGAGTCTGGTGCACCATCTGTCATCCGTTCTGCGCACGACATGCCCTGCCATTTTGTACTTGGAGGACTCAATGAGGATCAGCGGATTGCGGATTGCGGACATTTCGCGGAGATCTTAACTGCTCAGACGTTGCTGCCTCCGAATCCTTCGACTTGTACTCAGGAGACATCCTTCCACCGCCCTGTGCGTAGTCCTCATAGCAACACAAACTCATCTGTTGTGAGCCCAGGCAGGACTCGCAGCCATAGCACAAAACCGGAAGCACGGTGGAGTCGCACAGGTGAGCCCGCAGCTTAACATCGCGTATCTCACTAGCAACTTCCCGAATCGTGTCCATAATAGCCCACACAGCCCTTCTTCGACGTTCGATTTCATGCGAGAGCTCGTTCGTTATGTTCATTTCACGTCCTAGATAGACGTAGCTGTCTACTGTGTTCACGATGTTTCCACAAAGAAGCACAGTAACATGGCCGTCGTCACACCACTGGTCGACCATCACCTGGGAATCGAATTTGGTTTTGAATTTTTTTGGGAACTACATGAGGTATAGTTCAGTTCCGCAATCGCGTTCAGTCCTCATTATCACAATCGTAGAAGCGAAGCGGTTGTTTTCGAAAAATTCAACTAGAATCACTCTCAAAACAACCGCTTCGCTTCTACGATTGTGATAATGAGACTTTGCGAACTGACCGCGATTGCGGAACTAGATCATACATTCGAGTGAAAAATGGTGATGCTCTGCTTACGCTCTGAAGCATGAGATAAGGCTTTGTAGAACTCGGTCGTAGATCCAAAACCCTCTCCACTAACTGGTTTCGATTTTCAGAGATTACATCGGCGCCGCGTGCCTTGCCTTTTGGATCATTCTATTCCTTGGAGTTTGGAAATGTGGATGGTTTGGTATTCGATCGAGGAAAATATTTGTAAGATTCCGTTCGTTAGGTTAATTGAAATACCGTTGGTTTACAGCATTGGCTGAAAGATTTTGAACATTTTGGTTTTCCCAATCCCACCCAAATGTGCGTAACCCGACGAACTGGAAGTTCAACGTTTCGTTGTCTGAGTATTATAGTAATATTCGTTGTAGTATATTCGTTTTGTTGTCTGTGTATTGAATGTCTGAGAACATCCGAGGGATAAGGATACCGGTGCAATCACATAATCGGGAACTTTCAAGACTGGCAATTGCTTCGTTCTGTATCCTCTCCCATTCAAACTCTGCGTGCTCAGTTCTGAATGGAGACTACATATTTGATGGAACTGTATGCACACCCAGATTGTGTATGGTCTCTTCGTCAAAGTTAGCCTAGTGAATGGACGGGGTTGCGGCGGTACATCGCCGTTCGCGATCAAAACCCCGCTAAAGTGGAGTGTCGCCAACAGTGGTGTTCGAATTTTTCGGTTTCCTGCTCATTTTTGCTTTTTTTCTGTTTTCTGTAAAGATAGGCAAGTTTTGACAGAAAACAGAAAAAACGTGAACCGCGATTGGTAAGAAGGTTGCTCCAGAGACAAGAGACCCAACCCACAATTGGTGGAGCCGTAGGTGCAGAAAAGCTCACTCGCGTTCTCTGCAGTTCCCCATGCCAATCACTTCTACATATCTCGCTGTAGTAGTTACCCGAGCACCTAGTAAAGCGACGCAGAAACTTCAAAATGATTGTATTTTAGCAGTAAAAGACTATTTATACTTCTTAACGCCCACACATTAAAGGCGTAGTCGAATCTCAGGGGACAGAATCTGAGATTTCCACATAGTTGTGAAGTAGACCCACCTCATACATATAACACCTGTCAAGTGCGAGCTCTCGATTCCACCGAATAAGCGAGATTTAGGAGGAAGCCACCCTGGAGCGCCCACATCAGGAAGCCACTTTGGCACGCCCTTTTTACGATATTGCGAGCAGGCTACGGCGCGAGGTGTGATACAACCCATTATTGGTCCGACCCCCCACCCAAGTCAAGCGATTCGCTCAGCCCCCCCCCTGGGAAAAAGTTATGGCGACACACGGGGGGGGGGGGGAGGTCTTCACTTCGCAATTTTTTATAGTGAACGAAATCTCTAGATCAAGGCTACATTCATTGTATCAAACGTCGATTGTATCAATTAATCCTAATAATACAATAAATAAATGTTTTCCACGAAGGCAGACAAAAACAACTTTCCTGCAACAATGACACCAAATGTTTGTTCAATGGCTGAACATTTATTAGTGCCCTGAAGACACATGGGTGCGGTTTCGGGCATGAAAACCACATTTAGTAATTGGCTGTTCAGATGTGGAAACGCACCCCAAATTTCATGAACGAAGCTCTAAGCCGATCAGCGCTACATAGGGTGGGCGGAGCCTGTTTTCAGGCCCTGAGGGCACATAGGTGCGGTTTCAGGAAAAAAAAACATTTAGTAAATGACTATCCGTATGTGGGATCGCCGCGACGCTGCTTGGCGGGAAAAATTGCAAGCCGAAAAGCGCTAGGGAGAGTGGCTATTGATCCCGTTTTCATGCCGCCAAGACAGCGTTGGTGCGGTTTCACCCAGTGATGGAAACCACGTATAGTAATTGGCTATCCGACGTGAAAACGCACCCGAAGTTTTATGAACACAGCTTTAAGCCGAACAGAGCTACATAGGGTGTGGTCCATAAAAAATATTCATGGAGTATTTAAATATTAATAAGTATTTAACGAAATTTGAATTAGGAAGTTTCGCGTTGCTAAAACGTGCGGAAAGCCAAGTCACGGACCCAAATTATTGATTTAATTCTTTTACCCGGTTAAAAACGATCTTTGAAGCCCCATTTTCGGGTGTGATACAAACGATTGTATCACACCTAAATTGTACGGATTTAGGTGTGATACAATCGATTGTATCACAACTAAAAATGGGTCTTCAAAGACCGTTTTTAACCGGTTAAAAGAATGAAATTGATTACTTGGGTCCGTGACTAAGTTTTCCGCACGTTATAGCAACGCGAAACTCCCTAATTCAAATTTCGTTAAATACTTGTAAATGGGGGTGTGTATACAAGTCTGTTGGTACCTGCTCGTTGGTGCCCCTGCTTCTACTGAACCAAGCAGACTTTTGAGTGTACACAGGGAACGTTTGAGCGATATAGCGTGCACAACTATATCGCGAAATTGTCCCATACATTGCATAAAAGTGTAGCCGTCCGGCACACTAAGGCCTCTGGTCCATAACACCTTAGAATCCGTACCTAAGGAGTTCCTGGAGTCTTTGGCCACAAGCCACAATTTCGTCACCCTGAACTGTCGATCTCTATCGAGTGATATCCAAAAAATTGCGCTATCCAGACTTCTGAGCTATTTCCATGCACCGTTTGCTGCTTTGCAGGAAACCCGCATCAAGGGTAGACCCGTCATCAACGTCGGAGAGTACACCATCTACTGCGGTAACGCTGACGATAGGATAGTGGGAGGCTGTGCAATAGCTGTAAGAAAGGATTTCAATGGTATGGTCAAGGAGTTCGGCTCAACGTCGTGCCGCAATGCATTCGTACGACTGCGAGATCACAGAGGATTTCATCTGTGGATAGTGAGTGCTCATACGCCTACTGAAACCACCGAGGACAACTCGAAGGATGCGTTTTATAAGGAACTCAATACGTTGCTGGCCAGGATACCTTTTCAACATGCTGTTGTCGTGGGGATTGACGCAAATGCGAAGATGGGACTTGATCAGGAATCCGAAGTACTCTGGAAATGGTTCTACCCAGTGGAGCAAACATCGGACAATGGCTACCGCCTTGTCGACTTTTGTGAACGCAGTGGTCTGATTATTGCATCGACATTCAAGAAAAATCATCGCCGCCATCAGCTTACGTGGCAGGGACCAACCCAGCTATCTCCAGAAGAGCAGCGAAAGCGGAAGATGACAACTTTGAAACTACAGCTCGACTATGTTCTGACAAGAAATATTCCTTATCGAGCATTCGAAGATCTAGAGCTGTGTGGGATGTCGCATTCGATTCGGATCACCGTCCTGTTCTGTTGAACTTCACTGCGAGGATTCATATGAGGAAGCGAGGGGCTCAGCCTCTCCAGAGGATTGACATGACAAGTCTCAGAGATGAAGAAAGCAGAAGGAAATTCCGACAACGCGTTTCTATTCATATTGGAGTACGGACTAAGAAGAAACTTGGCGACGCGGATTCTTTTGTCAAGTGCATCCAGGACGCTTCGAAAGAGGCACTCCCGGTTGTACAGCCTAGGAAGAAGTTCGCCTACGTCTCAGAAGAAACACACATCTACCTACAACAGAGTATGTGCTCTCCGAACTGCAGGAAACTTCGTGGAGGAGAAGCGTCTGAGGAAGAAGTTGAGTCGCCAGCTTCAAAGTGACCGCGAACGAGAGTGGACGTGTAGAGCTAAGGAGTTCGAGAAGGCTTGGGAGGAGAAGAATCCGAGGAAAGCCTACACGTTGCTGCGACAGTATAGCGGGAAGATGAAGAGATGTTCTCCTGTCTTGAACACTACCAATGGAGTTGCAGTTGGTGATGCGACGCTGCCAATATGGAAGGATTACTTCAGTTCACTACTGAATCGTCCAGTACCTGAGCTTCCGCATGTTCAGAGAGCACATTACGATGTCAGTGAGGAACCGCCGACGGAGTCTGAAGTTTTAGATTGTGTCCGGAAAATGAAGAATGGAAAGGCAGGTGGAGATGACTAAATCACTGCTGAAATGCTGAAAGCTCTTCCTCCGTCTGGGATTCGTGAAATGACCAACACCATCCGTGCCATATGGATGAGCGAAAGGATACCCGATTCGTGGAGACATGCGATCATCGTACCTCTTTACAAGAAGCTATCCGTCACGGATCCTAAGAACTACAGAGGAATCTCTCTACTTCGTGTCATGTACAAGGTTTTAGAACGTATCATTCTCGAGCGACTTATCAAACATCGTGAAGGAACGACCAGAGATGAGCAAGCCGGTTCTCCACCTGGAAGATCGACCAAGTGTTCGTCGTGAGAAGAGTAATTGAATCGTGCGTGGCAGCGGTATTCGAAGCCATTACAGCTTGCTTTTTCGGACTTTGAAGCCGCGTTCGACTCTCCTCATCGTGATCGATTGCTCAATGCTCTGCGAGCAGATGGAGTTCCGGAAAAGTATGTTTGGTTAATCGAGGACATGAACAGAGGAACAACAGCAGCAGTTCGTACACCTGTCGGATTTACGTCAGCTTTCGAGGTGAAAACAGGAGTAAGGCTAGGGGCCGTTGCAGGACCTTTTCTTTCCAACTTCGCCGTTGATGACATCATGCGTAGAGTTGCAGAACAGTTTTCTGCGGATGTGATCCTAACACCATCAGGACGCTCCCTTGTCGACCTGGAGTACGCCAACGACATTGTGTTATTCGCTGAAAATAACGCAAAACTGCAAAGGATTGTGAACCTCGTTTCGAAGTATGCCGCAGCCTATAAACTTCGTCTTCGTCCCGACAAATGCAAGCAGATGTGGTTCTCCCAGAGGTCTTCAACGGGAGTTTGCGTTGACGGACAACTTATCGAACTGGTAGATGATTTCTGTTTTTTTTTGGGCTGTTTGCTGAAGAACGATGGTAGTTATGCAGCGGATATTCGACAACGGTTTGCGAAAGCTACGTCTGCATTCAATTCATTAACCAAGTGTTTGTGGTCTACCACCATCGCCAAGGAAGTCAAGTTGCGCGTCTACCTATCCGCTATTCGCCCTATCATGATGTACGGATCGGAGACGTGGGAAGCACCGAAAAAAAAAATAGAAAGGTTGGATTGCACGGAGAGGAAGCTTTTTAGGCGTTTGCTTGGATATTTCTGGCCGCGTGTATGCCATAACGACCTTTACAAGGAAATAGACGCAGAACATCAACGCTTGACACGAGGGAGGTGCCAGCATCTCCCAACGCCATCTCAAGCAGCAATGGAAAATTGACTTGGACTGCTCGGGCATATACTAGGAAGAACGCCGGATCGTCTCCTACAACAAGCTTTAAGAATGCTTCCATATCCTGTCTGGAGACGGCCACCTGGGCGTAGGCGAAAGTTCTGGACGGATGTGGTTAAAGGCATCGTACGCGCTGAAAACCATGTTTCGTTTTTAAGCGTTTTTGAGTTGTTAGCCCCCCTATAGTGACTAAAGGTAGCGAAAGGCCCGCTCAAAACGTTAACTTTTCAAGAAAAAATGTTTTAAAAAAACTTCTGAAAATCATTTGAAATTCGCGCCGGCATCGACTCGGGATAGTTACGCGGAGGGCGCAAGGAACAATTCTACAATTCGTCCATTGGCGCAGCGTTGGAAGCAATCGCTCGTTGTGTGACGAGAAATTTCCAGTCGATAATGCCACTTTCGTCCGACGGTGCGTCAGCCTACAGTGGCATGCCCTGTACTTAGCGACACGACGTTCTGCTCGAATATTGCGAAAGTGCCAAATGACTGACGGAAGGGCCGGCCTTTTTTGACGGAATTCCTTACTTTCCACTTCCTCTATGCTCACAATGGTACGTTTTTGAGCAGGCAAGCTCGTTGTACGTTCTCACAGGGGCCCGAGGAAGGGATTGAGCATAAAAAATGGAAAGTGGATTTCAGCGCGTACGATGCCTTTAAAGAGGATTTGAAGTCACTCGGCATCGAAAGACAGTTCAGGCGCGATGTTCCGTTTTGCAGGAAATGGAATAGTGACAGCTGGATGGAATGTGTTCGAATTGTGGTTAAAGACCGTGAAAAATGGACACGGCTGACTATTACGACGGCACACCTCTGTGAAGATGCGGAATGACCGCGTCAGGCGAAAGCCAACAGATTAAAGGCAGTGTTCACGATGATCATCCTCGTTGACTTTCTACAGTAAAATTATAGGGGAGAAGGATCCTAGGCTCCCAGTTCCAAAGGAACGGTAGAAAACGAGCCAGGAGTGGCAAAATAATGGCTGCAAACAAGCGTTTTGGTGCCCCAGACACGCCCCGTGCCCCAGATGCGCCCCTTGAAAGGAACATATGAAGACTCAGATTATAGGAATGATCAAGAGAAGGAAGTGCTGATATGTGAGCTGTTTGCTTCATTGCATGATAGGTATCATCCTTCTAGCGGTCAATCCCTCCAAGCTCAAAAATCAACGTAAATAAGGGAGAGCCTATTTTGGCTCAAAAACGCGTCTTTTGTGTCCTTTATAAGCCTGCCTTGCTATATAGGGCACCAGACCTTCCGTAAACCGTGGAGATATCGGAAGTGAACGTTATCGTGAACACTGCCTTTAATTCAAGTAAGTAAGTCACTTGTAAATGTTCCAGAGCTATCGATTTTTCATGGACCCCACCCTATGTAGCGCTGTTCGGCTTAAAGCTGCGTCCATGAAATTTTGGGTGCGTCTTCAAATCCGGATAGCCAATTATTGCTTCGTCCATGAAATTTTGAGTGCGTTTTAGCATCCAGATATTGTTGTGCGCGCGAAGCGCGCACCTGATTTGGAAAAGGATTGCTTCTGCGCACACCCCTCAATCCAGAATCTTGGTTCGGGAGGAATCTTGACACAAGAGACTTTCACAAAAATAGAGCAGTAAGGGCTCTCAACACTGCCCAAATTTCAGAGAAATTCCCTTAGTGGGTCTCGAAATATTAAAAAATTGCGAATTGAAAAATGTGTGTGTGTGTAATTTAGTGATAAGAAGTTTGGTCGGTCTTTCAAGAGAAGTGGAGTGATAACGTGATAAGACTTAATAGAGCTCGAGAGACGTTGTGCCTCAGGTCCATCAGTGACCATATGCTCCGCGTGCGGAACACAAATTGACGTGCACCAAGCACTGTATAAAGTGGGCGGGGCCCAGCTGGGAGTGCGTAGAGCGCCGTAAAAAGTGGACGGGACTCAAGTGAGTGAGCGTAGAGCGCCAGGAAAAGTGAACGGGACCCAAGTGGGAGTGCGTAGAGCGCCGGGAAAAGTGGTCGGGACCTCAGTAGGAGTGCGCAGCGGGCTGGTAAAAGTGGGCGGGACCCAACTGGGAGTGTACAGAGCGCCGGGAACTGTGGATGAGACCCGATTGGGAATGCGTAGGGCACCGGAAAAAGTGGTCGGGACCCCAGTGGGAGTGCACAACGTGTTGTATACGAATGAAATGATATCATGGTGAATGATATCAGTGATAACGTGGCTATAAAAGCTGCCTTATGACTCAAGTGGTGTTCAGTTGTTCATACCTCGTCTACCGAATAAACGGTCACTCCCATCGTCTCAACACACCCCCACCGACCCAACATTTTGGCGATCAGGCAACGACGATCGCGGAACCGAACCCTCAACGACCGACGACATCGACGGCGACCTCATCTACCGTCGCACCATACCAACCATCACCGACGAGCAGTTCCAACAGCTGCTCATCACCCTCGCCAACGCCCTCCGAGGAGATACCCTACACCACTCGTCAGCATCCGAAGACCCGTCACCCAGACATTTCGACCTACTCGCCAGTCGAATCATACCCTTCACATAGGACCCCGACGCAGACGTCACATTCGAAGCTTGGTTCCGACGTCACCATGATGTTCTCACCGTGGACGCACAATCCCTGGACGAACCCACAAGAGTCCGCCTCCTGCTTCATAAGCTCGATCCCGCCGCTTATGAACGGTACTCCAATTACATCATCCCCCGGACCCCCCGAGAAGTCTCCGATGCCACAGTCAAGACACTCATGGATCTCTTTGGACCACAAGAATCCCTATTCAGTGCACGTTATTCCTACTTGAAGATGGTCGAAGACGCCAAGGACGATTTCGCAACCTATGCTGGACACGTGAATCGTGAGTGCTCAAAGTTCAAACTTTCTGATTATAATGATGCACAATTCAAATGCCTGATATTCGTGTGCGGGCTTCAGTCAACTTCAGATGCTTTCATCAGGCCGAAGTTTTTGGATAAAATTGAGGCCGACCCCACATGCACCATCCAGATGCTCACAGAGAAGTGTAAGAGACTGATCAATCTGAAACGAGACACCAAAATGATCGAGGATGGAACCCCAACCGTGCAATCTGTACAACGTTCACCTGCTTCCCGATCACGCCCGCATCCTCAACCCATATCCTCTCATCAAGAAAGACGTCAAACCGCACTGAATCCCAGAAGCAATAACCACTTCAACTGCTCCGATACCAACACGAGACCGCTGCCATCCCCATTCTGGCTCTGCGTATCAATGCATTTCGTTCGGAACTGCACATTCAAACGCCACAAACGTTCAAACTGCCGCAGGACTGGCCACAGGGAAGGTTTCTGCGACCAAGCTAGACGCCGCTAAACGAATCTACACCACGATCGACAACGATTGCAACCGACAAGGCAAAGCATCCGGTCAGACGCAGTATTCAAGGTATCCGGTATCAATTGCAACCACTACCGTCGTTTCGCCACGATAAAGGTAGACGGCCAACCTATTATTTTCCAAGTGGACAGCGCTTCTGATATCACTAATATCAATCCGGCAACGT
This sequence comes from Aplectana chamaeleonis, assembly GCA_029168955.1. Classification (NCBI taxonomy): domain Eukaryota; kingdom Metazoa; phylum Nematoda; class Chromadorea; order Rhabditida; family Cosmocercidae; genus Aplectana; species Aplectana chamaeleonis. The sequence continues at coordinate 714,991 of JAPDOI010000046.1, read as the reverse complement.
GGAAACTCATGAGCAAGCCGAACCTACAAGCATCAACGCTCAACGCTCACAGTGCTTCCGGCGACCGCATTCAATTTGTTGGTGAACGAGAATGCACCTACTCCTTCAATGGATCCTCAGCTAAGGGAGCATTCTACGTAGCTGATACGAAATCAGACCTGCTCGGAGCTGAATGGATTTCAAAAATGGGAATCTGTCACATAATGGACTCCCTTCCGAACACGGATTCATTGAAAACAATCAACTTCACCAACATCATCAACCCCATTTCCCTTCCTACCTTCAACTCACAACGTGCGCAAGAAAAAGACATTGATACGCTGTTCGATATGTTTCACCTAGAGCCACCAAAAATTTCAAACTTATTCCCAGAAGAATATGATGGAAACTCCATGGAACCAACCCGATCGATACCTCTGCTCGATGCTATGCTACAACGACGATCTACACGACTACAGAAACCCACCAGACGCCTCAGCGTAGATCCAAGCAAGAAGACATATCGTGTATAGACGTTTCTAATCTTATGTGCTTCCTTCTCAAAAAAGGGAGGTGTTGTATACGAATGAAATGATATCATGGTGAATGATATCAGTGATAACGTGGCTATAAAAGCTGCCTTATGACTCAAGTGGTGTTCAGTTGTTTATACCTCGTCTACCGAATAAACGCTCAGCAGAAAATTTTCTGGCGGTTTACCGCTGATTTACGGGAGAATCGCTGCTAGCTGGTGGCAAATCCTGCTTTTTTACCACAGATTTACGTCTGGATACCGAACTGACAGAAATTCTGCCAGAATTCGAATAAATTACCACAAGTTGTACCTGAATTCTCTCGATTTTCAACGTAAATCGCCCGAAAAATTGCGATTTCTGGTAGAGTAATTTTTTCAACCGACTAGTGTTAAAGTTCCCGTAAATTTCAAAGGCAGTGGTCGCGATCAAATATGCTTATCGTCTTTTTCTCTCTAAACCCTTTTCTGGGTCTTGAGTAGTAGGACCTCTAAGAAAAAATCGCGAAAAAACCACTGTTTTGGGCGAAATTTGAAGCCTGAACTTTCTTGTCTTTTGATGGTGGACGAGCCCACTCCACATCTTCGGCATCGATGACCCCTTATATCAAGAACATCAGCTGGCTTGAAAATGAATTTCAATCAATGAACCTTCGAATTTATGTACACATCTAGTCACAAACATTGACTGGAGTGCTTTCTTTCATTGCTCAACTGTTTTTATTTGGTAAATTCGCATTTATTTCTCCCTCTGAATGTCGATGATTTTTGACTGCTCGTCATGAGACTGCGATCTTTTTCGTCGGCGCTGTGCACGTGTGCACGAACTGGAATCTTTGGGCCCTAGAAACGCTAATTCTAGCCCTTTTTTCACCGCGCTACCTTCATAGTTTTTCAGCTGTTTTTGATATAAGCTGATTTTGTAGTTTTTTCGATAACGTTTTTCATCGTGACCACTGCCTTTACATTTCTCCAAAACGAGATGCATAAAACTCACAGAACTCTCACAGAAAGTACGCATATGCTGCCAGGAAGTGTGAAGGACCTCACATGAAGTGTGCAGGACCTCACAGAAAGTGTGTAGGTGCTCACAGGAAATGTGCAGGACCTCACAGGAAGTGTGCATTGGCTTACAGGAAGTGTGCAGGACCTCACAGAAAGTGTGCATTGGCTCACAGGAAGTGTGCGGGACCTCACAGAAAGTGTGCAGGTGCTCACAGGAAGTGTGCAGGACCTCACAGGAAGTGTGTAGGTGCTCATAGGAAGTGTGTAGGTGCTCACAGAAAGTGTGCAGGACCTCACAGAAAGAGTGTGCATGTGCTCACAGGAAGTGTGCAGGACCTCACAGAGTGTGCAGGACTTCACAGAAAGTGTGTAGGTGCTCACAGGAAGTGTGCAGGACCTCACAGGAAGTGTGTAGGTGCTCATAGGAAGTGTGTAGGTGCTCACAGGAAGTGTGCAGGACCTCACAGGAAGTGTGTAGGTGCTCATAGGAAGTGTGTAGGTGCTCACAGGAAGTGTGCAGGACTTCACAGAAAGAGTGTACGTGCTCACAGGAAGTGTGCAGGACCTCACAGAGTGTGCAGGACTTCACAGAAAGTGTGTAGGTGCTCACAGGAAGTGTGCAGGACCTCACAGAAAAAGTGCATTGGCTCACAGGAAGTGTGCAGAACCGCACAGAAAGTGTGCAGGTGCTCACAGGAAGTGTGAAGGACCTCACAGAAAGTGTGCAATGGCTCACAGGAAGTGTGCACGACCTCACAGAAAGTGTGTAGGTGCTCACAGGAAGTGTGCAGGACCTCACAGGAAGTATGTAGGTGCTCATAGGAAGTGTGCAGGACCTCACAGAAAGTGTGCAAAAGTGTGCAGAATATCAGAACAGCGGTGCCGGATTTCATGGTTAGTATTTTTAATCATAATTTTATCTATTCAGCTTTATGAACAGGACTTAAAATTTGGAAACTTTGATGGCATTTTTAACGTGTTTTTATTCATAGGTCTATTCATTCATGGTTTTATTCATGGGTTTTTACGAATTTGAATTCATTTTTTAAAATTTTTAATCGGAAGTTTGTTTTCATATCCCTCGGAACACAACTCAGTTAGAAATGAACAAAAGTCCAAAAAGAGGAAGGTAAACAAAATTACCTCCAATTTTCGAAAATATTTCCGATGTATAAAAATGTGAGGAAAGAGGATGGAAAGGATAGAACGGGGAAAGAGAGATGAGGAAGAAGTGCTGGCCGAGGGAAAATAAAAAGCTGCGCCATATCGATAGGTTTTTCCATGACGGCGCCACCCACTCACTCTCGACAAGAGCAACCCCGGACTCGACGCGGCTGCCCGCCGTCTAGAGAATGATTATATTCTCCACTTCCGCACTGCCGTTCAGTCCGCAAAGTGCGCTTGATTGCGAAATCGTGCTGCGGCGCGGTTGCGAGTATCCTCAGACAGGGATGTGGGATCACCCGGGCACCAAAGGCTAAAAGCGCCCGGGTGATCCCTCATCCTTGTCTGTGGATGTTCACAACCGCGCCGCAGCAAGATTGCGCAATCAGGGTGCACTTTGCGGACTGAACGGCAGTGCGGAGGTGAACTGTACCTACACCCAGCACGGCCAAGCTTACTGCCTCTGACGACTTTACAAAACTGAAAGCATCTCGCCTCCAAGCAAACATTATTGAAAGCGTTTAATAGGATGTCAAGAATTTAACAACCTGCTTTTTTTGAAAAGAAAAGTTTCTGTTCATTTCACAAATTTTTTTTCCGATAAATGATTTCAACCCAAGATTGGATCCGTGATTTTGTTGATTCAAACTTAGATTTACGAGCAGTTATTTGTATTATGTTTTTTCTTAATCATAAAATTTTTTTAAAAACTTTTCAGAGGCAGAAAACGATTTCTGGAAAGACGATTGGTAAATGACTCAAAGGCAGGGCTCGCGAAAAAAAAAGTTTTTTGCGCTGTCCTCGTGAAAAGGTAGATCTGGCCATCACAAAAGTTAAAAAAAAAGAAAAGTTGGAGAAAAAACGATTAGGAACAAATTTTTGCTTGGTGTCCGCCCGCCCCCAATTATCGAGATTACCATAAATGCTTGTTTTGCCGTCTTCCATTTCGCTTCCAAAGTAATTTCTGGGCACTTTAGAGGCAGTGTTCACGATAAAAGTCGTTTTTCTGTTTTTACGCCTATCTTGAATACGGTCCCATGCTGATTTCAATGATGTCCCTGGAATCGTACAAGACTCCCTGGAAACGGAGTTATGGTTCTAGAAAATCAGCAAGGGAAGCATTGGTGACGAGTTGTCCGAGGCTTGTAACTCCCGTTTTTTGCACCCGATTTGCGCGAGCTGACCTGAGTAAAGAGAGAAGTTGAGAATGAAGGGAAGAACGTGGCTTTTGATCGGAAACCATCGCTCATCTAACCACGAATTCAGGGCAACTGTTATAGGACGTGGGCGGAGTGGCCCAACGGGTTGGCTGGTCCACGAGGTTTTCGCACACTTACAGGCCGTTTTTCGTCGCACTTCTGTTCCTAATCTTCTTAGAGGAACCCAAAGCTTACGTTTTAACCAAAAAAAAACGTGAAGCTTTTTCTTCGTGAACACTGCCTTTAAGAAACGACTGACTACTTCAGGAGCAAAAAAATCACGGATGAACTCATAAAAATCTCGTTAATTAAAGAAGCGTGTGGACACCAGTAATTAACAGTCCTAACTTGTTTTTGTGCGTTTTTCCTAAAAAATTTACTTCTCACTTAATTTTACTTTTGTAACTACCATCCACCATTTCCATGGAGAGAGCAAAAAAATCGTTTTTATTGCCAACTCAGAGTCCAATAAAGGGAGAATATCTCATAATGCCTCACATAAAATTTTTATAGCTAGATTCTGCTCCACAATGCAAAAACTGCGGTAGTACACAATTTGCGAAAATGGTTCCCAAATCTTGGAAAACAATAACAATTTCATGAAAATATTTCTGAGAAAACACTAGCTTCGGTGATAAATCTTGGGAACCAAATGTTTTCGCAATGACCTGTCTAGGTTTTGTTCGAGAAAAAATTCTCTAAAGATTATTGTTTGTTTAGTTTTGAGAATCCCAGTGTTCTCCGCCCCATGTTATACATTTTCGAGAAGCTTCACCTGGGCGCTGCTGTTGAAGTTAAGTTAAGACTGGGTTTGTGACATTTTCCAGATTTCTGTTTGAGGGTGTAGGTCTGACGTTGCCACATCAGAAAAGACGTGTTGAAACTTCAAGAAAAAAACCAAGTCAGAACGAAGGTTCAGGTACAATGAATTTAAACCACTAACTAGTTAGCAATTGTAAACTAGGGTAAGGTATACCACGATAATGACTCCGGACTCCTTATTGTAAGGTGTGCTCCAGCACTCTAGTTTCTTAAACGGCCCCATTGATAGGGCACTGCTGTTGGACAGGGCCGCTGATCGCCCATGTTGAATGACTTTGTTGACCCACAGCATATACGCTGCGCCGTTCGCCCATGTCAAAAGTTGGCTCGTCGCTTCAAGTTCGAAGGTGATAAATGGGACCTACAAACAGCCTGATACTCGATGCGATGGGCACTTCTACTGTCCCAGCGGACAGGTGGGTGAAAGCCCGAAAATTTTGGTTTGCACATAGAGTTGTACATGAGTATGACTGTATGTATTAAGGTTTTGTAACTCGTATCAGCAGCTAGCGGTATAGGTATAAATTCTGGCAGAATACTGGGGATTTCTGGCAGAATACGAGAAAATTCTACCAGATTACGAGTCTATTACGGATTCTTTTGGGAGGAATTCCACCAGAAAGGAGGGGTGAAGTACTGGAATTTCCAGGATTTCTGGTAGACCTTTTTTTGCTGAGCGGTCACTCCCATCGTCTCAACACACCCCCACCGACACAACACAACGCGCTGGTAAAAGTGGCCGGGGCCCAACTGGGAGTGCACAGGGCGCCGGAAAAAGTGGTTGGGACCCAAGTACGAGTGCACAGTGCTCTGGTAAAAATGGGCGGGACACAACTGGGAGTGCGTAGGGGCGCCGGGAAAAATTGTCGGGATCCGCGGGAGTGCACAGCGCGCCGGCAAAAGTGGAAAGTGCGCGCCGGTAAAATGGTCGGGACCCAAGTGAGGGTACACAGCGCGCCGGTAACTGTGGACGAGACACAACTGGGAGTGCGTAGGGCTCCGGAGAAAGTGGTGGGGACCCAAATAGGGAGTGCACAGAGCGCCGGTAAAAGTGGGCGGGAGTGCACAGGGACTCCGTAAAATGGCGCCGGATAAGTGGAAGCGCCGGTAAAAGTGGGCAGGACCCAACTGAGAGTGCGTAGCGCCGGGAACTGTGGACGGTACCTAACTGGGTGTGCTTAGGGCGCCGAAAAAGTGGTCGGAACCCAAGCGGAGTGCACAGAGCGCCGGAAAAAGTAGTCGGGACCCAACTAGGAATGCACAGAGCGCCGCGAAAAAGTGGTCGGGACCCAAGCGGAGTGCACAGAGCGCCGGGCAATGTGGACGGGGCCCAACTGGGAGTGCACAGGGCGCCGGAAAAAGTGGTTGGAACCCAAGCATGAGTGCACAGCGCGCTGGTAAAACTGAGCGGGACACAACTGGGAGTGCGTAGGACGCCGGGAAAAATGGTCGGGATCCAACTACGAGTGCACACCGCGCCGGTAAAAATGGTCGGGCCCCAAGCGGGACTCCGTATGGCGCCGGAAAAGTGGAAGCGCGCCGGTAAAAGTAGGCAGGACCCGCGAGAGTGCGTAGCGCGCCGGTAAAAGTGGACGGGACCCAATTGCGAGTGCGCAGGGCGCAGGAAAAAGTGGTTGGGACCCAAGCGGGAGTCCACAGAGCGCCGGGCAATGTGGACGGGACCCAACAGGGAGTGCGTAGGGTGCCGGGAAAAATGGTCGGGATCCAAGTAGGAGTGCACAGCGCGCCGGTAAAAGTGGGCGCGACACAACTGGGAGTGCGTAGTGCGCAGGAAAAAATGGTCGGGACCCAACTAGGAGTGCACACCGCGCCGGTAAAAGTGGGCGGGACCTGCGGGACTCCGTATGGCGCCGGAAAAGTGGAAGCGCGCCGGTAAAAGTAGGCAGGACCCAAGTGAGAGTGCGTAGCGCGCCGGGAACTGTGGACGGGACCTAACTGGGAGTGAATAGGGCGTCGAGAAAGTGGCCGGGATCCAAGTAGGAGTGCACAGCGCGCTGGCGAATGTGGGCGGGATCTAACTGGGAGTGCGTAGGGCGCCGGGAAAAATGGTCGGGATCCAAGTAGGAGTGCACAGCGCGCCGGTAAAAGTGGGCGCGACACAACTGGAAGTGCGTAGTGCGCCGGAAAAAATGGTCGGTACCCAAGTAGGAGTGCACACCGCGCCGGTCAAAGTGGGCGGGACCCAAGCGGGACTCCGTAGGGCGCCGGAAAAGTGGAAGCGCGCCGGTAAAAGTAGGCAGGACCCAAGTTAGAGTGGGTAGTGCGCCGGGAACTGTGGACGGGACCCAACTGGGAGTGCACAGGGCGCCGGAAAAAGTGGTTGGAACCCAAGTATGAGTGCACAGCGCGCTGGTAAAAATGGGCGGGACACAACTGGGAGTGCACACCGCGCCGGTAAAAGTGGGCGGGACCCAAGCGGGACTCCGTAGGGCGCCGGAAAAGTGGAAGCGCGCCGGCAAAAGTGGGCAGGACCCAAGTGGGAGTGCGTAGCGCGCCGGGAACTGTGGACGGGACCTAACTGGGTGTGCTTAGAGCGCCGAAAAAAGTGGTCGGAACCCAAGCGGGAGTGCACAGAGCGCCGGAAAAAGTAGTCGGGACCCAAGTGGGAATGCACAGAGCGCCGCGAAAAGTGGGCGGGACCCAAGCGGGGGTGCACAGAGCGCCGGGCAATGTGGACGAGGCCCAACTGGGAGTGCACAGGGCGCCGGAAAAAGTGGTTGGAACCCAAGTATGAGTGCACAGCGCGCTGGTAAAAGTGGGCGGGACACAACTGGGAGTGCGTAGGGCGCCGGGAAAAATTGTCGGGATCCAAGTAGGAGTGCACAGCGCGCTGGCAAAAGTGGGCGGGACCTAACTGGGAGTGCCTAGGGCGCCGGAAAAAATGGTCGGGACCCAAGTAGGAGTACACAGCGCGCCGGTAAAAGTGGACGGGACCCAACTAGGAGTGCGTAGGGTGCCGGAAAAAGTGGTCGGGACCCAAGCGGGAGTCCACAGAGCGCCGGGCAATGTGGACGGGGCCCACCTGGGAGTGCACAGGGCGCCGGAAAAAATGGTCGGGATCCAAGTAGGAGTGCACAGCGCGCCGGTAAAAGTGGGCGCGACACAACTGGAAGTGCGTAGTGCGCCGGAAAAAATGGTCGGTACCCAAGTAGGAGTGCGCACCGCGCCGGTCAAAGTGGGCGGGACCCAAGCGGGACTCCGTATGGCGCCGGAAAAGTGGAAGCGCGCCGGTAAAAGTAGGCAGGACCCAAGTAGGAGTACACAGCGCGCCGGTAAAAGTGGACGGGACCCAACTAGGAGTGCGTAGGGTGCCGGAAAAAGTGGTCGGGACCCAAGCGGGAGTCCACAGAGCGCCGGGCAATGTGGACGGGGCCCACCTGGGAGTGCACAGGGCGCCGGAAAAAATGGTCGGGATCCAAGTAGGAGTGCACAGCGCGCCGGTAAAAGTGGGCGCGACACAACTGGAAGTGCGTAGTGCGCCGGAAAAAATGGTCGGTACCCAAGTAGGAGTGCGCACCGCGCCGGTCAAAGTGGGCGGGACCCAAGCGGGACTCCGTATGGCGCCGGAAAAGTGGAAGCGCGCCGGTAAAAGTAGGCAGGACCCAAGTGAGAGTGCGTAGCGCGCCGGGAACTGTGGACGGGACCTAACTGGGAGTGAATAGGGCGTCGAGAAAGTGGCCGGGATCCAAGTAGGAGTGCACAGCGCGCTGGCGAATGTGGGCGGGATCTAACTGGGAGTGCGTAGGGCGCCGGGAAAAATGGTCGGAATCCAAGTAGGAGTGCACAGCGCGCCGGTAAAAGTGGGCGCGACACAACTGGAAGTGCGTAGTGCGCCGGAAAAAATGGTCGGTACCCAAGTAGGAGTGCGCACCGCGCCGGTCAAAGTGGGCGGGACCCAAGCGGGACTCCGTATGGCGCCGGAAAAGTGGAAGCGCGCCGGTAAAAGTAGGCAGGACCCAAGTGAGAGTGGGTAGCGCGCCGGGAACTGTGGACGGGACCCAACTGGGAGTGAATAGGGCGTCGAAAAAGTGGCCGGGACCCAAGTAGGATTGCACAGCGCGCTGGCAAAAGTGGGCGGGATCTAACTGGGAGTGCGTAGGGCGCCGGGAAAAATGGTCGGGATCCAAGTAGGAGTGCACAGCGCGCCTTTAAAAGTGGGCGCGACACAACTGGGAGTGCGTAGTGCGCAGGAAAAAATGGTCGGTACCCAAGTAGAGTGCACACCGCGCCGGTCAAAGTGGGCGGGACCTGCGGGACTCCGTAGGGCGCCGGAAAAGTGGAAGCGCGCCGGTAAAAGTAGGCAGGACCCAAGTTAGAGTGGGTAGTGCGCCGGGAACTGTGGACGGGACCCAACTGGGAGTGAATAGGGCGTCGAAAAAGTGGCCGGGACCCAAGTAGGATTGCACAGCGCGCTGGCAAAAGTGGGCGGGACACAACTGGGAGTGCGTAGGGGCGCCGGTTAAAGTGGGCGGGACCCAAGCGGGACTCCGTAGGGCGCCGGATAAGTGGAAGCGCGCCGGTAAAAGTGGGCAGGACCCAAGTCAGAGTGCGTAGCGCGCCGGGAACTGTGGACGGGACCCAATTGGGAGTGCGCAGGGCGCGGGAAAAAGTGGTTGGGACTCAAGTACGAGTGCACAGCGCGCCGGAAAAAGTAGTCGGGACGCAAGTGGGAGTGCACAGAGCGCCGCAAAAAGTGGTCGGGACCCAAGCGGGAGTCCACAGAGCGCCGGGCAATGTGGACGGTGCCCAACTGGGAGTGCACAGGGCGCCGGAAAAAGTGGTGGGGACCCAAGTACGAGTGAACAGCGCGCTGGTAAGAGTGGGGGGGACACAACTGGGAGTGCGCAGGGCGCCGGGAAAATTGTCGGGATCCCAGAGTAGGGTGCACAGCGCGCCGGTCAAAGTGGGCGGGACCCAAGCGGGAGTGCGTAGGGCGCCGGAAAAGTGGAAGCGCGCCGGTAAAAGTAGGCAGGACCCAAGTGAGAGTGCGTGGCGCGCCGGGAACTGTGGACGGGACCTAACTGGGAGTGAATAGGGCGTCGAGAAAGTGGCCGGGATCCAAGTAGGAGTGCACAGCGCGCTGGCGAATGTGGGCGGGATCTAACTGGGAGTGCGTAGGGCGCCGGGAAAAATTGTCGGGATCCAAGTAGGAGTGCACAGCGCGCGCCGGTAAAAGTGGGCGCGACACAACTGGAAGTGCGTAGTGCGCCGGAAAAAATGGTCGGTACCCAAGTAGGAGTGCGCACCGCGCCGGTCAAAGTGGGCGGGACCCAAGCGGGACTCCGTATGGCGCCGGAAAAGTGGAAGCGCGCCGGTAAAAGTAGGCAGGACCCGCGAGAGTGCGTAGCGCGCCGGGAACTGTGGACGGGACCTAACTGGGAGTGAATAGGGCGTCGAGAAAGTGGCCGGGATCCGAGTAGAGTGCACAGCGCGCTGGTAAAAGTGGGCGGGACACAACTGGGAGTGCGTAGGGCGCCGGGAAAAAATGGTCGGGATCCAAGTAGGAGTGCACAGCGCGCCGGTAAAAGTGGGCGCGACACAACTGGGAGTGCGTAGTGCGCAGGAAAAAATGGTCGGGACCCAACTAGGAGTGCACACCGCGCCGGTTAAAGTGGGCGGGACCCAAGCGGGACTCCGTAGCGCGCCGTAAAAGTGGAAGCGCGCCGGTAAAAGTAGGCAGGACCCAAGTGAGAGTGGGTAGCGCGCCGGGAACTGTGGACGGGACCTAACTGGGAGTGAATAGGGCGTCGAGAAAGTGGCCGCGATCCGAGTAGGAGTGCACAGCGTGCTGGCGAATGTGGGCGGGATCTAACTGGGAGTGCGTAGCGCGCCGGGAAAAATGGTCAGGATCCAAGTAGGAGTGCACAGCGCGCCGGTAAAAGTGGGCGCGACACAACTGGAAGTGCGTAGTGCGCCGGAAAAAATGGTCGGTACCCAAGTAGGAGTGCGCACCGCGCCGGTCAAAGTGGGCGGGACCCAAGCGGGACTCCGTATGGCGCCGGAAAAGTGGAAGCGCGCCGGTAAAAGTAGGCAGGACCCAAGTGAGAGTGCGCAGCGCGCCGGGAACTGTGGACGGGACCTAACTGGGAGTGAATAGGGCGTCGAGAAAGTGGCCGGGATCCGAGTAGGAGTGCACAGCGCGCTGGCGAATGTGGGCGGGATCTAACTGGGAGTGCGTAGGGCGCCGGGAAAAATGGTCGGGATCCAAGTAGGAGTGCACAGCGCGCCGGTAAAAGTGGGCGCGACACAACTGGAAGTGCGTAGTGCGCCGGAAAAAAATGGTCGGTACCCAAGTAGGAGTGCACACCGCGCCGGTCAAAGTGGGCGGGACCCAAGCGAGACTCCGTAGGGCGCCGGAAAAGTGGAAGCGCGCCGGTAAAAGTAGGCAGGACCCAAGTGAGAGTGGGTAGCGCGCCGGGAACTGTGGACGGGACCCAACTGGGAGTGAATAGGGCGTCGAAAAAGTGGCCGGGACCCAAGTAGGATTGCACAGCGCGCTGGCAAAAGTGGGCGGGACACAACTGGGAGTGCGTAGGGGCGCCGGTTAAAGTGGGCGGGACCCAAGCGGGACTCCGTAGGGCGCCGGATAAGTGGAAGCGCGCCGGTAAAAGTGGGCAGGACCCAAGTGAGAGTGCGTAGCGCGCCGGGAACTGTGGACGGGACCTAACTGGGTGTGCTTAGGGCGCCGAAAAAAGTGGTCGGAACCCAAGCGGGAGTGCACAGAGCGCCGGAAAAAATGGTCGGGGCCCAACTGGGATTGCACAGGGCGCCGGAAAAAGTGGTTGGAACCCAAGTATGAGTGCACAGCGCGCCTGGCAATGTGGACGAGGCCCAACTGGGAGTGCACAGGGCGCCGGAAAAAGTGGTTGGGACCCAAGTACGAGTGAACAGCGCGCTGGCGAATGTGGGCGGGATCTAACTGGGAGTGCGTAGGGCGCCGGGAAAAATGGTCGGGATCCAAGTAGGAGTGCACAGCGCGCCGGTAAAAGTGGGCGCGACACAACTGGAAGTGCGTAGTGCGCCGGAAAAAATGGTCGGTACCCAAGTAGGAGTGCGCACCGCGCCGGTCAAAGTGGGCGGGACCCAAGCGGGACTCCGTATGGCGCCGGAAAAGTGGAAGCGCGCCGGTAAAAGTAGGCAGGACCCAAGTGAGAGTGCGCAGCGCGCCGGGAACTGTGGACGGGACCTAACTGGGAGTGAATAGGGCGTCGAGAAAGTGGCCGGGATCCGAGTAGGAGTGCACAGCGCGCTGGCGAAAGTGGGCGGGATCTAACTGGGAGTGCGCAGGGCGCCGGGAAAAATGGTCGGGATCCAAGTAGGAGTGCACAGCGCGCCGGTAAAAGTGGGCGCGACACAACTGGAAGTGCGTAGTGCGCCGGAAAAAATGGTCGGTACCCAAGTAGGAGTGCACACCGCGCCGGTCAAAGTGGGCGGGACCCGCCGAGACTCCGTAGGGCGCCGGAAAAGTGGAAGCGCGCCGGTAAAAGTAGGCGGGACCCAAGTGAGAGTGGGTAGCGCGCCGGGAACTGTGGACGGGACCCAACTGGGAGTGAATAGGGCGTCGAAAAAGTGGCCGGGACCGTGGGGATTGCACAGCGCGCTGGCAAAAGTGGGCGGGACACAACTGGGAGTGCGTAGGGGCGCCGGTTAAAGTGGGCGGGACCCAAGCGGGACTCGTAGGGCGCCGGATAAGTGGAAGCGCGCCGGTAAAAGTGGGCAGGACCCAAGTGAGAGTGCGTAGCGCGCCGGGAACTGTGGACGGGACCTAACTGGGTGTGCTTAGGGCGCCGAAAAAGTGGTCGGAACCTGCGGGAGTGCACAGAGCGCCGGAAAAAGTAGTCGGGACCCGCGGGAATGCACAGAGCGCCGCGGAAAGTGGTCGGGACCCGCGGGAGTGCACAGAGCGCCGGGCAATGTGGACGGGGCCCAACTGGGATTGCACAGAGCGCCGCGAAAAGTGGTCGGGACCCAAGCGGGAGTCCACAGCGCGCTGGTAAAAGTGGGCGGGACACAACTGGGAGTGCGTAGGGCGCCGGGAGAAAATGTCGGGAGCCAAGTAGGAGTGCACAGCGCGCTGGCAAAAGTGGGCGGGACCTAACTGGGAGTGCCTAGGGCGCCGGAAAAAATGGTCGGGACCCAAGTAGGAGTGCACAGCGCGCCGGTAAAAGTGGACGGGACCCAACTAGGAGTGCGTAGGGTGCCGGAAAAAGTGGTCGGGACCCAAGCGGGAGTCCACAGAGCGCTGGGCAATGTGGACGGGGCCCACCTGGGAGTGCACAGGGCGCCGGAAAAAATGGTCGGGATCCAAGTAGGAGTGCACAGCGCGCCGGTAAAAGTGGGCGCGACACAACTGGAAGTGCGTAGTGCGCCGGAAAAAATGGTCGGTACCCAAGTAGGAGTGCGCACCGCGCCGGTCAAAGTGGGCGGGACCCAAGCGGGACTCCGTATTCCGCCGGAAAAGTGGAAGCGCGCCGGTTAAAGTAGGCAGGACCCAAGTGAGAGTGCGTAGCGCGCCGGGAACTGTGGATGGGACCTAACTGGGAGTGAATAGGGCGTCGAGAAAGTGGCCGGGATCCAAGTAGGAGTGCACAGCGCGCTGGCGAATGTGGGCGGGATCTAACTGGGAGTGCGTAGGGCGCCGGGAAAAATGGTCGGGATCCAAGTAGGAGTGCACAGCGCGCCGGTAAAAGTGGGCGCGACACAACTGGGAGTGCGTAGTGCGCAGGAAAAAATGGTCGGGACCCAACTAGGAGTGCACACCGCGCCGGTTAAAGTGGGCGGGACCCAAGCGGGACTCCGTATTCCGCCGGAAAAGTGGAAGCGCGCCGGTTAAAGTAGGCAGGACCCAAGTGAGAGTGCGTAGCGCGCCGGGAACTGTGAATGGGACCCAACTGGGAGTGAATAGGGCGTCGAAAAAGTGGTCGGAACCCAAGCGGGAGTGCACAGAGCGCCGGAAAAAGTAGTCGGGACCCAAGTGGGAATGCACAGAGCGCCGCGAAAAGTGGTCGGGACCCGCGAGTCCACAGAGCGCCGGGCAATGTGGACGAGGCCCAACTGGGAGTGCACAGGGCGCCGGAAAAAGTGGTTGGAACCCAAGTATGAGTGCACAGCGCGCTGGTAAAAGTGGGCGGGACACAACTGGGAGTGCGTAGGGCGCCGGGAAAAAATGGTCGGGATCCAAGTAGGAGTGCACAGCGCGCCGGTAAAAGTGGGCGGGACCTAACTGGGAGTGCCTAGGGCGCCGGAAAAAATGGTCGGGACCCAAGTAGGAGTGCACAGCGCGCCGGTAAAAGTGGACGGGACCCAAGCGGGACTCCGTAGGGCGCCGGATAAGTGGAAGCGCGCCGGTAAAAGTGGGCGGGACCCAAGCGGGACTCCGTAGGGCGCCGGATAAGTGGAAGCGCGCCGGTAAAAGTGGGCAGGACCCAAGTGAGAGTGCGTAGCGCGCCGGGAACTGTGGACGGGACCTAACTGGGTGTGCTTAGGGCGCCGAAAAAAGTGGTCGGAACCCAAGCGGGAGTGCACAGAGCGCCGGAAAAAGTAGTCGGGACCCAAGTGGCGGAATGCACAGAGCGCCGCGAAAAGTGGTCGGGACCCGGGGGAGTCCACAGAGCGCCGGGCAATGTGGACGGTGCCCAACTGGGAGTGCCTAGGCGCCGGAAAAAATGGTCGGGACCCAAGTAGGAGTACACAGCGCGCCGGTAAAAGTGGACGGGACCCAACTAGGAGTGCGTAGGGTGCCGGAAAAAGTGGTCGGGACCCAAGCGGAGTCCACAGAGCGCCGCGCAATGTGGACGGGGCCCACCTGGGAGTGCACAGGGCGCCGGAAAATGGTCGGGATCTGCTGGAGCGCACAGCGCCCCGGTAAAAGTGGGCGCGACACAACTGGAAGTGCGTAGTGCGCCGGAAAAAATGGTCGGTACCCAAGTAGGAGTGCGCACCGCGCCGGTCAAAGTGGGCGGGACCCAAGCGGGACTCCGTATGGCGCCGGGAAAGGGGAAGCGCGCCGGTAAAAAGTAGGCAGGACCCAAGTGAGAGTGCGTAGCGCGCCGGGAACTGTGGACGGGACCTAACTGGGAGTGAATAGGGCGTCGAGAAAGTGGCCGGGATCCGAGTAGGAGTGCACAGCGCGCTGGCGAATGTGGGCGGGATCTAACTGGGAGTGCGTAGGGCGCCGGGAAAAATGGTCGGGATCCAAGTAGAGTGCACAGCGCGCCGGTAAAGTGGGCGCGACACAACTGGAAGTGCGTAGTGTGCCGGAAAAATGGTCGGTACCCAAGTAGGAGTGCGCACCGCGCCGGTCAAAGTGGGCGGGACCCAAGCGGGACTCCGTATGGCGCCGGAAAAGTGGAAGCGCGCCGGTAAAAGTAGGCAGGACCCAAGTGAGAGTGCGTAGCGCGCCGGGAACTGTGGACGGGACCTAACTGGGAGTGAATAGGGCGTCGAGAAAGTGGCCGGGATCCGAGTAGAGTGCACAGCGCGCTGGCAGATGTGGGCGGGATCTAACTGGGAGTGCGTAGGGCAACGGGAAAAATGGTCGGGATCCAAGTAGGAGTGCACAGCGCGCCGGTAAAAGTGGGCGCGACACAACTGGAAGTGCGTAGTGCGCCGGAAAAAATGGTCGGTACCCAAGTAGGAGTGCGCACCGCGCCGGTCAAAGTGGGCGGGACTGCCGGTGACTCCGTAGGAGCCGGAAAAGTGGAAGCGCGCCGGTAAAAGTCGGCAGGACCTAAGTGAGAGTGCGTAGCGCACCGGGAACTGTGGACGAGACACAACTGGGAGTGCGTAGGGCTCCGGAGAAAGTGGTGGGGACCCAAGTAGGAGTGCACACCACGTCGGTAAAAGTGGGCGGGACCCAAGCGGGACTCCGTAGGGCGCCGGAAAAGTGGAAGCGCGCCGGTAAAAGTAGGCAGGACCCGGCGGAGAGTGGGTAGCGCGCCGGGAACCGTGGGCGGGACACAACCGGGAGTGCGTAGGGCACCGGGAAAAAATTGTCGGGATCCAAGTAGGTGTGCACAGCGCGCCGGTAAAAGTGGGCGGGACCTGCCGAGACTCCGTAGGGCGCCGGAAAAGTGGAAGCGTGCCGGTAAAAGCGGTAGGCAGGACCCGCGAGAGTGCGTAGCGCGCCGGGAACTGTGGATGGGACCTAACTGGGAGTGAATAGGGCGTCGAGAAAGTGGCCGGGATCCAAGTAGGAGTGCACACCACGTCGGTAAAAGTGGGCGGGACCCAAGCGGGACTCCGTAGGGCGCCGGAAAAGTGGAAGCGCGCCGGTAAAAGTAGGCAGGACCTAAGTGAGAGTGCGTAGCGCACCGGGAACTGTGGACGAGACACAACTGGGAGTGCGTAGGGCTCCGGAGAAAGTGGTGGGGACCCAAGTAGGAGTGCACACCACGTCGGTAAAAGTGGGCGGGACCCAAGCGGGACTCCGTAGGGCGCCGGAAAAGTGGAAGCGCGCCGGTAAAAGTAGGCAGGATCCAAGTAGGAGTGCACAGCGCGCCGGTAAAAGTGGGCGCGACACAACTGGAAGTGCGTAGTGCGCCGGAAAAAATGGTCGGTACCCAAAGCAGGAGTGCGCACCGCGCCGGTCAAAGTGGGCGGGACCCAAGCGGGATTCCGTATTCCGCCGGAAAAGTGGAAGCGCGCCGGTTAAAGTAGGCAGGACCCAAGTGAGAGTGCGTAGCGCGCCGGGAACTGTGGATGGGACCCAACTGGGAGTGAATAGGGCGTCGAAAAAAGTGGTCGGAACCCAAGCGGGAAAACACAGAGCGCCGGAAAAAGTAGTCGGGACCCAAGTGGGAATGCACAGAGCGCCGCGAAAAGTGGTCGGGACCCAAGCGGGAGTCCACAGAGCGCCGGGCAATGTGGACAGTGCCCAACTGGGAGTGCACAGGGCGCCGGAAAAAGTGGTTGGGACCCAAGTACGAGTGAACAGCGCGCTGGTAAAAGTGGGCGGGACACAACTGGGAGTGCGTAGCGCGCCGGGAAAAATTGTCGGGATCCAAGTAGGAGTGCACAGCGCGCAGGCAAAAGTGGGCGGGACCTAACTGGGAGTGCCTAGGGCGCCGGAAAAAATGGTCGGGACCCGCGCAGGAGTGCACAGCGCGCCGGTAAAAGTGGACGGGACCCGCGGACTCCGTAGGGCGCCGGATAAGTGGAAGCGCGCCGGTAAAAGTGGGCGGGACCCAAGCGGGACTCCGTAGGGCGCCGGATAAGTGGAAGCGCGCCGGTAAAAGTGGGCAGGACCCAAGTGAGAGTGCGTAGCGCGCCGGGAACTGTGGACGGGACCTAACTGGGTGTGCTTAGGGCGCCGAAAAAAGTGGTCGGAACCCAAGCGGGAGTGCACAGAGCGCCGGAAAAAGTAGTCGGGACCCAAGTGGGAATGCACAGAGCGCCGCGAAAGTGGTCGGGACCCAAGCGGGAGTCCACAGAGCGCCGGGCAATGTGGACGGTGCCCAACTGGGAGTGCCTAGGGCGCCGGAAAAAATGGTCGGGACCCGCGTAGGAGTACACAGCGCGCCGGTAAAGTGGACGGGACCCAACCAGGAGTGCGTAGGGTGCCGGAAAAGTGGTCGGGACCCAAGCGGGAGTCCACAGAGCGCCGCGCACGTGGTGGACGGGGCCCACCTGGGAGTGCACAGGGCGCCGGAAAAATGGTCGGGATCCGTTGAGCGCACAGCGCCCCGGTAAAAGTGGGCGCGACACAACTGGAAGTGCGTAGTGCGCCGGAAAAAATGGTCGGTACCTGGCGAGTGCGCACCGCGCCGGTCAAAGTGGGCGGGACCCGCGGACTCCGTATGGCGCCGGGAAAGTGGAAGCGCGCCGGTAAAAGTAGGCAGGACCCGGCGAGAGTGCGTAGCGCGCCGGGAACTGTGGACGGGACCCAACTGGGAGAGTGAATAGGGCGTCGAGAAAGTGGCCGGGATCCGAGTAGGAGTGCACAGCGCGCTGGCGAATGTGGGCGGGATCTAACTGGGAGTGCGTAGGGCGCCGGGAAAAATGGTCGGGATCCAAGTAGAGTGCACAGCGCGCCGGTAAAAGTGGGCGCGACACAACTGGAAGTGCGTAGTGCGCCGGAAAAAATGGTCGGTACCCAAGTAGGGAGTGCGCACCGCGCCGGTCAAAGTGGGCGGGACCCAAGCGAGACTCCGTATGGCGCCGGAAAAGTGGAAGCGCGCCGGTAAAAGTAGGCAGGACCCAAGTGAGAGTGCGTAGCGCGCCGGGAACTGTGGACGGGACCCAACTGGGAGTGAATAGGGCGTCGAGAAAGTGGCCGGGATCCGAGTAGGAGTGCACAGCGCGCTGGCGAATGTGGGCGGATCTAACTGGGAGTGCGTAGGGCAACGGGAAAAATGGTCGGGATCCAAGTAGGAGTGCACAGCGCGCCGGTAAAGTGGGCGCGACACAACTGGGAAGTGCGTAGTGCGCCGGAAAATGGTCGGTACCTGCTAGGAGTGCGCACCGCGCCGGTCAAAGTGGGCGGGACTCCAAGCGGGACTCCGTAGGAGCCGGAAAAAGTGGAAGCGCGCCGGTAAAAGTCGGCAGGACCTAAGTGAGAGTGCGTAGCGCCGGGAACTGTGGACGAGACACAACTGGGAGTGCGTAGGGCTCCGGAGAAAGTGGTGGGGACCCAAGTAGGAGTGCACACCACGTCGGTAAAAGTGGGCGGGACCCGCGGGACTCCGTAGGGCGCCGGAAAAGTGGAAGCGCGCCGGTAAAAGTAGGCAGGACCCGCGAGAGTGGGTAGCGCGCCGGGAACTGTGGGCGGGACACAACTGGGAGTGCGTAGGGCACCGGGAAAAATTGTCGGGATCCAAGTAGGTGTGCACAGCGCGCCGGTAAAAGTGGACGGGACCCAAGCGAGACTCCGTAGGGCGCCGGAAAAAGTGGAAGCGTGCCGGCAAAAGTAGGCAGGACCCAAGTGAGAGTGCGTAGCGCGCCGGGAACTGTGGATGGGACCTAACTGGGAGTGAATAGGGCGTCGAGAAAGTGGTCGATCCAAGTAGGAGTGCACACCACGTCGGTAAAAGTGGGCGGGACCCAAGCGGGACTCCGTAGGGTGCCGGAAAAGTGGAAGCGCGCCGGCAAAAGTAGGCAGGACCCAAGTGAGAGTGCGGAGCGCGCCGGGAACTGTGGACGGGACCTAACTGGGAGTGCATAGGGCTCCGGAGAAAGTGGCCGGGACCCAAGTAGGAGTGCACACCACGTCGGTAAAAGTGGGCGGGACCTAACTGGGAGTGCGTAGGGCGCCGGAAAAGTGGAAGCGCGCCGGTAAAAGCAGGCAGGATCCAAGTGGGAGTGCACAGCGCGCCGGTAAAAGTGGGCGCGACACAACTGGAAGTGCGTAGTGCGCCGGAAAAAATGGTCGGTACCCAAGGAGGAGTGCGCACCGCGCCGGTCAAAGTGGGCGGGACCCAAGCGGGACTCCGTATTCCGCCGGAAAAGGGGAAGCGCGCCGGGTAAAGTAGGCAGGACCCAAGTGAGGGTGCGGAGCGCGCCGGGAACTGTGGACGGGACCCAACTGGGAGTGAATAGGGCGTCGAAAAAGTGGCCGGGACCCAAGCGGGAGTGCACAGAGCGCCGGAAAAAGTAGTCGGGACCCAAGTGGGAATGCACAGAGCGCCGCGAAAAGTGGTCGGGACCCAAGCGGGAGTCCACAGAGCGCCGGGCAATGTGGACAGTGCCCAACTGGGAGTGCACAGGGCGCCGGAAAAAGTGGTTGGGACCCAAGTACGAGTGAACAGCGCGCTGGTAAAAGTGGGCGGGACACAACTGGGAGTGCGTAGCGCGCCGGGAAAAATTGTCGGGATCCAAGTAGGAGTGCACAGCGCGCAGGCAAAAGTGGGCGGGACCTAACTGGGAGTGCCTAGGGCGCCGGAAAAAATGGTCGGGACCCAAGTAGGAGTGCACAGCGCGCCGGTAAAAGTGGACGGGACCCAAGCGGGACTCCGTAGGGCGCCGGATAAGTGGAAGCGCGCCGGCAAAAGTGGGCGGGACCCCAGCGGGAGTCCGCAGGGCGCCGGAGAAGAGGAAGCGCGCCGGTAAAAGTGGGCAGGACCCGCGAGAGTGCGTGCGTAGCGCGCCGGGAACTGTGGACGGGACCTAACTGGGTGTGCTTAGGGCGCCGAAAAAGTGGTCGGAACCCAGGCGGGAGTGCACAGAGCGCCGGAAAAAGTAGTCGGGACCTGGCGGAATGCACAGAGCGCCGCGAAAAGTGGTCGGGACCCAAGCGGGAGTCCACAGAGCGCCGGGCAATGTGGACGGTGCCCAACTGGGAGTGCCTAGGGCGCCGGAAAAAATGGTCGGGACCCAAGTAGGAGTACACAGCGCGCCGGTAAAAGTGGACGGGACCCAACTAGGAGTGCGTAGGGTGCCGGAAAAAGTGGTCGGGACCCAAGCGGGAGTCCACAGAGCGCCGCGCAATGTGGACGGGGCCCACCTGGGAGTGCACAGGGCGCCGGAAAAAATGGTCGGGATCCAAGTTGGAGCGCACAGCGCCCCGGTAAAAGTGGGCGCGACACAACTGGAAGTGCGTAGTGCGCCGGAAAAAATGGTCGGTACCCAAGTAGGAGTGCGCACCGCGCCGGTCAAAGTGGGCGGGACCCAAGCGGGACTCCGTATGGCGCCGGGAAAGTGGAAGCGCGCCGGTAAAAGTAGGCAGGACCCAAGTGAGAGTGCGTAGCGCGCCGGGAACTGTGGACGGGACCTAACTGGGAGTGAATAGGGCGTCGAGAAAGTGGCCGGGATCCGAGTAGGAGTGCACAGCGCGCTGGCGAATGTGGGCGGGATCTAATTGGGAGTGCGTAGGGCGCCGGGAAAAATGGTCGGGATCCAAGTAGGAGTGCACAGCGCGCCGGTAAAAGTGGGCGCGACACAACTGGAAGTGCGTAGTGTGCCGGAAAAAATGGTCGGTACCCAAGTAGGAGTGCGCACCGCGCCGGTCAAAGTGGGCGGGACCCAAGCGGGACTCCGTATGGCGCCGGAAAAGTGGAAGCGCGCCGGTAAAAGTCGGCAGGACCTAAGTGAGAGTGCGTAGCGCACCGGGAACTGTGGACGAGACACAACTGGGAGTGCGTAGGGCTCCGGAGAAAGTGGCCGGGATCCAAGTAGGAGTGCACAGCGCGTCGGCAGATGTGGGCGGGATCTAACTCAGGGAGTGCGTAGGCGCGCCGGTAAAAATGGTGGGGACCCAAGTATGAGTGCACAGCGCGCTGGTAAAAGTGGGCGCGACACAACTGGGAGTGCGTAGTGCGCAGGAAAAAATGGTCGGGATCCAACTAGGAGTGCACACCGCGCCGGTAAAAGTGGGCGGGACCCAAGCGGGACTCCGTAGGGCGCCGGAAAAGTGGAAGCGCGCCGGTAAAAGTGGGCAGGACCCAAGTGAGAGTGGGTAGCGCGCCGGGAACTGTGGACGAGACACAACTGGGAGTGCGTAGGGCTTCGGAGAAAGTGGTGGGGACCCAAGTAGGAGTGCACACCACGTCGGTAAAAGTGGGCGGGACCCAAGCGGGACTCCGTAGGGCGCCGGAAAAGTGGAAGCGCGCCGGTAAAAGTAGGCAGGACCCAAGTGAGAGTGGGTAGCGCGCCGGGAACTGTGGGCGGGACACAACTGGGAGTGCGTAGGGCACCGGGAAAAATTGTCGGGATCCAAGTAGGTGTGCACAGCGCGCCGGTAAAAGTGGGCGGGACCTGCCGAGACTCCGTAGGGCGCCGGAAAAGTGGAAGCGTGCCGGTAAAAGTAGGCAGGACCCAAGTGAGAGTGCGTAGCGCGCCGGGAACTGTGGATGGGACCTAACTGGGAGTGAATAGGGCGTCGAGAAAGTGGCCGGGATCCAAGTAGGAGTGCACACCACGTCGGTAAAAGTGGGCGGGACCCAAGCGGGACTCCGTAGGGCGCCGGAAAAGTGGAAGCGCGCCGGTAAAAGTAGGCAGGACCTAAGTGAGAGTGCGTAGCGCACCGGGAACTGTGGACGAGACACAACTGGGAGTGCGTAGGGCTCCGGAGAAAGTGGTGGGGACCCAGAGTAGGAGTGCACACCACGACGGTAGAAGTGGGGGGGACCCAAGCGGGACTCCGTAGGGCGCCGGAAAAGTGGAAGCGCGCCGGTAAAAGTAGGCAGGATCCAAGTAGGAGTGCACAGCGCGCCGGTAAAAGTGGGCGCGACACAACTGGAAGTGCGTAGTGCGCCGGAAAAAATGGTCGGGACCCAAGGAGGAGGGCCCACCGCGCCGGTCAAAGTGGGCGGGACCCAAGCGGGACTCCGTATTCCGCCGGAAAAGTGGAAGCGCGCCGGTTAAAGTAGGCGGGACCCAAGTGAGAGTGCGTAGCGCGCCGGGGAACTGTGGATGGGACCCAACTGGGAGTGAATAGGGCGTCGAAAAAAGTGGTCGGAACCCAAGCGGGAAAACACAGAGCGCCGGAAAAAGTAGTCGGGACCCAAGTGGGAATGCACAGAGCGCCGCGAAAAGTGGTCGGGACCCAAGCGGGAGTCCACAGAGCGCCGGGCAATGTGGACAGTGCCCAACTGGGAGTGCACAGGGCGCCGGAAAAAGTGGTTGGGACCCAAGTACGAGTGAACAGCGCGCTGGTAAAAGTGGGCGGAGACACAACTGGGAGTGCGTAGCGCGCCGGGAAAAATTGTCCGGGATCCAAGTAGGAGTGCACAGCGCGCAGGCAAAAAGTGGGCGGGACCTAACTGGGAGTGCCTAGGGCGCCGGAAAAATGGTCGGGACCCAGGCAGGAGTGCACAGCGCGCCGGTAAAAGTGGACGGGACCCAAGCGGGACTCCGTAGGGC
The DNA here is from genome assembly GCA_029168955.1 of Aplectana chamaeleonis. Taxonomy (NCBI): domain Eukaryota; kingdom Metazoa; phylum Nematoda; class Chromadorea; order Rhabditida; family Cosmocercidae; genus Aplectana; species Aplectana chamaeleonis. The sequence goes on along the minus strand of JAPDOI010000046.1, from coordinate 692,473 downwards.
GCCGGATAAGTGGAAGCGCGCCGGTAAAAGTGGGCGGGACCCAAGCGGGACTCCGTAGGGCGCCGGATAAGTGGAAGCGCGCCGGTAAAAGTGGGCAGGACCCAAGTGAGAGTGCGTAGCGCGCCGGGAACTGTGGACGGGACCTAACTGGGTGTGCTTAGGGCGCCGAAAAAAGTGGTCGGAACCCAAGCGGGAGTGCACAGAGCGCCGGAAAAAGTAGTCGGGACCCAAGTGGGAATGCACAGAGCGCCGCGAAAAGTGGTCGGGACCCAAGCGGGAGTCCACAGAGCGCCGGGCAATGTGGACGGTGCCCAACTGGGAGTGCCTAGGGCGCCGGAAAAAATGGTCGGGACCCAAGTAGGAGTACACAGCGCGCCGGTAAAAGTGGACGGGACCCAACTAGGAGTGCGTAGGGTGCCGGAAAAAGTGGTCGGGACCCAAGCGGGAGTCCACAGAGCGCCGCGCAATGTGGACGGGGCCCACCTGGGAGTGCACAGGGCGCCGGAAAAATGGTCGGGATCAAGTTGGAGCGCACAGCGCCGGTAAAAGTGGGCGCGACACAACTGGAAGTGCGTAGTGCGCCGGAAAAAATGGTCGGTACCCAAGTAGGGTGCGCACCGCGCCGGTCAAAGTGGGCGGGACCCAGAAGCGGGACTCCGTATGGCGCCGGGAAAGTGGAAGCGCGCCGGTAAAAGTAGGCAGGACCCAAGTGAGTGCGTAGCGCGCCGGGAACTGTGGACGGGACCTAACTGGCTGGGAGTGAATAGAGCGTCGAGAAAGTGGCCGGGATCCGAGTAGGAGTGCACAGCGCGCTGGCGAATGTGGGCGGGATCTAACTGGGAGTGCGTAGGGCGCCGGGAAAAATGGTCGGGATCCAAGTAGGAGTGCACAGCGCGCCGGTAAAAGTGGGCGCGACACAACTGGAAGTGCGTAGTGCGCCGGAAAAAATGGTCGGTACCCAAGTAGGAGTGCGCACCGCGCCGGTCAAAGTGGGCGGGACCCAAGCGGGACTCCGTATGGCGCCGGAAAAGTGGAAGCGCGCCGGTAAAAGTAGGCAGGACCCAAGTGAGAGTGCGTAGCGCGCCGGGAACTGTGGACGGGACCTAACTGGGAGTGAATAGGGCGTCGAGAAAGTGGCCGGGATCCGAGTAGGAGTGCACAGCGCGCTGGCGAATGTGGGCGGGATCTAACTGGGAGTGCGTAGGGCAACGGGAAAAATGGTCGGGATCCAAGTAGGAGTGCACAGCGCGCCGGTAAAAGTGGGCGCGACACAACTGGAAGTGCGTAGTGCGCCGGAAAAAATGGTCGGTACCCAAGTAGGAGTGCGCACCGCGCCGGTCAAAGTGGGCGGGACCCAAGCGGGACTCCGTAGGGAGCCGGAAAAGTGGAAGCGCGCCGGTAAAAGTCGGCAGGACCTAAGTGAGAGTGCGTAGCGCACCGGGAACTGTGGACGAGACACAACTGGGAGTGCGTAGGGCTCCGGAGAAAGTGGTGGGGACCCAAGTAGGAGTGCACACCACGTCGGTAAAAGTGGGCGGGACCCAAGCGGGACTGCGGAGGGCGGCGGAAAACTGGAAGCGCGCCGGTAAAAGTAGGCAGGACCCAGAGTGAGAGTGGTAGCGCGCCGGGAACTGTGGGCGGGACACAACTGGGAGTGCGTAGGGCACCGGGAAAAATTGTCGGGATCCAAGTAGGTGTGCACAGCGCGCCGGTAAAAGTGGGCGGGACCCAAGCGAGACTCCGTAGGGCGCCGGAAAAGTGGAAGCGTGCCGGTAAAAGTAGGCAGGACCCAAGTGAGAGTGCGTAGCGCGCCGGGAACTGTGGATGGGACCTAACTGGGAGTGAATAGGGCGTCGAGAAAGTGGCCGGGATCCAAGTAGGAGTGCACACCACGTCGGTAAAAGTGGGCGGGACCCAAGCGGGACTCCGTAGGGCGCCGGAAAAGTGGAAGCGCGCCGGTAAAAGTAGGCAGGACCTAAGTGAGAGTGCGTAGCGCACCGGGAACTGTGGACGAGACACAACTGGGAGTGCGTAGGGCTCCGGAGAAAGTGGTGGGGACCCAAGTAGGAGTGCACACCACGTCGGTAAAAGTGGGCGGGACCCAAGCGGGACTCCGTAGGGCGCCGGAAAAGTGGAAGCGCGCCGGTAAAAGTAGGCAGGATCCAAGTAGGAGTGCACAGCGCGCCGGTAAAAGTGGGCGCGACACAACTGGAAGTGCGTAGTGCGCCGGAAAAAATGGTCGGTACCCAAGTAGGAGTGCGCACCGCGCCGGTCAAAGTGGGCGGGACCCAAGCGGGACTCCGTATTCCGCCGGAAAAGTGGAAGCGCGCCGGTTAAAGTAGGCAGGACCCAAGTGAGAGTGCGTAGCGCGCCGGGAACTGTGGATGGGACCCAACTGGGAGTGAATAGGGCGTCGAAAAAAGTGGTCGGAACCCAAGCGGGAAAACACAGAGCGCCGGAAAAAGTAGTCGGGACCCAAGTGGGAATGCACAGAGCGCCGCGAAAAGTGGTCGGGACCCAAGCGGGAGTCCACAGAGCGCCGGGCAATGTGGACAGTGCCCAACTGGGAGTGCACAGGGCGCCGGAAAAAGTGGTTGGGACCCAAGTACGAGTGAACAGCGCGCTGGTAAAGTGGGCGGGACACAACTGGGAGTGCGTAGCGCGCCGGGAAAAATTGTCGGGATCCAAGTAGGAGTGCACAGCGCGCAGGCAAAAGTGGGCGGGACCTAACTGGGAGTGCCTAGGGCGCCGGAAAAAATGGTCGGGACCCAAGTAGGAGTGCACAGCGCGCCGGTAAAAGTGGACGGGACCCAAGCGGGACTCCGTAAGGGCGCCGGATAAGTGGAAGCGCGCCGGTAAAAGTGGGCGGGACCCAAGCGGGACTCCGTAGGGCGCCGGATAAGTGGAAGGGAAGCGCGCGCCGGTAAAAGTGGGCAGGACCCAAGAGAGTGCGTAGCGCGCCGGGAACTGTGGACGGGACCTAACTGGGTGTGCTTAGGGCGCCGAAAAAGTGGTCGGAACCCAGGCGGGAGTGCACAGAGCGCCGGAAAAGTAGTCGGGACCCAAGTGGAATGCACAGAGCGCCGCGAAAAAGTGGTCGGGACCCAAGCCGGAGTCCACAGAGCGCCGGGCAATGTGGACGGTGCCCAACTGGGAGTGCCTAGGCGCCGGAAAAAATGGTCGGGACCCAAGTAGGAGTACACAGCGCGCCGGTAAAAGTGGACGGGACCCAACTGGGAGTGCGTAGGGTGCCGGAAAAAGTGGTCGGGACCCAAGCGGGAGTCCACAGAGCGCCGCGCACGTGGACGGGGCCCACCTGGGAGTGCACAGGGCGCCGGAAAAAATGGTCGGGATCCGTTGGAGCGCACAGCGCCCCGGTAAAAGTGGGCGCAACACAACTGGAAGTGCGTAGTGCGCCGGAAAAATGGTCGGTACTCATAGGAGTGCGCACCGCGCCGGTCAAAGTGGGCGGGACCCAAGCGGGACTCCGTATGGCGCCGGGAAAGTGGAAGCGCGCCGGTAAAAGTAGGCAGGACCCAAGTGAGAGTGCGTAGCGCGCCGGGAACTGTGGACGGGACCTAACTGGGAGTGAATAGGGCGTCGAGAAAGTGGCCGGGATCCGAGTAGGAGTGCACAGCGCGCTGGCGAATGTGGGCGGGATCTAATGGGAGTGCGTAGGGCGCCGGGAAAATGGTCGGGATCAAGTAGGAGTGCACAGCGCGCCGGTAAAAGTGGGCGCGACACAACTGGAAGTGCGTAGTGTGCCGGAAAAAATGGTCGGTACCCAAGCAGGAGTGCACCGCGCCGGTCAAAGTGGGCGGGACCCAAGCGGGACTCCGTATGGCGCCGGAAAAGTGGAAGCGCGCCGGTAAAAGTCGGCAGGACCTAAGTGAGAGTGCGTAGCGCACCGGGAACTGTGGACGAGACACAACTGGGAGTGCGTAGGGCTCCGGAGAAAGTGGTGGGGACCCAAGTAGGAGTGCACACCACGTCGGTAAAAGTGGGCGGGACCCAAGCGGGACTCCGTAGGGCGCCGGAAAAGTGGAAGCGCGCCGGTAAAAGTAGGCAGGACCCAAGTGAGAGTGGGTAGCGCGCCGGGAACTGTGGGCGGGACACAACTGGGAGTGCGTAGGGCGCCGGGAAAAATTGTCGGGATCCAAGTAGGTGTGCACAGCGCGCCGGTAAAAGTGGGCGGGACCCAAGCGAGACTCCGTAGGGCGCCGGAAAAGTGGAAGCGCGCCGGTAAAAGTAGGCAGGACCCAAGTGAGAGTGGGTAGCGCGCCGGGAACTGTGGACGAGACACAACTGGGAGTGGGTGGGCTCCGGAGAAAGTGGTGGGGACCCAAGTAGGAGTGCACACCGCGCCGGTAAAAGTGGGCGGGACCCAAGCGGGACTCCGTAGGGCGCCGGAAAAGTGGAAGCGCGCCGGTAAAAGTGGGCAGGACCCAAGTGAGAGTGCGTAGCGCGCCGGGAACTGTGGACGGGACCTAACTGGGAGTGCATAGGGCGTCGAAAAAGTGGCCGGGATCCAAGTAGGAGTGCACAGCGCGCTGGCAAAAGTGAGCGAGACCTAACTGGGAGTGCCTAGGGCGCCGGAAAAAATGGTCGGGACCCAAGTAGGAGTGCACAGCGCGCCGGTAAAAGTGGACGGGACCCAACTAGGAGTGCGTAGGGTGCCGGTAAAAGTGGGCAGGACTCAAGTGAGAGTGCGTAGCGCGCCGGGAACTGTGGACGGGACCTAACTTGGAGTGCACAGGGCGCCGGAAAAAGTGGTCGGGATCCAAGTAGGAGTGCACAGCGCTCCGGTAAAAGTGGGCGCGACACAACTGGAAGTGCGTAGTGCGCCGGAAAAAATGGTCGGTACCCAAGTAGGAGTGCACACCGCGCCGGTAAAAGTGGGCGGGACCCAAGCGGGACTCCGTAGGGCGCCGGAAAAGTGGAAGCGCGCCGGTAAAAGTGGGCAGGACCCAAGTGGGAGTGCGTAGGGTGCCGGGAAAATGGTCGGGACCCAAGTAGGAGTGCACAGCGCGCTGGTAAAAGTGGGCGGGACCGAACTGGGAGTGCCTAGGGCGCCGGAAAAAATTGTCGGGACCCAAGCGGGAGTGCACAGAGCGCCGGAAAAAGTGGTCGGGACCCAAGCAAGAGTCCACAGAGCGCCGGGCAACGTGGACAGGGCCCAACTGGGAGTGCACAGAGCGCCGCATCAAGTGCCCGGAATCCAACCAGGAGTTTACAGCGCGCCGGGAAAGGTGGTCGGGTTCCAAGTTGGAGTGTCCTAAAGTGCCGAGCAGGTGCAATCGGCAGAAAGGACGGCATGAACATGAACGGCGTGTTTTCTTCGTCTTATCTCTGAAGGAAAGCTTCGCTAAAATGAAATGAAATTATTTAACTGTTTTGCTTCGCTACGGGAGGTTTATGATTTGGCATAGTAATATTTGTGAGAAACTCGTTAAAAGACGTGAAATACTCTATGCATTTGATTTGTCATGAGATCAAACACGGAAGAAACACTAAAAGCTCGATGAAATGATGTGGCATTGATTTGGATGTGTTTTTTGTTACCAAAAATCGAAAAGTGAGTGTGGTTTTGGAAGGCCAAATCATGCGCGTTTTACTGAGCCTAGACATACGTATAATCGTCAAGAAATGAAAATTATGGTGTGAGTCACAAAATAGTATTTCAAGGCGCTCAGACTTGCAAACTCTGACCGCGAGCGAACACTTGCTCTCAGAGAGCGCGTGAGTTGGCCTTTCAAAACCACACTCACTTTTCGATTTTTGGTAACAAAAAACACATCCAAATCAATGGCACATCATTTCATCGAGCTTTTAGTGTTTCTTCCGTGTTAGATCTCATGACAAATCAAATGCATAGAGTATTTCACGTCTTTTAACGAGTTTCTCACCAATATTACTATGCCAAATCATAAACCTCCCGTAGCGAAGCAAAACAGTGGGATAATTCAATTACTAAATGTGGTTTTCATGCCTGAACCGCACCAATTTGCACTTTGGCATGAAAACAGGCTCCGCCCACCCTATGTAGCGCTCTTGGGCTTGAAGCTGCGTTCATGAAATTTTGGGTGCGTTTTCACATGCGGACATTCGTATTCAAAATGTGGGTTCCGCGCCTGAAACAGCACCTATGTGCCCTCAGGGCATAAAAATCCTATGCTTAAGGCGATATCGCATCTTGGACACGAGTCAATTTCGTGGAGTAAATTGCAAGAGATATAACAGTGAACAATGCTCTTCTCAAACAGTAAACTATCCATTATTTCTCAGAATTGCCAAATTTTCTACCTCTAGCGGGATGGAACCTGGGAATCCTAAATCGCCTCAAAATGCATCATAGATTACCAAATTCCAGAACATGTATGTCATTTCGTTGGCAGGATAGTCCGCTTGTTATGACCTCGATGACAGCGAATACTCAACACCACCGCTGCTGACATATCCAGGAGCGCTTTGGTGACACACTTTACCTGGCCACGACTCCTTATCCATGTTAGAGTCATTAACGATGGCCATGCTACTGTCGCCTATTGCCTTGCATGCTTTCTCCGCCAGTGAATTGTCACCTCTTCCTGTGTGTTTCTGCCTTATTTTTACATTTCCATTTCATATCTTGCCTCATTTGTTTTTTCGCAGTTGTTTCTCACTGTTCAGTTTCTTTTTTGAACTCCTGTATCATTTCGCTCTCTCAGTGTGATCTCCAGTTTTTTTTACCTCTTATTGTGATCTCATTTTGCCGTCATCTTTTGTACTAACGGTATGGCTCTCAACCCCCCCGCCCTGATGGAAGTTCATCTTGGTTCTTGGTTGACCAAAGGTCCGACCCCCCATCCCACCGGATGTCGACGGGTCCGACCCCCCCCCTGTGATACATCACACCTCACTCCGTACCCTGACTGCAAGCTCAACAGTGGCAGGATGAGCGATGGTTTCCGATAGTAGCCCAGTTCTTCCCCTCACTCTTAGCCTTTGTTTTCATTAAGCTCGGCTCGCATACTTCGTTTGCAAATGACGGAAGTTACAAGCCTCGGACAACTCGTCCACCATGCTTCCACAGCTCAATTTTTGAGGGGTCTTAACTCCGTTCCTAGGAGGTACTGTGCAATTTCAAATACACCACTGGAGCCAGTCTGGTATCCTCTTCAAGGAACGCAAAAAAGAGAAGAATGCTTCTGAGGTTGATCTGTGCCTTTGAGCGAGTGCCGGCAGTCCGGGCAAAAATACCTTCTACAAGCTTGCGGGGACTCTCCAACGTCGTCATTCTGGCGGACAAGGGTAAAGTTGGTAAGCGACTGTGCTATACATGCTAAATTCTGAACACGCATTTCAACCCACTGCAGAGAAGGATGGCACAGAATCCAGTTAGGATGAAGCGAGATGGAATCCTCGGGGAGGTTATGGTGCGAAACCACCAGAGTGGTACGAGCGGCGCCGCCAGTGGAACGACGGGTAATTACAGGATGATCCATAATTATTGGCGCGCAGATATTGATGTGTTTTTCGAACGCTACGCTGGATTCTAAGAATAATAGATTGGATGCATTTATTCATACTAGTGTTAACTCAGAACAGTGGCTAGATCTGAAGATATTCGCCATCTGTTCGAACACCGGCCCGAAGTAGTCTCAGGAAGACGTCGAAGCAGGCACGCAAGAAGTCGTCATTCATTTCATCCAAGGCTTCCCTGAATACAGCTTTCCAGTGGGCCAATTGTGCATGTCGATAATCACAGATCTCAGACTCTATCAGGGGCCACACTAGAAAGTCCAGTGGATGCAGGTCCGATGAGCAGGACCGCAATTCTTAGTGCGCGTTTGACTCAGGGTAACACGCTACGACACCACTCTTGAACTGATTTCGCTTTGTGTGCTTATCCATGACCTCGGGTGAGGCAGCACGGTCTGCTGCCGATTCGGAAAGTTCAGCAGCGGATCAAAACAATCTCAGGACTCGTTTTTCTACTAGCTTGCTTGTTGATTTTCATGCCAGAATCCACGAAAAGGGGTGGAGTTCCACTCTCGCTGGCGATGCCTCCCAAAACTACCGCAGAAGTCGTACGAGCAGTCCAAGCAAGGATATTCTTCCGCAGTGAGACCTTGTTGGGTCTTCTAGCTGGTATCCAGTCGTTTTCGCATTCCTTCATAAATTTCATACTGACAATTTGTTCCATCCTAAAGCGCCATGACGCAATGCGTGACTCCGGTGCAACGGTGCAGGGGCTTCCTGAATTTTCGGTCTCACTTCAGCTTCTTGTCGGCGAAAAGATGACGGGTCTGCTCTAAATGGTGTGAACAAAGATTCAGCTTCTTCCCGACAAGTTTCCAGATTGCTCCCAACCACAGATTCTTTTCTCTAGCTATCCACCTGATTGTAGTGCTTTTACAAGCTCTGTCAGAGATTGGGCTAAGCTGATGAAGACGACTGATGGCATTCAGGATAAGTCTGAGCTAATTGGCAATGTGTCTCGTCGTGTGCGTCAAAATTTGCATTGCGATGGTAGCGCCGAACTTCGGATCACCCTCGATTATACTAACCTAAACATCATCTACAGAACAGTGGCGAGAAATACAGAGCAAAGATTCGAAGAAATTCAAGGGCTTAAAATAGCAAGAATTTGAACTTCAAAACCCTTCATGAAATAGAAGCCAATCCGCGCGCCAATAATCTTAAAATATCCTGTATATCGCCCTAGCGGCACGCTCTAGAGATACGCGCTTGACTCGCTGGCTTTGATGAGTACAAATTGCCCCAAACAAATAAGACTTACACTGAAATTTTTCAAAATTCGTTTGTGAATGGTACGACTCGAAATTGCTATTACTGTCAAAAGTGTTACTAGCCCCAGAGCGGTCTTCGAATTGCGGTGCGCGCCAAGCGCGCACCAAATTTGGTTTTGAACTGGCCACGCGCGGAACCGCTTTTTCGAAATCTAAGCTCAGAGTGAACCTACAATATAGTTCCAAACTGCATTGAAAAAAGCGCGAAAAGTTGGTATCATCCCCCGAAAAAGGTTTGGAATGGTTTGCTTGTATTCGAGAAAATTTTTAAAAACCGCTCGATTTTGATGTTAATCTCCTTCTCTTTTTTTCAGTTGGCGTTCACCAACTTGTGGGTACACTTAAAATTGAGCTAGGAAGCTCATTTTTGGACAGGAGGCTGGAAATGGATGCAGGTCGCTCCTATTCGAAGTTGAACTTGATACCTTAACTTTTGAGGGTACCTCAATATCGTTGGTTTACATACTAAATTAGCCGTGGAGCGCGAAAACTGCTGGGGCATGTTACGGCTGTGGAGAGCAGGGTATGTGGGTGGATCTGCAGCCAATGAACATAGGTCATTAGGGGTAAGTACTAAGCTTGTCATATTTCGTACTGACACGTCATCGATCGATAATCAATATTATAGATTTTCGCGCTTACTGCACAAAATGCGACGAGGGGTGGTAATTCTCGATGAGTATGGATCTCTTGGTTTGGGAACTTCACTCATAAAACATTATCGATTAATACCAATCAATAATAGCGATTTTTTTTCTGTTGCAAGAAAAGTTGATCGTTGCTGGCTCTAAGTTACTTATTTGGGAAATTCTTCTCATCACGCCAAATTGAATATTATTGATCAATAATATCGATCTTTCACATGTTGCACAACTTGCGGCAATGAGTGGTATTTTTATGGTTGTGGGTCATGAGTTTCAAAAATTGTACTCATACGACAATATCGTCTGTTAGATGTTTCATCATTCCAAAATGGAAATCGTGAAGCAAAATTGAAGTCAGAAAGGGAACCTTCGGGAAAAATACGTGAAATTCCTGAAAATTTAGCTTCCTGGCAAAAGTAACGATTTGGTAATTCCATTGGTGAGTCAAAAAAAGTTTCAAAAATATCTTGAAATTTCTTAAAAAATGATTTGGCGTAAAACAACCTGGAGTAATAAAAAAGTTAGGAAATGAAGTGAAATAACCGAAAATGCGATTCAGTGGTCGATCATTGCACAATCTTCTCCGTTAAACTTATCAAAACGAAATCAAGCGCGCAACGGAAACATCAAGCCATTTTTGAAAGCTGCAAAACGGGAATTACCATAGGTCAAGCTAGGTGAACGCAACGCTCCATTACATATCGTGCTTGATTTAGTCTTGATAAGTTTAACGGAGAAGCTTGTGAAATGATCGACCACCAAATCGTATTTTTGGTTATTTCACTTCATTTCCTAACTTTTTTATTACTCCAGGCTGTTTTACGCCAAATCATTTTTTTAAGAAATTTCAAGATATTTTTGAAACTTTTTTTTTGACTTATCAATAGCATTACCAAATCCTTACTTTTGCCAGGGAGCTCAATTTTCAGGAATCGTGGTGAGCGCGAAGCGCGCACCAGATTTGGTTTTGAATCGGCCACGCGCGCAACCCGTTTTTCGAAATTTAAGTTCAGGCTGAAGGTAGAAATTAGCTCTAAATTTCTTTAAAGAGAGCGCAAAAAGTTGTGTGTAATTTTCAAAAATGGTTCAGAATGGTTTCCTAGAATTTGAGCAAATTTTGAAAAACCGCAAGTTTTCTCTGTTAATCTCTTTTTTTTCAGACGGCGTTCACGATCTTGTGCTACCAGTTAAAATTGAGCTAGAGAGCTAATTTTTGGATAGGAGGCTGGAAATGGATGAAGGTCGCTCCTATTCCAATTTGAACTTGATACCTTAACTTTGAAGGGTATCTCAAAATCTCGGGTTCGTATACTAAATTAGCCGTGGAGCACGAAAATTGCTTTTTTTTCTGCTACGGCTGTGGAGACCGGAATGTGTGGGTGAACCTGCAGCCAATCAACACAGGTTGTCGGAGATAAGTACTGAACTTGTCCGAATCCGTACTCGTGACACGTCATCGATCGATAATCAATATTATCGATTTTCGCACTTTTTGCACAACATGCGGCTAGGAGTGGTGATTGCTGATGGGATTGGTTTTCTTGGTTGAGGAATTTCGCTCATCAGTCATTATCGATAAATACCGATCAATAATATTGATTTTTTTCTGTTACACAAAATCCCGCAATGATTTTTGATTGTTGATGGCTCTAAGTCATTTGCTTGGGAAATTCTTCTCATCATGCAAGATCAAATATTAATGATCAATAATATCGATTTTTCACATTTTGCACCAAATGCGGCAATGAGTTTAATTTTTTATGGATTCAAGTCATAGGTTTCAAAATTTGTACTCATACGACAATATCGTCTGTTAGATGTTTCATCATTCCGAAATGGAAATCGTTGAGCAAAATTGAAGTCAGAAAAGGAACCTTTGATAAAAATATGTGAAATTTCTGAAAATTTAGCTTCCTGGCAAAAGTAGCGATTTGGTAATGGTCAAAAAAAAAGTTTCTAAAATGTCTTGAAATATTTTTAAGAAATGATTTGGCATAAAATAGCATGGAGTAATAAAAAAGCTAGGAAATGAAGTTAAATAACCAAAAAATACGATTTGGTGGTCGATCATTTCACAAGCTTCTCCGTTAAACTTATCAAAACGAAATCAAGCGCGCAACGGAAACATTAAGCCATTCCTGAAAGTTTAGGTTCCTGGCAAAAGTGAAGATTTGGCATGGCCATAGAAATATACTCGTTTAAAAAGGGAAAATAAAGAAAAATGAAAAAAGGTTTTGAAATATTCCTGAGAACGACTTGGCGTAGAATAATTCGACTTAAGGAAATGTAGTGAAATAGTTGAAAGTATGATTTGGCAGTCGAGTTTGAACCAACTATTTATAAGAGTTGTGCAAAATGAGAGATCGCATTGTATGAGCTTATCCGTAGAACATATCGAAGCAAAATCACGCGTGATAATTCAAGCAGTAAAAGCTGGTTCGGGAGCTGAAATGCCGCGGTATTCACGTATCAAGTGAAGTAAAATCAACTGTTTCTTCCATATCACGCTAGATTTTGCTTTGATATGTTCTACGAATAACCTCATACAATCCTATCTCTCATTTTGCACAACTCTTATAAATAGTTGGTTCAACCTCGACTGCCAAATCATACTTTCAACTATTTCACTACTTTTCCTAAAGTCGAATTATTCTCCGCCAAATCCTTCTCAGGAATATTTCAAAATCTTTTTTCATTTTTCTTTATTTTCCCTTTTTAAACGAGTATATTTCTATGGCCATGCCAAATCTTCACTTTTGCCAGGAACCTAAACTTTCAGGAATTTCATTTTATTTTTCCTAAAGGTTTCCTTTCTAACATGATTTATGCCTGAAGGTGTTAGATGAAAGTAAACCCACTGATGTCCTGCCCCCCTCCTCCTTCTATGACGCACTGCGCACTCCAACTGATGTCCTGCGCAGATTCTGTTACATCTTGCACACTCCCACTGATGTCCTGCACACCTTCTACGGCCTTCTGCCTAGGCCCGTTGGGGTCACAAGCCCGCTCATGGCGATCATTCTTCCGCAGGGCTACCGTTACCCTCCTTCAAAAATTTCTGAGTGTCAGCTTGCATATGAGCACTTCGTAATAGCCAACAAACGTGTTTGCACAATTTCGACCTCCTCAGCCACTTCCCCGCGGCTTCTCGAAGAGAACGGTGTGTGAATGAATGCATACCGCTCCTCTGCCCTTTTATACCCCGCGTGTTATGAGCGTGTGTTATCGTTCGTTATCATGTTTTACTCAAGAATGATTACGGTAGCCCTGCGGAAAAATGATCGGCACGGGCGTGCTTCTATTTAGGTCCCGCACACTTTCTACGGCGCCTTGCGCACTTTCACTTTGTCACCGCACACTTTCTACGGCGTCCGGCGCACTCTCATTTGGGTCCCGCACACTTTCTACGGCGTCCCGCGCACTCACTCTGGGTCCCGCATGCTTTCTACGGCGTGTGGCGCACTCTCATTTGGGTCCCGCACACTTTCTACGGCGTCCGGCGCACTCCCACTTGGGTCCCGCACGCTTTCTACGGCGTGTGGCGCACTCTCATTTGGGTCCCGCACACTTTCTACGGCGTCCGGCGCACTCCCACTTGAGTCCCGCACACTTTCTACGGCGTCCGGCGCACACCCTTTTGGGTCCCGCACGCTTTCTACGGTGTTCTGCGCACGCCCATTTGGGTCCCGCACACTTTCTACGGCGTCCGGCGCACTCCCACTTGAGTCCCGCACACTTTCTACGGCGTCCGGCGCACTCCCACTTGGGTCCCGCACGCTTTCTACGGCGTTCTGCGCACGCCCATTTGGGTCCCGCACACTTTCTACGGCGTCTGGCGCACTCCCACTTGGGTCCCGCACGCTTTCTACGGCGTCCGGCGCACTCCCATTTGGGTCCCGCACACTTTCTACGGCGTCCGGCGCACTCCCACTTGGGTCCCGCACGCTTTCTACAGCGTGTGGCGCACTCTCATTTGGGTCCCGCACACTTTCTACGGCGTCCGGCGCACTCCCACTTGAGTCCCGCACACTTCCTACGGCGTCCGGCGCACTCCCTTTTGGGTCCCGCACGCTTTCTACGGCTTGTGGCGCACTCTCATTTGGGTCCCGCACATTTTCTACGGCGTCCGTCGCACTCCCATTTGAGTCCCGCACACTTTCTTCGGCGCCCGGCGCGCTCCCGCTTGGGTCCCGCACGCTTACGGCATTCTGCGCACTCCCATTTGAGCCCCGCACACTTTCTACGGCGTCCGGCGCACTCCCACTTGGGTCCCGCATGCTTTCTACGGCGTTCTGCGCACGCCAAATTGGGTCCCGCACACTCTCTACGGCGTCCGGCGCACTCCCACTTGAGTCCCGTACACTTTCTACGGCGTCCGGCGCACTCCCACTTGGGTCCCGCACGCTTTCTACGGCGTTCTGCGCGCGCCCATTTGGGTCCCGCACACTTTCTACGGCGTCCGGCGCACTCCCGCTTGAGTCCCGCACACTTTCTACGGCGTCCGGCGCACTCCCACTTGGGTTCCGCACACTTTCTACGGCGTTCTGTGGCGCACTTCTGAGTCACACCGTGCCGCGTTCCAAAAAGTACTTCCGAGATCCTGCCGTATTGATTGAAGCGTTGCCCCGTCAAATCCTGAGCAAAAGCCTATCAGTAACGTGTTTATTTCACTAGTTCATTTTTACGAATAAGTAAACGTCGGATGGTTTATAATAACATGTTTACGTGTTTTTGTCTTTCCTGACCCTCAATTTTGAGGTTCCACAAAAATTGAGCTACCAACTTCAAATTTTGACAGGAGCTAGGTGCAAACAAAACCAGCTCCCTGGCCAAAAATGAGCTCTCTAGCTCAACGATAAGTGTTCCAACAAGATCGTGAACGCCAACTGAAAAAAAAAAGGAGATGAACATTTTTTCGACCAAAATGACGTGGTTTTGACACTTTTTCTCGAATCTCAGGTAACCATTTCGGACCATTTTTTGAACAGTTATTTACCTTTCTAAAGTGTATTAAATGCAAAAAGAACGGTTTTCCTACGTTTCCTCTGGACCCTGATACTGAGATCAGGGGGTTGCGCGATGGCGAATCAAAGCCAAATCTGGTGAGCGCTTCGCGCTCACCACAATTTTTGAAAGCTGTATCAAGGGAATCAGCATATGTCATGCTGGGTGAAGGCAACCCTCCATTCCATATCGTGCTTGATTTTGTTTTGATAAGTTTAACGGAGAAGCTTGTGAAATGATCGACCACCAAATCGTATTTTTTGGTTATTTCACTTCATTTCCTAGCTTTTTTATTACTCCATGCTATTTTATGCCAAATCATTTTTTAAAAATATTTCAAGACATTTTAGAAACTTTTTTTTGACCATTACCAAATCGTTAGTTTTGCCAGGGAGCTCAATTTTCAGGAATTGAGTATTGTTTTCTCGCGGAAAAGGAAAGTGGGAGGAGCGTGTGACTCTTGCTATGAAATTTGTTGGGTACTGGACATTGAGTAGAAAAAGTACTCATCACGTAAAGGTGTGTAGAAAGTTTGATGCTGTGACAGAAAACTGAAGCTGAGCTCTATGGCTCGTTCTAACGAAGGAAGAGGTTGGACGTACAAATACTGGCGATACGCACTGTACATACCCTCTGGTTCCGGGCCTGATTTAGTGTGTGCAATTGCGGACTTGCGTCGTGGGGGCGCGGACAGCTGAGAAACAGATCAAAGAACTAGTAAAAACCTTGAAAATGTAGAAAAAAAACTCACACGATCAGCTAATGAGGGGCGGGCGCGAAAGCTCGTAGAAAAGCGATGAGTCGCGCCCCCACGACGCAAGTCCGCAATTGCACACACTAAATCAGGCCCGGAACCAGAGGGTAGGAGACCCTTCGCCTGAGAATCGAGAAGGTTTGGAAAACATAATCTTTCTTCTCGTGGTTTTCCCGTGATGGATCGATGCAGGGTGAAAAAATTGTAGGTCCTCTTTTTGAGAATTTTCGGAAGGCCAATGAAAATGAAAAGACTATGAAAGGACTATGAAAAAGACTATAAAAATTATGAGCCCTTGAAAAGTAGCAATTTCCAACGATTTTTTATGCATTCCATCCGATGGTCAAAATCGCGTCGGATCGAATTTTCGGATATTGCTGATTTCGCAAAACCGACTCATTGGATAAAACGAATACTTTCTCTTTGGAGATTTCCGGATAACAAGTCCTATCCGAAACGAGAATTTTCCACCAGATCGGTTACCGGATATCCGTTCGAATAAAATTGGATTTCACCGGATAATTCGGATGTAAAATCGAATAATTTTTTTTTGAATAATATCGAGGGTTCAACTATATGTATTCGAGCAAATACAATAACGCTCGAAGGATTTGGTCAAAAAGCGAACGATTTCGCGTCTTTTTGTGTAACTCGCTTCAAACTCAAATTTAAAGGCAGTGGTAACGACCAATGAAAGCAAGCACTTCAGTCAGTGTTTTTCACTAGATGAGTCCGAAGGATAATGTTCATTGATTTAAATTCAATTTCAAGCCAGCTGATGTTCTTGATGTCAGAGATCATCGCTGCCGATAATGTGGAGTGGGCTCGTGCATCATAAAAAGACAAGAAAGTTCAGGCTTCAAATTTGGCCCGAAACAGCGGTTTTCTCGCGATTTTTTCCCTATGGTCCTACTACTCTAAACCCAGAAAAGGGTTTAGAGAGGTAAAGAAGACAAACATATTCTATCGCGACCACTGCCTTTAAAGGACGTACGAGTCTATTAACATCGCTAACTCAATCACTTTGTCGTTGGCTCCAATCTACATCTATTAAAAAGGGGTCTTCCAAGCGAAAGAGGTTTGGTTCGCGTCAGAAACGTTCCAACAGAAAGTGAACAAAAGGCAAGTAGAATGAGGAGAGTCAACAAAAAGTGAACAATACCCTCTGAGACTGATTTTCTTGGCCTACACTTCTCAACAGCGAAAACAAACCGTTGCGGTGTTCTACACGGAAGCACTTTGTGATTCCAGAAATAGTCCTGACTAGGCGAGAACCGCTAAAAGGTATGTGCATGCAAACCTAATACTTACCATCAGAATAGAAGATGATGTCGTAATATACAGACGTTTAGGTCTAGCTGTAAGGAAAAGCGAAACTTTAGAATAGAATTACAGCATTGAGCGAGAGTATTCCCGTGAAATTTCGTGAAACGAATAGAAGCCTTTTTTCCGGAAGACAGTAAACTCTTCCTCGTAAAATATCACAACGGTTTGTTTTCGCTGTTAAGAAGTATAGGCCAAGAAAATCAGTCTCAGAGGGTATTGTTCACTTTTTGTTGACTCTCCTCATTCTACTTGCCTTTTGCTCACTTTTTGTTGGAACGTTTCTGACGCGAACCAAACCTCTTTCGCTTGGAAGACCCCTTTTTAATAGAATTGTTCACTTTTTCTTGATATTACGAAGTAATATCTCTGAAAACCTTCAATATTTTCCAAATAGCATGGATTGATATGACAATCAGTAAGTAATTGACTTGTTGCGCGCGCTAAAAATGACGCGCGACTCTGTTTCGTCGACGTCCTGATGACGTCATCAGGTGCCCAATGCACTTGGCACGACGTCCTCATGACGTCATCACATGCCCCATGCACTTTGTGACGTCATCAAAAAGTAACAAACTTTTTAGTCACTTCCCCTGTCCCTACCCTACAAAAAAGTACAGCCAACAACGTGTTTTATCGATTCGATCTACCAACTGATAATATCACTTGATATGATAAGCAGTAATAGGTGAAGTCTTTAATGTTAAACAATAAGTAACAAACTTGTTAGTCACTTTCCTTGTACCTTCCCATCGAAAAGTACAGCCTACAACGTGTTTTAGCGATTTGATCTACCAACTGATAATATCACTTGATATGATAAGCAGTAATAAGTGAAGTATTTAATAGTAAACAATAAGTAACAAACTTGTTAGTCACTTTCCTTGTCCCTTCCCATCGAAAAGTACTGCTTACAACGTGTTTTAGCGATTTGATCTACCAACTGATAATATCACTTGATATGATAAGCAGTAATAAAGGAAGTATTTAATGTTAAACAGTAAGTAACAAACTTGTTAGTCACTTCCCCTGTCCCTTCTTTACGAAAAAGTACATGTTTTAGCGATTTGATCTACCAACTGATAATATCACTTGATATGATAAGCGGTAATAAGTGAAGCAGTTAATGTCAAACAGTAAGTATAAACTTGTTAATCACTTTCCTTGTCCCTTCCCATCGAAAAGTACAGCCTACAACGTGTTTTAGCGACTTGATCTACCAACTGATAATATCACTTGATATGATAAGTGAATTATTTAATGTTAAACAATAAGTAACAAACTTGTTAGCCACTTTCCTTGTCCCTTCCCATCGAAAAGTACAGCCTACAACGTGTTTTAGCGATTTGATCTACCAACTGATAATATCACTTGATATGATAAGCAGTAATAAGTGAAGTATTTAATGTTAAACAATAAGTAACAAACTTGTTAGTCACTTTCCTTGTACCTTCCCATCGAAAAGTACAGCCTACAACGTGTTTTAGCGATTTGATCTACCAACTGATAATATCACTTGATATGATAAGCAGTAATAAGTGAAGTATTTAATGTTAAACAATAAGTAACAAACTTGTTAGTCACTTTCCTTGTCCCTTCCCATCGAAAAGTACTGCTTACAACGTGTTTTAGCGATTTGATCTACCAACTGATAATATCACTTGATATGATAAGCAGTAATAAAGGAAGTATTTAATGTTAAACAGTAAGTAACAAACTTGTTAGTCACTTCCCCTGTCCCTTCTTTACGAAAAAGTACATGTTTTAGCGATTTGATCTACCAACTGATAATATCACTTGATATGATAAGCGGTAATAAGTGAAGCAGTTAATGTCAAACAGTAAGTAACAAACTTGTTAATCACTTTCCTTGTCCTTCCCATCGAAAAGTACAGCCTACAACGTGTTTTAGCGACTTGATCTACCAACTGATAATATCACTTGATATGATAAGCAGTAATAAGTGAAGTATTTAATGTTAAACAATAAGTAACAAACTTGTCAGTCACTTTCCTTGTCCCTTCCCATCGAAAAGTACAGCCTACAACGTGTTTTAGCGATTTGATCTACCAACTGATAATATCACTTGATATGATAAGCAGTAATAAGTGAAGTATTTAATGTTAAACAATAAGTAAATAAACTTGTTAGTCACTTTCCTTGTCCCTTCCCATCGAAAAGTACTGCTTACAACGTGTTTTAGCGATTTGATCCTACCAACTGATAATATCACTTGATATGATAAGCAGTAATAAAGGAAGTATTTAATGTTAAACAGTAAGTAACAAACTTGTTAGTCACTTCCTGTCCCTTCTTTACGAAAAAGTACATGTTTTAGCGATTTGATCTACCAACTGATAATATCACTTGATATGATAAGCAGTAATAAGTGAAGTATTTAATGTTAAACAATAAGTAACAAACTTGTTAGTCACTTTCCTTGTACCTTCCCATCGAAAAGTACAGCCTACAACGTGTTTTAGCGATTTGATCTACCAACTGATAATATCACTTGATATGATAAGCGGCAATAAGTGAAGCAGTTAATGTCAAACAGTAAGTAACAAACTTGTTAATCACTTTCCTTGTCCTTCCCATCGAAAAGTACAGCCTACAACGTGTTTTAGCGACTTGATCTACCAACTGATAATATCACTTGATATGATAAGTGAAGCAGTTAATGTTAAACAGTAAGTAACAAACTTGTTAATCACTTTCCTTGTCCCTTCCCATCGAAAAGTACAGCCTACAAGGTGTTTTAGCGATTTGATATACCAACTGCTAATATCTTTTGATATGATAAGCAGTAATAAGTGAACTATTTAATGTTCAACAGTAAGCAATAACCTTGTTAGTCACTTTCCTTGCCCCTTCCCATCAAAAAGTACAGCCTACAACGTGTTTTAGCGATTTGATTCACCAACTGATAATATCACTTGATATGATAAGCAGTAATGAGTGAAGCAGTTAATGTTAAACAGTAAGTATTCATTGTCTACCTACTCACCAGCTTGCTTATCTATCCACATACCAATTTACCTGCCTGTTCAACTGATCGCCTGCGACCATTGCCAGTGGCCACTACTAAGGGTGCGCAACGCACGAGGAGCGAAGCACGTAGCGCGAAGCAGGAAGCAGGAAGCACGAAGCACGAAGCGCGAAGCAGCAACGAGTTACACGCACAACAAGAATTTTTGATAAGGTTTCGCCGATCTAACTTTGTTAGTTTTGAACCGATTTGGCTCAAATTTTGTCAGCATGTGCCTTCTGGACCCTCTCACCTATATCCCGATGGAAAACTCTGGAGAATTTGTTTAACAGGTTTTATTAACTAATTTACAGAATTCTAAGTGATCACAAGTCTCGGGCAAAACCAAACCTCTCCAGCCGCTTCGCGGCTGGAGCGATATGTCAGTGTTGTGCATCTCGCCCACTACCGAACCGGAGCAAAAAGAACCGCAATATTATCATTCACACTGAGCTTCTTTTACTGAATTAGACGTTTTAATGCGTTTCTCGCCGTTTCTCCGTAATTTGGATAACACTTGGAGGCCAACGCTTTGTTTTATGTCAAAAACTCGGGGACGAAAATCGTCGTGAACACGGCTTTTAAATTTGAGTTTGAAGCGAGCTACACAAAAAGACGCGGAAACCCGACATTTATTTATTTTTTTATTTTTATTTTATTTTACACCGTTGCCGGTGTGCTCAAAAACTACAAAACAGTAAGGTAAAAACATGGAAATGATACAAAACAAACAAAAACTTCGCGCAACGCTTCAACAGCCGATCACAAGACCATTATTCTGATTAGAGAATAATCTAAAAGGCGACAGTACCTAAAGTTCATTACAGGTTGTGGGGCAGTCAGGAACAAAAAACCGAAGTAGTGCTATCGGGAAATCGGACAAAACAGTATTGATAGGATGTTTCCAGGTGACGAGCAGGAGTTATACGTTAACGGCGAAAATGAGGGTGGAAATCATTCACTTTACCGCTAGTATGTAGGTTATCGTCAGAAGGCGAGCAGGGAAGCGTTTTTGAGTACTTCACGTCCTTTTTTTCAATATTTTTTTTCAAAATCAGCCTTTGTGGATCAGTAAAGTCATTTGGTAGGCAGATGGTAAGGCTACTTACTAGGATTTATATGTATTTGAACAAAAAGGTTCGGAATGTGAATTCTAGATTGTTGTACACTACACATAGCCCTCTGCAGTCGCATACTGTTTTCGTACACTGTACAGAACACTGAAAATTACACCCAAAACTTTTATCGTTTGAAATGAATCCTAGCAATCGTTTTAAATTCAGATAGCTCTCCTCACGAGGAACTTGAATGATTTTTATTTCAAATCCAAAGAAGTGATTTGAACGGATTTTTTAAAAGAGATTCTGATCAAATTTTACGAGCAGTATGATATTGTGTTTTGGATAATCATTGAACCATTATCATACAAGTTGGGTGGCTGTTTTGTAAAAAAAACAGAACGGTTCAAATGCCAATGGGTGCCTTAAAAACAGCAGTATTTCAATCTTGATACTAAATTTCTTGTTAAATGGGGGCAATGGATAAAAGATAGATATTGAAGAGAATCGAATTGAAAAAGTAAGTCAGGGAGCAATCACATGAGATGAAAAGAAGTATAAAAGGCAAAAGAATAGAACAGATTAAACTTATGAAAAGGATTGATTGATCGATGGAAATGATTTGAAAAAACTGATGACGCGTCTTGTTACTACCTTAGGGGAGCTTTGGGGAGTAGGGTGATGCGTCAGCTTGGGGAGTGAAGAAATACGTTATCACAGGTGATGTGGCACGTGACAGTGTCACTCCCCAAGTCTTCCCCAAGGAAGTGCGTTCTACTCCCTAATACCCTCTCAAAAATCATGCAAAGTGTCAAAACAGGCCTCGCCCACCTGCTATTCACCCCCCGAGTTTATGAGGGTAATTTCTAATAAATGATTTCAAGTCCTTCACGTAATCAGAGTATTCTCGAGAAACAGCAGACGTCTTCTGCGGAACGTAACCAAATTCCTACAGACAACAAAATTTGCGCCTGAACTCTAACATCAAATAACGAAACTCATTCTTAGACCCCCAATGTATACCCACACCCACACGATAGCAGGCCCTAAAAAAGGAACTATACAAAGCGTAGGTCGGATCTGCGGAAACGAATTGTATTGCTAGTACATATGTATCTCTTGGGCATCTATAGTAGAACTGCGCAGTACCCCGTCCCGAGCCCCTGGTTTCGAGAAGTTGTCAGCTCAAAACGGTCGTTTTACGTGCTATTTGTACCTTCCAAAACGCTCAGCACACTCACGAGAATCTGGAAGCGGACCTCATAATCAAGTTCAGCGCCCAAAACAAACCCCCCTGCGCAATGTTTGGGTGAAAGCACATTTGCCGAACTCTGAGCAGACTGAAAGCGTTTTGGACTTGTACGGATTTTTGTTTGGGCGTTCATTTATATAAATTACATGGCTCTGAAAGCGTTCTAGAAAAATGGTCCAGATTTGACTTAAACTTCCCCAAAGGGTTTTTTTGGAGCGCTGATCACGAATCTGAAGTTTATTTGTCGATTTTTCGAAGTTTTCTACTTAATTAGTTCAAAGCATCCCAGCGGGGGAAAGGTTGAGGGCAAATACCCACTCTCGAGATTTACGGATTTCTTCGATAGATAGGTCTCAAAATCATTCTCTGAGGTCCATTCGTCGATTTTCTAAAGATTACGGAAGATTACGGTGGGTATACGGTAGTTCGATCAAAGTCTCAGATTTGACTCAAAATTTCTATGCGGGGGTTATTTCGGGTGGTGGATACGAATTTGATGTCTATTTGTCGATTTTTGGACTATTAAGGTAGGTTTTGATCCCTAAATGGCATATTACCTATCGTAACCTACAGTAAACCTCAGAGTTTCGACAAGCAGAACCCCAAATTCTTTTTCAGCACCCTAGATTACTCCTACATACAAGTTTTGAGAAAATCTGAAGTTTTTTTCTAAACACCCCGAAAAATTTCTGATGGGGACCCTTTTCGCGGAACTTCAAAAACGCTCATAATTTTTTGGAACCAGCTCCTCGCGGCGGGTACTGCAAAGTTTGACTATAGATGCTCAAGAGATACTGACGATATAATTCGTTTCCGCGGGTCCGACCAACGCTTTGTATACTTCCCTTGTATGCCTATTTTGAAATTACCCGAAGCAGCGTCAATGTTGAGCCTCGATTGACGAATTTCGCGATGGTCGGGTCACTTGCGTTGTTATGCTCGCCATAGAGGTCGGGCTCTCGGTTTTAATCACGAAATAGAAATGAGCTGCGCTCCGAGCGCAACTCTCCGTTGATGGCGTAGCAGTATGTCAGCCACCGAAGGCCAGCACCACCGTTGCTAAAATGAATGTATACGGGCTAGCCTGTATTGCGTCCAATCAGGAATACGGGCTAGCCCCGTGTTGCGTCCAATCAGAAACCTCGCTCCTCCCCCGTTTCTCCCCCTCCTCAGGGGTGTTGATACACGATGGCCACCACCCTGTCTGAATTTTCTCACAGGTTCCCTAAATAAGCCTGATCGTTTATTTCTCCACGTTGCCGAATCGTTAGGTTTCTCGAATTTAATTTTCACCAATTTGACCGAGAATTAATATGGTCGATATGCATTGTCGCTGTCGCGCGTCGCGGCAGACATATGGAAATGACGAAATTTCGTGAGTTTTGAACCTCAGCCGCTCGATCAGCAAAAGTTATATCATGACTCGGCTGTGCGTGTATTGCACGCGACACGAGCATTTCGACGGCGGAGTTGCGAAAATCCAATGCGTTTTGCAATGCAATTGCAATTGCATTCGGAGTTGCATTTATTTTTCGCGCGGGAAATTCGAATTGCAATTTCTAGCCATTCTCTAGCCCTTGTTCCCTGCAGTTGCACATGGATACACTTGCATTAAAGCATTACGTTGACCATTGCAATTGCATTTGCGTTTACTTTTGCAATTGAAAGTTCAATTGCAATCGTATTCGCATTTTCCATTGTAATGTAATGCATGTTTGGTAGGCACGACGGGCTCATCCCGTCATAGAATAGAGGAGAAACGCTACGAAGTCCTACAAAAGAGCCCTGCTAGGTCTTCTTAGCTACTGGAGTAGCATTGAGAGGCAGACGTTTCAGCTTCTGGAAGAGATTTTGAACTGATTCTGGTGCATGAAAAACCAAAGAGGATGGAATGGATATGATGTAGCAGGCAAAAATCGGCAGTGAATCCTGTCACCGAGGTCATTTGGATATTGAATTAGGGGTTTTAAAAATACTTTGAGCCTTCATGGCATGGTACATAATCACAAGGTATCACAAGGAAGCTGTGTTTAATAGAAAACTCAGGGGTTGGACAGGACTCGAACCTGCCGAGCAGGTTTCCTTGGTGTGGTAAAAAAGACGTGGTTCAAAAGCCAAAGACGAGCTGAAGTTGCAGACGTCAACGGCAACAAAACCAATGACAGGCTATCGAATTGCTGAAGGATATTTTAGGGCAAATGTATCTAGTATGCTCTGTTCACACAAAATATTGTAGCGCCTATGTAGTTGTGGATTTTTTCAGCATAGTCGTGATGTGATGGCTGATCTGACACTAACCGATTTTGGGATGGCAGTCGAAAGAAATTACGCACCCACCACAGTATTTCGCCCACCCATGAGTTCCGACCTCGCGGAGAAAGCCAGGGCACCATACATACACATGGTAGAGCTCATAGAAATCCAAGAAACCCAATAAATGGCCGAAAGTCCGAGGACGACGCTCATTCCCACCGCATCGGGTACAGTTCCACTGATCTCACGGAAACCGAATGGTGTGATTCCCAAGCAACCTCTATGTGTATGGGTTGTGTGAAAATGAAATTCCCCTTCCTTCGCTTGCGTATGCGGAGTTGAGGTTAAACAGATGGAGTAGCATCGCGTGCGTGAGGACTCATTCAGATTTCGATCGCGACGCGATGGGATGATAATCATGAGCATCGATCGTGATCGCGTAGCTCGTCGATACATATTCAAAACATGCCATCGCGTCGCGCGGCGATCAATCTCTGAAAGAGGCCTCATGCACGCGCAATGAGTCGCGGGAATTCGGTTTTTCTATAGAGGAAAAGTGAAACTAAGCAAAAATGTCGTCATATTTTGTGTAGTGCCTTATTCGTCTTCACACGCGTAATACCTATTATGCATAACATCTTGGTCCCAGCCTTCAAATGAAACGAACGAAAAACTAGTAGGTTTGGCGCGTGTAACTGATCTCCTAGCCGATGGATCCTTGTGTTCCACCTCGAACTCCAGTGTGATGCGACACAAATCAAGTCTGCATATACTCTGATTTGCTAGCTGCATGATCAATGATATCAGGCCCTGCGACTTTGTTGTGATAGATTCTTAGAAGTGTCGCCTTGATCCCAATAAAGGTACAGAACTTTGATTTTTTAAAGAAATTTCAAATTCCAATTTGTCATGCAATTTTTCCTAGCGAGGAAAATTCTTCGTCATTTCTCAAGAATCCAAATCACCGAGATGGGTGGGGCGTACCAAGCTTCATCGAGATCCAGGTAAACGATCTGCTCGGATTTTCTGTAGTACCTAATCTTGAAGCTTGACCGTATTTTTCCTAAAAGTACTACGCCAACCCTCTAGCATTCAACGGCATGTTCGGGAAGTTTGGAGGTAGCTGCGGTACAAGCAGTACTGTAGATGACACAGTTTTGAGTGCAGGTCGGTCATCTTAGGCCTTTCAGGCATTTATAAGAAAGCATAAGTGAGTGATTGTTCAACAATCTGACATGTTTCTTAATGTGCTGGTGTTCTAAATTTTTCAGACCAGATGTTCAGTTACAACTCTCCTCCGGAAGGTAGAACTTCTGCCCATCAATGCTACTTCAGTACCTAAGAAGGCTTCGCCCGGCTCATTGTGTACCGCACCTCCTCCACTGTATGACGGGGTGAACCCGTTGTGCCTACCATAGGTTCATCAAACTATAATTATAACAGCAAATGCAAATACAATTGCAATCAAAAGTTCAAATGCAAAAGTGAACGCAAATGCAATTGCAATGCTCAATGTAATGCTTTAATGCAAATGTATCCATGTGCAACTGCAGGGAACAAGGGCTAGAGAATGGCAAAAAATTGCAATTCAAATTTCCCGCGCGAAAAATAAATGCAACTCCGAATGCAATTGCAATTGCATTGCAAAACGCATTGGATTTTCGCAACTCCGCCGTCGAATTGCTCGTGTCGCGCGCAATACACGCACACTCGGCGACGATAAAGAAAAAAACTGAACATTCAAATCATAGAGGGAAACGAACATTTATTGAAACAACTAGAAACTACGTAATCTTGTGCGTGTATTGCACGCGACACGAGCATTTCGACGGCGGAGTTGCGAAAATCCAATGCGTTTCGCAATGCAATTGCATTCGGAGTTGCATTTATTTTTCGCGCGGGAAATTCGAATTGCAATTTCTAGCCATTCTCTAGCCCTTGTTCCCTGCAGTTGCACATGGATACACTTGCATTAAAGCATTACGTTGACCATTGCAATTGCATTTGCGTTTACTTTTGCAATTGAACTTTCAATTGCAATCGTATTCGCATTTTCCATTGTAATGTAATGCATGTTTGGTAGGGAGGACGGGCTCATCCCGTCATAGAATAGAGGAGAAACGCTACGAAGTCCTACAAAAGAGCCCTGCTAGGTCTTCTTAGCTACTGAAGTAGCATTTAGAGGCAGACGTTTCAGCTTCTGGAACAGATTTTGAACTGATTCTGGTGCATGAAAAACCAAACAGGATGGAATGGATATGATGTAGCAGGCAAAAATCGGCAGTGAATCCTGTTACCGAGGTCATTTGGATATTGAATTAGGGGTTTCAAAAATACTTTGAGCCTTCATGGCATGGTACATAATCACAAGGTATCACAAGGAAGCTGTGTTTAATAGAAAACTCAGGGGTTGGACAGGACTCGAACCTGCCGAGCAGGTTTCCTTGGTGTCAGTAAAAAGACGTGGTTCACAAGCCAAAGACGAGCTGAAGTTGCAGACGTCAACGGCAACAAAACCAATGACAGGCTATCGAATTGCTGAAGGATATTTTAGGGAAAATGTATCTAGTATGCTCTGTTCACACAAAATATTGTAGCGTCTATGTAGTTGTGGATTTTTTCAGCATAGTCGTGATGTGATGGCTGATCTGACACTAACCGATTTTGGGATGGCAGTCGAAAGAAATTACGCACCCACCACATTATTTCGCCCACCCATGAGTTCCGACCTCGCGGAGGTAGAGCTCATAGAAATCCAAGAAACCCAATAAATGGCCGAAAGTCCGAGGACGACGCTCAATCCCACCGCATCGGGTACAGTCCCACTGATCTCACGGAAACCGAATGGTGTGATTCCCAAGCAACCTCTACGTGTATGGGTTGTGTAAAAATGAAATTCCCCTTCCTTCGCTTGCGTATGCGGAGTTGAGGTTAAACAGATGGAGTAGCATCGCGTGCGTGAGGACTCTTTCAGAGTTCGATCGCGACGCGATGGGATGATAATCATGAGCATCGATCGTGATCGCGTAGCACGTCGATACATATTCAAAACATGCCATCGCGTCGCGCGGCGATCAATCTCTGAAAGAGGCCTCATGCACGCGCAATGAGTCGCGGGAATTCGGTTTTTCCATAGAGGAAAAGTGAAACTAAGCAAAAATGTCGTCATATTTTGTGTAGTGCCTTATTCGTCTTCACACGCGTAATACCTATTATGCATAACATCTTGGTCCCAGCCTTCAAATGAAACGAACGAAAAACTAGGTTTGGCGCGTGTAACTGATCTCCTAGCCGATGGATCCTTGTGTTCCACCTCGAACTCCAGTGTGATGCGACACAAATCAAGTCTGCATATACTCTGATTTGCTAGCTGCATGATCAATGATATCAGGCCCTGCGACTTTGTTGTGATAGATTCTTAGAAACGTCGCCTTGATACCAATAAAGGTACAGAACTTTGATTTTTTAAAGAAATTTCAAATTCCAATTTGTCATGCAATTTTTCCTAGCGAGGAAAATTCTTCGTCATTTCCCAAGAATCCAAATCACCGAGATGGGTGGGGCGTACCAAGCTTCATCGATATCCAGGCAAACAATCTGCTCGGATTTTCTGTAGTACCTAATCTTGAAGCTTGACCGTATTTTTCCTAAAAGTACTACGCCAACCCTCTAGCATTCAACGGCATGTTCGGGAAGTTTGGAGGTAGCTGCGGTACAAGCAGTACTGTAGATGGCACAGTTTTGAGTGCAGCTCGGTCATCTTAGGCCTTCCAGGCATTTATAAGAAAGCATAAGTGAGTGATTGTTCAACAATCTGACATTTTTCTTAATGTGCTGGTGTTCTAAATTTTTCAAACCAGATCTTCAGTTACAACTCTCCTCCGGAAGCTAGAACTTCTGCCCATCAATGCTACTTCAGTACCTAAGAAGGCTTCGCTCGGCTAATTGTGTACCGCACCTCCTCCACTGTATGACGGGGTGAACCCGTTGTGCCTACCATAGGTTCATCAAACTATAATTATAACAGCAAATGCAAATACAATTGCAATCAAAAGTTCAAATGCAAAAGTGAACGCAAATGCAATTGCAATGCTCAATGTAATGCTTTAATGCAAATGTAGCCATGTGCAACTGCAGGGAAAAAGGGCTAGAGAATGGCAAAAAAATTGCAATTCAAATTTCCCGCGCGAAAATTAAATGCAACTCCGAATGCAATTGCAATTGCATTGCAAAACGCATTGGATTTTCGCAACTCCGCCGTCGAATTGCTCGTGTCGCGTGAAATACACGCACATAATCTCTTAAATTGATTTTTAAGTTGACGCAGAAACAGTTTCGGTTCCTCAAAAAAGGATTTTTCCTCGTTCGTTTGAGCAACAGTGCGTTGCAAAATTATACAACCCCAATTTTCGAGGTTCCGAACTTTGTTTGATTTCAGCGCACAAACAGTGAGTTCCAATCGACGCAGGCCGATTACCTAAAAGTGGATTACATGGAAATGTACACCACATAAACTGAATATTTGAACAGTCGAGTATTCGAAAGCTCGGAACAGTGTTTCATTATTGTATGATTATTTGAGTTTTCTGATTGAACGAAAAATTGGGAAAAACACACTTTTTTTTCAAAAAAAAACTTAGTATTCGAATAGTCCAATATGCGAAACTACGATTTTACTCCCCAGTATTATTTTATTCGGACCTTAAAGAGTTCGTCAAAGCGAGAGACGATAAGGAGAAACACCTAATCTCTTTTTGCGGAAAAAAACGCGGAAAAAAATCAAAAATGATCATCGAGCAACGTAGTACTACATTTCTGAACTCCTGAATCAAATAATTATAGCGGAATAAATATTTTCCTGTCGATGCTTAATGTGGAAATCTCGTAAATAAAAGATAACTGGAATCATGGCATCAGCACCTAAAAACCTCCGGCTGCAATAAAATAATGATGACTTTGAAATGTGTGATGGAATGTCAAAAATTAGGGTGAATCTTTGCATCCATTGATGGCCTACTGAAACATTGATTGGCACGAAAACCATCACCATGGTTTCATGCGAGGAGGCGCATGGTCCCTCATAGCACAGTGTGATGTAAAGTGTGTCCGAATGAGAATGGCGGCCCTTGCGGCCAGCGTGCCTTGTAGGCGGCCGTCGCATGTGCCGCTCTTGGACGAGTGTTAAAACGGCTGCCACCCTCCCCTCACTCGGCTGCAGAGCTGATTGATCGACGCAGTTAGTGTGCTGCCAGCCGGTGCTGGCCCCGATCGTAGTAGTTAGACGTCAGTCAATGAACACACAACGAGGGGAGTAACATGTTTATTCATGCTTAGGTCTTTTTATACCCCTCTCCCTTCTTATCACCTCTTATTTATTTATTTATTTATTTATTTATTTATTTATTTATTTATTTATTTATTTATTTATTTATTTATTTATTTATTTATTTATTTATTTATTTATTTATTTATTTATTTATTTATTTATTTATTGAGACGTGGCCAAAGGCACACGTAAAACACACCAAACAGTTAATGAACTCTGAACAAGAATAAAGAATACCCGAGAAGAAACATACTGTAACTGCGACAGCAATTTAAAAAAAGATTATTTCATCACCGATTGAGAAGCGCGGCTCGCCAGCCGTCTAAATTGTGCCACAGAGAGCGAAAGAATATTGTTTTTTTCCCTTATCCACTCAGTGTTTACCACTCTCTAGACTACTGTAAGGCATCTTGCCCTCACATCCCCCCCCTAGTGACCGCGTAGGTCACTCGGAGGTTTACTATCGTGGAGTTTCAGTCCACCTACTACTCCATTTCATTTTTAACCGTAACACGTTTGAACACTGAAAAATCTTTATTTCCTCGGACATTTTATTGCCCGGTCATTCCGGGGATCGTGAGCGCCGGCGGGCACGCTCTGCTCCCGCGGCCTCCTCACCTCGACCTCGTGGGCCGGCCGCTCCCTCATCACCTCGTAGCCCCTCTCCACTCGCGAGAGCGGCTTCGACGCCGCAGGGGGCTGCGACCTCGGCCGTCGAGGCTTCTTCGCCGCTCGGGGCTTGGGCTGCGATCGTCGGGATTGCGGGCTCTTCTCGAGTAGGAGCTTCGTTCTATCTCCCTTGTCGCGAGACGGGCCCAGTACATGGTCCCTCTCCACGGCCTTCGATGGCCTCCCTGCCTGGGAATCCAACCAAACATCTGAAACAGTGGTTATAGTACTGGAAACTTGAGTACTTACAGCAGTCCAACTAACTGGATTCGTTTGCATGCTTGGTTGAAGCATGGGTGCTGTGAAGTATATGGGCGGCGCACTTGCTTGTGCAGGTCCCGCATTGATGAGTAGAACAGGGGGGCACGGCGACGAGGTGGCTCCCGCCAGCCCCGTCCCCCCTGCCACCGTAGGCGTTGCTTGTCCGGCTGGCACGGCTTGCAGAGTCGGGGAACCACTCCATGGAGACCACATACTAATGCCACCTAACTCCATTCTCTCTCTTATATAGCCTTAGCCAGCGTCGAGATCTTTGTTTTGACGCGTTTCAGACACTGATAGCCTTATCATGTTTATCCTTTTCCGCTTCTCCTGTTGCACAAACATCCTCATCCTCTCGGTCTGTTTCCGCTTCCTTTGTGTCCGTCTCACTTGTATACCTTCCGGCTGTTGTGCACGGTCGTACTCACCACAAGGTTCATTTATGGAAGTCTTCCGCAACTTCCGTTCTTCCCATTCTTCCCATAACACTTGCTTCGCTTTCATTTCGTCTGCATGCACCTTTCTTTGCGCGATTCCCATGTTAACCTCATACGAGCAGGACCCGCATAAACTTACTAGGATTCCGGGTATCCATCTGTCTCCCGTTTTGCTGTAGTTTCTTACATATACTTCTTGTCCTACGTTGAATGTCTTCTCCTTCTTTCCTTTATCGTACCTCTCCTTCATCTTTATCGTGTACCTGCTCATAGGTCTCTTCTCATTTTCTGTTCTCACTATATCCAGTGTGGTTCGCAAACTTCTTCCCATCAGCATTTTTGCTGGGGATTTTCCCGTCGCGACATGTGGCGTTACTCGATACTCGAAAAGCATGTCCCATACTATATCTTCTTCACTTTTTCCGGATCTTAATCCTTTGTATAGCGCATTTTTGAACGTCTGAACGAATCGTTCAGCTTCTCCGTTTGAGTTGGGGTGATAGGGAGGGGTGGAAGTCTGCCTTATCCCTCTACTTTTACAGTAACTACTGAATTGCTTGGACGTGAATGGTGGTCCGTTATCTGTACTTCATTTATTACCATTTCTGCGGTCGGTAACTCTCTTGGGTCCGGTAGCCTTGACAACCCATCAGCGTTTCCGAATTCCTCTGTTTTCCTGTATTCTACATATATCAAAGGAATATACCATCAGCCTCAGTCCCCATCTATGCAGCCTCTTTGCCGCAATAACAGGCAGTCCATATTTTGGACCGAAAATGCGTACCAGCGGCTGACGATCTGTGAGAAGGGTAAAACGTCGTCCATATAAAAATTGGTTGAGCTTTTCCACTCCGTATACTATTCCGAGTGCTTCTTTTTCACTCTGTGCGTAATTTCGCTCTTCTTTCGTCAATGATCGAGACGCGTATGCAATCACTTTTTCCACTTCCGTCGCTATATTTATGATACAGAACTGCACCTAACCCATATTCGGAGGCGTCTGTTGCCAGCACCACCGGTATGTCCGGGTTGTAATGAGCCAATGTATCTGTAGCTGTCAACTTTTCTCTGATCTCTTTGAACGCTTGTCTTTGTTAGTCCTCCCATTTCCACATTACGCCCTTTCGTCTGAGCGCATTCAGTAGAGCCGCCCTCGTAGCTAAACGCGGTATGAACTTTTCGTAGTATTGTACCATGCCCAGATAGGACTCCACTTCCTTCAAGTTCTTCGGCTCCGGCATGTTTATCATCGCTTTCAGCTTGTTTGTGGACGGTCGAATTCCATTCGCGTCCACAATATGCCCTAGAAATTCCATTTCCTGTTTCAAAAACTCGCATTTTTCTCTCTTCAGCTGAAAACCTGCTTCCCGCAGTCTTTTGAGCACTTTTTCCAGTCGTGGTATGTGCTCCTCATCACTGGGCGCTGTTACCGTTAAGTAAACTCCAAATACCGTGCGGTACCGATTGCCACAAGGGCATGAAATGATGATATCAGTTGTATTTCTATATCAGACCGGCCGACTCAGGCTCTCAAATGAAAAATGTTAGGTATTTTATGGCTTTGTGGCAATCGGTACCGCACGGTAATTTTCGTCTAGTTTACCGTTATATCATCCAGATAGATTAATACTCCTTCAATTCCTGCTAACGTGGTTTAAATTATTCTTTGGAATATAGCTGGTGCATATGCGATTCCGAACGGGATTCTTGTATACTGGAACAGTCCCTTCTGTGTATGTATTGTGGTATACTTCTGAAACTCTTCCTGCAGTTCGACCTGCATGTACGCGTCGGACAAATCCAACTTGGAAAATTTCTTTCCTCCGTTCAGCATGTGGAATAAGTCATCTGGTTTAGGCAGTGGATACTGGTTTATGTCCAGTTGGTGGTTGACTGTAACCTTGTAATCACCACAGATCCGGACCTTTCCACCTGGCTTAGGTACCACGACTAGTGGTGTCGCCCACTCCGTATGTTCTACTCTCCTGAGTATGCCGTTTTTTACAAGCTCTTGTAACTTCGCCCCTACTTTGGGTCTTAATGCTATCGGCACCGGTCTTGCCCTGAAGAATCTCGGAATTGCTTCACTTTTGAACCTCAGCTCGGCCTTAGTGATTGTACATTTTCCTAGACCACCTTGGAACAGATCCTTATTCTGCTCAAGCGGGCGAACTATCTCCTTCTTCAGTTCCGGTCTGCGCGTATTTGGCGGGAGACTTTATTGCCAAACTTCTTCTGCGTCCTCCAGGTTATCAGGTAATGGCCTTTCTTACGACAAAGTCTGCAGTAGGCTTTCTCTCGCTTGAAACATTCATGACCCGGCACACCGCAGACTCCACATTTCTTCACTTCCCGGGCTGGGCCCTTGCCCGGTTTCCTAAAATTTCTATCTGGGGTGGTAGTAAACTAGCCAGAACTGAGAGTTAAGAACTCTGATAATGTCACGATTACTATGAGAAATCATAAGTTGAGACATCGGTGTAACATCAAGTCAGACTGGGAAGTTCCCAGGGAACTGCCACACATTTGTTAGCAAAATTACCACACTGTGCGCAAAGAGCTCATTAGGTCCACAGCGTCAACGGCGATACATTGCTTTGGGCCAATTGGTAACGTTCGTCACGCGCGGAGAACGATTTACATTCTCAACTGTTAGGCAGCGTGTGTAAAAGTGGTCATGTGCCGAATCGAACCACTGATAACGCCCACGTGAGCGGCGCCACTTCGCAGTACACCACACAGCCACGATGCGTGTGGATAATGAGAGGCTCTCCTAGGTTCGAAAACAATGCTCCTTATGCATGAACAGTTTAACGCTCTCTCACTAGAGATAGTAAAGGTGATATAGAGAGCAGCAGAAATCATCGATTCCTTTTGATGAGCGCTTTTTTCTTCTCGTGCTCGTTTTTTAGCCTTTCCTTTACTTTCTCGTCGTCGTTTTCTTTTCGCAGTGCCTTATTTCTGAAAAGATGGAGAAATGCTGAATTAGACAGTGGTTCGGTTATAGAATATCTCATTATTCACTATTTCCCAAGCTAAGCACCTCACCATTGTTAGCGTATTTTTAACTAACTTATTCGCCCATTAATGCAAAACTTCTTTTTGCCGTAAATCTATCTGAACGAGAATTCTGCTCGATACGGCTACAATACTATTTGTAGTTGCTTAAAAGATCGCTACATCCTCAAAAACCAATACTGAATTCTATTCAATAGGAGTCTTCCTAGCGAAAGAGGTTTGGTTCGCGTCAGAAACCTTCCAATAAAAAGGGAACAATAGGAAAGTATGTAGAGTGAGGAGAGTGTACAAAAAATGAACAATATCTTCTCAAAGCAATATTCTTGGTCGACTCTTCTATACAGCGAAAACAATTCGTTGCGATATTTTACTCGGAGTACTTTTGTATTTCAAAAATACCTCCGATCATGCGAGAACCACTAAAAACATACATGTATTTGTACCCAATAGTTTTCATTGAAAGAGTTGATGACAAATCGTCAACCGCCGACACAGACGGTTAGCTCCAGCTCTTTGGAAAAATAAAACAATCGAAATACATGATCAAGCAAGAGTATTCCCATATAATCTCGTAGACGAATAGAAGTCCTTTTTTGGAAACCATTGAACTCTTCCTCGTAGAATACCACAACGGTTTGTTTTCGCTGTATAGAAGTGCCGACCAAGAATATCGCTTTGAGAAGAAATTTTTCCCTTTTTGTACACTCTCCTCACTCTACTTTCCTATTGCTCCGTTTTTATATAAAGGTTTCTGACGCGAACCAAACCTCTCTTTTTTCATGCACTTCTCACGACGTCCCGATGACGTCATCAGAAACCCGATGCACTTTTCACGACGTTACGATGGAGTCATTAGAAGCCCGATGCACTTTTTACGACGTCCCGATGACGTCATCAGAAGCCCGAAGCACTTTTCGCGAAGTTCCGATGACGTCATCAGAATCCCTATGCACTTTTCATGGCGTCCCGATGACGTCGTCAGAAGCCCAAAGCACTTTTCATGACGTCCCGATGACGTCATCAGAAGCCCGATGCACTTTTCACGACGTCCCGATGACGTCATCAGAAGCCCGATGCACTTTTCACGACGTCACGATGACGTCATCAGAAGCCCTATGCACTTTTCACGACGTGACGATGAAGTCATTAGAAGCCCGATGCACTTTTTACGACGTCCTGATGACGTCATCAGAAGCCCGATGCACTTTTCACGACGTTACGATGACGTCATCAGAAGCCCGATGCACTTTTCACGACGTCACGATGACGTCATTAGAAGCCCGACGCACTTTTCACGACGTTCCGATGACTTCATTAGAAGCCCGATGCACTATTCACGACGTTACGATGACGTCATCAGAAGCCCTGTGTACTTTCCACGAAGTCTTGATGACGTCCTTGCATGCCTACGAGATCGGTCGTACTTATGCAGTATTCCTCAGTGTTGAGAATATTCAGATACCGATGTCTCATGCTCCCGCTGCTATGCGACAGAGGAATGTCGTCTACAGGCGACAAGACCCGAGGGAGAGACTGTCGGCCAACCAATCTTTGATTCAGCAGAGATATAGGTTCAATGACCGACAACTGGACGAAATTACCCGCCTACTGTCACCGATGTTAGGGAACGAAACCTATGCTCCGTGGAGTATAACGAAAAGAATGCAGGTGATGATGCCTATATGAGAAGCTATAAAACTGGATATTTGTAGTTTCACGTTTAGGTATGTATGGGAATACGTTACCTCTGTACTAACTCTTTTCAAAACGTAGTGAGCGATACAGCCGGCTGTTCACAGAAAACTGTGTCTAATATTGTTCGGCGTGTCGTAGATGCACTTAGTCATCGCGACATAGTGAGCCGTTACATAGTGTTCCGACCAGAAGATGAGTGGTTCCGCGCTCGCGCTAACGAATTCGCGAGAACTCGGAAACTCTCGAGTAAGTGAAGTTTCCCGGCTATTATTTATTCTGTGAATCAAGAAAAATGCTCTTCAGATATAGTTGGAGCAGTTGATGGGACGCTGGTGCTCATCAAGACTCCCGCAGTTGACGGCCACCAGTACGTCAGCAGGAAGGGCAGGTCTAGCCTCAACGTTTGCATCATATCAGATGCAGTTGGGCGGATTCTGTACGTGAACAGCGGTTCGCCAGGGTCCGTACACGACTCCACCGTCTGGCGCAACTCATCCCCAGCGGCCGTTTTCTCCAGCGGCGAAGCTGTGAGTGGATATCAGCTGCTGGGAGACAGTGGGTACGCCAATGGTAACGGAATACTGACTCCCTATCGCCCGGGAAGCATAGCAGGCGATAACCGGAAGCAGCGCTACAATAAGCAGCACATGCGCATGCGGGCGATCGTTGAGATGACAATCGGTCGCCTGAAGCGTAGGTTTCCCATACTG
This sequence comes from Aplectana chamaeleonis, assembly GCA_029168955.1. Classification (NCBI taxonomy): domain Eukaryota; kingdom Metazoa; phylum Nematoda; class Chromadorea; order Rhabditida; family Cosmocercidae; genus Aplectana; species Aplectana chamaeleonis. The sequence continues at coordinate 656,249 of JAPDOI010000046.1, read as the reverse complement.
TCTTCGGAGATCCGATTGCATCCCGAACGTGCCGTAAAAACCGTCATTGCATGTGCTGTGCTGCATAATCTTAGCTACTGCCTTCGCGCGTATAGCCTGCGACGGCTTGGGCGTCGGAGAGCGACGATTCCTCACCCTCTTCGGAACGTCGCTGACATTCGACAATATATTGTTGATAGAATGTAGTTACCGAATAAAGACTTGCTCTTGCTTACGGGTCCACACAGGCTTCCTAACAGTTAAGCAGATCTGGTAGGGCGAAAATTCCATAATATTGGCCGTACCTCGATTTGAGACTAGTTGCGTTAATGATGCAAGTAGGCTGGAGGCAAGACAACAAGCGCCGAAGGATACTGACATGTCGCCTCGTTTCTCGCATCTACATTTTTGTTCTTGTCACCTAACAACGTATTTAGAAGGATTCCTTCGATGTCGAAGGACCAAATACTGGTGGCGACTTTGTGAAAAAAGCGCCTCAATGCTATGGGCAATAGGCTAGACAATTTTCAAGCGGGAATTGTACCAACAGGTACTGCTACCAACAAACCGCTTCAAAATCGGCCGATTCTGATTACAGCGCTATACACCTTTCGAAACCTCATTCTCTTGTACAGCGCTCCACAGATATTTACCAACTTCTTCATGTCAAACGCATATCTCGCAAGTTGTATACAGAAATTAGGTGTTGGTGAAAATTTTCACCAACCAAATCAATCAGAACCGCAAAGATCGTATTTAACCGCAGTAAGGATACGAAGTACAAAAGCATAACGCATACAAAGCCTCATTATGAGGAACAAGATCACGATTTTCGAAGACCGAATTGGTCGGACACATTAAAAAATGCATGTAGTTAAGTTATGCCGGTGTGTATAACATGTGGAATCATTCTGGGACGCACATTACAAACTTAACAACGCATGGAACTCTACACAATCACCCTCAATCTCTCTACTTTTGCTGCTTCGATGGCGGAGCTCTCTTGGAGCCGCTGCTGTGTCGGAGATGGTCACGATGCCCGTTGCAATCCATTTTCCTATCTCTACCTATGTGTCTGTCCCCTGCATGTCTCCAGGTCGCATTCCTCCTATGATGTCGCATCTCCTGAAGGGGTTGCTGATTGCATATAAGATCATTTTTGAACAAAAAAAGAATTACTGACCCTTACTGTCATTCTCATCACTTTCGTCCTATTCTGACTCCGACTCACTAGGATCATATGCTTCTGAGGATTCGCTGTAGTCCTAAAAACACGGATTGTAATGTACTATTGCACTCGCACCTCTTGCAACCTTCAAGGGTGGTGGGATTACCTCAATAGGAATGCAGGTTCGCCCTAAAAACCACCTGCTAATTGTGCGCCCAGTCAACTCATTTCCACTAGCAAAATCGAAAACATAGCGAACCTCTACGTCCAATCTTGCAGTGCATCTTGCATCAATTGACCACTGTTCTGACATTGTGGAACAGTACAGCATTGCTCTGAAAAAAAATTTTTTTCGAAAAATTTCCCAAATTTTTACGAACCCGAATGCGACCGGTCGCAAGCCTGCCTAACATTGTTTCCTAGTGAATTCCTTCAAAAGGTTCTGCATGAAGTAAGCCTCCAGAAAGATTCGAGCCAAAACTAGGGGCTTTTTTGGATAGAATACGCTAATTTATACATGACAAACATCAACTTTAGAAGAATCATAGGAGTCTCATACAGTACTGCGCAGAAGTTCACAGCTAATCGAGATTTCGCCCAATTGAGACATGGCTCCCATGTTCTTCACACTCTAACTGTAATTCAAGGCTCCCCGAGTCAGGTGGGGGGGGGGGCTGCTGTCGCGCCCCAGTGAGATGTGTCGACACGCGACGCAGGTGCAGCGCACAGTAGGCTGGGACGAATAATGGGCATCGCCCCTCCCCGCTATGATAGCAGTAAAGGCAAAACTAACGGCACAGAAAAAAACTAGGAATGCAATGAATAAATGAAAAAAAAATAGACAAAACAAGGCTTAATTCGTTTGGACGCCGCCCCGACACTGGCAGCGAACTCCTACAGGAGAAAACGACGATCGCGGTCTCCCACAGGAGCTGTTTTGTCCTGTGGGAGACCGAACTATAGCGAAGCGGTCCCCTACAGGCAGGGTTGGGCAGCCTTGCGACCGGTCGCAACGGGGGTTGTAAAAAATTGGGAATTTCTTCAAAAAATAGGGATTTTTTCGGGGAGGGGGGTCGTAAAACTTTCGGAAAAATCGGGGTTTATCTCCAAACCACTCGAGAAAAGTCTCGGAAATATGACATTCTTGGACCAAAGTTTGATGTATAGCGCCGTGTATTGCATCGCGGCCATTTCGCCATCCCAGGGGGGTTCGTAAAAACCGCGGTCATAATTTTTTTTATCCCCGGGGGGGGGGTTCGTGAACATTTTTATCACCAAGAGGGGGGGGGTCGTAAAGTTTGGGTCATCGGTCGCAACGGCCTGCTCAACCCTGCCTACAGGACACGCTGTCGCATCGCTTCCACTGGGTCTCCTACAGGGCAAAACAGCTCCGGTAGTTGACCTGGAACACGCACGTTGAACTATTGATCGAACCCGCGCGATGTACGATACGCGTGTGCATCGGGTTGAGAGCCGATTCGCCCATGCAGGTTTACAGAGGCGCCCCTCTCATTGATTGCTTGGGGTGTGTAGGAGCCGGACTTCCTCCTTCATGATAAGTGAGGGAGGAAAGAGGAATGATATTGGGGCTTTATGCCCTACATTAATTTTCGACGTTGACAAAATTGTCAACGAGGAAGTGTGGAATTAATGCTTCGATAATAAACAAACCGATAACTAGGCGATTTTGGTTGGATTCCTGCAAACTTGATTTCAAATTCCCTCCAAACCACCGTACAAGATCCGGTCTCCTATAGGAGAATAGTAGGACTCCTACTGGAGAATAACAGGACTCCTAAAGGAGAAAACCAGGACTCCTGTTGCAGGGGAGACTAGGACTCCCAGTCTCCCCTGCGATAAGAATCGCCAGTGTCGGAGCGCTCTGACACTGGCAGCGGACTCCTACAGGAGAAAACGACGATCGCGGTCTCCCACAGGAGCTGTTTTGTCCTGTAGGAGAACGAACTAAAGTGAAGCGGTCTCCTACAGGACACTCTGCCGCATCGCTTCCATTGGGTCTCCTACAGGACAAAACAACTCCGGTAGTTCTCCTGGAACGCGCACGTTGAACGACTGATCGAACCCGCGCGGCGTACGATACGCTTGCGCAACGGGTGAAGAGCCGATTCGCCCATTCAGGTTCACACAGGCGCCCCCCTCATTGATTGATTGGGGTGCTTTGGAGCCGGGGTTCCTCATTTTTTGGGGAATGGGGAAAGAATGCTATTGGGGCTTCACCCCGATAATTAATTTTGGCGTTGACAAAACTGGTAACGGGGAAGTGTAAAAATCATGTTTCGATTATGAAGAATTCGAAAACTAGGCGGTTTTGGCTTGATTCCAGCAAACGTTATTTGAAATTCCCTCCAAGCTACCGTACAAGTTCCGGTATCCTACAGGACAATAATAGAACTCCTACAGGAGTATCATGTGATCGCAGATATCATAAGCCCTTCTTTCCGAACCTGCACTCTACCCCAAGCATGGAAGACCGCCAATGTGATACCCCTGCCTAAGCCAGGCAAATCGCAAAGCACGGCTAAGGGCTATCGCCCTATTAGCCTGTTATCACCGATCGCGAAAGTAGCTGAAAAGCTAATCGTAAGGGACCTGGCAGAGCAGAATGAGGCACAGCAACATCAACATGGGTTTAGAAAGCTTCACTCCACCACCACTGCCCTTTTGGAGATGGTCAGCTATGCGGTCGATGGGTTCAATTTCAGAAAGCCTCTTAGAACAGTGGCCGTTGCCCTCGATCTAACCAAAGCATTTGATTCTGTTAACCTAGGACTTTTGTCCGAGAAACTATTGAAGTCCTCGCTGCAACCGTGGCAGAAGCGTTGGATAGCAGCGTTTACGAAAGGTCGTCGGGCCAAAGTGCTGTTCCAGAATCACGTCTCCGATAGTATACCTGTAGCAGCCGGTGTGCCGCAGGATGGATGTCACCTGCCCTCTTCAGCCTGTATATTGAAGACCTACCCAAGCCTCCTGAAGATATAAAAATCGTTGCGTATGCCGACGATATCACCATCATGTGCCGTAATCGTGACATACAGGTAGCCGCAAACAAGATCAGCGACTATCTCGTCGAGCTTAAAAACTTTCTCGATAGTATGATGCTCACAGTTTCCGCGGCGAAGTCTTCTGTTTCGGTATTCACATCTGACCCAAAGGAACACAGCGCCCAATTTGTTGTCAGGTGGGATGGTGACATCTTGCCTCTAGCGCAATTTCCTGAACTGCTGGGCCTCGTTCTGGACCCATCGCTGAAGTTTCACAAAAAATGCTGAACAGAAGCAGACAATTATCAAGGCAAAGCTTAATGTGTTGAGAGCTCTAGGAGGAACGCCCTGGGGTGGCAGCAGAGAGACAATCTTGACGACATATCGAGCTATTCTGCAGCCTGCATTGGAGTATGCTGCACCTGTCTGGCAGCACATCGTGTCGGACAGTTCCTGGACTAAGATGCAGCGAATTCAGAATACTGCACTACGAATAGCCACTGGATGTGCAAAAAGCTCACCGATTGAGCACCTTCACGCCGAGGCCCGTATCTTGCCAGTGAAAGAGCATTGTCAGCTCCAGGCTCAGCAGATGTTTATTAATGTCCTTAAGCAACCTAATCATCCGTCGAGAAGACTATTAAATCCCGTGAGAGAGAGATCGATCAAAGTGCCGTTTGCCGATGCTCCGAACAAAGTAAATGTACAGAGATGGACCGACTCGAATCAAGAACGGCTTCGTCTCTTACGCGCGGAGCACACCCGGTTTGTGAAGGATCATCTCGCCAAAGCGGCCGTCAACTCGGTACTCTCGGTGATGTGCCGCCCAGGGTATGTGATACCGAGTCCGAGCTCGGTAGGCGCGCCAGGTGTATCCTCGCTTCGTTGCGCTGCGGACATTCTCCATTGCTTATGTCTTACCTGCACAGGATCGACAATAGCCAGCCTGACGTGTGCCCGGACTGTGGAAACCAAGGCCACGACACTAAACACCTATTTGATTGTCCGAAGAAGCCAACAACGCTCACTACAATAGACTTGTGGACGAATCCAGTGCTGGTCGCCCAGTTTCTCAACTTGTGACGAAACCCCTCTCAGCGGCTGCGAAGAAGAAGAAGAAGTATCATAGGACTCCTACAGGAGGAAACCAGGACTCCTGTTGCAGGGGAGACTAGGACTCCCAGCAGACTCCTGTAGGAGTCCGCTGCCAGTGTCGGAGCGCTGATGGGAGACCGGCGTCAAACAAATTGCGCGTGGTGTAGTCGCACACAATACACGAGCCTTTACGCCCGTTTCTATAAAAAACATCTACTGTGCTTATCTGGGCCAAATTCCAGTCCGCATTTGCGTTTCGACACGCTTCGCGGCCGCACGCGCTCGAGTCAGTCGGGTTTCCAGCGCCAAAGCCGACTCGATGTGGCTTTTTTATACAATTTTCTTCAATTGTTCTTAGTTTCCAGCTTACACAACCCACCTAGAGTCAGCAGATCGGCGGCTGCGGCGCTGGAAGCTCTTCTGAGTCGGGCGCGTGCGGCTCCAATGCGTGTCGAGACGCAATTGCGGACCGGAATTTAGCCCAGATAAGAACAGTAGAACAGCTAATTTTCCTGAGCATGCCAAATCCCTCATCACTCAGCCTATGTTCATCGAGGTGTCATGTAGAAGATAGAGTTTCCTTTCGGAAACGTGAAGCCCTATTCTAGTTGTACCGTTTTGACTAACACAAAATAGCCCCAGTAGTTGACCTGGGGGCCCTAGTCTCTCCTGCAGTAGGAGTCCTGGTTTATCGGAGCAATATATGTAGGTAAATGCGCGTAAAAGTTCGTGATTGTGTGCGACTACACCACGCGCAATTCAGCTGACGCCGGAATCCCATGAGATCTCCGACACTGGCAGCGGTCTCCCACGGGAGAAAACGACGATTGAGGCCACCTACAGGAGCTGTTTTGCACTATGGATGACCGGACTAGAGCGAAGCGGTCTCCCACAGGACATCGTGTCGCATCGCTTCGATTGGGTCACATCTCAGAGAAACTCACGGCCCGTCCGCGGCGGCAGATGAGCTTTCCGGACGGTCCGCGGCGCATGGCGGCTGATCCGCGGCACAACTGATAGTGGGATGGTCAAACGGCCGATCCGCGGCGCTGTGTGTTCTAGATAGGGTGGTTTCGGGGCGCACCGGCAGTCCACCGTCTCGATACCGATCGCCCAAAAGCAGCCACATATATTTTTGAATTGTTTTTGGATTGAACGACTTCACCACCTCATTCCCCGCAGTTTTAAGACGATTTCCCAGCCGCTGACTTCGACTTTCTCGTATTTATAACTTCTTCAAACCGTTGTATCTACACGCACGCTAATTATTCTTTCTACATGCCGTCGCAACAACTTCTAGGGCAGAAAAATTCCCGATGGTAAGTAAATTTTCATATTCTCGTTCATTTTTGAGATTCTCTTCTGATTTTGTTTTTTTTTCATTCAAATAATTTTCATGATTGTTTGGTTTCGTAATTCTCCTCATGTGTTTTTTTCAAGAATAGTTCCGGTTTGATACCGACTTCGATCGATTTCGGCATGAAACCAGATCTACCCTAGAAAACCAAACAATCATATAAATCACTGGACTGGAAGGAAGAAAAACAAAAAGAGAGAATAACAAAAATAAACGTGAAAACAAAAAATTACCAACCACCGTGAATTTTCTCTCCCCTAGAAGTTATTGCGGATGCATCTGGAAGGAAAAATCGGTGTACATGTAGATATAACACTTTAATATATGAAGAAACACAGAAGGACGGGTTTAGTCACAGAATCCAAGAAAATTGGAGAAAACGAGAAAGACACCTACAATCAGCTGATCGGCTACGGCGCAGGAATCTCGTCCGGCTCGAGCGCGTGCGGCCGCGAAGCGTCTCAATACGCAATTGCGTAGCGGAATTTGACGCAGAGAAGCACAGTACATGAACTCTGTTTCCATCGAGTGGGATATTCTAGTAGAGCGCAGTCCCTATATTCTCGCTCAGTGTTTTGCTTACGCAAGTAAAATGCACGCAGTGGCGCTTACAGTAACTGGAAAATCAAATCGGTCGCCGCCGCAACTGTCGATTCTGCCGCTGACTGGCGTATGGGTTTTCTTACCTCTAGGATGGCCAATTAGATGGAAGCAGAGTCAGTTCGCCTACCCCCAATCGACTCATTGGCTGTGAGACAGATTTCGGCATTGAAGCACGCTTTTCGCGCTAGCCTTTTAACCTCCTCAGAAAGCATCAGTATCACAATTTCGCAGGATTGCTCTACCGTACGACTTATTTTCAGAGGTAGAACAGCTCATTTGACATGTAGAACTGGTTTCGACAAGTGTTACAGGTCTTCAGTGTAAACTAATATTACAAAGCTGTTGCTTAAGAGTCATAAAATATGACAAGCCAGTAACGGTCAAAATTTCCAAGGGCTGCCCCCGATCCACAGTACCCCATTTCGCGGCGGGACCAGCATGGATTCTTGGCTCGCATGGATTCTTGGCACACTTGATTGATCTATATGTCCAATAATTTCCTGCTTGCAGCCGCTTCTCTTGTGAAGTTATTCATAAAAGAATATATGTAATTCATATTGATGTGTAAAATCATAAACTCATGTATGGTGGATTCAACACTGTCTGAACGGTGTGAGTGCATGCTAAATTTGTGTTTTCCATTGAGATGACTTTATTTTCAAACAACTTTCAAAATTTGCAAGAAAACTTTCTTGATGATTGAGGCGAAAGCATTCGCGACGAATCTGTTCGGTCGATGAGAATTCATTCATTTTATTCGTTAATTACTCAAGCATAAGATATTCACGCAGGGTCATACTCTCAAATTTGTCGCCCCCGCCCTCTTAACCATTATTTCAGTTCCTGAACCAATAAATAGAACCGATGATTAAAATTTGTGAAAAATATCATTAACTATGGAAAAGGTCTTCTCGTTCAAGTTTTGCTTCAATATTTCTGCTATCTGCAAGCAAACATCGATTCGGTCGATAAAATGACGTCACATACGAGAAAATGGCCCTGCAGATAGAATTTCAGCCGTTTTCAAAAAAAAAACAACGTCTAATTTGAACAGTTTTCCACGGCGTACACTGTGATGACGAATATGTTAGGCATATTGATCGAACAACCGTGCCAAGAATCCATGGGTGCATGCGAGCCAAGAAGCCATGCTGGTCCCGCCGCGAAAAGGGGTACTGTGGATCGGGGGCAGCCCTTGGAAATTTTGACCGTTACTGGTTTGTTAAAATATGAGCTCTCGATTTCGAGAATTTGCAGCTCATGATCATACATTAATCATTTGTTCATAATCATAATTATACATCACCGATGTCTAAAATATTGCAATAAAATATAATATTTTCACAATACTTCTTCAGCGATACATTTCACAGTTGTACAGCTAAACTATATCGAAACCAGTTATGCATGTTAATCGAGCTGTTCTACTCTTGAAATTAGCTTTTACGATGGAGAAATCCTGCAAAATTGTGACATTGAGGCTTCCTGAGGAGTATGGAATGCTAGCGCGAAAAGCGTACTCCAATGCCAAAATCTGTCCCACGGCCAATGAGTCGATTGGGGTGGGCTGGATAACATTATTCAAAAGGGCGGTCCGCGGCGGCTCTCAGGACGAACCGCGGCGCCTGCAGGACGATCCGCGGCGCTGGCAAGATGGTCCGCGGCGCATTGACGGCGCGTCCGCGGCGCATTGACGGCGCATCCGCGGCTTCGGTGAAGGATCGTCCGGTCGTCGGCCGCGGACGATCCTGCAAAAGCGCCGCGGATCGTCCTTGGACTTCTCTGAGCTAAACCACAAAACAGCTCCGGTATTTGACCGGGACCACACACGTTGAACGATTGATCAAACCCGTGCTGCCTCCAATACGCCTGTGCGTAGGGTGCAGAGCCGATTTGGCCGTTGCAGGTTCACACAGGCGCACCCGTCATTGATTGATTGGGTGCTTTGTACCTCATGATAGGTGAAGGGGGGTCGCTATTGGGGCTTTATCCCTAATAGTAAGTAATCTTTGCTACTGACAAGTTTGTCAGCGGTAGTCTGTTGGTACCTGCTCGTTGGTGCCCCTGCTTCTACTGAACCCAGCAGACGTTTGAGTGTACACAGGGAACGTTCGAGCGATATAGCGTGCACAACTATATCGCGAAAGTATCCACACATTGCATAAAGGTGTCGCCTTCCGCCACACTAAGGCCTCTGGTCCATAACACCTTAGGATCCGTACCTGAAGGTCATGGGTCTTTGGCCACAAGCCACAATTTCGCCACCCTGAACTGTCGATCGCTGTCGAGGTGATATCCAAAAACTGCGCTATCCAGACTTCTGAGCTATTTCCATGCACCGTTTGCTGCTTTGCGGGAAACCCGCCTCAGAGATAGACCCGTCATCAGCGTCGGAGTACACCATCTGCGGTAACGCTGACGATAGGAGAGTGGGAGGCTGTGCAATGGCTGTAAGGAAGGATTTCAATGGTATGGTCAAGGAGTTCGGCTCAACGTCGTGTCGGAATGCATTCGTACGACTGCGGGATCTGGAGAGGATTCAATCTGTGGATAGGTGAGTGCTCATGCGCCCACTGAAACCGCCGAAGACAATTCGAAGGATGCGTTTTATGAGGAACTCAATACGTTGCTGGCCAGGATACCTTGTCAACATGCTGTTGTCGTGGGGATTGACGCAAATGCGAAGATGGGACTTGATCAGGAATCAAGTACTCGGTAAATGGTTCTACCCTGTGGAGCAAACATCGGACAATGGCTACCGCCTTGTCGACTTTGTGAACGCAGTGGTCTGATTATTGCATCGACATTCAAGAGGAATCATCGCCGCCATCAGCTTACGTGGCAGGGACCAACCCGGCTATCTCCAGAAGAGCAGCGGAAGCGGAAGATGACAACTTTGAAACTACAGCTTGACTATGTCCTGACGAGGAATATTCCAGTATCGGACATTGAAGATCTAGAGCTGTGTGGGATGTCGCATTCGATTCGGATCACCGTCCTGTTCTGTTGAACTTCACTGCGAGGATTCATAAGAGAGGGAGAGCGAGGGGCTCAGCCTCTCCAGAGGATTGACATGACAAGTCTCAGAGATGAAGAGTGCAGAAGGAATTTCCGACAACGCGTTTCTATTCACATCGGAGTACGGACTAAGAGAAGAAACTTTGCGACGCGGATTCTTTTGTCAAGTGCATCAGGACGCTTCGAAAGAAGCACTCCCGGTTGTACAGCCTAAGAAGAAGTTCGCCTACGTCTCAGAAGAAACAACATCTACCTACAACAGGTATGTGCTCTCCGAACTGCAGGAAACTTCGTGGAGGAGAAGCGTCTGAGGGAGGAAGTTGCGTCGGCAGCTTCAAAGTGACCGCGAACGAGTGGACGTGTAGAGCTAAGGAGTTCGAGAAGGCTTTGGAGGAGAAGAATCCGAAGAAAGCCTACACGTTGCTGCGACAGTATGGCGGGAAGATGAAGAGATGTCCTCCTGTCTTGAACACTACCAATGGAGTTGCAGTTGGTGATGCGACGCTGCCAATATGGAAGGATTACTTCAGTTCACTACTGAATCGTCCAGCGCCATCAGTACCTGAGCTCCCGCATGTTCAGAGAGCACATTACGATGTCAGTGAGGAACCGCCGACTGAGTCTGAAGTTTTGGATTGTGTCCGGAAAAATGAAGAATGGAAGGCAGGTGGAGATGACAACATCACTGCTGAAATGCTGAAAGCTCTTCCTCCGTCTGGGATTCGTGAAATGACCAGCACCATCCATTGCCATATGGATGAGCGAAAGGATACCCGATTCGTGGAGACATGCGATCATCGTACCTCTTCACAAAGCTATCCGTCACGGATCCTAAGAACTACAGAGGAATCTCTCTACTTCGTGTCATGTACAAGGTTTTTAGAACGTATCATTCTCGAGCGACTTATCAAACATCGTGAAGGAACGACCAGAGATGAGCAAGCCGGTTTCGACCTGGAAGATCGACCATCGACCAAGTGTTCGTCGTGAGAAGAGTAATTGAATCGTGGCAGCGGTTTTCGAAGCCATTACAGCTTGCTTTTTTGGACTTTGAAGCCGCGTTCGACTCTCCTCATCGTGATCGATTGCTCAATGCTCTGCGAGCAGATGGAGTCGGAAAAGTATGTTCGGTTAATCGAGGACATGAACAAAGGAACAACAGCAGCAGTTCGTACACCTGTCGGATTTACGTCAGCTTTCGAGGTGAAAACAGGAGTAAGGCAAAGGCCGTTGCAGGACCTTTTCTTTTCAACTTCGCCGTTGATGACATCATGCGTAGAGTTGCAGAACAGTTTCCTGCGGATGTGATCCTAACACCATCAGGACGCTCCTTGTCGACCTGGAGTACGCCGACGACATTGTGTTATTCGCTGAAAACAACGCAAAACTGCACAAAGGATTGTGAACCTCGTTTCGAAGTATGCCGCAGCCTATGGACTTCGTCTTCGTCCCGACAAATGCAAGCAGATGTGGGTCTCTCAGGAGCCTTCAACTGGAGTTTGTGTGGACGGACAACGTATCGAACTGGTGGACGATTTCTGTTATTTGGGCTGTTTGCTGAAGAACGATGGTAGTTATGCAGCGGATATTCGACAACGATGTGCGAAAGCTACGTCTGCATTCAATTCTCTAACCAAGTGTTTGTGGTCTACCACCATCGCGAAGGAAGTCAAGTTGCGCGTCTACCTATCCGCTATTCGCCCTATCATGATGTACGGATCGGAGACGTGGGCAGCACCGCAAAACGCAGATGGAAAGGTTGGATTGCACGGAGAGGAAGCTTTTTAGGCGTTTGCTTGGATATTTCTGGCCGCGTGTATGCCATAACGAAGACCTTTACAAGGAAATCGACGCAGTACATCAACGCTTGACACGAGGAGGTGCCAGCATCTCCTAACGCCATCTCAAAAAGCAGCAATGGAAAGTCGACTTCGACTGCTCGGGCATATACTAAGAAGAACGCCGGATCGTCTCGTACAACACGCTTTAAAAAATGCTTCCAAATCCTGTCTGAAACGGCCACCTGGGCGTAGGCGAAAGTTCTGGACGGATGTGGTTAAAAAGAGGATTTAAAGTCACTCGGCATCGAAAGACAGTTCAGGCGCGATGTTTCGTTTCGCAGAAATGGAATAGTGACAGCTGGATGGAGTGTGTTCAAATTGTGGCTGAAGACCGTGAAAAATGGACACGGCTGACTACTAGGACGGCACACCTCGGTGAAGATGCGGAATGACCGCGTCAGGCGAAAGCCAACCGATTAAGTCAAGTAAGTCAAAGCGTGAAGTTCATGCTGCAAGTTTGAGCAAAACAAAAGCTAGGCGGGCTTGGCTTGATTCTTGCCAACGTTATTTGAAATTCCCTCCAAAATGAGATTTTGTTCAACTGCCGTGCAAGGTTCGGTCTCCTGCAGGAGACAAATAGGACTCCTACATGAAGCAAACAGGAGCCCTATAGCTGATGGGGCTAGGACTCCCAGCCGACTCCCGTAGGAGACCGCTGCCAGTGAGCCCTATAGCTGATGGGGCTAGGACTCCCAGCCGACTCCCGTAGGAGACCGCTGCCAGTGGGGTGGTATACCTTGAGTACACGGGTTACGGTAGCTATACCATACCCAATATTACTGACAGCTCATGAACCCAGATTACATATTGACAGCTCATGACCCTCGAGATTACTCTCACACAGGAGCTGGCCATCTTGTCATCGATTGCTCAGCAGCACTAGATGAATTCTCTCATTAACGATTACTGGAGCAATTTTTAAATTTTTTAAAAATTTTCAAATTTTTAAAAACACGCAAAAATGTCGCTCCAAAAACGAGTTATAGCAAATGAAATGTGCTGAGTTCAATGAAATGATTCTTGAAGCGTGAAAATTCCAAATTCATACCGAAATTGAAGAGAGAAAATTTCAAAAAAATATGCGTAAATATACCCAATGGGGAAGGATTGCTCATCATCAATCATGTACCCTCTGTAAAACGTCGTAATTCACTTCATTCGAGGCGCGAGCGGCGCGCGCGACGCCTCTGCCTCCGTCTGCCCCGCTCTCTCACTGTCTCTAACCTCCGCTCCGCACCAGCATGCGTAGGAACCATGTGAATTTCGCCGTTTTACAGCCAGTATCCGTATCACCTTAACTTTTTGAACAACATACCTATGGACTTCTATGTGCAGCCAAATTTATTGTTAGCTCAACAGGAGACAGGTTAGTTAGTCAACATAAATTTGCGCTGTTTCTCCCCGAATATTCGACGGAATCGTTTTCGACGGAACTCATTCTTTTACCAGTTTATCCATTTTTTTTCGTGAATTCATGAAATTTCGAGGAAAACTCTACGAAACCTCTACTCCCCGAATTTTCGACGGAACCGTTGATAAATCATTCTTTAACCACTTTATCCATTTTTTTCGTGAATTCATGAAATTTCTTGAAATTAATTTTAATAACTAGAAACTGATAATTCATGAAATGGATTTTTTGAAATGTAATAATGTAATAATTCGCAAGTAATAATGAAATAATCTGCATGTAATAATGAAATAATTTGCATGTAAAAATTTTATAAATTCCATGTCATAAATACTTAAACTTCTGCAATTTAACTTTCACCCAGGTAGAGCCCTAAAATACCTGATTGAAATTAAAGGGCGTCGAAACAGAACCTCGCTTGAGTTTTAAAACCATTACAGATAGACTAAGCTTGAAAAACTACCCCAGCTTCATACCTCCTATGAAATTCTAGCCCATGTTGGTAGAATTGGCAGTGAGCCAAGAAGAGAGGACGTCACGATTCAAATTTGGTCGATAATGCGGATAGCACAGCCACGTGACCCCGTTTGGGTCACTGGCATGGAAGGAGAGGGGATACGATACCATCTCGGGTGTCAATAATACAAACTACAGTATCCTACAGTATTACTGACAGCCGGCTTGCTGAGAGCCGCTAGCAGCTGTACTCAAAGTCTCCCGTCCCTGCCAGTGTCGGAGATGCGTCCGAACGGATTGAATAATGTTATCCAGCCCACCCCCCAATCGACTCATTGGCCGTGGGACAGATTTTTCCATTGGAGCAGGCTTTTCGCGATAGCCTTCCAATCTTCTCAGAAAGTATCAATATCACAATTTCGCAGGATTTCTCCATGGTACGAGCAAATTTCAGGGATAGAATGGCTCAAATCACATGTATAACTGGTTTCGAAATAGTTTGACTGTATAACAGTGAAATGTATCACTGAAGAACTATAATGAAAACATTCTATTTTATTACGTTTTAGACATCAGTGAAGCATATAATTATGATTATGAATGTACTATTCTAGAACTATTTTTGGCTTAGAATCCGATTATTGTCTTCGCAGCTGTCTGAAATCACTCTGAAAAAAGTTATACGCTTTTTTCAAAGCCTACTGGCAAGGTAAGGGTACCCCCCCATGAATTTTTTTGGGTGTTTTGGAGAAAAATCTCGGATTCGGTATGCAGGGGTAATCTAGGGTGCTGAACACGAATCTGAAGTTCGTTTGTCAAAATTCTGAAGTTTACTGAGGGTTACGGTAGGTACCATGCCCTTTAGGGAGCAAAACGTACCTCAATAATTCGAAAATCGACAAATGGACATTGAATTCGTGTTCACCGCAACGAATAACCCCCGCATACAAACTTTGAGTCAAATCTGAGACTTTGACCAAACTACCGTATACCCATCGTGATCTACCGTAGTCTGACTAAAGTCGATAAACGGACGTCAGATTCGTGCTCGGCACTACAAATATCCCCCACAGACACAATTTGAGCCATATCTATCATAGTACACCGGCAATCGTCAAATCGCGATTTGCCATCAAACTTTCCCCTGCTGGGAAGCTTTAAACGAATCGAGTCGAAAACTTTAGAAAATCAGAAATTAATTCCCTGATTGGTGACCAGCGCCCCGAATAACCCATCTGGGATGATTTTGAGTCAAATCTGGAAGATTTTTTGAGTGCTTTCAAAGCCCTCTAATTGGTATAATGACCAAATGTGAGCGATGTGTCTTTTTTAGAATAATGGCATATGAAGCACAAAATTGGAGTTTTATTCAACTTTACTACATCAATATTCCGCACCAAAACCAGATCCACATTTTAGTGAAGTTCTTCTACCCTTTAAAATGAATGAATAAATAAAATCAGAAGAAATCTCCATAGCAAAGTCAGACTATATCGAAACCAGTTATACATGTGAGTTGAGCCATTCTCTCCTTGAAATTTGCTCGCACGATAGAGAAATCCTGCGAAATTGTGATATTGATACTTCCTGAGATTGGAAGGCTAGCGCGAAAAGCCTGCTCCAATGCAAAAATCGGTACTCTTTCGGAATAGACAACCCATTAGAGAAATTTCATGAGAAATGTTTGTCCCACTAGAGCCGTCGAATGATTTAGTGTTTTTCAAACACACTGAACTGTTTGATGTGATCAACCGAGCGGTTGATCAAGCCCAAACAAATGTTAATTTCATTGAATTCTTTAGTGGGTCGTCTATTCCGAAAGAGCACCCAAAAATCTGTCTCACGGCCAATGAGTCGATTGGGGGGTGGGCTGGATAACATTATTCGAACGGATTGAGCCCAAAAACAACAGGAAATGACAAAAATTGAAAAAAACAGCAGAAAGTAGCAAATGAAATACCATTCTCCGTGATCGTATCCGAATCCACAATGAACAGCAGCTCCTTTGCCAATGGACAACGACTGCGCTAAATAATTTACTATTACACATAAACAATGAATACTACCGAAATATCGACGAGAGTTGAAACCGCTATGCAGTCGATAATTGATAACATTACACGACAAGGAACTGATGAGCATTTTTCTTATCAAAAAACGAAACTATAGGACTCCAGAAAACACCGGATCACCTACACGATTCTAGAAATATGCAGTTCACATCAGGATTTTTTTCGTACACATTCGGAAAAATCCACGTATTTCGGCAAAGATGGTGATGGAGAAATGATTGGATAGGAAATCTAGTGCTCCCAAGGATGTAATTTTGACAGTTACAACACACGTGCAGGCGCGAAGTCAAAAACACCCCCGCCGTCGATATTGATATTTCCCCGCACCGCCCGTGGGATATCGACTTTGCGCCAGCGTGTCGGACACTGACGCGTCTTCGAAACACGCTGACGCATTCCACGGTTTCCGAGAGAGAGACTCAGAAAAATGGAAACATGTTACATGTAATATATAAGGCCTGAATTAATATACATGTAATATAAATTGGCCAATGTATATTACTTGCAAATTATCTCGACCGATGTATGTTACATGTAATATATCGGTTCCTCGCTCGCAGGCCAAATGTTACACGTAATATGTTTTCGATGGTGAAAACATAAAACTTGTAACATAAGAGACGATTACAATATACTGTAATACATCTCCGTCAATGTAAGTTACATGTGAATTATTTCTACTCAAGTAAATTACATGTAGTAAAAGTGTAACATAACTCAATTATCTCCAGCAACTGAGGGTCCATGCTGAACACCTTCTGCAAACCTGCACAGCATAGGGGCCGCCTCATAACTTACCGATTAGCGCAGGTCCATGGTATTAACATTCGACAGGGTGGTCACTCGCCCTGGCCGAGTCGTTGATCTCTCGTTCCTCATGGTTCGTGCTAATCGTGGGGAGGATTAGAGGGATCGACACACAATATTTTTGAAGCGAGCTTAAGTCCACTGCTTCATGTATGAAGCTGTGAGATCCAAGCTTGCTGCTTCAGTCATGAAGCAGCGAGCTTTAAGCTCCTGGAATGTCCAAGAGAGCTTAAAGCCTGCTGATTCGTACCTGAAGCGGTAGCCTGGAACTTACAGCTCCAACCCTTAGGCCCCCGTCATAGTCGGTGGATCTACTGAGTCCCACCGGGTCGATACGCACCGAATTCGTGGGAAATGGGTGGAAAAAAATCAACCCACTGAGTCCGACTGCGACCGTCTGATGCCCACCGCAATCCCCCCGGTCGATACTGATATTTCTCATGCGTACAAGGGCGGGGCCAATGCACCGACTGAGTCCGGCTGAGTCCCACTGAGTCCCACTGAGTCCCACCCGGTCGATATAGGTGTTTTTCACGTGATTTGGGTGCATTTTTTTTCGGCCGACTGCGACCTGCCGAGTCCCGCCACATCTCGACTCTCGCCGTCTGCGCTCTGCCCCACCTGCTGCTGATACGGAAATCAGGTTCAGACATGTTGAAAACAAGAAAAATCAGCCACCAAACACGTTCCAATTCACAGCTGAGGTGATAATCATCACTATCAATTGCGTGTTTCGCAGAGCAGCTGGTTGGTGCTGGGGGCAACCGGACTCAGTGGGACTCAGCAGGTTTTTCCACCCCGGACTCATCCGGACTCAGTCGGACTCAGCAGGTTATTCGACGAAGTCTGACCGGGGCCTTAAAGTATCGAGCTTCAACTTGCAGCTCTAACTAAGCTACATGAAATATAAATGTATGTTACATGTAATATAAGTGTATGTTACATGTAGTATAAGTGTAGGTTACATGCGATATAAAGGTAATATACTTGAATGTCTCAAGTGTCTTACACTTTATATTACATGTAACATGTTTTCATTTTTCTGAGGACGGGGAACTCGCAGTTGGTGGGTTAGAATAAAAAGTCCTCGAGAGGACTTTTTACGCTAATCCGCCATGTCCGTCTGGCGCACTCCACTACAGGCGTAGTGTCTCACCGTTGGCCTGCCGAGTGCGCCGATTAATTGGCGAACATTAATGTTCGCGGTTGAGGGTTTCGAGGGGGGAAACCTAAGTAGTTAGAGTGTGGTAACATCGATGTTTATCTTAAAGATTTTTACCATGGCTTAAATGGACCTTGAACATCGATACTACGATTTTAGCCAAATTTAATAACCTCGTAGTTAACATCGATGTTATCAGTGTTGGGTAACATCGTAGTTTGGCAAGTTTACTACCACCCCTGATGTCTGTGGCTGCCTTGTTCCCTGTCTGTTATAATCCTCCTTCCGTATTCTCGACTGCGACACGCCTAATTGCACTGGTCCTTCTTTCAAATGTGGGGCATTGGTACCCACTCTTTCATATGCTTCAGCCTGTTCCAGCGCTTTCTTAGACGTCTTTTTCTAACAATCGTCTTCTAGTCTCCACTGCGGCTAGTCCTCCAATGAAGACCATCGTGACTACCGCGGTGATCTTTTATGCCCTCGAAGTGGCAACTATTAGCGGCCTTCTGCAATTCAGCATAATATTCATGTAAGGCCTGACCTGGTTTCTGCGCTTTGGGCATGAGTCCGAAACGCTCAGCCAGAATCAGCTTCTTAGGCTGGTAGTGTCGTTCCATGGCCATCTGAAGATCCGCCAGGCTTACTTCCTCCAATTCGCGTCCCTGCAATAAAGACTCTAGTAATACATAATTGGAATTACCGACTTCCTGCGAGAAAATGAGACGCTTATCTTTTTCGTCGATCACTCGTCGGAGCGCTAGGAAATTCGAGAACTGCTTCCACCAGGTGCGCCACGACGTAACCGGCAAATACGGGCCAGGTGTGCGGCCTCTGTTGACTCTGTTTCATTCCAGGTGAACTCATGTTTTCGGTTATCACAGCGCGGAGCGGTGGATTTTTCGTCAAAACCTCCTTATCACTAGTTATATTTCACCGAGGCCCACCGCTCCGCTGCTGGCGATAATCGAAATCAACAGGTCACTATGGCTGTACCAGAGCGTAAGTGTCTTGGTTCACAGGTTCCGCTGTCGTGGGCAGCCCGATGGTCACTCGCTCTGCCACTGTCTTCAGCTCCACGTTCTGCTGCATGCTCCGTGCTTGTACGTGTTGGTGCTCAGTCGACTTCTTCTTTCTTCTTCGTGGTTCTACCTGATCGCCAGGTAGACGTCAGTCAATGAACACACAACGAGGGGAGTAACATGTTTATTCATGCTTAGGTCTTTTCATGCCCCTCTCCCTTCTTATCCCTTATCCACTCAGTGTTTACCACTCTCTAGACTACTGTGAGGCATGTTGCCCTCACAGTAGTCATTGGCTGTGGGGAACGGCTCGTTTCGTATGCTCGTCCGAGAGCGGCTCATGCGACGGCCGCCTGCAGCGCACGCCGGTCGCATGGACCGCCATTCTCATCCGGACAAACTTTATGCGCATTTTGTCCTGTCGCCTGTTCAGTCTAGCGCTAAGCTGAGTTTTGCAATTGTGACTGCTGCCTCTTCCAGCGTAGCCTTTGGTTAACAAGTCTCAGAGATTGCTGGGAATGTTCCCGAGAACGACGAAGGAACTTCCCTCGAAACAACTGAAGAACATCCCACGAATCGAGGGAGGCGAAGGGGAGCTCCGGCCAGCAGGTCTTCCGATGTTCTCCCAATCGCTGGTCTTCACCATTCTGTAGTAACCCAACACCCATTGCTCATTGACTGATCAAGAATCAGCTTGCAAAAACTCGCTATTTTCACCAGTTTCATGTTTTTCGAAAACAAGTGTATGGCCAAAAATATTAGCCCCTGACGACAGGTTACAGAGATTACTATCCCCCTTGAAGTCCGGGCAGAGATACCTCACACAGTTCTTGAGTGGCAGATCTGCCCACCCAATTTGCGAAGTGCGAGACCACCTCAAGACTTTCCCGTTTGCATCACTGTATACACTGCGGCTTTGTTTTCGCGTTCATCATGCTCAGGGGAGGCAAAAGGAACACCCGTGAAGCGAACCTCCTTTGTTCTCCCCCGGCAATTGACTGTTTTGAACGTCATATGCCTCTTCCAGCGTAGCCTTTGGTTAACAAGTCTCAGAGATTGCTGGGAATGTTCCCGAGAACGACGAAGGAACTTCCCTCGAAAGAACTGAAGAACATCCCACGAATCGAGGGAGGCGAAGGGATGAGGTTGACTGTTTTGAACGTCATATGCCTCTTCCAGCGTAGCCTTTGGTTAACAAGTCTCAGAGATTGCTGGGAATGTTCCCGAGAAAGACGAAGGAACTTCCCTCGAAAGAACTGAAGAACATCCCACGAATCGAGGGAGGCGTATTATCACAATCGTGGATGCAAAGCGGTTGTTTTTCGAAAACTTTACCCATGAAAATGATGATATCACTCTAAAAACCGCACCGTTTCTATAATAGTGATATAGAAAACTGCGAGTAGCGAAATATATATATATATATATATATATATATATATATATATATATATATATATATATATATATATATATATATATATATATATATATATATATATATATATATATATATATATATATATATATATATATATATATATATATATATATATATGAGGTGTGTATACAAGTCTGTTGGTACCTGCTCGTTGGTGCCCCTGCTTCTACTGAACCTAGCAGACGTTTGAGTGTACACAGGGAACGTTCGAGCGATATAGCGTGCACAACTATATCGCGAAAGTATCCCACACATTGCATAAAGGTGTCGCCGTCCGGCACACTAAGGCCTCTGGTCCATAACACCTTAGGATCCGTACCTAGGGAGTCATGGAGTCTTTGGCCACAAGCCACAATTTCGCCACCCTGAACTGTCGATCGCTGTCGAGTGATATCCAAAAAACTGCGCTATCCAGACTTCTGAGCTATTTCCATGCACCGTTTGCTGCTTTGCAGGAAACCCGCCTCAAGGATAGACCCGTCATCAGCGTCGGAGAGTACACCATCTACTGCGGTAACGCTGACGATAGGAGAGTGGGAGGCTGTGCAATAGCTGTAAGGAAGGATTTCAATGGTATGGTCAAGGAGTTCGGCTCAACGTCGTGTCGGAATGCATTCGTACGACTGCGGGATCACAGAGGATTCAATCTGTGGATAGTGAGTGCTCATGCGCCCACTGAAACCGCCGAAGACAATTCGAAGGATGCGTTTTATGAGGAACTCAATACGTTGCTGGCCAGGATACCTTGTCAACATGCTGTTGTCGTGGGGATTGACGCAATTGCGAAGATGGGACTTGATCAGGAATCCGAAGTACTCGGTAAATGGTTCTACCCAGTGGAGCAAACATCGGACAATGGCTACCGCCTTGTCGACTTTTGTGAACGCAGTGGTCTGATTATTGCATCGACATTCAAGAGGAATCATCGCCGCCATCAGCTTACGTGGCAGGGACCAACCCGGCTATCTCCAGAAGAGCAGCGGAAGCGGAAGATGACAACTTTGAAACTACAGCTTGACTATGTCCTGACGAGGAATATTCCAGTATCGGACATTCGAAGATCTAGAGCTGTGTGGGATGTCGCATTCGATTCGGATCACTGTCCTGTTCTGTTGAACTTCACTGCGAGGATTCATAAGAGGAAGCGAGGGGCTCAGCCTCTCCAGAGGATTGACATGACAAGTCTCAGAGATGAAGAGTGCAGAAGGAATTTCCGACAACGCGTTGCTATTCACATCGGAGTACGGACTAAGAAGAAACTTTGCGACGCGGATTCTTTTGTCAAATGCATCCAGGACGCTTCGAAAGAGGCACTCCCGGTTGTACAGCCTAAGAAGAAGTTCGCCTACGTCTCAGAAGAAACAACATCTACCTACAACAGAGTATGTGCTCTCCGAACTGCAGGAAACTTCGTGGAGGAGAAGCGTCTGAGGAGGAAGTTGCGTCGGCAGCTTCAAAGTGACCGCGAACGAGAGTGGACGTGTAGAGCTAAGGAGTTCGAGAAGGCTTGGGAGGAGAAGAATCCGAGGAAAGCCTACACGTTGCTGCGACAGTATAGCGGGAAGATGAAGAGATGTTCTCCTGTCTTGAACACTACCAATGGAGTTGCAGTTGGTGATGCGACGCTGCCAATATGGAAGGATTACTACAGTTCACTACTGAATCGTCCAGCGCCATCAGTACCTGAGCTCCCGCATGTTCAGAGAGCACCTAACGATGTCAATAAAGGAATCGCCGACTGAGGCTGGAGTTTTGAATTGTGTACGGAAAATGAAGAATGGAAAGGCAGGTGGAGATGACAGAAACACTGCTGAAATGCTAAAAGCTCTTCCTCCGTCTGGGATTCGTGAAATGACCAACACCATCCATGCCATATGGATGAGCGAGAAGATAACCTATTCGTGGAGACATGCGATCATCGTACCTCTTCACAAGAAGCTATCCGTCACGGATCCTAAGAACTACAGAGGAATCTCTCTACTTCGTGTCATGTACAAGGTTTTAGAACGTATCATTCTCGAGCGACTTATCAAACATCGTGAAGGAACGACCAGAGATGAGCAAGCCGGTTTTCGACCTGGAAGATCGACCATCGACCAAGTGTTCGTCGTGAGAAGAGTAATTGAATCGTGGCAGCGGTTTTCGAAGCCATTACAGCTTGCTTTTTGGACTTTGAAGCCGCGTTCGACTCTCCTCATCGTGATCGATTGCTCAATGCTCTGCGAGCAGATGGAGTCCCGGAAAAGTATGTTCGGTTAATCGAGGACATGAACAAAGGAACAACAGCAGCAGTTCGTACACCTGTCGGATTTACGTCAGCTTTCGAGGTGAAAACAGGAGTAAGGCAAGGAGCCGTTGCAGGACCTTTTCTTTTCAACTTCGCCGTTGATGACATCATGCGTAGAGTTGCAGAACAGTTTCCTGCGGATGTGATCCTAACACCATCAGGACGCTCCCTTGTCGACCTGGAGTACGCCGACGACATTGTGTTATTCGCTGAAAACAACGCAAAACTGCAAAGGATTGTGAACCTCGTTTCGAAGTATGCCGCAGCCTATGGACTTCGTCTTCGTCCCGACAAATGCAAGCAGATGTGGGTCTCTCAGAGGCCTTCAACTGGAGTTTGTGTGGACGGACAACGTATCGAACTGGTGGACGATTTCTGTTATTTGGGCTGTTTGCTGAAGAACGATGGTAGTTATGCAGCGGATATTCGACAACGATGTGCGAAAGCTACGTCTGCATTCAATTCTCTAACCAAGTGTTTGTGGTCTACCACCATCGCGAAGGAAGTCAAGTTGCTCGTCTACCTATCCGCTATTCGCCCTATCATGATGTACGGATCGGAGACGTGGGCAGCACCGAAAACGCAGATGGAAAGGTTGGATTGCACGGAGAGGAAGCTTTTTAGGCGTTTGCTTGGATATTTCTGGCCGCGTGTATGCCATAACGAAGACCTTTACAAGGAAATCGACGCAGTACATCAACGCTTGACACGAGGGAGGTGCCAGCATCTCCTAACGCCATCTCAAGCAGCAATGGAAAGTCGACTTCGACTGCTCGGGCATATACTAAGAAGAGCGCCGGATCGTCTCGTACAACACGCTTTAAAAATGCTTCCAAATCCTGTCTGGAAACGGCCACCTGGGCGTAGGCGAAAGTTCTGGACGGATGTGGTTAAAGAGGATTTAAAGTCACTCGGCATCGAAAGACAGTTCAGGCGCGATGTTTCGTTTCGCAGGAAATGGAATAGTGACAGCTGGATGGAATGTGTTCAAATTGTGGCTGAAGACCGTGAAAAATGGACACGGCTGACTACTAGGACGGCACACCTCGGTGAAGATGCGGAATGACCGCGTCAGGCGAAAGCCAACCGATTAAGTCAAGTCAAGTAAGTCAAAAGAACGTCATATAAGTAAGCTTTGTTTTGACTGCACCTCGTCGCTGCGGCCATGCGAGGGACAACTGTTCCTTTTTCATCGTGCGTAATGGAAAGGCGCTCCAATCGTCATCGCTTCGTGGCAAACGTCCTACATCGCTGGGTCGCGACCAGAGGTGTGCGGAAATTTCTGTTTTCTGGCCGTTTCGGGCATTATGATTCTGTTTTCCAAAAAAAATTGGCAATAATCAGAAAAAATCAACAAAAACCAGATCTGAAGAACAGTGCAGCTTATTTAGTCGTTTACGAGGTTTCGCTGTTATTTGAGTTCAATGGTGCGATTGCTACGACTTTAAGAACTATTGCCGGGCCTGACGGCGCAGAGCCGGAGGAGTCACGGGTGAGATGCGGGGCAGAACTGTGGACGATTTTCCATTGACCAAAACGCGGAAAGGTCGCGAAAGAGTCCTGGGGGAGTTGCGGTAAAGTTGCGGAAGAGCCCAGGATCGCGGTGGAGTCGCGGCAACAATTTTTAGAGGAAAGGCAGGGCTCGTCATGAAAACGGTTTTTTATCTGGTATTCTCATTAAAAAGTAGAGCTGGTCATTACAAACGTTGGAATAGGTGAAAAGTCGGAGAAAAAACGCTTAGGAACATTATATTGCTGGTTGTCAATCCGCCCACAATTACCAAAATCTCTATGAATACTGCTTTTGCCGCCTTTCGTCTTGCTCTTAAATGGAAAAACAAGCATATATGCAAATCTTGTTACTTGGGGTGGGCGCACACCTACCAATTAGCCGTTATAAGTTGCTTTTGTGCGTTTTTCCTGCAACTTTTCTCACTTTTGTGATGGCCAGACCAGCATTCTCATGGAGCGAACTCAAAAATCGATTTTATCGCGAACCCTGCTCACGTACTCAGTACTTCTGCACAATAAGGGTTGGACGCATGATAACGGCACCCCCTCTCCTAGTGTCTGCTGGCACTCTCCTCCATTGATTTGTATGATACAAATGAAATGTCCAGCTTCCTCTTGTACGACGGCGGCGGGTATATAAGGCGGCCAGTCTCGCTGGGGAAGCAGTAGGCCACTCGAGGCCGGTCCGGGAAGGTGACCTTGTGTCCCTTTCCGGACGTTAATTTTGAACGCTGAGGGGATCACCTCATGACCCATCGCGAGAAAGCATCCTCGATGTGGACCGTGGCGAAGATGATGTCCTTGTTGCGAGCCGTGGCGAGGTGTGCCTCCTTGTTGCTGGCAGAGACAAGGATCATACCCAACACCGGTAAAGAGGGCGGCAGTCCAAATTCTTTCTCCGTTTGCAGAACAGGCTGTCGATAACGAGTGGGTAAAATGCCAGCATACGTTGGCAGCATACTGCTGTTAGCAGCAGCTCCTACTCACAACGAGAAGTAGTATTCCATGTTTGCCCTGGAGTACTAACGCAATTGTGCCGACGTACTACCCCCCCTGTCCTAGTGAGTGCTTTTAATGTTGATCTACCCGTCATTGACGTGTCATTGCTACTATCAATGTCTCATTGATCATTTGTGTAGTTCCGTATTTATTATATTACAGGTACAATAAAGGTGTTCAGAATGACACTCTCTTTTCACTTGAAAAAAAAGTTCGAATGCAAAAAATATTTTTTCTGAAAATTTTCTGATTCTGTTTTCTGGCCGTTTTGACCTTTCTGTTTTCGGATTTCTGTTTTCTGAAATTTTTTTTCAAAAATTTCTGCACACCCCAGCGCTGGAGCGATTGCAAGCGAATGACAAGTTTCTTTCCGTGAAAATTGCTTCATTAAAGTAACGATATCAGTGTTTACGAGTCGGAACATGTTATTAATGACCACTGGCCGTTACTTTCTACCAATCGATTGATTATCTTCGACCGTCCATAAGGCTATGCACTATGAACAAAACTGCTGCCGCTGCAGCAGCGGATGCAAAATCGCTGTGAATGAAAAACACCAGCGATGCAGTCAAAACAAGGCTTGAGTGTGTTTAATTCGAAGGGAGAGGGACGAGACGTCCCCCCCCGGCCGAGAAAACCTAAACAGGCAGCAGCGACTGTTTATCCATACGTGTTCCATCACATTGTTTTGCCAGTGGAGGTGTTCTACGAGTTTTCTCATGTTTCAACGTACCAACTTCCTACGTATTCAGTGCGATAAGCGGAGTGGATAAACGGTCGCTGCTGCTTGTTTAGGAGCCCTCCCCCGGCCTCCCCTCGAACGAGTGGTAACGACCAAATCAGGTCTATTGTTCTCGGGAACTTCCCACAAATATCTAAGGGTTTGCGTAGAGTTTCCCTGTGGCCGGGCAGAGGCTAACTCGCGGTCAGCGAGCGTTCAACCTGCAGCTGAATCTCGTTACTTATCTGCGGTCAAAGCACTGATCATTACCACCCCAAGGATCCCCATATGACTGCATGGTGAGCTTTTCGAATAAACTGACCGAGGATTGTGGTGGGACCAGTCCGTTAGTTGGAATCAGGGATGTGCGTAATTACGAATAGGTAACGGGCTTTTTGGGTGTTACGATTAACGACTAACGAAATGAAAAATATTTTCGTAAGCAATCCCATAATTCGTTAGAAAATCTTTAGTCATTCACATCGCGCTCCAACCCAAGAATTACATCAGAAATTATACATAGTTCCTCGGAGGTTGCTCGAGGGGGATGGTACAAAATAGCCATAGCCCTCAGTATTTAGTATTTTTACTGAAACTACTTCGCACTTCTGGGGTGGAATTCAAGAAACGCTAACCACAATTTAACCGTGGCTAGCGTAACCATGGTTAAGCATATGTGTGCAAATCGATTGACCCTAAACCATGGCCAAGACGTGGTTATCGTTTCTTGAATTCTAGCCCTGGAATCCCCACGTTATTCCCCCATCAGAACGTTGCGCAGGGTCCGGCGCAGCACTTGTGCGCCTTCGTGTTGGTCACGCGACTTTATGGTTGGCTCACTGAACCGCTTCGGACAGTGATCAGCTCCAGCGGAGAATTTACAGAGGGCACCGTCAGAGGTGATAATATGGAGCGGTGCCTGGTGCAGTTCCCCGTGTTGTCACCAAGGGGTAAATCTCGTACATATAACATCATATAGCGCGAATGGCGAATTTCGCACTGAAAAGATGTCGAAGAGCTCAAGGTTCCCTCGGTTTCCCATATTGTTTTTTTTTCTCACAAAAAAAGCCAGAAGTCAACAAGCACACCCTCCCGAGTATTATGCTTTCATTCATGTGTTTAATTATGCATATGTAGGTCTGCAGTTTAAAGGCAGTGTCCACGATAAAAACCGTGTCTGTTTTTTTGGTGGAGATCGGCAGCTGCGGGGCCTAGCGCAACCCTAACGTTGAAAAAACTAAGAAAAATGAGCTCCAAACGGTCCCCCACGGTCCCAAAGTTGGACACCAGTCAGCTCGTCACACCTAGATGCACTTTCCACGCCCACCGACGTAAACAAATGAATGCTTGAGATTGTGAAATGAGCGATGGTTTCCGATCAATAGCCCCGTTCTTCTCTTTATTTCCAACTTCTCTCTTTACTCAAGTCATCTCGCATACATCGGCTGCGAAAGACGGAAGTTACATGCCTCGGACAACTCGTCCACCATGCTTCTTTAGCTCAATTGTTGAGGGACCATAACTCCGTTCCTAGAAGGTCTTGTGCGATTCCAAAAACATCATTGGAATCAGCGTGGGCCCGTCTTCAAGATAGGTGGAAAAGCAGAAAAACGATTCTCATCGTGAACACTGCCTTTGAACTAGGTTCTCTAATGACAAATGTTTTGTGTATTTTATGGTCATAAATCTTTTGAGAAACCTACATCTCTTCAAGCCTTCTTTCTTTTTCTAATCATAAGGAATTTTTTTCTGCCTCCACTGTGCTCATTTTCACGCCCTAGATTTTTGACGACTAACGATCAACGAATTACAAAAAACGAGTGTTTTGGCCGGCTGAACGACTAACGACTAACGAATTACAAAATTTCTATTACGCACATTCCTGGTTGGAATACGAAGAAGAAAACGCCAGTTCTCCAGTCAATTCTGAAAGCCGAGTACATAAAATGTTAGGGTATAGTGTACCGATAGCAT
Organism: Aplectana chamaeleonis; assembly: GCA_029168955.1. Lineage (NCBI taxonomy): Eukaryota > Metazoa > Nematoda > Chromadorea > Rhabditida > Cosmocercidae > Aplectana > Aplectana chamaeleonis. The sequence continues at coordinate 628,322 of JAPDOI010000046.1, read as the reverse complement.
TGGGAACAGTATTCAATTTCAGCAGCACCCGGTCGAGCTTCCGGGAATGAGAAAGCGCTTTGGTTCCTCAAAGAAGAAGAAAGCAGTTTAGCAGATGGAACGACTACAGAGGGTGATCACAAGTTCAGGACACACTACGTGTATTAATATCACAATAAACCACTAATGTTTAGTTGGTTCATTGCTGTCGACTAGTGCCCGTTGGCAGCAAAATGTGGTGGTTCTTCTTGTTCAGAATGAAGGAGTCTAAATACAAACCCGTGTTAAAGGCAGTGTTCACGATAAATTTCACTTCCGATATCTCCACGGCTTGCGGAAGGTCTGGTGCCCTATACAGTGCGTTCGGAAATGATAGGGACACCTCTAAAAAATGAGATTTTCAAAAAAATTCTGGGAATGGTGATGAATACTGTTCATCAATGAACTCAGCGTGATAAAAAACCTCTGTTCGCAACTTCCTTGAAACCGTGCCTAATTTCATAAGATTTTTCCTTCACATTTAGGAAATTTCACCGTTCGGAAATGATAGGGACACCTTGCAAAAAATGGAATTTTTCACTTCTAACAAAATTTCCCGTTACAAGTTCACTACATGAACGCAACACGAGGACACCCAACATCTTTATTCCAATCATGGGCCGTGGTACATCGCTTACTGTTTCCGAACAAGCCCAAATACGTGTCCTCAACGCTGCCGGGCTGGGCCAACGTCTAATTGCCTCCTAGCTCGGACGTTTCCCCAACTGCATCAGCCAGTTCCTACGAGATCCAGACTCTTACGGCTTGGCGAAGAGTACTGGACGCCCAAGAAAGGTCAGCGGCAGGGATGCACGGAGGATAAGCCGACTCTGCTCAAACAGTAGTCTGTCTCTCAACCAAGTGAGGGCTCAGTTGTCGCTCAATGTGCCGAAGACTACTGTTTGGAGCGTCGTAAACGCAGACGGAAACATCGTCCGCCAAGTGATGAAGAAGGCTCCATCACTCTCAGAAGCCCACAAAGTAGCTCGACTCCGGTTTGCAAGGAACAACATGGCAACAGACTGGTCAAAGGTATGGGATTCTCTGAAAACCCGATAAAATTTAAAAAGATAAAGGCGACATGTTCCAAGTAATTTTCTCCGACGAAAAGAAGTTTAACCTTGATGGACCTGACGGTGCTCGATGCTACAGGAGAGATCTTCGCAAGGATCCGATGGTATTTAGCCGAAGAAATTTCGGAGGCGGTTCGCTGATGGGTTGGGGAGCATTCTGCAGCGAAGGCGTTTTGGAAATCGCCTTCACTTCGTGTCGGATGGATTTGGAGGAGTATCAAGAAACATTGCGTGCGCATCTTCTGCCGTTCTTCACTGGAAACAGGCGTCAACGCTACATTTTCCAGCAAGATAACGCTGCGGTCCATGTCTCCAGATCCACAAAGGCGTAGTTTCAACAAAACCGAGTTCGCGTGATGGAATGGCCCGCGTGTAGTCTTGACTGCAACCCGATAGAGAATCTCTGGGGCATAATTGTGCGCCAGATTTACGCGAATAACAAGCAGTATGGGACCGTATACGAGCTAAAGGCCGCTGTACTCGAAGCCTGGGGAAATTTGGATAAAAATGTGATATCCAATTTAATCACTTCTATGCCGAATAGAATTTTTGAATTGATTCCCAACTCTGGAGGTGCGATATCATATTAGATTTCATGTATGTGTATATTTGTTCATTCCTTGTTTGATAATTTTTGTTTTTTAATAGTGTCCCTATCATTTCCGAACGACGAATAATGTGACAATTTAAAATAAAATATTACATTATTATGCTATTGTTATAGAAACAAGTGAACATAGGTTATTTACCTTGCTGAAATCATTTATGAGCATTACCGAACGCCGCACGCAATTTAAACATAAAGACTGTGGTTTTCAGGGGTGTCCCTATCATTTCCGAACGCACTGTATAGCAAGGCATGCTTAAAAAGGACACGGAAGACGCGTTTTTGAGCAAAAATAGGCCCTCTCTTGTTTACGTTGACTTTTGAGCGTGGAGGAATTGACCGCTAGAAGGATGATACCTATCATTGCAACGAAGCGATCAGCTCACTTATCAGCACTCCCTTGACTTGATCATTCCTGTAATCCAAGTCTTTATTTGTTCATTCCGAGGGGGCGGATCTGGGACACCAGGCGTGTCTGGGGAACCAAAACGCTTGTTTGCAGCCGTTATTTTGCCGCTCCTGGCTCGTTTTCTACCGTTATTTCGACACCGTGAGCCTAGGATCCTTCTCGCCTATCATTTCACTGTGGAAAGTCAACGAGGATGATCATCGTGAACGCTGCCTTCAAAGGCAGTGGTCGCGATCAAATATGCTTGTTGTCTTTTTCTCTCTAAACCCTTTTCTAGGTCTCGAGTAGTAGGAACTATAAGAAAAAATCGCGAAAAAACCACTGTTTTGGGTCAAACTTGAAGCTTGAACTTTCTTCTGATGGCGGACGAGCCCACTCCACATGATTGGCATCGATGACCTCTTATATCAGAACAGCAGCTGGCTTAAAGCCGTAGTCCAAGCTTAGAATCGATTTTTCGTTTTTCTGCCTATCTTAGAGAAAATTTCACGCTGATCACAATGGTGTCTCCAGAATCGCTCAGAACTCACTAAGAACTGAGTTACGGTTCCTCAAAAATTTTGAATTTGAATTGGTAGAAGTTCGCGGACGAGTTGTCTCGAACCTGTATTTTCTCGTCATTCGCAGCCATCATTATAAATAAGGTCACAATATTAAGCCAGACCAAAAACAAAAGGGAGAACATAGATTTTGAATAAAATCTTTCGAGCGTCTCTTCCCTATTGAGGTCGGAAACCTGCCAGTGGGCGTTGCCCATTTTTTCTTTCGAGGGGCGTGGCCGACTTTTTCCTAGCTTTTTCTCGCTTATTTGAGCGAACTGAGATTTCGCGCTTGGCAGGGTTGCTATAGGCGGCGACTGGACCATATTATCAAAAATTACCTCTGAGGTTGGACTGTGCCTTTAAAGGCAGTGTTCACGATGACCATCCTTGTTGACTTTCCACAGTAAAATGATAGGGGAGAAGGACCCTAGGCTCCCAGTGTCGAAAGAACGGTAGAAATCGAGCCAGGAGCGGCAAAATAACGGCTGCAAACAAGCGTTTTGGTGCCCCAGACACGCCCCTCGGAAGGAACAAATGAAGACTCAGATTATAGGAATGATCAAGTGAAGGAAGTGCTGATAAGTGAGCTGTTTGCTTCATTGCACTGTCAGGTATCATCCTTCTAGCGGTCAATTCCTCCACGCTCAAAAATCAAAGTAAACAAGAGAGAGCCTATTTTTGCTCAAAAACGCGTCTTTCGTGCCCTTTTTAAGCATGCCTTGCTATATAGGGCACCAGACCTTCCGCAAACCGTGGAGATATCGGAAGTGAAATTTATCGTGAACACTGCCTCTAAAATTGAATTTCAATCAATGAACCTTCGGATTCATGTACACATCTAGTCAAAAACATTGACTGGAATGAATTTATACATTTTTACATTTATATTACATGTAGCATACATTTACATTACATGTAACTAAAATTTATATTCTATGTAAGTTACACTTACATATGTTACATGTAACTTACATTTGAATTTTCACTATGGGTGGCCATCACGAGACGCAGACGACACGCGACGCAGAGAACGCATCCCAGACCACACACTAAGCAAAAACATGCTGTGCGGGGCCTTACCTGCTGGTGTGGGATCAAGTACCTCAAACTTTTGTAAATGGACCAACAGCAACGCCAGTCGTAAGTCTGACCCCAGCGTGTGCGTCGTACATCCCCTTTGGAAATATCTTCTTAGTCATCAAGTTAGTTGCGACTTATATTGTGCCATTTAAGTTACATGTAACACATCGGAGGCGCACTGCACGCAGTGTCCTCTGAGAAATCGAAAACAAGTTACTTGTAACATATCTAAACCGATGTAAGTTATCTGTGACTTATCTCAGGTAATTTAAGTAACATGCAACAAATCAACGGCACTCCGCATGCAGTGCCCCTCCGATATGTTACACGTAACTTAAATGGCACAAGATAAGTCGCAAGTAACTTATATCGGCTTAGATATGTTACAAGTAACTTGTTTTCATTTTTCTGAGTATCTTACCGTTTGCTCCCACCCCTACCAACAGCTGATGTGTTCAAGCAGTTTATTCAGCAGGTTTACCTCTAACGTTTCGTTGCAGTTAAATTTCTCTTGTCGTATTCAAATCATAAGAATAAAACTGTCAAATGGTTGAAAAAACCCAGAATTGGAAGCTCGAACCCAATGCTTTGCAAAAAAATCGAATTTTTGAGAGGACGAGAGCACAGAACAGCGCTTATTGCATTTATGTGGAGAGGAGCTGAAAGTGCAAAAGTATATGTAACTGGTAACATCTTGTGCTGTGTAATAAAATACGGATGTTTGAGGGAAGGTTCGACCTCTCCGCAAGTCCATATTCACTTACGAGTCACGAGAGTAGGATATTTGAGTCGAGCGTTGTGGATTTACCAAGTATACCAACTTTGACCGTCTAAGATGGACGCTGAAGGGCGCTACACTGTAGGGGCCCACACCTCGCTGCAGGTGTGGTCCCGCCGTAAGTCCACATTTTTTCAAAGTACGTATCGCGAGGGTAGGATATTTGAGTCTAGCGGAGTCGATTTGCTCTATGTATACACTTTTACCGTACAATGTGGAGGCTGAACATCGCTACAGTATAACGACTCACACATTTCTCAGGTGTGGTCCCGCCGGAAGTCAAGAATTCCGAAAACTAGGGGTTACGGGAGTAGGAAAATTGTATACCTCGGACCGAATTATATTATTCGAAAAATATTCGAATGATTTTTCGAATTTGGAATCATTCAAAATTCGAAAAACGGGCTTTCGAATACTATTCAGACTTCGGATACTTCGTATAAAGCGGTTTCGTATAATATTCGAAATTCGAATATTTCGAGAACAAACTTTCGAATAGTATTCGAAATTCGAGTATTTCAAAAACGAATATTTTTAAGAGCATATTCGAATTTTTGAAATTCGAATAATCGAAACGCACCATCATCATTTCATAAGAAGTTCTTTTTTTCTGATCAACCTTTGAAAGCACACTCTATCAAAGCACCATCTTGGCCTATTCACCCCACGCCCAATTTGGGGTTCTCACACGCTTGGATCGTGTGAAATATTGCGTCACCGTACAAGGTGCTCCATCGGTAGTATAGGCTGGCTTGTACTGCCAGCCTACGCAAATTGTGTTTCTCTCGTTTTCGCATTTATCACGTAGCTGTCAGGCGAACATGGACAGTACCAGGGTTTTAGCTTTCAAAACTCTCCCGTTCACAGTTACTTGAAATATGAAAGGGAGAGATTGAGCTTGTTGATGCTGCCTTTGAAGGCAGTGTTCACGATGAAAAACTATTCGTTTTTTCGCAGAAACATAAGCTTTGGGTTCCTCTAAAGGGGTCTGCAGAGTTGCAGAGACCGGCGAGTGGTCGCCGAGCGTCAGCCTCAACGCGGCGACAAAAATGTTTCGAAACATTAACGTCGCGGCGTCGGTTGCCACTCGTTGGCAGCGATGTAGGGAAGTTGAGCATGAAGGGAAGAACGGGGCTATTAATCGGAAACCATCGCTCATCTCACAATTTCGAGCATTCATTTGTTCACGTCGGTGGGCGTGGAAAGTGCATCTGGGTGTGACGAGCTGACGGGTGTCCAACTTTGGGGCCGTAGGGGACCGTTGCAAGCTCAATTTTCTTAGTTTTTTTCAACGTTAGGGTTGCGCTAGGCCCCGCAGCTGCCGATCTCCACCAAAAAATCAGACATGGTTTTTATCGTGGACACTGCCTTTAAAAAGAGTAAGGACGGAAGTAAGACGAACAACTGCCAGGAAAAGGGTGAAAACCTCGCGGTCCAGCCAACCCATTGGATCACAAGCCCACTTCATATAACAGTTGTCCTGCTTAGCGTCGGAACAGTTGGTGTTCGACTCACCAAAGGAACGGTTACCGAATTTCGAATGCTCTTTATCCCGGTAAATTTTAATATCCAAGCATTTGTATTAAACCCTCCTATTTTTGAAGAGATATTAGGGTACACGAAACAGAAAATAAAGTCACTTATCCAAGAATTTAAAAGCGCAAAAGAATTTCCGACGTATGGTTCGATGTTTTGTCCGCGGTGAGCAATGAGAACAGTCAAAATTAACTATTAAAGAGGTTTCTATAACAGTTTTTCCTCCAATATTTGTGAAGTTTATGGGTTTTTTCCCTTTTAAACTCTACTTTGTGGACTTAACTTCTTAGGAACATCGAAAACTGGAAAACGGTTTTCCATCGTGAACACTGCCTTTAAACATTTTTAAGTGATAAATGCTTCTTTCGTTTAATTTTCAAAACCTAACAGTTGGCCAGAGCAGGAAGTATAGACGTCTAAGAAATACAGATTATGAGTACGAAGAGATGACAGATGTTCCTCTAACCTTGCTTTCCTCAGACAATAAAAGCTCGATTACTGTATTAGAAGCTCAGTATGTCTGTCCAAGGAGTACGTAGATGCAGTTGGAGCTAACTTTCTCCTCCCAAGTCTACACATTTTGACACTGATTGCGGGATATGGTGGGTGTATCCGCGAAAGGGATAGCTGCGGACCACTCAGCAGGCGGCGCGCCTGTCGCGTGCGCCTATCGATCACCACATTTCTCGCGGGCGCACACGATGCAGCGCAGTCTGCTGAGGTGTCCGCAGCTATCCCTTTTCTGTTTAGCCAAACTTTAGCTGCTGGTTTGAACACTGTACTACTCCTCAGAGCCGAATGTCACACGAGTCCGGCCAAGTCGCGCTAGTCGACTTCGCGCGGCTGCAATTTCGTGGGCGTGGCGCAGTGTCCCTTTCCCGCGGAGAGAGAAAAAGGTTTTCCCGTCTTCCCGCGGAAAGTCGACAGGCAGTCGGCTATTCCTGGTGGTCATCGAACACTCACTCATCGATTCCCACTTTAATATCGCCGTTGCACCACCCTGAGATAAAAAAGAGCCTACATCCCACCGGCCAAGTCGCGCTAGTCGACTTCGCGCGGCTGCAATTTTGTGGGCAAGACACAGAGTCCCACTTCCCACAGAGAGAGAGAGGTTTTCGCGTCTTCCCGCGGGAAGTCGACAAGCAGTCGGCTATTCCTGGTGGTCATCGAACACTCACTCATCGATTCCCACTTTGATATCGCCATTGCACCACCCTCAGATAAAAAGAGCCTACTTCCCACCGGCCAAGTCGGGCTAGTCGACTTCGCTCGGGCCCAATTTTGTGGGCGTGACACAATGCCCCACTTCCCACGGAGAGGGAGACTTTTCCGTCTTCCCGCGGAGTGTTGGCGGGCAGTCGGCTATTCCTAGTGGTCAGCGAACACTCACTCATCGATTCCCACTTTGATACCATCATTGCACCACCCTCAGATAAAAAGAGCCTACTTCCCACCGGCCAAAGCGGGCTAGTCGACTTCGCGCGGCCCCAATTTTGTGGGCGTCGCACAATGCCCCACTTCCCACGGAGAGAGAGGCTTTTCCAACTTCCCGCGGAGTGTCGGCGGGCAGTCGGCTATTCCTGGTGGTCAGCGAACACTCACTCATCGACTCCCACTTTGATAACATCATTGCACCACCCTCAGATAAAAAGAGCCTACTTCCCACCGGCCAAGTAGGGCTAGTCGACTTCGTGCAACCCCTATTTCGTGGACGTGGCACAGCGCCCCACTTCCCGCGGAGAGAGAGTCTTTCCCGTCTTCCAGCGGAGTGTCGGCGGGCAGTCGGCTATTCCTGGGGCCGGATGCATAAACAGGCCGGGTTGGGGCAGGGACAGGCCAGTCTGCGCCGTTGAAAGTGTCCGTAAATCACAAAATCAATCGTGCCCCTGCTGCCCCACCTAGGAGGCTGGGGCAGCTAGAGCAGCGAACAACACTGCTGGGGCACGATTGATTGGGTGATCTACTGCCCTCGCACCGTGATCATCAATGATGCCGACTGATCTGCCCCTGTCCCAACCCGGCGCGTTGATGCATCCGGCCCCTGGGGGTCATCGAACACTCACTCATCGATTCCCACTTTGATATCATCATTGCACCATCCATTAGAGTGGAGCCAATGAACGATATCTGACAAGGGGAGTTTTCAAAGTGGTAAACGGATCTGCCAAAACGACTAGTATCGTTAGTATCTCTTCTGACTCAATAGTAGAAATGCACAGTATCCCGCCCCGAGCTGCAGGTTCAAACAAGTTATTAGCATTTTTCAAGCTTCGCGAAAAGGCAAGGGTACCACCCAGGGGCAGGGTCAAGCTCATGGTGGTCCACGCACCACCGTGGGACCGAGGGAGGGGGTCGTTATTCCTTTGGGAAAACTTGGAATTTCGGGGGGGTCGTTTTTTTTTACCCATCTGAAATAATGTCTGTATAGCTGAAAAATCGAATCTTGAGGTAAAATTGTCTGGGGCCATGATTCTTTACCATGGAATTGTAAACATCATCGATGGAACAAGAGAGATTTGAAATGAAAAATGGAGTAAATCATCAAACGTGTACTAGCTCAACATTACTTCTTCTACAACATTTGGAATATACATTACTTCGTGGTTTTCTAGCGAAATCAGATGAAAGAGAAGACTATTTTTATTGCGTCGGAAGTCGTTACGCCACGACTGCAAACTTCGTGCAGAACTGACAAAGGTAGCGTAGAAGGTTTTTAACGATGGCACTGCATCCTGTATAGCACAGTACTTCTGGTGTAAGGCGATTGAGTTCGTCATCGAATCTTGGCGTACTGTATAATCTGTATCTCGTTCGCGTCGTCTATATATTTGGACCAACCTTTGGGTGTTTAACTTGGTGTTTGCAGGTTTATACATTTTGAAGTTTTCGAAACTCGCTATTTCACAATGTATCATCTCCAGCAGTATGTGACGACCCAAAGCATAGGGGAAGTCCTCCAGCTTTCTGCGTTGGAGTCATCTCTTGGGGACATATACCCTTGAATCTGATTGGTATAGCTGGAGAAGAACTCTTTGATGTGGGCGCTAGCCAGAGCAACAGATGTACTTCGTTATACACCTTACCCATGGCTGGATAGCTAGGAGCTTCGATGCTGAAAGTAGTGTAATCGGTGAAGCGGAAAGTGTTGTCTTGGTCTCTTTGACGGGGTGTGACTCCTCATCTTTGTTTTTCTGGTTTCGTGTCTGTGGACTCCGAAGTTGAGAGCGTTTCATAGTTTTGCGACGTCGGTCTATCAAAGCCCCTACATGTCTTAGGATCATAACACAACAGGTGCTTAGATATTGGGCCTCCAAAAGAGGTACAGTACTGATCGAGAAACACTTTGGTCCCACTTTCGTATCTTAAGTTTAAAGGCACAGTACACCCTCAGATATGAATTTTGAGATTTTCATGTAATTGTGTAGAAGACCCCTCCTACAAAACACGTGCCAAATGCCAGATCTCATTTTCTCCAAATAAGCGAGATATAAGTGACCACCACAGGCCCGACCCCCTTCGCTCACCACCACAGGCCCGACCCCCTAACAGAGTTTCAAACTCGATAGCGGCTCGATGGATGGATGAGTTCCAGCAAGTCGTCGTTCTTCAGTCCATTACCGGGCTGTCTCCTTATCTCGGTTTTCTCTCACGCAACGCTTGCTAACGAAGAGAAATACGGGCCTGAGACAACCCGTCCACCAATTTTTCACCTTGAGAATCTAGGCATCTTTGAACAGCCATAACTCTGTTCAAAGGGGGTCTTGGACGATCACAGAGATACCGCTGTGATCAACGTGTGACTCTCTCCAAGACAAGCATGAAATCTGGAAATTAATTCTTTGGGTGTCCTGTGCCTTTAAGGGATTGTTCATTTTCAAAACGTTATTGTCACTCAATAATGTTTCTGCAACATTTGCCATTTTGCCGCCGTTGTTTCCCATCATTTGGTCGAAATAGCGCCAGCGAGACACATCATCTACCATGAGACTTTCTTCATATTGTTGTTCCTCTGAAAAAGATGCCAGCTGGGATAGTGAATGGCTCACGTGGTCAAGAATTAGAAACTTGTGTCCATCGAGGAGTGGTCCCACAGCCACAGCTCTTGCTTTGATACTTTCAGTTCTATCTTCGTTCGCCAAGGCTTGAGGGCACCTCATCAAAACGGGTTAGTTGCGTAGGATCTTTGCTAGCGCTTGCTGCATGCTGGCCGACCAGCGGACCTGGTGTAGCACCCCCATTTTGAGGTACAAAAAGTTCATCTGTTCTTGGGCGAGCCGATATGCGTAGATGTTCTGAGCTATGTGCTGCGTAGACGCCGAGAAGAAACCCTAAAACAAAACATATTTATATACCTAAAATTTCTTTCAATCACATTGGATTCGCACCTGCTCTCACAGTTCCATCGAGTGTTGTCTCATCATCTACCATTCGCTGAAGTTTTGCGTGAACGCCGACTATGTGCACTGTCATCACAGATGCACCGTCGGGAGACAGGGCCATCACCTTTCTTATGGCAAACGCGAAGGGCTTGTTAGAAAGACCATTCTGCATGTCTGTCCATGAATAATCCTCAATTAGAAAGTTCTTGAATGCGTCGACGATGTCTTCGGACTTTCGCTTTCTGTTTCTACTAAGGAGAAAAGGGAAGTTACGGGTGTGTAGGAGGGTGAGATAATCTTCATCAGAAATATTGCGATCGGTGTCGGAAGTTCCGTCGGTCAACAGGGAGAAGGGGAGGTAGTTTTTCATTCAAAATTTCAGCAAATCAAACTTCATGTGCTGTACAAATTCTTGACCACACGCTTGGCAGCTGTGGGATCGTCATGCGATTCAGCAGGCATCGCATCGGACTCCATTGCCATCACAATAAGAGAATTGTTTAGCAAACGCTAGACTATCCTAAGCAGCGATACCACATACGAGGTAGGATCGAAAGCTTACTCAGGCAAACTCAAATGTCGACAGCAGGTTTCTGAGGTGTCATCACAGAGCACATCAGCTGAGGACACGAAAAAAAGTGTGATTTCGGCGCGAGAGAACCTGGTATCACGCCGAAAGGTCCAGGTGTAGACCTCCTGGCGCCGGATTTCGAGACGGCGGCATGACTTAACTGAAGCCTCGAAAGGTTCAGCTGTCGACCTGCTACCGCCGGAATTATGGATTTTGCTGTAGACATCCTATCGCCGGATTTTTAATGAGTGAGGCCACCTTCAAAATTCGGAGCGGTTGAACGAGCTGAACCATCGCCGGATTCAGAAACTACTGCTGTATTTTTACTTTACCTAGCTGTAATTTTAGCCGTCCCCATACTCAACTGCCCTTAAACATGGGCATCTCGGTTTTTTCTGCCGTAATTATTATCGAGGTGTAACTCTTACTGACTCAATATTTGAGCTATTTGGCAGCTTCCAGTGGCCGGCAGAAGAAAAAAATAGTAATTGATTTACTTTCGAACCGATTCGACTTCAACGGGTGTTTCGAAACTCTAAGCAAGAAATATGCAGCAACGATACAAAAACCAAGAGAATTAGGCAAAACATTTACAAATAGAACTTTTGAATATGTAAGGGCAGGATTATGGTACTGAAACGGATTAATAAAATTTCTCCAATGAGCGAAAATCGCAGTTCCCGGGACTTCTTCGAAACGGAAACTCCTGGCATAGCTTCATTATCTGAGAATTTTCCACCACGAAACCTCTAAATCGCGGATGTAGGTATTATTCACAGTGTCCTTTCTGGTTATGACTACTTTCCTGATTGTGGTTAATTTTTTTCAGAAACCCTTGAAAAGTGTTAAAATCTAATCTCTGAAAAATGGTTGATAATTGGCAAAATGATTAGGTGTAGGGTGTAGACAGTAAGATAAATCGTCGTGCATTATTATCAAATTTGAAGTTGATTGGCTTGAAGACGTTGGATGATGGAGATACAATGGGAATCGTAACTTCTAAATATTTCAAGAAATGCGGAACTCGCTAAATTGAGAAAAAGTTCCGCGAACTCGATTTGGTACAAGGATCAGCCCTCACGAAGTTCAAATGTTCTTGGATCTTGAACAGCGTCGATAGATTTAAAGGAGAAAAAGAGGTGTATCCACATATTTTCGGTCCCTTGAACTGTCCACGACACTTCGATGTAAAATACAAAAGTAGGAATTTCAAGCAAAGCTATTAGATAGAGGAAGTGTTGCTCCTTCAAAAAGTATACCATATTTGATTAAAAAGATACGCATAGACTGTAAAAAAGTGAAATTCTAGTGGTTTCAGCGCGGGCAGGTGTGGAGCGGAGTTTAGAGACAGCGAAAGAGCAGAGGCCGACGGAGGCAGCAGCATCGCGCGCTCCGCACGCGCTCTGAATGATCACAATTTCGATTTTTACAGAGGATACTCAGTGGATAAAGCCCGCTGATCTAATCTCTGTGCGTAAGATATCCTTCATAGTCCTCACCGCAAGCACTGAATGCTCGTGACGCTCGGAATGAGCGGTGGACAATGAAACTTTTTACCGCGCGGCCCAGACAGGAAGCAACTACATATGAAATTCCCGGCAGAGCCAAAATGATCAGGTCTATGAAAGATGTCTAAAGGCATCGTCCAATATCAGGGGTAAAATTTCGTACCATGGTCAGTCCACCGTGAATAGCAACCTTGCCAAGCGCGAGATCTCCGACAAATAAGGGAGAAACTACAGGGAAAAAGTCGGCCCCGCCCGCAATACTCAAAAGCCTACATAACGGCGCACACCGCCTCGAAAAGGAAACCAAGAGCTCTGCTATAGTCTATTTTGCCTATGAGCGTCGCCACATAAATCAATTTTTCAGTTTGCAATGACTTTGGTCCCCTATTCGGAGCAAAACGCTTGATTATGCTTTTAGCAGCGTGCCGCCGCACTTCTGACCCAGACCAAGGGCGCCTGAGTGATATAAATTCGAATAGTTAGAAAAGTTGAGTATTCTAATATTCGATTCAACCAGAAAATCCAATTTATAATTTTTTTAAATGTTGGTTTCGCTCGGGAACTTTGATATTTGATTTTTCAAGCCTTCGATTCGTTCAGAAATTTGAATCAATCGGGTTCTGGAGTATTCGGTTTGTTCGGAGAGCTTGAATATTCGATTTTCTGGGTAGTCGGCCAATTTTGTGTCACTAAATTCAAATGTTTGGATATTGAAAAAGAATGTGCAGAAAGTATTCAGGATCTTTTCGGAAATATATCGGAATAAGCTAATTTTCATTCGAATAATCGAATATAATTTCCAAGTATGCATTTGCCTCAAATAGAAGACAGGTTTTCTAGAACAATCGTTCAGTCAAAAAAAAAGAGAGACCTTGCCCGAATTTATTCACTCATTCCGAGATTTCAAGAACGCTGTATTCGAGTATTAAATTCATCCGAAATTTTTGAGAATGCCTCCTTCGAATTTATTCGTACATTCGTTGATTTTGAAGTGGATATAATCGGAAAAACTTATTCATCAGAAATTTTTCTATAGTGGCTATCCTTATTACTCATTTGGTTCGCGTCAGAAACGTTCCAACAAAAAGTGAGCAAAAGGCAAGTAGAATGAGGAGAGTCAACAAAAAGTGAACAATACCCTCTGAGACTGATTTTCTTGGCCTGTACTTCTTAACAGCGAAAACAAACCGTTGTGATATTTTACGAGGAAGAGTTTACTGTCTTCCGGAAAAAAGGCTTCTATTCGTTTCACGAATTTTCAAGGGAATACTCTCGCTCAATGCTGTAATTCTATTCTAAAGTTTCGCTTTTCCTTACAGCTAGACCTAAACGTCTGTATATTACGACATCATCTTCTATTCTGATGGTAAGTATTAGGTTTGCATGCACATACCTTTTAACGGTTCTCGCGTAGTCAGGACTATTTTTGGAACCACAAAGTGCTTCCGTGTAGAACACCGCAACGGTTTGTTTTCGCTGTTAAGAAGTATAGGCCAAGAAAATCAGTCTCAGAGGGTATTGTTCACTTTTTGTTGACTCTCCTCATTCTACTTGCCTATTGTTCACTTTTTGTTGGAACGTTTCTGACGCGAACCAAACCTCTTTCGCTTGGAAGACCCCTTTTTGATAGAATTGTTCACTTTTTCTTGATATTACGAAGTAATATCTCTGAAAATCTTCAATATTTTCCAAATAGCATGGATTGATATGACAATCAGTAAGTAATTGACTTGTTGCGCGCGCTACAAATGACGCGCGACTCTCTTTCGTCGACGTCCTGATGACGTCATCACATGCCCCATGCACTTTGATGACGTCATCAAAAAGTAACAAACTTTTTAGTCACTTACCCTGTCCCTACCCTACGAAAAAGTACATGTTTTAGCGATTTGATCTACCAACTGATAATATCACTTAATATGATAAGCAGTAAAAAATAGGTATAAATGGTAAACAGTAAGTAAGAAACTTGTTAGTCACTTCCCCCGTCCCTTCTCTACGAAAAAGTACATGTTTTAGCGATTTGATCTACCAACTGATAATATCACTTGATATGATAAGCAGTAATAAGTGAAGTAGTTAATGTTAAACAGTAAGTACTCATTGTCTACCTACTCACCAGCCTGCTTATCTATCCACATACCAACTTACCTGCCTGTTCAACTGATCGCTTGCGACCATTGGTAGTGACCACTACTTATGGTGCGTAACGCACGAGGAAGCAGGAAGCAGGAAGGACGAAGCGCGAAGCAGTAACACGCGCACAACAAGAATTTTTGATAAGGATTCGCCGATCTAACTTTGTTAGTTTTGAACCGATTTGGCTCAAATTTTGTCAGCATGTGCCTCCTGGACCCTCTCACCTATATCCCAATGGAAATCTCTGGAGAATTTGTTTAAAGGCACTGTTCGCGATAAACTTCATCCTCGAATTTTCCATGACAAACGCTTCTCGTGGCTCTCAAAAGCAGAACAGCGTCGAAAAAACGAGACGAAAAGCTACCCAGGAGCCGCAAAACGTCTTCGAAAAGTGGGCAAACCCCGCCGCTGTGGGCAAGTCCCGCCCCTTTCTGTCCCTCCACGTGAACAAAGGAACACTCGAAATCGTGAGTTGAGCGATGATTTCCGATCAAAAGCCACGTTCTTCCCTTCTCTCTCAACTTATCTCTTTACTCAGGTCAGCTCGCATACATTGGCTGCAAAAGACGGAAGTTACAAGCCTCGGACAACTCGTCCACCATTTTCCCTAGCTCAATTTTTGAGGGACCATAACTCCATTCCCAGAAGGTCTTGTACGATTCCAGAAGCACCATTGGAATCAGAATAGGACCGGTTTCAAGATAGGCAAAAAAACAGAAAAGCGATTTTAATCGCGAATAGTGCCTTTAACAGGTTTAATTAACTTCTTTACAGAATTCTAAGTGATCACAAGTCCCGGGCAAAACCAAACCTCAACAGCCGCTTCGCGGCTGAAGCGATTCATCTGAGGTGTTCTAAAAACGCGATATTTGAATGATTCCTTCATTAAAACCTATCGACGATTGTCCATGTCTATTATGTAATCACATCATCGAAACTAGATCTGATGAGCAATGAGAAGAATTTCTCGATTGTGATCTTCATAAACTCTCCCATTGATTTGAAAACCTGGTGTAAGTTCTTTAGAATTTCTTGAATAAACGAGTAAGTTCAAAAATAGATCACATACTCGATTCAATTGTTTTACGTGTGAACATTTGTACAAAAATTGAAGCAAGTAATCGATTTCGAACTCCAAATGGTTTTCAAGTGATATACTTGTACAAATGAACAACGTTTTAGATAGGTAATTGATGTAAGCTGAATTGAGACGAATATTCGAAAAACGGACACGGCCTTAAAGGCAGTGTTCACGATAATCTTCGATTTTGAGATTAATCGCTAAATCGATTGTTTGGCCCCCGAGTAGAACTGCAATGACGATGAAACCGAGAAAAACGCACCAGAAGGGCACGAAATTCTCAAGTATCAGCCCGCCTCTTAAGCATCAATGGAACTGTTCGTTGTGACAATGAAATCTTTTGTGGACCCGTCTTTTGCAATTCTCCTTTCTGTGTTGCTCCGTTCTTTCCTTCGGGCCCTAACTAATACTGTTTTGTCCAACATATTCTTCCATTTTCGATTAGTCCCATTTTTTACCGGTGACAACCACCGCGAACATGTTCATCCAACCAGACAACTAGTCCAGGCCATAGAATAATTTCACTGAAATAAGACGAATTTGTGCGTTTCTCGCCGTTTCTTCTTAATTTTGGTAACAATTGGTAGCCAACGCATTGTTTTGAGTGGAAAACTTGGAAACGAGAAGCATCGTGAACACTGCCTTTAAAGGCAGTGGTCACGATGAAAAACGTTATCGAAAAAACTACAAAAATCAGCTTAGATCAAAAACAGCTCAAAATTATGAAGGTAGCGCGGTGAAAAACGGGCTGGAATTAGAGATTATTAAGACCCTAGATTTCCAGTTCGTGCACACGTGCACAGAAAGGTCACAGTCTCATGCCAAGCACTCCAAAATCATCGACACTCAGAGGAGGAAATAAATGCAAATTTACCCAATAAAACAGTTGAACAATGAAAGCAAGCACTTCTGTCAATGTATTTGACTAGATGTGTACATAAATCCGGAGGTTTATTGATAGAAATTCGATTTCAAGCCAGCTGATGTTCTTGATACTGGAGATCATCGATGCCGATGATGTGAGGTATGCTCGTCCACCATCAAAAGACAAGAAAGTTCAGGCTTCAAATTTGGCCCAGAACAGCGTTTTTTTCGCGATTTTTTTCTTATAGGTTCTACTACTCTATACCCAGAAAATGGTTTGGAGAGGAAAAGAAGACGAGCTTTTTCGAGCGCGACCACTGCCTTTAACGAAAGCAAAAAATTTTTCGATTTCCCGGATTAAACGCACAGGACACCCAGAGAATTAATGTTCAGATTTCATGCTTCTCTTGGAGAAAGTCACACGATGATCACAGTGGTATCTCTGAAATCGTCCAAGACCCCCTTTGAACAGAGTTATGGCTCTTCAAAGATGCCTAGATTTTGAGGGTTCAAAATTGGTGGACGAGTTGTCTCAGGCCTGTATTTCTCTTCATTCGCAATCGTTGCGTGAGAGAAAGCCAGGATAAGGAGACAATCCAGTAATGGACTGAAGAACGACGACTTGTTAGAATTCATCCATCCATCGAGCCGCTATCGAGTTCGAAATTCTGAGAGGGGGTCGGGCCTGTGGTGGTGAGCGAAGGGGCCGGGCCTGAGGTGGTCGCTTATATCTCGCTTATTTGGAGGAGTTGAGATCTGCCATTAGGCACGTGTTATACAGGAGGGGTCTTCTACACAATTACATGAAAATCTCAAATTCCATATCTGAGGGTGTACTGTGCCTTTAACGGAATACACGAGAGGCGAAAAACATGAAACCTCCAATGAAGCGAGACGCAAAACAATAAAAAATCACGACGAAATCGAATATTCAAAAAGGATGTTTCAAGACTCCAAATATACCCGGTGTTCGAAAAAATACTCAGTAAAATCTCAAGAGGCGATCAAATATATGAATACTACAAAAATTTCTAGAACACTATTTGAGTAATAATTCCAGTCAATACAAGGCCCGATTTGCGCGTTATCACACAAAAACAGGTGTGCTTCACGAAAGACAAAAAAACAAAAGCAGGTTCTTCATGTGCGCAACCGACTGAATATTTGGTTGAGCATTCGGAGATTTGGACGATCAATCGTCACCGGCGATAGGATGTGTTGACTTGTACACCTGCTGTGAACCTGCTATCGACAGGTCGATAACAGGTCCATGTTATTCTCCCGAAGGAACCTGCTATCGCCGGTTGCTCGAGAAACAGGTGCTTCCACCTGCTGTCGACATTTGAGTTTGCCTGAGTAGTTCGAAGTCACCGTTCATGCTAAGAAAATTTGCAGCATTCTGCTCTAAAACATGAGATTGACACGGTTTTCTGCGTAAACGCCGCCTCACTCCTCGTGAAATTTATCCGGAGCTTTCAAATTCTCAGCATTGCAAGTTTTATATCATCTATCTCTGCTAGGTCCTACAGCGTTTTCGCAAGCTTCAGCAATTGAGAAGGGGAGGTAGTTCTCATTATATGAACGACCTCATACACTTTCCACTCCATTTTTTTTGCACCCTCTGCATAAGGTCTGCAAATATTTTTGCATCAGGCCGGAGCTTTTCATGCCTCTTCTGTGGCAGACCGTGACCAGAAATTGTGGTGCGCGCGAACTGCGCACCAGATTTGGTTTTGAACTGGCCACGCGCGGAACCGCTTTTTCGAAATCTAAGTTCAGAGTGAACCTAGAAACTAGCTCTAAATTTCATTGAAAAGAGCGCAAAAAGTTGGCAACATTCCCCGAAAATGGTCTGGAATGGTTTGCTGGTTTTCGATAAAATTTTTAAAAACCGCTCGATTTTGGTGTTATTCTCGTTTTTTTTTTCAGCTGGCGTTCACCAACTTGTGAGTACACATAAAATTGAGCTAGGACGCTCATTTTCGAACAGTAGGCTGGAAATGGATGCAGGTCGCTCCTATTCCAATTTGAACTTGATACCTTAACTTTGAAGGGTACCTCAAAATCGTGGGTTCACTTACAAAATTAGCCGTGGAGCTCGAAAACTGCTGGGGCATGTTATGGCTGTGGAGAGCAGGGTATGTGGGTGGATCTACAGCCAATTAACATAGGTCATTATTTGTAAGTACTAAACTTGTCAGATTTCGTACTCATGACACGTCATCGATCGATAATCAATATTATCGATTTTCGCTCTTATTGCACGAAATACGACGAGGAGTGGTAATTGTTGATTGGTATGGATCTCTTGGTTTGGGGATTTCACTCATCAAACATTATCGATTAATACTAATCAATAATATCGATTTTTGGCTGTTGCACAAACTGCCGCATTGAGTGTTGATTGTTGAGGGTCTAACTAGGGAACCTCGCATGATGTACCCCCGGATTAGAAAGCTGATAAATGTTTTTTAGTCAGCTCTGGCACGCCCTCTTCGAATCTTAACTCGCATTTCACTACGGATATCTGAGAAAAAAGTTATAGCCTGTCAAAGTTAGTATTTCCCGCCTTTATTTTTCTATGAAAACCGCGCATTAGGGTTTGCGAAATTCGGAAACGGGCCTCGTGCTTGTGTTCACCGCCCAAAACTACCCCACTGAGCAAATTTTGGGTGAAGGCGAATTCTCCAAACTTTGCACAGGCTGATAGCGTTTTGGAGTTGCGGATTTTTGGTTGGGCACTTATTTATACCTCTGGAAGCGTTGAACAAATGTGGCAGATTTCACTCAAAATCCTTCCAGGTGCGTTATTTGGGGCGCTGATCACCTAGGGTTTATTTGACAATTTTCCAAGCTTTTCGACTTGATTCGCTCAAAGCTTCCCATCGGGAGGGGGGAGAAATTTGATGACAAATCGCGACGTTTGCCGATTTCCAGAGTGCTACGATAGATATGGCTCAAATTGTTGCTCTGGGGGTCATTTGCAGTGCTAAACACTAAGCATTCCGTTTATCGATTTTTGATAGATTACGGTAGGTTACGGTTGGTATACGGTAGCTTGGTCAAAGTCAGATTGAGCTCAAAATTTCTCTAAGGGTGTTATTTTCACGCCGAACACGAATATGAGGTCCATTTTTTGATTTTCGACATTTTAAGGTAGAGAAAGCCAGTTAAAACGCATTATGTCTACCGTAATCTACAGTAACCATAAGTCTAGCTACAAACAGACCCCCAATTCGCGTTCAGCGCCCAGAATAACCCCCAGTTGAAAGTTTTAAGCCGTATCCGAAATTTTTTTAAACACCCTGAAAATTGGCTCATGCCCTTACCTTTTCACAAAGCTTCAAAAACTCTTATGACTTCGTTCAGAGGTGTCCGTAGCAAAATCCGATGTCAGATTGGGAAACAGCGGAGCAGAATTGATCAAAAAACATTCATCATCCTTGAAATGGTGTGGACGGCCATGCGAGATTCCCTAGTGAGTACCTTGCTTGGGAAATTGTTCTCATCATGAAAAATCGAATATATATGATCAATGGTATCGATTTTTCACCTGTTGCGCAAAATGCGGCGATGAGTGGTGTTTTTTTTTAAATGGTAGTGCGTCACAAGTTTCAGAAGTTGCACTCATTCGACAAAATCGCCAGTTAGATGTTTCATCTTTCCAAACTGGAAATCGTTGAGCAAAATTCATGTCAGAAAGGGAACCTCTGGGGAAAATATGTGAAATCTCTGAAAATTTAGCTTCCTGGCAAAAGTAACGATTTGGTAATGTCAAAAAAAAGTTTCAAAAATGTCTTAAAATATCTTGAAAAATGATTTGGCGTAAAATAGCCTGAAGTAGTAAAAAAGCTAGGAAATGACGTGAAATAAGTAAAAATACGATTTGGCGGTCAATAATAAACTAACTAGCGATAAGTAAAGACAGAGGAACCAGATTTTACAAGCTTCTCCGTTGAACTTATTAAAGCAAAATCAAGCGCGCAACGGAAACATTAAGCCATTTTCGGGATCTATAATAAGGGAATCAGCATAGGTCCAGCTAGGTGAACGAGACGCTCCATTCCATATCGCGCTTGATTTTGGTTATATAAGTTTAACGGAGAAGCTTGTAAAATCTGATCCCTCTGTCCTTACTTATCGCTAGTTAGTTTTTTATTGACCGCCAAATCGTATTTTTAGTTATTTCACGTCATTTCCTAGCTTTTTTACTACTTCAGGCTATTTTACGCCAAATCATTTTTTGAGATATTTCAAGACATTTTTGAAACTTTTTTTTGACATTGCCAAATCGTTACTTTTGCCAGGAAGCTAAATTTTCAGAGATTCTGAGTTGGTAGCGAAACTTTAACTATTGTTTGGTTCACACAACACCTCATACCTTTGTGTGCTGAAGCTTTCGGAGGAGAAATATTCCGAGAAGAACACACACGAATGCCATTTCTTGCTCCGCAACTTTAGAAAGATAGCACACAACAACTCCGTCATCACTTAATACCTTGGCACTCGAAGATTCGAAACAAGTTCAAAATCGTGCAAGCCGAAAGGAAGCGAGTCTGGAAATGGCCGAATGTAAGTTTCAAAAAAAGTACCCGGAAAGAGGTATCGATCGACTGGAAATTTTAAAAATCATCTTTAGATAGGTCTTTTTCCAAAAACTGAACTTCACCTACCCCCCCCCCCCTCTCCGGACATTGAAAAAATCGTCCAAAAAATCGAAAGAGGGTCGTCTGACCTGATGCAAGAGTGGAAACTGTAGACAGGTGTTAGAAAATGTTAGTCCGGAGATGAGCTCATAAAATCGATTCTGAGCCGAGTTATGGCCGTTCAAAGGTGCGGTGGTCCCACGGTGGTCCGAAAGCTCTACACGACCACCCAGGCCAAAAATGGAGGGCGAAGATTTTTCCGGTTTCTGAAATGCTTTTCAGCTTTCCATCCGGCTGAAGTTTCTTAATATCGGCGGCGCATGAAACGCTATTCATTCCCTTTGGAATGGTGAGCCCCAAAAATTGAAAAAAGACCTTCAAAATGAAGTGTCAGGAAATGGCCGAATGTCAGTTTCAAAAAAACGTACCCGGAACGAGGGTACCACTCGACTGGAAATGTTATAAAAATCATTTCTAGATAGGTGAAAAAATAACTTATTCCAAAAACTGAACTTCACCTACGGGGGACCACCCTCCCCCCTCTGTACATTGAAAAAATCGTCCAAAAAATCGAAAGAGGGTCGTCTATATACATGACCTAATGCAAGATTGAAAACTGCAGACAGATGTTTGAAAATGCTAACATCCGGAGATGAGCTCATAAAAACGATTTTGAGCCGAGTTATGGCCGTTCAAAGGTGCGGTGGTCCGATAGCTTTACACGACCACCGTGGCCAAAAACGATGGAAGATTTTCCCGGTATCTGAAATGCTTTTCAGCTTCCCATCTGGCTGAAGTTTCTCAAAGGCATCGTTTGCGCTGGAAGCCACTTTCCGTTTTTCAGGCTCAATTCGATGAATGAGACCGGTGGACCACGCCGGTGAGCTTCAGCGCGTCAAAAACGTAGGGTTATGAGGTTGGAAGGGGTTAAAGGTGGGCATCCGCCACCAATTCTCACCAGTCATCTAGCACTTTTCATAGAATGTTGATGCGGCCGTCAAACAACATGAAAAACAGTTATGGCACAAACTCCACATGCAGAAAAACATCGAAAATGACAGTAATGAGGTCTCCAAACGCAGAAAAACTAAAAAAAAAAAACGATTTTGGCGCGAAATTCACATTCAAGTTTGCAATGTGTTCCGACTGAATTTCCTTTCCAAATAAAGGTTTTTCATGGTCCTTTTCGACATTTTCGTTCACTAGAGAGGGCAACCTACACAAAAACATCAAAAAATAATATACGGTTTTCTGCGCGTACGATGCCTTTAATATCAGCAGGCCTCTCTAGTGCTATTCATCCCCTTTGGAATGGTGAGGCCCTAAAATTTGAAGGACCTCCAAAATGAAAATAGCCAGTAACGTCTACCAATTTTTTTCACTTTTCCAAGAGGGTCGTTTTTTAGCCGAAAAAATGTCCCTCTCAAGGGGGTCGCTGTTCAGGACGACCCGGACCACCGCTGTGCCTGACCCTGCCCAGGGGTGTGCGTAAATGAAGTATGAAATTTCGTAAATCGTACATAGTAATTACGGTGAAACCACCGTAAATCGTTAACAGCAGGCTGCAACGATAACCGCTAAAAAATTGTCTTCACTATTATATTATGGTGAAAAGGAATTTGAATACTTTCTATCAATAAGTGATGAAGAGCCATTTAGGGGTTTGTTGCTTTCTGAGCTGGAGATTTAGCTAGGAGTATAGAAAGGAGAAACTGTGTACAGATTTGAATGCCCATTACAGACTCAGTACATACGTCTCATGCAGTGCTATGTTCATGAAGGGCATCATAATAATTGTA
Organism: Aplectana chamaeleonis; assembly: GCA_029168955.1. Taxonomy (NCBI): domain Eukaryota; kingdom Metazoa; phylum Nematoda; class Chromadorea; order Rhabditida; family Cosmocercidae; genus Aplectana; species Aplectana chamaeleonis. The sequence goes on along the minus strand of JAPDOI010000046.1, from coordinate 605,292 downwards.
CAAATAAGGGGCTGTCCTTAAGCGAATTCAGTTGCCCACGCGTAGGTCGGTGGAATGCCATTCTTGAAACCGCTTCTTGTTGACAACAAACCTAGGCATGCGTCCCACGGTAGACCTGCCTGTCAGCCCAAAAATGTGCCTGCTACCCTTGAAGGCACAGGACACCCAAAAATTATTTCTCAGATTTCATGCCAAACTTGGAGTGAGCCACTCTCTTATCAAAAGGGTATTTTCGAAACCGTTCAAGACCTAGTATGAGCAGAGTTATGGCTCTTAAAATATGCCTATATTTTGAGGGTGAAAAGTTGGTGGACGAGTTGTCTCAGGCCTGTAATTCTCTTCAATCGCAGTCGTTGCGGAGAGCGAGCCAGGACAAGGAGACAGTCTGACAATGGACTGAAGAACGAAGACTTGTTGGAAATTCATTCATCCATCCAGCCGCTATCGAATTCGGAAATCTGGTAGGGGGTGTGGCACGTGGTGGTGAGTGAAGGAGGCCGGGCCTGTGGTGGTCGCTCATAATTCGCATTTTTGGAGGAATCCAGATCTTGCAGTTGGCACGTGTTATACTGACAGGGTCGACTACACAAATAAATGAAAATCACAAAATTCATGTCAGAGGGTGTACTGTGCCTTTAAAAGCAGTGTTCACGATAAATCTCGTTCTCGAAGTCTCGGTGTGACACACTAAGTTAGCAGACGCTGGAGAGGATAAGGTCGAATAAAGCAACGAAAACTGGCCAGAAATCAATAACAACGGCTTTGAAAGCTATCCCGGTGCGCCTACCTATCCCGGTCCGCCTCCCATTCGGACGAGCTTGTGAAGCCGCACACGTTTCGAGGGCAAATTGCCAACCAACTCTGCCGCGATTAGCATGATCGATTCGCGCAGATTTCGCGATTAGGGCGCGCTTGCCGAAATCAGCAGGGCCCATGATTCTCGTACACGCCCTTAATTTAGAAACCGTTATTTTGACTTATTCTGGACGTTTTTCTTCGCTCTCTCTACACTATTAGTTACCTCACGACCAAACAATCCCATTTTTGGGTCGAACTGGGATATTCATCGTGAACACTGCCTTTAAAGGCACAGTCCAAGCTCAGGGACGAAATATGAGATTCTCACATAATTGTGAAGTAGACCCACCCTTTATAGCACCTGCCAAGCGCGAGCTCTCAATTCCTGCAAATAAGCGAGATATGAAGAGAAGCCACTATGGCACGCCCCTTTTACGATCTTTCGAGCTCAACAGTGGCGGGATGAGCGATGATTTCTGATCAATAGCTCCGTTCTTCCCATCATTTTAAACTTCTCTCTTTGTTCAGGTCGGCTCGCATTCATCGGTTCCAAATCACGGAAGTTACAAGCCTCGGGCAACTCGTCCACCATGCTTCCGTAGCTCAATACTTGAGGGACCATAACTCCGTTCCTAGGGGGCCTTGTACGATTACGGAGATATCTTCGGAATCAGCGTGGGACCGTTTTCAAGATGGGCAGGAGAACAGAAGAAAAATTCTGAGGTTGTAATGTGCCTTTAAGGCCCCATCATAGTCGAGCGATGGGCTGTAGCCAGCCCTGTCGATAAGCAACTACAATACCGGACATAACTTCTGTTCCAAAGCGCGTCGGCGACGTGAAATCGCTTCGAAAACGCCGTTTTCGTTCGGAGTGGACTTTTTGAGAACCTGAATAAAACCATTCGATTCCTCTCGAAGAGGAGATTCCGATTATATGTACAGACCTGAGAAAAACTCAAGTCTTCACCTAGTTATGATCTATTTTCCCTTGAAGGAGTCAAAATCTTTGTGAGTGGTTACTTTTTGAATCTGAAACCACCAATCGCTTCCTCTCGTCGTACTTATTCCAAAAATCTTTTCAAATTTTGGAAAATGTTACTTCTTAACATAGTTGTGGCATATTTCGCCCACCCAAGGAGTAGGAATCCTCTACCAACGGCGAAGCTTGAACGTGAGCATCACCAGTACATTTTTGTCGTAATTCTGACTTCAAAGCTGTCTCTGTACCTGGAAAAGTACGAGATTTGACTCTTATTCTTTCTAAGTTCTATATGAATTCCGTTTTGGCGATAGTCTCCCTTCAATTTCTCGGTTCTCCGCGCTCTCCACGCTATTGCTATACTCTCTCTGACGCACTCCTCGATGCCTGTACTGCCTCGCTCGAAGACAGTCCCCCAAACTGAATAGAATTCAAAAAGCGGAGACGGACTGCAGAGTCAGCGTTATGAAAGCCCGGTATCTGAAAGATCAAAGGTCGAAATGGGAGAGGAGTAAAGATCATGGGTGTTCTCTGAGATATTTATATAGCGAGACGGAACGTTGGTCGACTCAGAAAAGAAAGCAGTTATCTGAACAGGTGGCCCATATTGAATCAGCATCAAGAGACATTCGGAACAGGAGTTAGCGTTATGGTTGGTTTCTCCCAGGTTTACTAAATCCTTTTCTAACACTACGCTATCGGTGAGTGATTCCGCGGCTATAGACCACCCAGCCAGCGCGCGCGGCCGCGGCGCGCACAGCATTTATTCGTTCCCCAGGCGAAGTGTGTGACTCATCATTGAGCAAACTTCCGGGAATGCATACAAAGAAAGTATCGAATCCTCGTTTTATAAGAAATAATGCATTTCCACCTAGTTGAGAAAAATCCTCCGTATTAGCTCAATTTTGAAAAAAATTCCAACAGTACCATCCTGAAAAATCTCTGTTTTCGGTGAGTGATTCTGCGGATGCAGACCACCCAGTCAGCGCGCGCGGTCGCTGCGCGCACAGCATTGATTCGTTTCCCTGCGCAGAGTGTGACTCATCATTGAGCAATTTTCAGGGAATCATTCGGTACCAGGAAAGTACCAGGAATGCATTTTTTTCTTATAAAACGAGGATTCGATACTTTCCTTGTATGCATTCCCGGAAGTTTGCTCAATGATATATCACACACTTTGCCTGGGGAACGAAAAAATGCTGCGCGCGCCGCGGCCGCGCGCGCTGGCTTGGTGGTCTATAGCCGCGGAATCACTCACCGATGGCGTAGTGTTAGAAAAGGATTTAGTAAACCTGGGAGAAACCACCCATAACGTTAACTCCTGTTCCGATTGTCTCTTGATGCTGATTCAATATGGGCCATCTGTTCAGATAACTGCTTTCTTTTCTGAGTCGGCCAACGTTCCCTCTCGCTATATAAATATCTCAGAGAACACCCATGATCTTTACTCCTCTCCCATTTCGACCTTTGATCTTTCAGATACCGGGCTTTCATAACGCTGACTCTGCAGTCCGTCTCCGCTCCTCGAATTCTATTCAGTTTGGGGGACTGTCTTCGAGCGAGGCAGTACAGGCAGCGAGGAGTGCGTCAGAGAGAGTATAGCAATAGCGTGGAGAGCGCGGAGAACCGAGAAATTGAAGGGAGACTATCGCCAAAACGGAATTCATATAGAACTAAGAAAGATTAAGAGTCAAATCTCGTACTTTTCCAGGTACAGAGACAGCTTTGAAGTCAGAATTACGACAAAAATGTACTGGTGATGCTCACGTTCAAGTTTCGCCGTTGGTAGAGGATTCCTACTCCTTGGGTGGGCGAAATATGCCACAACTATGCCAAGAAGTAACATTTTTCAGAATTCCAAAAGATTTTTGGAATAACGACGACGAGGGAAAGCGACTGGTGTTTTCAGATTCAAAAAGTAACCACTCACAAAGATTTTGACTCCTTTTAGGGAAAATAGGCCATAACTAGGTGAAGACTTCGAGTTTTTCTCAGGTCTGAACATATAATCGGAATCTCCTCTTCGAGAGGAATCGAATGGTTTTTTCAGGTTCTCAAAAAGTCCACTCCGAACGAAAACGGCGTTTTCGACGCGATTTCGCCTCGCCGACGCGCTTTGGGACAGAAGTTATGGCCGGTATTGTACATAATGCAAATCGGGTGTAAAAAAGTGGCCGGGCTGAGCAAGCCTGTGCCGTCCGTGGCCACCCCTGTCGGTATGCATTTAACAAATCGCTCATTCAGATTGGGAAATTCCCCAAATGTAGCCGGACTGTGCCCGCCTAGCCTGTCCTGGCCCAGCTGTGACCGTCTCGGTCGATAGGTATTCGTTGCACTCCTCACTGAGGTAGAAATTCTCCCCATTTTGGCCGGACTGAGCTGGACTTAGTGGCTGAGGGTTACTAGCGACGTTAGAGGACAGCTCAGTCCACATTTGGCCGACTATGGCGGGACCTGGAACTAAACTGCTGGGCCACAGGTACACAGTTATATTCGTGATACTTCTCCCTGAACGTTAACGCCGTTGCAGGCGTTGAAAACGAGCCAAAATGACCGTAAAATGAGCCACTCTGAATAACCGAATCTAAGGATACCGCCCATTTTCTACTCAGGCGATTCTGATATTCTGACAATAATAGTAGAGGCCCGGGAATCGGGAGAACGAGCCAAACTCGCAGGTGGCTCCGACTCCTATTCGATGCGGGTGAAACCAAGAATGGTCTGAGTATGTTTCGCTTGTTGGTCTTTGTGACCTCTGCGTTGGCGCAACCTTTTCAAATGGCGAGCCAGAAACACACTTTGAAGCCATTTTTGGCTTCATTAGAGCGCATCGCTCGATTTTCTTACGCGAATTAAGTTTTGAGATTCAGGAAAGTTACTCATCATGAAAACCTCAAAATTCCTAATGAAAAGTGTTCTTGGACTGCATTGCGATATAGACGGCAGCTAATAAGACGCGCGCAACGCGGATCTGGTACCCATCGTCTTCAACTCCAACCGTGTGTCCCGCGTTACAATAATATATTCGCGTCGAAAATTGATAATCAAGTCGTGCTGTAGCCAGAAGTCGGAGTTGGTCTCATCTGGCCAAAAACATTAGTTCACGCAAAGTGGTAATAGAGCAGATCAACTAGAGCTGCCTTGCATTTTACTTAGATTGCATGTATTCTTTTACGAAAATTTACGATTTACGGTTCAAAATGTCGTAAATCGTAAACCGTAATTACGCATACCCCTGATCTCGACCCATCGGTCTGCAGAGACTGGTGGCAGTCAAGTGATTGGTCAGCAGGGGAGTGCCAGGTAGTAGTCAGAAGGCCAACCGCCGGCTGGGATCGGCAGTGCCGTGGAAACACTACGGCAGCTGAAGCGATGGCAGTTCGAATATCGAATAAGTTTGAATATACATTGCGATTTAACTGAAAGGCTGATTTACCTGATTTACGAGCGTGGTCCATTTACTCTGCATACAAACTTTCACCGTCTAAAGCCTAGTTTTGACTGCAGGTGGTCGCTGCGGCCATGCGAGGGACAACTGTTCCTTTTTCATCGCGCGTAATGGAAAGGCGCTCCATTTGATATCGCTTCGTGGCAAACGTCCTACATCGGTGGGTCGCGGCGACGAAATCCTATGTTTTACTGCATCGCTGCTTGAAGAGCGATTCTCAATGGTCGCTGATCATCGCTCCATCGCTGCCATTATGGCAGCGATGGAGCGATTACCAGCGAATGACACGTTTCGTGTAGTGAACGTTGACCATTTCACATGACAATATCAGTGTTTACGAGTCGAAACGTGTTATTGATAACTACCAGCCATTAATTTCACTCATTGATTGAATTTCTTCGATCATCCGTGAAGCTATGCACTATGAACAGAATCGCTGCCGCTGCTACATCGCTGCAGCCGCGGGTGTGAAATCACTGCGATGAAAAACAGCAGCGATGCAGTCAAAACTAGGCTTAAAGGCAGTCTTCACGATGATATTCGTTCCCGAGTTTTCCACTCAAAACAAAGCGTTGGCCACCGAGTGTTACAGCAAGTACGAAGAAACGGCGAAAAACGCACTACAACGTCATATTTCAGTGACATTAATCTCTGGCCTGGACTAGTTGTCCGATTGGATGAACATGTTATCGGAGGTTGTGACCGGTGAAAAGTGGGGTCAGTTGAAAATGGAAGAATATTCCACGCAAAATAGTACTAGGTAGGGTCCGAAGAAGATAACGGAGCAACAGAAAGCAAATAATTGTAAAGGACGGGTCAACAAATGATTTCATTGTCACAACGAACAGTTCCTGTGAGAGTAAAGAGGTGGGGTGAGAGTAAAGGATTTCGTGACCTTCTGGTGCGTTTTTCTCGATTCCTTCGCCATTTATGTTCTATCCGGGGGCCAAACAATTGACTTAGCTATCAATCTCAAAATCGAAGATTATCGTGAACACTGCCTTTAAGGCAGCGTCCATACGTGGCGAGAGCGGGCGTTCCCGCTGATGATTTGTGCCTACTTCGGCCCCTAGCACGGAGTATAGAAAGGAAAAACATTTTTGCAGATTAGTGTATAACACAATATACGTTCATCAAGTGCCATGTCCACAAAATACATCATAATAATAGTACAAGGGAGGGCCTGTTCTTAGACGGTATCAGTTGTTCACTCTTAGGTCGATGAGATGCTATTCCAAGAACCGCTTCATTTTGACCACCAAGGCTAGACATTTTCGTCACGGTAGACCCGCCTGTAACGTAACCTCGGCATGGATCCTAATAAGACTGCGTTCCCCATCGGAGGTTGGCGCAAACTCGGTGCACCTATGTTATAGCATATGGCACCGAATTTGCGCCAACCTTCAATGGTGAACGCAGTCTCATAACGATCCATGCCGACGATACCTCTCCGGGCAGAGGCTAAACTATCTTTACCAGCTTCTCATTCCTATATATTTCTGTTCACTTCTCTTTCTAGGACAGACTTATGATTCAAACGAAGTTAATAGGATGAATCCTCCGAAATTCTCGCTCGTCTGAATTTTCCATCAAAACGCTCCAAATCCATACTTCATTCCACAACACCGACAACAAATACACGTTTTCAGCAATATGAAGTAACACAATAAGAGTTCTGGGTTCATGCTATGTATATACGATAGTGCACAAGAAAACAACCAAACACATATGACAGATATCAGTACTATTCAATCAGAGGAACTATTATAGACACATACAGCGTGAGAAAAATACGTTAAGCCCCTTTCATGGTTTGCCGGCCGACGTCGGACGAATCGTTATCAAATTTGATAGGTTAAGATAGATAAGATGGGTAGGGTAGGGTAGATAGATATTACACATTCGATAAGTCGTCCGACGTCGGTCGGGCAAGTGTGAAAGAGGCTTTAGAGGACAAACAGAGAAATCAACAATGAAGAAAAAAGCAGACAAAGATCTCGGCATTAAAGTACAAAAACTCATTCACGGAGGGCAACAAACTGCTGGAACGTTTCCAAGACATTGGGATCAATATCAGAGCTCGAAAAGAGTTCCCGTCTAAGGTCCTCGGTGAACTCGTGCAGGTCGGCGCCGTGCTGTAAAAACGTTTTTTTATGAGAATTATAAATTTGAAGACTTCGGTGAAATTTCAATGCCAAGGAACCAAACAAGAACAAGATATTCCGAGTGTGTGAACTAAGAGGTGAGACAAATCAAATGCTTCGAATATTCAAAAATGCGGGTCATCGACTAACTTGGGAATTCCAATCTCTCGTTTTTGCGAATATTATGTAATTTAAGGAAATAAAAAGGCCTTTTCTTTGAGTACTCAGACATTGAGGGAATTCTTCAATAATATTCACAGATAATTTGATAAGCAATCGAATATTCGAATGCATTTCATGGATATTCAATTGAGTCGAACAGAGGACAGGTTCTCAAATTATTCATTCATTCGGAAAAGAGGTCTTATTAAGAATTATGTATTCATTCGGGAATTCGAAGAGACTTTGTTCGAAAAACATCCTCTTCATTGGGAAATTTTAAAGAAGCCGTACTTGACAAAATCATCCATTTCGGTATTAAAGGCCGTGTTCACGATAAACCGAATTGACTTCAAGAAATCAACCAATATCCAAATGCATTCGCGAAGAGGCACTCTGGAAGCAACTCGTCAGCGCCAAAGGGCAAGGTTCCACCGCCAAATTGGGACACGCCCACCAGAGAGTGCCTTTTTAACGTTCCCCAACGGGGTCCACTGCAACAACAATGAAGCTAAAACGGCTAAAACAGAGCCTTAAAGGCAGCAGACACGCTCAAAAATGGTATCGATTTTATGACATAAATCAATGGTATCGATTTTATGACATAAATCAAAGGTTTGGAGCTGGTTGTATTGGGAACTGACGAAAAAACGAACAAAAAATGTGTGAAAATAGAGGAATAACGGTTATTTTATTATCAGGTGAAAGTGGACGAGTTTTACGGCGCGCGGTTGAAACAGCGAATATTAGCAACAAAACGGTTGAGATAGAGAAGCCGATATGCTCTTACAGCCTGTACTGGAACGTTAGCCTCGTTGGAAGCATCAAAAACCAGCCAAAGGGACCGTATTAGTACTATCAATCTGGACGAGTTTGTATTTTGGGGCGGGGTTGTCGAAGCTTAGGGGCGGGGTTGCAGAAATTTTTCGATTTGCATTGCTGAAATTTAGTAGTTTTGACTCGTTTTTGGCGCTTCCAACGGCGTGAGCAGTCTACAAGGAGCCATGCGACTTCAGAAACGTAGCTATCTCAACAACTTTTTCTAGCGTGTCTGCTGCCTTTAATGGCTCTCAAATTTGTATGCGCTGTACCCTACTCGCCCACCTAGTTGTTGGCGTTGAGGGAGTGGACGGCGCGGTCATAATACAACCAAGTCTGCGGGCCGTAGAGGTCTACCCAAAGTTCGTTTTTAGGCGGTATTTCTCCATTATTGATGAAATGGACCCCGGCGCACTCGATTTCCGCTGCTAACTCAAAGAGCAGTATCATGAACACTGCCTTTGAACAAGTCTTTGAATCCAATTGTGGAAATAAAGTTAGCAAGCTGCTAAAAATGATTATTTTTAGCCCGAACTTGTGCCGGTTGCTATGAAAAAAATTCTCGAAACTACTGATAACAACAGCTAATAAGTTCTAGCGTTTTTCTTCCTCACAACTTGTCGCACTGAATTTTGAGAATGTCGACATTTGGGAAGCTCATTCGAAAGGAATTTATCTGGGCTACAAGACGGCGTATTTGGCTTTTTCTTTTTTGAACAAAATATGAAGAAATAGATGAACTTCGCTTTAATGACCTGAAAATCACCTGAATTGAATTTTCATTCAAACATCTAAATACGCTATCTTACAGAACAGAACAATTGCACTAGAAAAAACTCTGTATCACTATGCCACAACTTTAAACTTCCTTTATCAACGGCACTTACCTTAAAACCTGGCTCACACACTTTTCCAACACCCGCCTAGGCAATTTTGCAGTAAATGCATCGCTTAATTCATAAAGGTAGCGAGGGGAGGGAGGGCGAGCAAAGGAGGAGTGATGACACGGAACGAGTACAACAAAGCAGCAAAGAAGCGTCCAATAGCGTGCAGCCTCCGCGCTCTCTTGTTCTTGTAGCTACTCCCACTTCTGCCATCTAACGACCATCACCCTATTTCGACAGAAGTCAGCAATAGGTCCCTCAAAAGATCGAATTCGATCAAAATCAGCCACATTTAAACGCTGTGGACTCCCAATGTTTTCTGAACACAATGTTTTTCATAGCAGGGAACAAACGAAGAGATCCAAACAAAAATCGCGTTCTATGGTGTGCTTTGTAACCAAACTTGTAAATAATCAAGGATGAAATTTTCGATTTTTCAATATATTCACAACCATATGATGGCCGTACGAATGAAGACATCCGAGATATGCAGCAAAACAGCCGTCCTACCTTGTCGGAATCATTTAATCTAATTCTTCGCGACAAGTCTTTAGCAACAGCGGAGAAGGAACGCTACCATCTCCTTCCCACTATTCAACGAGGACCCTTCCCAGATTGCAAATTTTCGTGAAGTTAAGAAAAGTGAAGCTGGCCTAAACGAAGGCTTCATTGGTTTTGATATTGAAATAATTAAAATACGGAGAACGGAGAGTTCAGCAAGAAAAGGGTCTTGGATGTTCACGAGTCAAAACTGCAAATCAAAACTCAGATATATAGTGGGTAAGGTCGCTTTCAACACAGTTTATTTGAATAGGATACGGATTGCTACGAATTTATTCCCCGAAACAAAAAATATTGATCGGTTCCAGAGTTCTAGCACTACTTCGTTTTTTCCTCACTGCCTCCACAACCTTAAATGCAGTGTCCACGATGAATCTCGTTCTCGAGGTTTCAGTGTGAAACACTAAGCTGGCGGACGCTGGATGGAATAGTATAGTGTCGAAGAAAGCAAGGAAAACGGGCCCGAATTCGATTAAAACGGCTTTGAAAGTTATCCCGTTGCGCCTTCCCTCTATAAAACGTCGTAATTCACATCATTCGAGGCGCGAGCATCACGCGCGACGCCTCAGCCTCCGTATGCCCCCCAATCTCTCTGTCTCTGACCTCCGCTCCGCACCAGCACGCGTAGGAACCATGTGAATTTCGCCGTTTTATAGCCTGTACCTATCCCGGTCCACCCCTTCCTGTAAACAAATGAACACTTAGATTACAGGAATGATCAAGTCAAGGAAGTGCTGATAACTGAGCTGATTGCTTGATTGCACTGATAGGCATCATCCTTGATAGCGGTCAATTCCTCCACGCTCAAAAATCAACGTAAACAAGGGAGGGCCTATTTTGGCTCAAAAACGCGGCTTTCGTGATCTTTTCAAGCATGCCTTGCTATATAGGGCACCAGACCTTCTGTAAATCGTGCATGTATCGAAAGTTAAATCTATCGTGAATACTGCCTTCGAATAGCATGTGGATCGAATCCACACCGCGGGTGTGGCTAAGGAGCAGTTCGCCTGGTACACACGACGTGCGCGACGGTAAAACGCTGTGAGCGCTCATCGTCTTTGGGGCGCGTTAACCGAGGGCATCAAAAAAGTTGTTGTTGTTCCATTTTAGCCGTTCCCCTTTATCGCTGTTTGCATTTCGTTCATGTGTCAGACGTAGGGTCGGCGTCGGAATCAATATCATAATCTCCCATTCCGCTCCAAGAAGCAAACAAAAAGAACTCTAAAAAAACTTGTTTGAAAAGTGTGAATTCCATTGAAACGATGGTATGAGAAGCATTGCGTCTAGAAAAGCACATTATAAACAAAAGAAAAACATGAACAAAATGCAAAAATGATAAAGGGGGACGGCTACAATGGGACAACGACTACTTTTTTCGAAGGTCCCTGGTTAACGCGCCCCAAGGACGATGAGCGCGCACAGCGTTTTTCCGTCGCGCGTCGCGTGTGCTAGCCGAACTGCTCCTTAGCCACACCCGCGGTGTGGATTCGATCCACATGCCCCTTTGAATGGCTCCTAACTTAGCTAATGTCGCCTTTTCGATAATTCTCTAAATAGAGCAATGACCTTGTGTTCGGCTGTTAATGCGCTGCGCCAAGCTTTCATTTGTTGTTGTAATCGTTTCTATATTTCTAACTCATTTTCATTTCATTTCCTTTCATTTCATTTATTACGCTGTAAAAGACAAGCGTGTGATAAAAAACTACAATAATGGTGTAAAACTAGAACTAAAACACATCTAGAAAGCCAATAATTTTGCACCAGCCATACGCTTGAACGAACCGTATGTAAATATGTTTGGTGAGGCGGTGTACTTTAGGCTTTAAAAAGTTTAAGCCTGTCCTGCATGTAAACATATACCTCCTCAAGTTGGTCTTAGGCATTGAAAAAGATATCTTGATCTGTCCTCCCCTGGTTCTCGATTGTATCAAACTATAGAATCGGGACACCCTAACACTAAGCTGGCCCGATAGCAGTTTGAACACCATACACGCGTCTCTTAGCTTTCGACGAGATTCCAACGAGTTCAGATTGAGAATCGTGTTTCTCATCTTAGCACACAGGGTATCAATGAATAATCAAATCCTTCTGTCCGAATCAAGAGTTTCCTAGTGTAGTTGTTTTGCACCCTTTCTAAAACATCATTATCCCTCTTTTTATATGGGTTCAAGACGGTAACTTCACTTTCAACTATGGGTCTGACATATGTTCTGTATGCCTTCATTAGAACATTTCTGTTTTTCGTGGATAGACCTTTGAAAATCCGATACGTCTGTAGAAAAGCCTTCCTTTGTAAGATTATATAATGTTCTTTGAAATCTAGTTTGTCATCATAACAGAAACCAAGATCTCTCACCCGAGACACTGTGGGAATTTCAATATTCCCTGCTGTGTAGGTTTTCGAGAGGTTCGACACTCCTAATTTCATATGCGCCGATTTTTCGGGTGCTATGGGTAAACCCCACCGGTCTGACCATTACTTTGTGGTTTTGAGCACGTCAGCAACGGCGTACAATAAATAAATAAATATCATAACGGCACTTACCATAAGGAATATCTGTTTGAAACGACCATTGATCCAAGAAAAATAGGGAGTTTTGAAATCAGTCCCTTCCGTTTCGCATAAAACAATAAATTCCGTCAGCAGCACTGTGAACTTCTACAAAAAAAAGCACATTGTTCCTAGACTGAACATCAGACTCTGGAACAGGGATGAGGTAACTTTCGAAAACCAAATTTCCGACGGGATCAAAGGGACCAACTGTGAGTGTGTTTGAAAGTAGTGTAGTCTAACAAAAATGCACATCTATCTACATGTGTATCAGCCAGCTGCTCAAGCCGCCCAGTGGGCAAGGGAGGAAATCCCTGGGTGTAGGCTGATATTCCCGTGGAGCCAAATTCTAGGTGCAAATCGGCTGCAACCCAGAGTGGACGGTGCAGCCTGCGGCTGCACTGTGGGCAAGGGAGAAAATCCCCAGGTGTGGGCTGATATTCCCGTGGAGCCAAATTTTAGGTGCAAATCGGCTGCTACCCAGAGTGGACGGTGACTGCGGCTGCACCGTGGGCAAGGGAGGAAATCCCCGGGTGTAGGCTGATATTCCCGCGAAGCCAAATTCTAGGGGGCAAATCGGTTGGAACGCAGCATGGACGGTGCAGCCTGCGGCTGCACTGTGGGCAGGGGAGGAAATCCCTGGGTGTAGGCTGATATTCCCGTGGAGCCAATTTCTAGGTGCAAATCGGTTGGAACCGAGAATGGACGGTGCAGCCTGCGGCTGCACTGTGGGCAAGGGAGGAAATCCCCGGGTGTAGGCTGATACTCCCGCGAAGCCAAATTCTAGGGAGCAAATCGGTTGGAAGTCAGAATGGACTTCTGATCAGTTCTTCACTCCCGCTTCCCGTCTTCCGATAATTCTGAGAAGCATGCTTGATTTTGTCCAGGCACCATTTCGTGCCATGAACAGACAATAAAGCGTGTCGCGACGTATGGGTCCGCCAAGCTCCTTGCATCGGCGATGTGGGTGACAGACACACACGTCTCGTTTGGGGTCATCTACACGCTATCCTCGCTCTATACCGACTCTCCACTGAGGGTACAGTACGTACACACAAAGTCCCAAGCCCTGTTCGAGCTAAAACATACTTCGCCACACAATATGGCGGGTGTATCCGCAAAAGGGATAGCTGCGGACCACCCAGCTGTCCGCGCGCCTGTCGCGTGCGCCAATCGATCATCACATTTCTCATGGGCGCACAAGACGCAGCTCAGGCTTCAGAGGTGCCCACAGCTATCTCTTTCATGGTAACCCCAACAATACTCTTCTGAGCAATAGGACACAAATACACCACAATCGACCTCGTCGCCTTTGGTTGATCACCCTAATGCATTTATGACACAAATACACATGGGCTGTCGATGAAACCGAATAAGGCCGTAGCCTGAGAATAGTACCACCACACTGGTCTGTATACTCGCACAAAACAGAACACTATATGGGTAAGATGCGTTCAACCTCTCTTAAATACATAGTGCCTAACAGGACAGCTGCGGATCTCCTTCCGGTCAGTAGTGCCTCCGGACCGCTGCTTATCCTCCGCGCCACTTTGGTGGGACCTGCATCACAGCACCGGGGCTTCGGGGTAGGGGCAACGGCCCCCTGCGCCTTTGTCCTCTCGTTGGACATCTGCGTCTTAGGCAGTACGGTCAGCCCACCTGATATCTTCGAGCTCCTCGGCCAGTTGCTTATTCTGATGACTGTCGTTTCACGATGGCCTACGTACCAGTTCTAGAATTCAATCCACTTCTCTCGACCAAGGAAGTGGATTATACTCTTCGAGCTAGATTTCGGTGCGCACGTCGTTGTCTGACGAGGGTCATCAGGAGCAGACTTGCTGTAATTTGACCTACACTTATAGAATTTGTTGGATGTAACCCTGGGGTCCCAAGAAGGCAAGTGCAAGACGCGCCGCCTGGGCTCCTTGGAACAGTTGCCATGAATATAAAAAAATTATTATATTAAACGAAGGAGGAACGACCTAATCCGTGAACAAGGAAAGAAACATATTCAATCAGTGATGCAATTCGATAACTGTGAATCGAATGTTTTCGAAAAATTTGGCTTCACGGCTGCCGAAATGCCGTACGTTCTTGCCGTAGCAGTGTGGAGGAAAGAAGATCACCTCTAAGCAAACCGACATCACTCCCTCCACCGAGAGGGTTTTTGTCATGGGAGAGTTGCTGGCTGGCCCCAGCTCTCCTGAAGATTCTACTACAAAGGGCTGGCGTCGAGAGAAATCCTGGGCCTGTGCAGAAGTATCAATGTGCCACCTGCAGCAAGAATGCCACCTGGAATGGAATAAGCGTCCAATGCTTTGGATGCCAAAGGTGGGTGCATCTCTCCAGTTCGGGTCTCAGCTCTGTGAGGCATCATAACTCTTCTTTTCGATGTGTTTTGTGCTCCTCACCTACCACCTCTGATTCCTCAAACTCCAATCGCCCCCTTTCCATTGTACTCAACGGCCTTCGTGCCAAGCTCTCTGAGCTCTCCCTCTTTGCACTTACTTACCACTCAGACGTGATCATGGTTCATGAAACCAAGCTCTCTCCATCACCTACCCGTCCTCATCCTAATATCCCGGGCTACACTGCCTTCCATGCTCCAAGGTCAGCTCTTGGCGGGGAAGTTTCGACCTTTGTTTTATCTTCTCTCCCCTCCCACCTCATACCAAACACCCCAACGGATGGTATATATATATATATATATATATATATATATATATATATATATATATATATATATATATATATATATATATATATATATATATATATATATATATATATATATATATATAAACACACACACATCCTTCATTTCCATGCTACCCGCAGTCGTATTATCACAATCGTGGATGCAAAGCGGTTGTTTTTCGAAAATTCAACCATGAAAATGATGATATCACTCTAAAACTGCACCACTTCTATATATATATATATATATATATATATATATATATATATATATATATATATATATATATATATATATATATATATATATATATATATATATATATATATATATATATATATATATATATATATATATATATATATATATATATCCCTCCTACCTCTTGTCCATCTACATACAATCCTATCCCCCTTCTCAAGCAGCTGTATGACTGCTCTCTATCTTCTCCCTCAATTGTCTTTGTGGGCGATTTTAATGCTCATACGTTCTGTTGGTCTCTTGGCTCTGATGCTAGAGGAAACGACGTCGAGGAATGGGCGGAGGAGTGTGATCTGGTCATACTAAACGATGATCAGCTCACTCGTCTCCCTACCAACGGCCAATCTTCTAGCCCAGACATCTCCCTCGTCTCTTCCAATCTCTCTAATGCTTGCTCATGGTCTACCTCAACAACTTTGTCTAGTGATCATGTTCCCGTCTTTGTGCACATCGATCTCTCAAATTCTCTCGCTCCTTATTCTGGTGTTCGACAACGTTCTTATCTTAATTTAGACCAAGCAGGCTGGTGCCTGTTCAGCGAGGTTGCGCTACGCATAGCGGCTGATTATCCGTGGAATTGCGATGTACACCAGAAGGAGCACCACTTGTCTGACGCAATCAGCAGGGCCATGAAGGCGGCTATTCCTGCTGGCCGCGTTAAAACGTTTTATCCAAATGTCACCAGAGAAATTCTCCAGAAAATCAGGCCATGCGATGCCAGAATAGCAGCGAACCACCTAGATCCTGTCGTCGCTCAACTTGATGACGAGATCAGGAAAGATCTAGACAGGCACAAGAAAGAAGAATGGGAAAAATTCACTGGACAGTTGAATTTCAAAACGGACAGTGCCGCTACTTGGAAGGTCCTACGGAAGCTGTCAGGAAAGAGCTCGCCAACCACCGTCTCCACCATTGAATTTGATAATAACGTTTTCAAGACGGGAAAAGAAGCCGCCTACTCTCTTGGTAAAAGTTTCTTTGTCACGAGTACAAGGCGAGGTCCGCAGAATAGTGACAATAAGAGAGCTGCGCCGCCTCCCACTCATAAGCACGGCCGAAGCGTACACTGTGGCGCAAGTAGAGAAGATTATAAAGGACATGCGGAACTCAAAAGCTGCCGGTCCCGACGGCATTTGTCCTGCTGTACTGAAGAAACTTCCGACTGAGATCCTCAGGCTCGTCGTTGATTTAATTAACACCTCATTCAGCTTGTGTATTATTCCGCAGAACTGGAAGACAGCCAATGTCATCCCGTTGCCCAAGCCAGGCGAACCTCAGTCGTCAGTAAACGGATATCGTCCTATCAGTTTGATGTCACCTTTCGCTAAGGTAGCCGAAAAGCTCATTGTGGAGAATTTAGCAGAGCACTAAGAGAAACAATTGTATCAACAAGGGTTCAGAAGGCTGCATTCCACAACGACAGCATTGCTAGAAATCACTAGCTATGCAATCAACGGGTTCAACGCTTCGAAGCCATTGAGAACTGTAGCTGTCGCTTTGGATCTCACCAAGGCTTTCGACACGGTTAACCTAGGAATCCTGTCAAGAAACTTGCTGGAGCCGTCAATACCACCATGGAAGCAGCGCTGGATATCGGCCTTCATCAAAGGTCGGCGGGCAAGAGTCATGTTCCTGAACCATGTCTCCAACGGTATTCCCATAGCAGCTGGAGTCCCCCAGGGCGGTGTTTTATCACCAGCTATCTTCAGTCTGTATCTTGAAGATATGCCTGAACTACCCCAGGATATCAAAATTGTCGCGTACGCCGATGATATAACAATCATGTGCACAGACCGGGAGATACAGCTAGCCGCCATCAAGATCAACGTGTACCTGAAGACACTGAAGAGGTTCTTCGACGACAAGATGCTAAAGATCTCCGCATCCAAGTCATCAGTATCCGTCCTCACAACGGACCCATCCGAGCACAGAGCTCATCCGGATGTAGAGTGGGATGGAGATCGTCTGCCTGCTGCTCGATTTCCAGAGCTGCTCGGTCTTTTGCTCGATCCGTCGCTCAAGTTTCATAAAAATACTGAGCAGAAGCAGGCTGTCGTTAAAGCAAAACTCAATGTTCTCAGGGCCCTGGGCGGTACATCATGGGGCAGTAGCAAGGAAACTATTATCACGACATACACGGCAATACTTCAGCCCGCTCTGGAGTACGCCGCACCGGTATGGCAGCATCTCGTCTCAGAATCCTCTTGGACTAAGATGCAACGCGTACAGAATGCCGCTCTTCGCATTGCCACCGGATGTGCAAGGAGTTCCCGAGTCGAGCACCTGCATGCAGAGACCCGTCTACTACCAGTGAAGGAGCACTGTCAGCTCCAAGCCCAGCAATTCCGTATCAATATTATTTAACAACCAAATCACCCATATTGGAGAGTGCTTAACCCCGTTAGAGAGAGAGACAAAAGAAAGCCTTTTGCCTATGCTCCAAGCAAAGTCAACTTGCAAAGATGGCACGACTCACAACAAGAACGACTCCGTCTTCTGCGCGAGGAGCACACCAAGTTCGTACGGTGTCATCTTGAGAAGGCGGCGGTAAATCCAATACTGGCTGCCGAGATGTCGTACGTTCGTGCCGTGGCAGTATGGAGGAAAGAAGACCACCTCCGTGCAAACCGACGTCAATCCCTCCGCAGAGAGGGTTTTTGTCATGGGAGAGGTGCTGGCTGGCTGCAGCTCTCCTGAGGATTCTTCTACGAATGACCGGCGTCGAAAGGAATCCAGGATCCGCGAAGAAGAAGACGTACCCATGTGCCACATGCGACAGAGATGTCAATTGGTATGGAACCAGCGTCCAATGTTTTGGATGCCAAAGGTGGGTGCACTTCTCTTGTTCGGGTCTCAGTTCTGTGAGGCACCACGATTCTTCCTTTCGTTGTATTGTGTGCTCCGCCTCCAGTAACTCCAATTCCTCATCTACCAACCGCCCCCTCTTTATTGTACATATCAATCTCAACGGCCTTCGCGCCAAGCTTTCTGAATTATCTCTCTTCGCCCGTACTCATCACCCGGATGTTATCATGGTTCAGGAAACCAAACTCTCTCCCTCTGCTACCTCTCGACATCCAAACATCCCGGGCTATACTGCATATCATAATCCTAGGTCATCTCAGGGAGGCGGAGTCTCTACTTTTGTTCTGTCGTCTCTTCCCTCTCACATCATTCCAAACACTCCAGTGGATGGCACTCTCGAGTACATCCCCATCCATCTACCTCTTAAAACACCACTTTCTCTTTTTAATATATATATCCCTCCTTCTTCCTCTTGTCCCTCAACATACAATCCTATCCCCCTTCTCAAGCAGCTGTATGACTGCTCTCTTTCTCCCTCAATTGTCTTTGCGGGTGACTTCAATGCTCACACGTCGCTTGATTCTGATGCTAGAGGAAATGACGTCGAAGAATGGGCGGATGAGTGCGACCCGGTTATTCTAAACGATGATCAGCCCACTCGTCTCCCTGCCAACGGCCGATCTTCCAGCCCAGACATCTCCCTTGTCTCTTCTAATCTCTCTAATGCTTGCTCTTGGTCAACATCCACAACTCTTTCCAGCGATCACATCCCTGTCTTTGTCGATATTGATCTCTCTAACTCTCTTGCTCCCTATACAGGTGTTTGTCATCGTTCTTATCTTAATTTAGGCCTTGCAGACTGGAGCCTGTTCAGGGAGGTTGCGCTCCGCCAAACAGCTGATCATCCGTGGATTGGCGATGTACACCAGAAGGAGCGCCACCTATCTGATGCTATCCTGAAGGCTATGAAGGGAAGGTCGCGTCAAGACCTTCTTTCCCAATGTCACCAGGGAAACATTGCAGAAGATAAGGACAAGGGACGCAAAGAGAGCTGCAGATCACCGTGACCCAGACATCGCTGAGTGAGATTGGATAATGAGATCAGGAGGGACCTTGACAGGTATAAGAACGAAACTTGGGAAAAGTTCACTGACAAGATGAACTTGAGAAATGATGCAGCAGCAACGTGGAAGGCTTTGAGAAGGATCTCCGGAAAGATCGCTCCCGCCAACAATTCCACGATTGAATTTGAAGGTGGAGTCTTCAGATCAGGAAAGGAGGCCGCAAATGCTCTTGGGAAGCATTTTTTCATCACTAGAACCAAAAGAGAGAAGCAGAATAGAATAACTGTGCAAGAAATCTGTAAATTGCCTCTCATGGATGTAGATGATGCAGTCACGCCTGCACAGGTCGAGAAGGTGATAAAGGAGATGAGCAACTCGAAGGCAATAGGGCCAGACGGTTTGAGCCCTGCAGTCCTGAAGAGGCTGCCCAGTGAACTACTGCCTCTTCTTGCTGACGTCATTAATACTTCGTTTCGCACATGTACATTACCCCAAAATTGGAAAGTGGCTCGTGTTATCCCACTGCCAAAGCCGGGAAAGTCACCATCCACGGCTAAAGGGTACCGGCCGATCAGTCTGCTCTCACCCATTGACAACGTTGCCGAAAAACAGGTTGTGGAGGAGCTTGCCGAGCATAACAGCCAACAGCAGCACCAACATGGTTTCCGTAAATTACATTCCACCACTACGGCCTTGTTGGAAATTGTGAGCTATGTTCTGGACGGCTTCAATGCCCAGAAACCCCAACGTACTGTTGGTGTGGCCCTCGATTTAACCAAGGCATTTGACACTGTCAATCTAGGCATACTATCAGAGAACCTGTTGAAGTCTACCATTAAGCCCTGGCAGAAGCGGTGGATACCCGCCTTCACTAAAGGACGTCGGGCAAATGTGCTATTTCAGGGACATGTCTCCAAGAACATCCCCATAGCCGCCGGTGTCCCTCAAGGAGGAGTTTTATCGCCTGCATTTTTCAGTTTATACCTTGAAGATCTGCCCGTTCCTCCTCAGGACATCAAGATCGTTGCATATGCGGATGATATCACTATTCTGTGCCGGGATCGCGACATGAATGTAGCCGCCAGGAAGATCAATGACTTCTTGATCGAGTTGAAATGTTTTCTCGACAGCAGAATGCTCACAGTCTCTGCCTCTGAATCATCCGTTACCGTCTTTTCCACTGATAATGCGGAGCACAGTGCCCATCCTATGGTAAAATGGGACGAAACTCAATTGCCGGCCGCCCGATCCCCCAAGCTACTCGGACTCGTGTTGGATCCCTCGTTGAAGTTTCATAAGAACACTGAGCAGAAGCTAGCCCCAGTGAAAACAAGACTCAACGTCCTACTTGCTCTCGGTGGAACGTCCTGCGGGTGCAGTAGAGAAACGATCCTGACAACGTATAAGGCTATTGTGCAACCCGCCTTTGAGTATGGTGCGCCAGTCTGGCAGTACATCGTGTCGGACTCATCTTGGTCCAAGCTGCAACGCGTCCAAAATTGTGCTCTGCGAATTGCAACAGGCTGTTCTGAAAGCTCTCCAATTGAGCACTTACACGCCGAAGCTCGCATATTGCCAGACAGAGACCACTGCCAACTCCAGGCGCAACAAATGTACATTAACATCGTTAAGCAGCCAAATCATCCGTCGCGAAAAGTATTAAACCCAGTAAGAGAGAGATGTATCAGAAAGTCGTTCGCTGATGCTCCGTCGAAAGTAGATGTGCAGAGATGGACCGAAGCACAACAAGAACGCCTCCGTCTCTTGCGCGCGGAGCATACCCGATTCGTGAAGGAACACTTGAGCAGAGTTGCCATAAACTCCATGCTGGTAGTCGCACCTCTGAAGGTCAGCGAGACAGAGTTGGAACCTGGCAGGCGTGCCAGGTGCACCCTTGCATCGTTACGCTGTGGACACTCCCCCCATGCTAATGTCATATTTGCATAAGATTGATAATAACAAACCTGACGAGTGCCCTGATTGCGGCAGTCAAGGGCATACTACTGCGCACCTGTTCAATTGCCCGAAGAGACCGACTACTTTAACGACAATGGATTTCTGGACGAACCCTGTGCTAGTGGCCGAGTTTCTGAACCTATGACAGAACCCCTCTCTGTGGCTGCAAAGAAAAAGAAGAAATCCAATACAAGGAGAAGTACCGCCCCCAATCTGCACATCCAAGACTCAACTCGGAAGAAAGGCAAGATGCACACTCGCATCGCTACGCTGCGGTCACTCTACAATGCTCATGTCCTACGTCAGCAAGATTGACAGCAGCAAGTCTGATGTTTGTCCGGGCTGCGGTTCCATCGGCCATGACACTTCACATTTATTTAACTGTCCGAAGATACCCACCACGCTGACTACAATGGATCTATGGACGAATCCACTACTGGTCGCCCAGTTTCTCCGCCTATGACAAAACCCTCGATGTGGCTGCAAAGAAGAAGAAGGCTTCACGATTTCCTGGGTTTTGGCCTTTCCCCCTCCGATTGTTAAACTGAATTAGCTGTCACAGTTCCTGACTTTTGAAATCATCAAAATAAAATCAGCTCACCCTTGATCTGAAACAAGCGAAAGGCACAAGACAAACTGCACTCACATGCAAGACGTCAAGGAAAAGCGATTTCTGGAAATCCTTCAGATTATCCAGCTTCTCTTGCTGTTGATCCAGCTCCTCCTGTTCGCGAGTTTTACCATCACCATCTTCCATCTAGAATACGTGATAATTTATAACTACAAAAACTTATGATGAATCAAAAATCACCTCCTCCGCTGCTTCGATCCTTCGCTTTTCAACCCTGGCTTTTAGAATTTGCACATCATGCGCAACTTTGTGAATATGGCGGGATAGCCGCTCAAGAGCAGTGTTCAGCACCTCCCAAACCCACTGCCTGGAACGAATGAGCTCGTACTGTCAAATATGACTCCTTTTCGGACCATAGAAATGGAACCCAACTATGAAAAAGCAGACCCGGATGTTGGAAAGAGTTCAACAAACATTCACAAGATTGGTATTTTATCGAGCCTTCCCGAATTCAAACTACCCTGAGGAACTTCCCTCTTATAGAGATCGTCTCCGCGCGCACAATATGAGAAGCCTGAAGTACAGAAGAGTGGTGCATGATTTGGTCTTCTGCTTCCGCATTATTCGCATGGAAGTAAGACTAAGAGCTAGTAAGTTTTGGGTGTTCAAGCCGTGCAACGGAAGAAGGGGCGGATTCGCGCTTCACCATCCAAATTAAACAGGCACTCTTATAAATTGGTGTACAATTCATTCTTTTTCCGTAGCGCACGGTGGCTGAACACTTTACCAGTTGAATTCATATCATGCAAAGATTCTCAAAGTTTCCGTAGAAAGCTAAAAAGGATAAATCTTTTGGATGTATTAAAGATTGAGGATGTATAGATAACTCAGTTTTTTCCCTCAATTGTCAGTGACCGTTTCCATTCAGAATTCGATGCTATCTCAGTTATTGACCAGCACTACTACGCCAACTGGATTGATGGTTTTTTTCTCGTCAAAATGGTCGCATTGGTGAAGGGTGTAATGAGACTTGCGAGGACTATGGAGTTGCAGCCGGCTATCTTTTGAAATATTGATAGTTTTTTCCGAGCTCTTAGCAAATACTGCGGACATTTTTTGCTTTATGGGGACCGCGTAACGTAACTGCTTTATGGGAACCGGGGGGTGTGTATACAAGTCTGTTGGTACCTGCTCGTTGGTGCCCCTGCTTCTACTGAACCCAGCAGACGTTTGAGTGTACACAGGGAACGTTCGAGCGATATAGCGTGCACAACTATATCGCGAAAGTATCCCGCACATTGCATAAAGGTGTCGCCGTCCGGCACACTAAGGCCTCTGGTCCATAACACCTTAGGATCCGTACCTAGGGAGTCATGGAGTCTTTGGCCACAAGCCACAATTTCGCCACCCTGAACTGTCGATCGCTGTCGAGTGATAACCTAAAAACTGCGCCATCCAGCTTTCTGAGCTATTTCCATGCACCGTTTGCTGCTTTGCAGGAAACCCGCCTCAAGGATAGACCCGTCATCAGCGTCGGAGAGTACACCATCTACTGCGGTAACGCTGACGATAGGAGAGTGGGAGGCTGTGCAATAGCTGTAAGGAAGGATTTTAATGGTATGGTCAAGGAGTTCGGCTCAACGTCGTGTCGGAATGCATTCGTACGACTGCGGGATCACAGAGGATTCAATCTGTGGATAGTGAGTGCTCATGCGCCCACTGAAACCGCCGAAGACAATTCGAAGGATGCGTTTTATGAGGAACTCAATACGTTGCTGGCCAGGATACCTTGTCAACATGCTGTTGTCGTGGGGATTGACGCAAATGCGAAGATGGGACTTGATCAGGAATCCGAAGTACTCGGTAAATGCGAACCATTGGAGCAAACATCGGACAATGGCTACCGCCTTGTCGACTTTTGTGAACGCAGTGGTCTGATTATTGCATCGACATTCAAGAGGAATCATCGCCGCCATCAGCTTACGTGGCGAGACCAACCCGGCTATCTCCAGAAGAGCAGCGGAAGCGGAAGATGACAACTTTGAAACTACAGCTTGACTATGTCCTGACGAGGAATATTCCAGTATCGGACATTCGAAGATCTAGAGCTGTGTGGGATGTCGCATTCGATTCGGATCACCGTCCTGTTCTGTTGAACTTCACTGCGAGGATTCATAAGAGGAAGCGAGGGGCTCAGCCTCTCCAGAGGATTGACATGACAAGTCTCAGAGATGAAGAGTGCAGAAGGAATTTCCGACAACGCGTTTCTATTCACATCGGAGTACGGACTAAGAAGAAACTTTGCGACGCGGATTCTTTTGTCAAATGCATCCAGGACGCTTCGAAAGAGGCACTCCCGGTTGTACAGCCTAAGAAGAAGTTCGCCTACGTCTCAGAAGAAACAACATCTACCTACAACTTAGAGTATGTGCTCTCCGAACTGCAGGAAACTTCGTGGAGGAGAAGCGTCTGAGGAGGAAGTTGCGTCGGCAGCTTCAAAGTGACCGCGAACGAGAGTGGACGTGTAGAGCTAAGGAGTTCGAGAAGGCTTGGGAGGAGAAGAATCCGAGGAAAGCCTACACGTTGCTGCGACAGTATAGCGGGAAGATGAAGAGATGTTCTCCTGTCTTGAACACTACCAATGGAGTTGCAGTTGGTGATGCGACGCTGCCAATATGGAAGGATTACTTCAGTTCACTACTGAATCGTCCAGCGCCATCAGTACCTGAGCTCCCGCATGTTCAGAGAGCACATTACGATGTCAGTGAGGAACCGCCGACTGAGTCTGAAGTTTTGGATTGTGTCCGGAAAATGAAGAATGGAAAGGCAGGTGGAGATGACAACATCACTGCTGAAATGCTGAAAGCTCTTCCTCCGTCTGGGATTCGTGAAATGACCAACACCATCCGTGCCATATGGATGAGCGAAAGGATACCCGATTCGTGGAGACATGCGATCATCGTACCTCTTCACAAGAAGCTATCCGTCACGGATCCTAAGAACTACAGAGGAATCTCTACTTCGTGTCATGTACAAGGTTTTAGAACGTATCATTCTCGAGCGACTTATCAAACATCGTGAAGGAACTACCAGAGATGAGCAAGCCAGTCTTCGACCTGGAAGATCGACCATCGACCAAGTGTTCGTCGTGAGAAGAGTAATTGAATCGTGGCAGCGGTTTTCGAAGCCATTACAGCTTGCTTTTGGACTTTGAAGCCTCGTTCGACACTCCTCATTGTGATCGATTGCTCAACGCTCTGCGAGCAGATGGAGTCCCGGAAAAGTAGGTTCGGTTAATCGAGGACATGAACAAAGGAACAACAGCAGCAGTTCGTACACCTGTCGGGTTTACGTCAGCTTTCGAGGTGAAAACAGGAGTAAGGCGCGAGCCGTTGCAGGACCTTTTCTTTTTCAACTTCGCCGTTGATGACATCATGCGTAGAGTTGCAGAACAGTTTCCTGCGGATGTGATCCTAACACTATCAGGACGCTCCCTTGTCGAGCTGGAGTACGCCGACGACATTGTGTTATTCGCTGAAAACAACGCAAAACTGCAAAGGATCATGAACATCGTTTCGAGGTATGCCGCAGCCTATGGACTTCGTCTTCGTCCCGACAAATGCAAGCAGATGTGGGTCTCTCAGGGCCTTCAACTGGAGTTTGTGTGGACGGACAACGTATCGAACTGGTGGACGATTTCGTTATTTGGGCTGTTTGCTGAAGAACGATGGTAGTTATGCAGCGGATATTCGACAACGATGTGCGAAAGCTACGTCTGCATTCAATTCTCTAACCAAGTGTTTGTGGTCTCCCACCATCGCGAAGGAAGTCAAGTTGCGAGTCTACCTATCCGCTATTCGCCCTATCATGATGTACGGATCGGAGACGTGGGCAGCACCGAAAACGCAGATGGAAAGGTTGGATTGCACGGAGAGGAAGCTTTTAGGCGTTTGCTTGGATATTTCTGGCCGCGTGTATGCCATAACGAAGACCTTTACAAGGAAATCGACGCAGTACATCAACGCTTGACACGAGGGAGGTGCCAGCATCTCCTAACGCCATCTCAAGCAGCAATGGAAAGTCGACTTCGACTGCTCGGGCATATACTAAGAAGAACGCCGGATCGTCTCGTACAACACGCTTTAAAAATGCTTCCAAATCCTGTCTGGAAACGGCCACCTGGGCGTAGGCGAAAGTTCTGGACGGATGTGGTTAAAGAGGATTTAAAGTCACTCGGCATCGAAAGACAGTTCAGGCGCGATGTTTCGTTTCGCAGGAAATGGAATAGTGACAGCTGGATGGAATGTGTTCAAATTGTGGCTGAAGACCGTGAAAAATGGACACGGCTGACTACTAGGACGGCACACCTCGGTGAAGATGCGGAATGACCGCGTCAGGCGAAAGCCAACCGATTAAGTCAAGTAAGTAAGTCATGGGAACCGCTGATAAATACCGACCTATTTTCATGAATTGGTTTCGAATTTAGAGTGAGTGCTCCCGCTTGAACTGTATTTTCTCTCGGAAAAAAATATTGCGAAACTGCTTCTTTACTCGCCGCAGGCTGGTTGGCCACCTTACCGGTCCCATATGGGAAGCCAGTAAACCCATGACCCGAAGTTCCGGTAAGGTCCAATGTGCCATAGCTGGCTGGCACGGCAACCTTAGCTTCGTTGGCCTGTAGAGAGATGAAGTCCCACGGTCATTTTCATTTTGAAACGAAATTTTAAAAAAAAATATGCTCACGCATATTCAACCATTTCTGCAAAATGTGCCGGTGTTTCGAACTCCGATGCCTCTTAGTTCTTTTCTCTACCGTTGCTGTTGTCTGCATTGATCTAGTTGCCGATGGTTTTATTGATTTTTTTTGATTTTTGTTTTTTTGTTTTCCTGAGCATGGAATATATTTCTTCTTAATGGTCAGCTAGTTTTTTATTGGAGCGTTCTACGGAACGTAATAAATAAATAAATAAATAAATAGAGGGTTGAAGTCTAACTTCACGGAGTCGATAAATCGCTGTGGATGAGTCAGACAATCGTGGAGGCTGTTGATTGTGTACTAGGCCTACACATTTTCCTATGGAGGCGGCCCATGTTCAAGCCAGCTCCCCCCCCCATTTGAATATCAAATCACTAACCATAAAGATAACAGATTAGGTTAGCCTTGGGTGGGACACTTTCTGTCACTACGCTGCACGCGCTCCATTCAACACCATGCAGTAGAACACAACGAAAATCTCACCTATCCGTTTCACTTCGTATGCTTTCACTGAAAATCCACGAGATCACAACACCGCAATCCAATATTTGCATCTTGAGCATTTTGTCAACCAAAATTATGATACGCTGAAATGATATGTATACAGTCTGTAGTATAAACCGCTAGAGAACCTTGGTTTCTCGTCTTCGGCTACGAAAAAGAAATGTCAGACGGAACACGGCCCTAGTTACTGTGCTTATCTGGTCCAAATTCCGGTCCGCAATTGCGTCCCGACACGCTTTGCGGCCGCACGCGCTCGAGTCAGTCGGGTTCCCAGCGCCAAAGCCGACTCGATGTGGCTTTTTCATACAATTTTCCCCAATTTTTCTTAGTTTCCAGGTTCCAAAACCCACCTAGAGTCAGCAGATCGGCGGCTGCGGCGCTGGAAGCTCTTCTGACTCGGGAGCGTGCGGCCGCAAAGCGTGTCGAGACGCAATTGCGGACCGGAATTTGAACCAGATAAGCACAATAATACAATGGCACACCTCGAACTTGAGGAAGCAATCAGGGTATTGCATGAGAAGTGGACAAGGCCAATTTTACTCAGACCCCCTCCAGGAGCAAGATTTGTGCCAAATTTTAGGTGATTTTCCCAGACCACGGTCAAGCGGTGTCGCGGATGCGACGGTGGCTGGGGGCGGACCGTGAGGCCCCGGCCTGTTCACCACTACGCCAGCCGCTTCGAGGCGGGGCATGCCCGCGCCAGCCGCGGCGCCCCGCCCCCCTTCCTCCGCGCTGCCTATATAAGGCGGCTGTCCTCGGTTCAGTGGTCTGCCCGGCGCCGGATGGCGTTGGCCTACAGTACCCATTGGTACTGCGCTGCTCTGGCAGCGATGGCCTACCGGGAGACCCCGAAACCGTGGGCTCCGTCCCCAGCAGCTTTGGCTGCTGAGGAAGCCGGCATCTTGGCGCCAGCTCGGCCTAGACCGAGCGGCCTGGAAGTTGGCGGAGGCCCAACGGCTTCTGGCATTAGTCACCGCTAGGGATGTGCGGTTGACTAGTGGGAGAGGTGCGATACTACGCCACCACGTACTACGCAATCTATATTACGCCGTGGTAGACTACGCTATCTACTACGCGCTGTGGGATGTGAGCCAATTGAACCGTTAACTGTAAGGCGAACCCTGTAGATACCTTTAGGTGTTAGTGCCTTAAGGATAAAGGGTTATAACTTACCACTGTGTACCTTGTACCTGTGTTGGTGTTCATATAGCGCTGCTATATCGGTGTCAATAAGGTAGGCTTGTGTTGTTGTGCTATTACGCTGGTACTACGCGGGACTATCCCCCCTTGCCCCCCCCATGCATGTTGGTTGGATTTCGTGACTTGCTAGTGCGGCTGTCCCAGGTTAGTGGACAAGGTGATACCCAGTGAACGCGAGGACTCCGCCTGCTTGAGGGGAGCAGGTTGCGAGATAACCTTGCGGTAACGGGGCGAGCTGACGGATGCATAGTAGCCATCGATGCGTCGCGATAGTGGACCGGGGAACCAAGAATCTAGTGAGATCCTTCTAGGTGTTGGCCACACCGCTATCCAGGGTTGTCATACCCGTGGGTCGGTCCATGCGTGATGTGTTCGCATCGTGCTGGGGACCATAAATCCCATCGCGTTCGCGACATGGTGCAATGCGGCCAAGTGGAATTCGTGACCCAAGTACCCGCTATTCCTGTTTGGGAATAGTGGGGAAAACGGGCACTCCACGCACCGTTCAGATCACCTCCAAGCACGGAGGATCGACGAGGGTAGGAGCAGGCAACCTAGTTGCCAGCCTTCGTAACACTTAGCCTGAGGAGTGACCTGCAGACCGAGATGCTAAGCGCGCTCGAAGGTGGGGGTGCACCGTTTGACAGGTGGTGGCAGCCCTGTCAAACACCGCACCCAGGTACCACCACTGGAGAGCACGCAATGCTCGGGAAGGTAGCTTTCGGGACCACACGAGGATCGCCACCCTAGAATGAGCAGACCCCCTAGGTCAGAGGACACGGGCATCCGGGCCTAGTTGAGAGGTCGGCTGGATGTGTGGCTTGGTCAATCCCGATACGTGCGCCATGTTTCTCACGACGGGATCGGGAAACCTGACGGACTGCCAGGTTAGCGCCGCCGTTGCTCGTTGCCAGGTTAGTGCCTCTTGGGCGCCACCTCCGGAGGGTTCTGGACTTCCTCACTTGTAGGAAACTTCCGACGGCTTTCAGGGGTTATGGTTCCCCACTCCTCCCCAAGTCTTTCCCCCAACTAGCATGGGTACCACAATACCCCTCCTAATAGGTTTGCAAGGCTATGGGTTTGGTTTCGCTTGTCAGCAAGCACACCACCAAAAAGCCCACAAACTACACAGTTAGGTTCATTTTGGCTTATTACGCAGGGTTAACATCCTACAACCAGTGTTATTTTCACCCCTTTATCGTCATCCCCTTCTTTTCTCTTAGTACGCATCTTGTTCTCCTCATTTTTCTACCCCTAATACGCTAATTTCGTCATTTTTGCACTCTAAAAGGTTTTTCTTAAAAACCTTAATTTTTGTGTAAAAACCTAAACTTTTACCTTTTCTCCTTCTCCCTCTCTTTTCCCCTTTCATTGCGTCCATTTTGACCTAATTTGGGTAATTTTAGAGTAATTTCTGTCAAAACTACCCTTAAACTTTGTTTTCCTGTCTTCTCGTGTTCATTTTCTTGTTCTCCGTCCCCAATTACCCCTAAAACCCCCCTTCCACCTTGGTTGTCCCTTATTTCGCTTTCTAGTTCGCTCGGCGTCCCCATATTTTCGCCGCAATTTCGCTCGATGATCGATATCGTTGTAAGTTGTCGTGGATGGCCGTTCCCACGCTATCTCGCTCGGAGAGGGCGGAGGCTAGCGCGTTCTCCCACGCGAGAGATTCTCCTCCGCGTGAGAGAGTGCCAGACGGCACGGCACTTTCTCATACTCCGCCGGCGCCGAAAAGGTCATGCGAAGTCGTAAACAATCTCATTGATTGCCCTTCGCACATTGCACTTTGCACTTGCACTTTGCATTGACATTCGGTACGCCTACTCCGCCGTTTGAATTCGCACTCCGATATTCGTCTGCTAGCAGCTATGGAGATTACCGTCCGTAAGGCACAAATCTCCACCTGCATTAATCGCCTCCAGGTTACCTGTCAACCAGTAGACGCAAGTCTACTGGAAGACATTAGCCTGGATAATACGCCTCAAGATTTCGACCGCTATAGAAGCGAGCGAGAGAAATCTTTAATGATTTCTCTAGCTTCTATAGTCAGAAATCTTGAAAAACTACGCAATGTGTGGTCCAATTGCTTGGACTACATTACTTCGCTAAAGGAGTTGGACCAGCAACAGCCCACCTACGAAGATTTTTCCAACCTCTGGGCAACCAGTGGTGGAGAAAGAGTAGAGGCTGACGCTCGTTCTCTTCTTACTACGCTTGAAGTCATGCTCACACGCATCAGGTCTACAACACCTGTTATTCCGCTGAATAATTCGCTCTTCACCGCTCAAAATGCTGAAAATATATCCCCCAGTTCTTCACTGTTGAAATCAGCAATGAGCGCTTTGTCTTCTTCTTTGCAGCCACGTCGAGGGTACTGTCATAGGTTGAGGAACTGGGCGACCAATAACGGATTCGTCCATAGGTCCATTGTGGTCAGCGTGGTTGGTCTCTCCGGAGAATCAAACAAATGTGCCGTATCGTGGCCGTGGCATCCACAGTCTGGGCAAACGTCCGATTTGGTGCTGTCAATCTTGCTAACATATGCCATAAGCATAGTAGAGTGACCACAGCGCAGCGATGCCACGGTGCATCTGGCCCTCCTTCCGAGTTGAGACTCGGATGTGCAGACCCGGGGAGGCACCACACCCAGGATGGGATTAACCGCCGTCTTTTCCAGATGACACCGTACGAACTGTGTGTGCTCCTCGCGCAACAGACGGAGTCGTTCTTGCTGTGAATCGTGCCATCTTTGCAGATTGACTTTGCTTGGAGCATCGGCGAATGGCTTTCTGATCTTTCTTTCTCTGACGGGGTTTAGCACTCTCCAAGAGGGGTGATTTGGTTGTTTGACAATGTTGATGAAAAATTGTTGGGCCTGGAGCTGACAGTGTTCTTTTACTGGTAATAATCGTGTCTCCGCATGCAAGTGCTCGACTGGGGAACTTCTTGTACATCCGGTGGCGATTCGAAGAGCCGCATTCTGTAGGCGTTGCATCTTAGTCCAAGAGGATTCCGATACTAGATGCTGCCAAACTGGTGCGCCGTATTCTAGTGCAGGCTGGAGAATCGCTTTATACGTCGTAATAATGGTTTCTTTGCTACTGCCCCATGATGTACCGCCCAGGGCTCTGAGCACATTAAGCTTCGCTTTGACGACGGCCTGCTTCTGCTCGGTGTTCTTATGAAACTTGAGCGATGGATCGAGCACCAGACCGAGCAGTTTGGGAAAGCGAGCAGCAGGTAATCGATCTCCGTCCCACTCGACATGCGGGTGAGCGCTGTGCTCCGAAGGATCCGTTGTGAGTACGGATACCGACGATTTCGATGCAGAGATCTTTAGCATTTTGCGGTCGAAAAAGCTTTTCAGTGTGACCAGGTACTCATTGATCTTCGAGGCGGCCACATGTATGTCCCGATCCCGACACATTATTGTCATATCAACGGCATAGGCGACCACCTTGATATCCTGGGGGGGAGCGGGCATGTCTTCGAGGTACAGACTGAAGAGGGCAGGCGATAAAACGCCGCCCTGCGGAACTCCAGCTGCAATAGGAATACTATTGGAGACATGATTCTGGAACACAACTCTGGCTCGTCTGCCCTTGATGAATGCCGATATCCAGCGTTTCTGCCACGGCGGTATTGATGATTCGAGTAAGTTGCTTGACAGAACTCCATGGTTTACTGTATCGAATGCCTCGGTGAGATCCAACGCAACAGCTACAGTTCTCTGTAGCTTCTGGGCATTGAACCCATCGATGGCAAAGCTTGTAATTTCCAGCAGAGCTGTCGTGGTGGAATGCAGCTTTCTGAATCCCTGCTGAATCACTTGCTTCTCATTGTGCTCCGCCAAGTCCTTTACGATCAGTTTTTCGGCTACCTTCGCGAACGTGGACAGCAAGCTAATAGGTCTGTATCCCTTGACTGAAGCATGAGGCTTCCCCGGCTTGGGCAGCGGCACAAGGTTAGCTGTCTTCCAGTTCTGTGGGATGGTGCACGATCTGAACGAGGTATTGATCAAATCAGTGAGAAGCGGAAGGATTTCATTCGGTATCTTCTTCAAGACAGCAGGACATATCCCGTCTGGACCGACCGCTTTTGAATTCCGCATATCCTTTATAACTTTCTCAACTTGCGTCGTAGTGAACGCTTCGGCCGTGCTCATAAGCGGGAGGCGACACAGCTCTCGTACAGTCACTCTGTTCTGCGGACCACGCTTTGCACTGGTGATGAAAAAACTTCTCCCGAGCGCATAAGCGGCTTCTTTTCCTGATTTGAATACACCGTTTTCTAATTCGATTGTGGAGACGGTAGCAGGCAAGCTCTTACCCGAGAGCTTCCGTAGTACCTTCCAAGTAGCTGCACTGTCCGTCTTGAAGTCCAACTGCCCAGCGAACTTTTCCCACTCTTCTTTCTTGTGCCTGTCTAGATCCTTTTTGATCTCATCGTCAAGTTCAGCCACGACGGGGTCCAGATGGTTGACCGCTCTCCTGGCATCTCTAGTCCTGATCTTATCGAGGATCTCCCTTGTGACATTTGGATAGAACGTCTTAACGCGGCCGACAGGAATAGCCGCTTTCATGGCTCTGCGGATCGCGTCAGATAAATGGCACTCTTTCTGGTGCACGTCGCCATTCCACGGGTAATTTGCCGACAGGCGAAGCGCAACTTCACTGAACAGGCTCCAGTCTGCTCGGCCTAAATTAAAATAAGAACGTTGACGAACACCAGAATAGGGAGCGAGAGAGTTGGAGAGATCGATATGGATATAGACGGGGACATGGTCACTTGGCAAAGTGGTTGTGGTGGACCATGAGCAAGAGTTAGAGAGGTTGGACGAGACTAGAGAAATGTCTGGGCTGGAAGATCGGCCGTTGGTAGGGAGACGGGTGGGCTGATCATCGTTTAAGATGACCAAGTCACACTCCTCTGCCCATTCTTCGACGTCATTTCCTCTAGCGTCAGAATCGAGAGACGAGCAAAAGGTGTGAGCATTAAAATCGCCCGCGAAGACAACTGAGGATGAGAGGGAGCAGTCGTTCAGCTGCTTGAGAAATGGAATAGGATTGTAAAAAGAGGGGCATGAGGTAGTAGGTGGAATATATATGTTGAAGAGAGAAAGAGGTGTTTTAAGAGGAAGATGGAGTGGAAGGTACTGGAGAGTACCATCCGTGGGGGTGTTGGGTATGAGGTGGGAGGGAAGAGAAGATAAAACAAAGGTTGAAACTCCTCCGCCAAGAGCTGACCTTGGAGCATGGAAGGCAGTATAGCCCGGGATGTTAAGATGAGGACGGGTAGGGGATGGAGAGAGCTTGGTTTCTTGAACCATGATCACGTCTGGATGGTAAGTACGTGCGAAGAGAGAGAGCTCAGAAAGTTTGGCACGAAGGCCATTGAGATTGATATGTACAATGGAAAGGGGGCGATACGAGGAAGAGGAATCAGAGTTGGTAGGTGAAGAGCATATAACAAAGCGAAAAGAAGAGTTACGATGCTTCACAGAACTGAGACCCGAACAAGAGAAGTGCACCCACCTTTGGCATCCAAAGCATTGGACGCTGGTCCCATTCCAATTTACATTTCTGTCGCATGTGGCACATAGGTACTTCTTCTTCTGAGCGGATCCAGGATTCCTTTCCACGCCGGCCCTCAGCAGGAGAATCCGAAGGAGAGACGCGGCCGGCCAGCACCTCTCCCATGACAAAAACCCTCTTCGTGGAGGGGGTGACGTCGGTTTGCATAGAGGTGATCTTCTTTCCTCCACACTGCCACGGCGTGAACGTACGACATCTCGGCAGTGCAATGAGCGCTGATAAGAATACGCTGAATATTACGCCAAATATTCCGCTAAATATTACGCCTATTGCTGCTAATCAGCAAAATAATCGTAATCCGCAAGATTTTATTCCGCCGATTTTGACTTCGCCCATTGTGAATACGCCTGTGTTTAATTCGCCCATTGTGAATACGCTACCTACCACGCCTATTCGTTTGCCAAAGTTTGATCTCCCTACCTTTTCCGGAGACTTGGAACGTTTTCCCGAGTTTTGAGATGTATTTGACTCGGCAGTTCACTCGAACTGCTCGGTACCACCTATAGTCAAATTTCATCATCTCCGAAGCTCACTACAGTGAGACGCCTTGTAGATGGTATCCGGTTTTGAGATCACTGCGGCTAATTACGAACTAGCTATTAATACGCTTTGTGAGACGTATTTTCGTCCACAATTTATTCGCTCTCAGCTCAGCCGTAAGCTTCAAGCTTTCGAACCAGCTGGGAAATCCGCACTGCAACAAAGAGTACTGCTCGCGCAGCTCAAATCCGTTTGGACACAGCTCCAACGATATGGAGAGCATGACAGCAACATCTTTGTCCTGCGGATAATACGCAGCAAGATTCCATCCAAGACGATGGAACAAGTCGGAATGCTGGAGAACTCGGCACAGAATCCGTTTAATGTCCCGCGGTTGCTAGAAGGAATAGATCGCATCGTGCTAGCCTTCGAAACAATTGCAGACACCTCGGAAACTGCCTTAAATTCTCGAACTCTGACGACTACTTCGATCAGATCATCCTCGCGAGAAAATACGCGTCATACTTCGCTCAGATCTAATTCGCGTGAAAATACGCCCTATAATTCGATCAGATCTACTTCGCGTGCTTCTAGAAGCCAATCTAGAAGTCCAATACGCGGACGAAATTTCAGTCCAAATACGCGTCACAGAAATACGCACAGAGATACTACGCCGCAGGCAATATCCGCTTCTAGGTGTAAGCTTTGTCTTCGACAAGGTCACGCACCAGGACATTGCCCGTATGTTGATTCGCCCAATTGTCGCAATAACATTGTCCGAATGGATAATCTTTGCGTCAAATGATTCGCTGATAATCATTACGCTGAAAGATGCACCGCCTCGAACTGTTCATACTGTAGAGGTCCGCATCATACTACGCTCTGTTTCCGTGGTAGATCACGTAGTAGATCTACCAGCAGACACAGAAATACGCCCCACCTTCCCAGACGTTCGTCTAGGGATCGTGAAAGATCTCCGTACAGGCATAACAGCCAGTCCAGAGATCTCGGTAATACGTATAGAGATCGTTCTTACGATCGCTATAATTCGCATAGAAATCGCTCTCGTGATCGCTACAATACGCAAAGAAACCATTCTTCTCATAGAAGAAGGAAATCTCATACTCCGCATCGAATACGCTTTGCCCCAGGAACTCGGTCAGACCAAAATTCAGTCACAACCGACTTCCTCGAGCTATATTACGCTGAAAACCTTCGAGATTCTGATGAAAATCAGCAAGATCAGCACTCACAGCAATGTGCAGTGACGAATCAAGCAGGATTTGATGACTCAGAACCTCGTCTGATGGTTTGTATTTCGCGGATCTACAATTCTAATACGCACTCTGATGAAGTTCTAGTGTTGCTGCTCGATAGTGGAGCTCAACACAGCTTTATCAAAGAGAATACTGCTCAGCGCTTAGGGTTAGCCTTCCGGCAGCCCTCTAAGCTTACTACGCACAGCTTTGGAGGATATTCCACCACAGAAACCTCATTGCTGGTAACCGCGACTTTGAGGGATCACGCAGATGTACCCTTCAGGATGCATTTGCGTACCCGAAAAGTGACTACTTCGCTCAATCCGCAATCGCATATTTCGCAGGAAGATTTCGAAGCACTTCGTAGATCACGTCTGCAAAGTCCGGAAACTAGTCTTACCGGAGAACTTGTCGACATCGACATTCTCGTTGGTATTGACTACTACTGGAAAATCGTAGACGTCTCGAAGATCTTTCGACTTCCGTCCGAATTCAATCTAATACGCACCAGATTTGGCCCAGTCATTTCTGGAATACGCACTCGTAAGACTACGCAAGCATGTAGTGCTTTAGCCGCATACGCTTCTACTTCGCACTCAGATTCGCACCAGATTCCCAACAGTCAAGAACCTGACGTTCGACAATTCTGGGATCTGGAATTCCTCGGAATTCACGTCACGCAGGATGACGATGCTGTAGATCAGCAAGTCATCCAAACCATTACGCTACCGTTCAGTACGATAACGGTGTAATACGCGTTCAGTTTCCTTGGAAACCGAAACATCCGCCCCTATCCGATAACAAAATACTCGCTCTCCAACGCTTGGATCACCAGTATCGCTCGCTCCAGGCTAAACCTCAGCTCTGGGCAGCATACTGCTCCACGTTTGAAAAGCAGTTGAGTTCAAGGATAGTTGGGGAATGCGCTGAATTCGTCTTTGATGGACCAAGGGTATACTATATGCCTCATCAAGCTGTCCTCTAAGAGAGTTCTACTACGTCAATACGCATAGTCTTCGATGCTAGCAGTCATCTAAAAGGCCGTCCAAGCCTTAATGACTGCCTGTATCAAGGACCATCCATGCTACCAGATCTCGCTGGAACATTAATACGCTCAGGACTACGCCGATATCTGCTCACAGCAGACGTCGAAAAGGCATTCCATCAGATCCACCTCCAGGAGGATCAGAGAGATGCAACGAGATTCCTCTGGCTGAAGGACACTTCTCGTCCTCCAGCACCAGTCAATCTCCGCATATTACGCTTCACTCGCATCGTCTTTGGCATTATTGTTTCACCATTTTTGCTAAATATGTCGATAAAATACGCCCTGGAAAGAGATCGCCATAATACGATAAGAGAAGAAGTACTTGCAAATACCTACGTGGATAATGTCCTAGTCGGTGCAAACAGCATCGACGAATGCATTAAGAAACAACGGGATTGCAAGGAAACTTTTCAACGCATGCAGATAAACTTTCGGGAGTTCGTGTGCAATAGCACGCAGGTCATGGACCATATTCCGCACGAAGATCGTATAATTCGCACATCCGATACCGTCAAGTTGCTTGGAATCCGTTGGAATCCAGGTCTTGACACTCTTCATGTATCGGTCAACCTCGCTCCTTTCGTGGTCAACACGAAAAGAAATACGCTAAAGGCATTAGCCTCTCATTTTGATCCGTTAGGGATTCTCGCTCCGCTGTTTGTCAAAGCCAAGCTGTTCATACAGGATTTATGGCGAGACAAATATGAGTGGGATACCCCCTTCAACGATCACTATTCCGCGCGTTGGAACGACATCGCTTAAGATATCGATGGATATTCTTGTAATATTCCACGATTCATCACCTTTGGTGACGAACCTTGTAAATACGCACTCCTGATATTCGCAGACGCCTCGCTACGTATGTACTCCGCAGTTGCGTGCCTTCAGTGTACAGCAGCTAACGCAAAACCTATTACGCACCTGCTTATGAGCAAAACCAGAGTTGCTCCAGACGAGAAGTTAACCATACCTCGTTTGGAGCTCATGGCTTGCCATATTGCAGTAAAACTCGCTCAATTCCTTGTTAAGGAATTGAAAATCGCTACTACGACGGTTAGAATCTTCTCAGACTCACTTATTACGCTTCATTGGATCCATTCCAAGCGGCCAATGAAAACCTTCATCGCGAATCGCATACAGCAGATTCATTCCGCGCTTGAAATTTTTGCTCAGGCAAAAATTGAAAGCAAATTTTACTACGTCAATACTACGCAAAAGATTCGTTCGAGAATCCTTAATACGCTAGAATCCACCTCTCCAGGGGTGTCTAGGCCGTCCAGACTCTCAGGATTCTACGAACGCCTCGTCGGCATAGTAAAATTGTCTCTAAAAAAAGACAATCCGACGAAGTACGCTTGACCTTCGATCGCTCGAGACACTAATTGTCGAGATCGAAGCAGTCATAAATACGCGACAATTAACACCGGTCAACGCAAGTAATACGCCCGAAGAAATCTGTACGCTACGGCCTATAGACCTCATTAATCCGCAGTTCACACTGGGACAGATCCTTGCCAGTTCTAGTCCAAAATACTCGCAGTTTGTGAACGGTGAAATACGCGACTCAGAGACTGCAAAGTTCCTCAAGAGTCAATATTACGCTCTTCTGAATACGCTAGACCATTACTGGACCGTTTGGCGACAGGATTATCTCCAGTCCTTAGCCGAACGTGCACAAAAAAAGTCTAAATCCGCACAACATTCACGCTTGACCCCTCAAGTGGGACAAGTTGTGATAATCAAACAGGATAATACGCCTCGAGCCGTATGGCCCTTGGGAGTAATTACGCAGCTGAAGAAATCTGGAGACAGTCAGATTCGATCTTCTCAATTACGAGTCGGAAAGAATTACCACCTCCAGAGATCTATAAATCAGCTTATTCCCCTGGAAATCGACACGATTTTTCCACCTACTACGCTTCCTAACGACCATTTTCGGTCCAAAGACGTCAAAAATCGACGTTCTAGTACGCCTAAACCCACTCGGTCTCAGCCGAGTAGGAGCGCTAAGCGCTCCACTTCGCACTAGAGTGTCGCTAGTCGACACCTACTACGCTAAATTACTCCGCAAATTGTGTATTTCGCCTGAATTTTCGCTTTAAATGTGCCTTTCCCAGGCACCTACTACGTTTTTTCTCCTTCGCAGGTGTCATTTTTGACACCTACTTCGCCTCCCCTTTCGCAGGTGTCTTTTCCACACACCTACTGCGCATTATTTTCTGTGGAAATCGTCGTCCTCGACGATTTCCCCTACTTCGCCTTCGTCCTCGCTCGGCCTCGCAGTCGTCGTGGTTGCGAAATAGTCCCGTGCCTGCAAAATCACCGCAGAACCATTTCGGGCACGCAGCCAACCGATGACAGTCGAGTCCGCCCACTTCGCAGACGGTATTGATCGTCAGTCACTCGATCCGTCTTCTCCTTCGCTTGCTTACTTCGCAGCTCTCATTTATTGATAGCCTACTTCGCTAATCTCTATCATTTGTCATCCTAATCCTATACTACGCTATAAATACGCGAACCACTACTGATTTGTATTCATTTCAGTTACTGGTTACTCGTTGAGATGCCCAGACCATCGATTTCGTCTTCAAAGAAATCGGAGCGGTCTCGTTCTGCTTCGAACTCTCGTTCTGTCGACGACGATGGAGGCTCTAATACGCAGTCTACTACGCAGACTAATCCGCTGACATCGGTCACCCCGATGTTTTCCACTATTTCGCTCGAAGACGTTCACGTCGACGAATCGCAGCAGGATCACGTCCATTCGGCACCCGTCGACTTCCCAGTTCCACCGCCTCAAATGGAGTCGTGGGCTGATGAGATGGCGAATACGCCTGTCGAGCCGATGGAAGTTGATTCCTTGTCTAATTCGCAGGTGAATTCCACCACCATTACGCAGACGACTGTCGTCTCCACTGCAGACACAGACTCGTCTAATGCGCCTCTGGAATCCATGACTGTCACCCAGTCTATTACTTCGCAGCAGACTCCAACTGAGCCTGTTAATACGCCTCAGACAACCACGTCTGAAACTACGCTTGAGTCGTCTCAGACACCGCAATCCGGTGCAACGACCACTACTACGCGTACCGTCTGGAAGACGAAGAAAATACGCTCCTGCTTCAAGCAGCCTGCACCTCCGGCAGCCACAGGCAATGTTTCTACTGCGCCAACGGCCGCTGGAGCTGCAGATTGCTCCGCTTCTCATACTACGCGATATCTCGATGAGACTCCTGGTAAGCCTCTGGAGGTAACTTTTCACCCCCGGACGCAAACCATGGACGACTATCGAAATATACTTCGCAACGTTGCAATTCGTATGAGCAAGGCCTACGAACAGCACAAGCAACGTATTGCGCAGGACTACGGACGCATACCCAGCACCAGCAGGGTCCCTGATCCGTCAGTTCAAATTATTACGCCAGAACACTGCCCGCCTATCATGGCAAATACCGCACCTCCGGATGTCATTCCGCTTCCGCCGGTATCGCAGTTTAGTTCGCAGTTTGTGAGTCTTCACACCGTTGAGGAACTCACAGCTATTCAACTACGCAGTATCTTCGAGTATATCGACAACTACTCCGAAGAACCTATTCCGCGTGGACCTCAGTCCACAGCTCCTGGTATGGATGATCGAATACGCAGGTCGGTTTCACGACTACTTCATTCGCTAAACCTGATCCGGGTTACTACGCGTGAAAGCGTAGGGCTCATTCGAGACCTCGCTGACACTGTTCCGCTCAGCGAACCTTGGGCAGTGAGTTATGTCGAGCTTACTGCCTGGATCCAGGAACTGATGCATGGCATTACCGCTATCACAGTTCACCGGGATATTCTTCAAGAGGACATGCTTCCACACGTGTTGGAAGAGCATCGGACTCGCCAGAAATTCCTTAATGCGCTCGCAAGGTTCCATATTACGCCAGACTTCGTTCGCACGAATCTAATACGCTCATCTGCCATCGTGGCGATGCTAATTCGCTATGTCCGGATTCTTGAAGGACAAAAACTACGCATGCTGGCCACAGTAGAGGGTCGCGATCAAGCCGAAGCGGCTCAGCACCTCCGCGAGGCACCTCCTTCGCCTCCGGTGGAGCTTGAGACCACTTATGCTTCGTTTAATCGCACGCTCGAAATGTGGAGAGATAGATATAGCACTGTTCTGAATCACAGACAGGGGCAAATCTTTCTCGACCGTTTCTACGAGGGACGGTTCACAGC
This sequence comes from Aplectana chamaeleonis, assembly GCA_029168955.1. Taxonomy (NCBI): domain Eukaryota; kingdom Metazoa; phylum Nematoda; class Chromadorea; order Rhabditida; family Cosmocercidae; genus Aplectana; species Aplectana chamaeleonis. The sequence goes on along the minus strand of JAPDOI010000046.1, from coordinate 564,532 downwards.
AAATACGCAAAATACTGCGCTCAATACTTCGCAGACTTCCTCACAAAATACTGCGCAAAACACTGCGCAGAGTACTTCGCAACATAGTACGCCAACTACTTCGCTACCGACTTCGCAGACGGCTCCATTGACGTTCAGCAAATGTGCTCTGGAAGCTGCTTCCGGACTATTTCGCTCGATTCTCGAAATACGCAACTTGAGAGACGCTCAACCGCGTCGCCGTCTCGATCTCGTAATTCGCAATTTACTACGCAAAGGTCTGTACTTGCTCCATCATCCCACGACAGGCATTCGCCTCGAAGTCGGGAGGATGGACCAGGGTCCAGCAATAATACGCAACGTAAGCGCGACAGAGGAGCAAGTACAGGTCGGTTTCAGGACCAGCCTAGTACGCTCAGATCTCGTCCTAGTACGCAGTATTCCGCAGACGGGGCGAGGAGCAGCCAGCGGGCGCCTCCTCCTCATCAACGTACTCCGCCAGAAGGGCAGCCGCCCTGTGTCTTCTGCTCCGGCAGAGGGCATTATTCCGCTGAGTATATTACGCGCAGGCGCTTGCTGCAACGGGCTGATATGCTCGTTGACAGCGAGCTATGCTCGGTTTGTCTACGACATCACACAGGACACTGTATCCGGGCCGACAGATGTCTTGTCTGTCACCGGACAGGTCACCACCAGGCTGTGTGCGTAGATAACCCGTTTGTAATCGCAAACATTAATACGACGGCCCAGCGTTTTTACGAGAATTTAGCTCGTGAGACGTTTCGCCCTAATCCGCCTGGCCTTAGGGCCCGTACTCCGCATTCGCAGTCGCGCAGTCGACGCGACGCCAATCGCCGCCAAGACCGCGATCGGTCACCCTCTGATCGCAGGGGAGATGACCGTAGCGGCAGGCGTTAATACGCCTGCGTTAGACGCAGCTAATACGCATGTTCACACCTGGTTAATACGCCGATTTGAATACGCTGGTTAGTTGTAATTAACCGTAATACGCAGGTAAAGCCATTTTCGTGGCTTGCTATAGTACGCCGTTTTGAATACGCATGGTTTATTCTTGTTATTACGCGGGTTAGTAATAACCACAATACGCTCAGTACGACCCCCTTGTGTTGTGCTGAAATACGCTAGCTAATACGCTTAGTCTTGTCCCTAGTGGCTGACTAACTAATACGTTTTTACAGTCTAGACCACTAAGGCAGACTCTACTACTCAGGTCTGATCTACTCACGTCAGACTTATTTCGCTCTGGCCTGGCCTTCGTTGCTAGGTCATACTACGCTGGTGGCAAATCTATTCATGTTTTTTTATCTCGTTTCTACCAGATTACTTCCAGATCGATTTGCCGCCTAATACGCCTAATACGCGCCTTCGAGATGCCTGGTTGGATGCGTCATGGTATTCTGATGGATCTGTGGCGCTCAGATGGATGGCATGCTATATGGTCGACTAGATGACATATATTCCCTATACGACGGATGGATCGACTATGGTATGCCTGATGGCATCGCAAGAAGGCTTGTATATAATTTGTGATCGATTTAGTTTAGTTTGCCTAGTTTTTAGTCTTGTTTTTTTTTTCACATTAATTTCGCTGTTTTTTGATTTCTTTTGTAGCTCATGTTCTTGTGTGAGCTTCTAGAGGTGAGGCCTTAAGCCCCTCTCGCCCGTTTCAAGTGAGGGCCTTAGGTAGTTTTGTCTTAGTTTTAGTTTTTGATCTACCGGTTTTTTGAGGGAGGCCTTAAGCCCCTCGGATTTTAAGGTGTGGCCTTAAGCCCCCTTTGCCCGTTTCTGCTGAGGGTGTGTATGTACTCCGCGTTTCTTTAAGGTGTGGCCTTAAGCCCCCTTCGCCCGTTTCTGTCGAGGGCATTCATGTAATTCGCTTTTTCTTTGAGGTGAGGTCTTATGCCCCTCCAGCCCGTTTTTGATGAGGGCTTGTATGTATATATATTTTATGTTCCGGTTCTTTTTGAGGTGAGGCCTTATGCCCCTCAAGCGCGTTTCTGACGAGGGCTCTTGTATATATTTTACATCGTATTTCGCCCTTGTTATGAGTGAGAGGGTTCGCCTCGTTAGGAAGGGTAGAATGTGTGTATAAGGGTTCATACTACGCTGGCTCATCCCCGCAGCATAACTTTTGCTGCCTCTTTTTCTATAAATTTATATTTCGCTTAATTGGGTCCTCTCGGTGACCCTGCCCCTGTTATCACCGTTTTCTGCGGCCCCCTGGCAGCAATTCTTTTGTTGTCGGGAGTGTCGCGGATGCGACGGTGGCTGGGGGCGGACCGTGAGGCCCCGGCCTGTTCACCACTACGCCAGCCGCTTGGAGGCGGGGCATGCCCGCGCCAGCCGCGGCGCCCCGCCCCCTTCCTCCGCGCTGCCTATATAAGGCGGCTGTCCTCGGTTCAATGGTCTGCCCGGCGCCGGATGGCGTTGGCCTACGGTACCCATTGGTACTGCGCTGCTCTGGCAGCGATGGCCTACCGGGAGACCCCGGAACCGTGGCCTCCGTCCCCAGCAGCTTTGGCTGCTGAGGAAGCCGGCATCTGGGCGCCAGCTCGGCCTAGACCGAGCGGCCTGGAGGTTGGCGGAGGCCCAACGGCTTCTGGCATTAGTCACCGCTAGGGATGTGCGGTTGACTAGTGGGAGAGGTGCGATACTACGCCACCACGTACTACGCAATCTATATTACGCCGTGGTAGACTACGCTATCTACTACGCGCTGTGGGATGTGAGCCTATTGAACCGTTAACTGCAAGGCGAACCCTGTAGATACCTTTAGGTGTTAGTGCCTTAAGGATAAAGGGTTATAACTTACCACAGTGTACCTTGTACCTGTGTTGGTGTTCATATAGCGCTGCTATATCGGTGTCAATATGGTTGGCTTGTGTTGTTGTGCTATTACGCTGGGACTATCCCCCCTTGGGCCCCCATACATGTTGGTTGGGTTTCGTGGCTTGCTAGTGCGGCTGTCCCAGGTTAGTGGACAAGGTGATCCCCAGTGAACGCGAGGACTCCGCCTTGAGGGGAGCAGGTTGCGAGATAACCTTGCGGTAACGGGGCGAGCTGACGGATGCATAGTAGCCATCGATGCGTCGCGATAGTGGGCCGGGGAACCAAGGATCTAGTGAGATCCTTCTAGGTGTTGGCCACACCGCTATCCAGGGTTGCCATACCCGTGGGTCGGTCCATGCATGATGCGTTCGCATCGTGCTGGGGACCATAAATCCCATCGCGTTCGCGATAAGCGGGGTTGTAAAACATCGCAAAGGGAGGTGGGGGTCGTAAAATTTTTGGCCCGAAATTGAAGGCTAGGGGGATCGCAAAAACTTCGGGATAAAAATGAAAATTTCTGAAAATGAAAAAGATAGAATACGCTTCGCACTACCAAAAATTCCAACATTTTTTTGCAAAAAAAAGTAATCAAAAATTACACCTTGGGGGGATCGCAAAAATTTTGGATTTTTGGAAAAAAAATTGATGGCCGGGAAGGGGGCCGCTCTGATTTCGGAAAACTACACAACGCCCCGCTTGACCCTGTCCCAGCCCCCAAAAGAGTGATTGGATCAAATTTTCCGGCAATTTTCTGAGACCCCCCCCCTTCCCAGAAGCGTGACTTGACCTTTTTTTCTGTATGATCAAAGGAGAGGAGCAATGTATTTGGAAAAAAAAACAGACATCAACAATGAAAAAGATCACAGACGCGAGTTTTTTTACGGAATGAATGAAATTCAGAGCGGCGGATTTCAGACCCCCTCAACCCCTCCTCAGCCCAGACCCCCTGTGGAGCTTCACACCTCGCGCCGAACCCTGGCCACAAACCATCGAGCTACAGACGCTGGCAAAGCGTCTTGCCGCCCAGAATATCCAATGTTTGTAATCCTCCTATACGCTTCGAGAGCCCGGATCGGATGGCAGTGGATCGAAATACATGTATATGGACAGATTTGAAAAACAGGGCCAGTCCCTGAAAAAAAAAACACTAGAAAAAAGACGAGCCACATAGTGCCCAACAAGTCGCGGAAGGGATAAAGCACTGCATACAATGAAAAGGTTTGAACAGCACAGAAAAAGCTTTGTGAAGATTCCTGATCACAGAAAATTATACCAACTATGAAGAACTAAAGAAAAAACCAAAATACTCACCAAATGATTATATTGCCAACATTGAAACAGACAACATAGCAGGACTTCTTGCATTTCGTCGGAAGTGTCCGCAATCGTCTTCAAAGTAGTGCTATACCTAAATAAAGAAGAATATCGAAAATAGGTAGCCAATAACGACAGATAAAAACCGCCGACCTTGCGAGAGCCACAAATGTATGACTGAACGATTTCGCCGCCGTTCTCAACAACACCTAAATCACTCCGCTTCAGAACATAGTATCACTGAGAATAAATGAGCAGCTTCACGAACCGCAAAGAATATGCCGAAATGATCAGGATTATAGCGACCCTCTGAATCACGAATCGCTGCCATAATACCGTTGTCATCTGCTCGGCTTTGCAGAAGACTGATAAATTTCTCAGACACATCATGCCCCGGCTGATTCTCTACAACACTCAGTGTTCCACAATTATACAGAGCGACACATAACTATAACAACACCATAAAATTGGGCACATCGTATGTTGGATAGAAGTTTTGGTGGTTTGGGAGAGTTCCTATACTTTCTGCAACTACAGAAACATCATTCACTCACTAGAGAGAATGACCGCAACGTCTCCATTTTGCTTTTAGTAATTGAAAAGTTTGTTTTCCACACGATGCTTAAGTATAACAACACCTGAGAAGCATGGAAATGTTCTTCTTCTTCTGCAGCCTCAAAGTGGTTTTTGTCATAGATTGAGGAACTGGGCGGCCTTCACAGGATTCGTCCAAAGGTCCATTGTTGTTAAGGAGGTAGGTCTCTTCGGGCACATGAACAAGTGCGCCGTGTCGTGTCCGGGAGCACCACAGTCCGGGCATGCGTCTGGTCGGCTGCTGTCGATCTTGTTGACGTAAGACATGAGCAGAATAGAGTGACCACAGCGCAGCGATGCAAGAGCACATCTGGCTCGTCTGCCGAGTTGAGACTCGGACTCGCAAACCCGAGGCGGCACCGTTCCCAAGATAGGGTTCACAGCCGCCTTTGCTAGATATCCTCGAACAAACTGGGTGTGCTCCTCACGCAGAAGACGAAGCCTTTCCATGTTGGAGTCGGCCCATCTCTGTACATCAACTTTACGAGGAGCATCGGCGAACGGCGTCCTAATCGACCTCTCTCTTATGGGCTTCATGATTCTCTTTGACGGATGATTCGGCTGCCTCAGAACATTAATATACATCTGCTGTGCTTGGAGTTCACAATGCTCCTTGACCGGCAATATGCAGGCCTCCGCGTGAAGATGCTCCACCGGGGAGCTCCTTGCACAACCGGTAGCAATTCTAAGCGCAGCATTCTGTACACGCTGCAGCTTATTCCAGGAGCTGTCAGACACCAGGTGCTGCCACACTGGTGCCGCATATTCCAGAGCCGGCTGAAGTATTGCTCTGTAGGTTCTCAATATAGTCTCTCGGCTGCTTCCCCATGATGTTCCTCCGAGAGCTCTCAAGATATTAAGTCTAGCCTTGACGACTGTTTGTTTCTGTTCCGCGTTTTTGTGGAACTTCAGTGAGGATCAAGAATAAGGCCAAGCAGCTTGGGAATTTTGCTGCTGGCACCAGGTCACCATCCCATTTGACATCTGGATGGGCACTGTGTTCCTTGGTGTTCGTTGTGAACACTGAAACAGAGGATTTTGCGGCAGAGACTGTGAGCATCATTTTATCGAGGAAGAGCTTCAACTCGACGAGATAGGCGCTGATCTTGTTAGCGGCTATCTGCAGGTCACGATCCTGGCACATGATGGTGATGTCGTCGGCATACATAACAATCCTTACATCATTGGGAGGCTCGGGAATGTCCTCAAGATACAGGCTGAATAGGGCAGGGGACAGCACTCCGCCTTGCAGGAACACCGGCTGCTATTGGAATGCTATCGGATACATGATTCTGGAACAGAACCTTAGCACGGCGGCCTTTAGTGAACGCTGCAATCCATCGCTTCTGCCATGATGGTAGCGACGACTTGAGCAGTTTCTCGGACAGCAGTCCCAAGTTAACAGAGTCAAACGCTTTGCTCAGGTCGAGGGCGACGGCCACCGTTCTCAGGGGCTTTCTCATGTTGAACCCATCGACCGCAAAGCTCACGATCTCCAATAGAGCTGTAGTAGTGGAGTGAAGTTTTCTGAACCCATGCTGATGCTGCTGTCGCTCATTTTGATCAGCCAGGTCCGTCACGATCAACTTTTCAGCTAATTTAGCGACGGGCGATAACAGGCTTATTGGTCGAAAGCCCTTTGCCGTGCTTTGGGACTTGCCTGGCTTTGGCAACGGTATCATATTGGCTGTCTTCCAAGCTTGGGGTAGAGTGCAGGTCCGGAAAGAAGTGTTAATGATATCTGCAAGCATCGGTAGAAGTTCCGTGGGAAGCTTCTTCAGGATGGCTGGGGAGATACCGTCAGGTCCGATAGCCTTCGAATTCCGCATTTCTTTGATAGCCTTCTCTACTTGCGTGAGAGTAAAGGCCTCAGAAGCGTTCATGAGCGGCAACCGGCTCAGTTCTCTAACCGTGACTCTGTTTTGCACGCCTCGCTTGGCACGTGTGATGAAGAAGTTCTTGCCGAGCGCATAAGCAGCCGCTTTCCCAGATTTGGAAGACGTTCTCCTCGAACTCAATAGCGGAGCTCATCGAGGGAGCGGACTTGCCGGAAATTTTCCTCAACACTTTCCACGTCGTAGTTCCGTCAGCCTTGAAATTCAGCTTTTCAGTGAACTTCTCCCAGCATTCCTTCTTGTTCTTATCCAGATCCTGCTTGATCTCGTTATCCAGCACAGCTATGTCCGGGTCTAGATGGTCTGCGGCTCTCTTCTCATCTCTGGTTCTTATCTTCTGCACTATTTCCCTGCTGACATTTGGAAAAAGGTCTTGACACGACCCTCAGGAATTGCTGCTTTCATGGCCTTGCGGATGGCACTTGTTAGATGGCGCTCTTTCTGATGAACATCACCATTCCATGGGTAGTCGACCGCATGGCGAAGTGCAACATCGCTGAACAGGGTCCAGTCTGCTAGGCCTAAATTAAGATAAGTACGATGACGAAAACCAGAATAAGGGGCAAGAGAGTCAGAGAGATCAATATAGACAAAGACGGGAATGTGATCACTGGAGAGAGTTGTGGATGTGGACCACGTGCAAGCATTAGAGAGATTGGATGACACAAGAGAGATGTCTGGGCTAGAAGGTCGGCCGTTGGCAGGGAGACGAGTGGGCTGGTCATCATTGAGGATAACCAGGTCACACTCCTCAGCCCATTCTTCGACATCTTCCCCTCTGGCGTCAGAATCAAGAGCGGAACAGAACGTGTGAGCATTGAAGTCACCCGCAAAGACAGCTGAAGGGGAGAGTGAGCAGTCGTACAACTGCTTAAGGAGGGGAATAGGAATATAGGAGGGGGACAAGATGATATAGGAGGAATATATATGTTAAATAGAGATAAAGGGGTTTTGAGGGGAGGTGGACAGGAATGTACTCGAGAGTACCGTCCTTAGGAGTATTAGGGATAATATGAGAAGGTAAGGCAGATTGAACGAAAGTAGACACTCCGCCCCCAAGAGCTGTCCTTGGCATGTGATAGGCGGTGTAGCCCGGAATGTTAGGTTGGGGATAAGTGGTAGATGGAGAGAGCTTGGTTTCTTGAACCATGATAACATCCGGGTGATGAGAACGTGCGAATAGAGAGAGTTCAGATAACTTGTTGCGAAGGCCGTTGAGATTAATGTGAACAATGGAGAGGGGGCGGTTGGTAATTGAGGAATCAGAGTTGTTGGGGGCAGAGCATAGAACACAACGAAAGGATGAGTCATGATGCCTCACAGAACTGAGGCCCGGACAGGAGAAGTGCACCCACCTTTGGCATCCGAAGCACTGGACACTTGTTTTATGCCAGGTAACATCCTCGCCGCAGGTGGCACATGGATACTTCCGTGCTGGACCTGGATTCCTCTCGACGCCGGCCCTTTGTAATAAAATCCTCAAGAGAGCTGCGGCCGACCAGCACCTCTCCCATGACAAAAACCCTCTTCTCGGAGGGGTTGACGTCGGTTTGCACGGAGGCGATCTTCTTTCCTCCACACTGCCACGGCACGAACGTACGACATCTCGGCAGCCATGGAAATGTCTCGCGCCAATAGTCATAATATACCACTTTTACAGTTAGGATTACCAGCTGCAAATTATTGGGAATTCAAGTTGGATCTTGAACCATTTAGCGCCTGTGGTCGTCTAAACGTTCCATAAAGTTTGGTGGTCAATACCAGAGAGGCATTGCTGGGCGAAACTCCAGCGATATGGGGTAAGCCGTGAGGACAGATCGCGCATTATCGCCAAGCTTCTCGGCCGACACCAATCCCCATACCATCCACCTTTACGGCGACATTAATAGCTACGTGGTAGAGCAATCTCATTCCTCAGAACATCTTAGCAAGATCATTTGGCCCGAGCTCGCGCGGTCAAAAATGAGCATATGTTTTCTACGACTCAGACAGCCACCGTAACAAGCCATTTTAGCGGGATCTCTTCAATGACGTCGTTCGAAACCAGGATCAATCGGAATGAACTTGTGATCGTCAAAAAAGTTGACTTAGGGCACATTGCAGTCAGCGATCGTCTGAAGCGTAAGGATTTCACGCTCCCCTGAATCGTGCTCATGTATGATAGTGCGAGCTCGAGCCAAGCAAACAAGGAAGAATGTTCTGAGGAATGGGATTACTTTACTACGGAGCCGCTGCCGAGATGTCGTACGTTCGTGCCGTGGCAGCGTGGAGGAAACAATATCACCTTCGTGTAAACCGACATCACTCCCTCCACCGAAAGGGTTTTTGTCATGGGAGAGTTGCTGGCTGGCCCCGGCTCTCCTGAAGATTCTACTACAAAGGGCTGGCGTCGAGAGAAATCCTGGACCTGTGCAGAAGTATCAATGTGCCACCTGCAGCAAGAATGCCACCTGGAATGGAATAAGCGTCCAATGCTTTGGATGCCAAAAGTGAGTGCACTTCCCCTGTTCAGGTCTTAGTTCTGTGAGGCATCACGGCTCATCCTTCCGTTGTGTTCTGTGCTCCGCCCCCAGCAACTCTGATTCCTCATTCACCAACCGCCCCCTCTCTATTGTACATACAAATCTTACCGGCCTTCGTACCAATTTGTCTGAACTCTCACTCCCCGCACGCACTCATCATCCGGATGTTATTATGGTTCAATAAACCAAACTTCCTCCCTCTACCGCTTATCCCCAACCAAATATTCCTGGCTATACTGCCTATCACATCCCAAGGATAGCTCATGGAGGCGGAGTTTCTACATTTGTACTTTCTAACTCACCTTCTCTTATATAGTTCAGTTCCGCAATCGCGTTCAGTCCTCATTACCACAATCGTAGAAGCGAAGCGGTTGTTTTCAAAAAATCTTCTATGAAAATGAAGATATTATACTCAAAACAACCGCTCCGCTTCTACGATTGTGATAATGAGACTTTGCGGACTGAACGCGATGGCGGAACTAGATCATAATTCCAGATGTTCCCAAGGACGGTACTCTCGAGTGCGTTCCCGTTCACCTCCCTCTCAAAACCCCTTTATCTCCCTTTAATATTTACATCCCTTCCTGCACTTCTTGTTCCCCAACCTACAACTCCAATCCTCTTCTTAAGTAGTTGCATGACTGCTCTCTGTCCCCATCAGCTGTCTTTGCAGGTGAATTCAATGCTCACACGTTCTGTTCTGCGCTTGAGTCTGACGCCAGAGGGGAAGACGTCGAAGAACGGGCTGAAAAGTGTGTTCTGGTCATCCTCAACGATTATCAGCCCACTCGTCTCCCTGCCTACGGCCGACCTTCTAGCCCGGATATCTCCCTCATTTCATCCAATCTTTCCAATGATTGCACCTGATCCACTTCTACAACTCTTTCCAGCGACCACATTCCCGTCTTTCTCCGTACTGATCTCTCAAACCCTCTCGCCCTTTATACTGGTATTCGTCAACGTTCTTATCTCAATTTAGGCCTTGCCGACTGGGGCCTGTTCAGAGAAGTTGCGCTCCGCCAGGCAGCTGATTACTCATGGGATGGCGATGGGCACCAGAAAGAGCGTCACGTGTCCGACGCCATCCGGAAGGCTACAAAAGAGGCCGTACCTGAAGGACGTGTGAAAAGTTTCTACCCTAATGTCACCAGGGAGATACTACAAAAAATCAGGTTAAGAGACGAAAAGGAAGCTGAGAATCATTTGGATCCTGAAGTGGCCAAGCTGGATGATGAGATAAAAAGAGACCTGAACAAGCACAAGAAAGACAGTTGGGAGAAATTCACTGAAAAGCTGAATTTTAAAACCGACGGAACAACTGCGTGGAATGTATTGAGGAAGATATCTGGCAAGTGCGCCCCCTCCTCGAACTCTACCATAGAGTTCGATAACAGCGTCTTCAAATCAGGAAAGGCTGCCGCATAAGCTCTTGGCAAAAACTTTTTAATCACACGTACCAAGCGAGGCGTACCAAACTGAGTCACGGTAAGAGAACTGAGCCGTCTGCCGCTGATGAACGCTTCCGAGGCCTTCACTTCTACGCAAGTGGAAAACGCTATCAAGGACAAAGCTTCCAATGGAACTTCTACCGCTGATCACAGATGTCATAAATACTTCTTTACGTACCTGCACCCTACCCCAAGCATGGAAGACGGCCAATGTGATGCCCCTGCCTACGCCAGGCAAATCGCAAAGCACGGCAAAGGGCTATCGCCCTATTAGCCTGCTATCACCTTTCGCGAAGATAGCCGAAAAGCTAATCGTAAGAGACCTGGCAGAGCAGAATGAGGGACAACAACATCAACATGGGTTTAGGAAGCTTCATTCCACCACCACTGCCCTACTGGAGATTGTAAGCTATGCAGTCGATAGGTTCAACGCCAGGAAGCCTCTCAGAGCCGTGGCCGTTGCCCTCGATCTAACCAAAGCATTTGATTCTGTTAACCTGGGACTTCTGTCCGAGAAACTATTGCAGTCCTCGCTACAACCGTGGCAGAAGCGTTGAATTGCAGCTTTTACGAAGGGCCGTGGGGCCAAAGTGCTGTTCCAGAATCACGTCTCCGATAGTATACCTATTGCAGCTGGTGTCCCGCAGGGTCGAGTTTCGTCACCTGCCCTCTTCAGCCTGTACATTGAAGACCTACCTGAAGATATAAAAATTGTTGCGTATTGCGACCATATCACCATCATGTGCCGAAACCGCGGCATACAGGTAGCCGCAAACAAGATCAGCGACTATCTCCTCGAGCTTAAAATCTTTCTCGATAGTATGATGCTCACAGTCTCCGCGGCAAAATCTTCTGTTTCGGTTTTCACGTCTGACCCAAAGGAACACAGCGCCCAACCTGACGTCAGGTGGGATGGTGATCTTTTGCCTACAGCGAAATTTCCCAAGCTGCTCGGCCTCATTTTGGACCCATCGCTGAAGTTTCACAAAAATGTCGAACAGAAGCAAACATTCGTCAAGGCGAAGCTCTAACTTCTGAGAGCTTTGGGGGGGGGGAAGTCCTGGGGTTGCAGCAGAGAGACAATCTTGACGACATATCGAGCCATTCTGCAGCCTGCATTGGAGTATGCTGCACCTGTCTGGCAGCACATCGTGTCGGACAGTTCCTAGACTAGATGCAGCTAGTTCAGAATGCTGCACATCGTATCGCCACCGGATGTGCAAAAAGCTCTCCGATTGAGCACCTTCACGCCGGGGCCCGCATCTTGCCAGTGAAAATGCATTGCCAGCTCCAGGCTCAGCAGATGTTCATTAATGTCCTTAACAGCCTAATCATCCGTCGAGAAGACTATTAAATCCCGTAAGAGAGAGATCGATCAGAGTGCCGTTTGCCGATGCTCCGAACAAAGTGAATGTACAGAGATGGACCGACTCAAACCAAGAACGGCTTCGTCTCTTGCGCGCGGAGCACACCCAGTTAGTCAAGGTCTTACCTGCACAGGATCGACAATAGCCAGCCTGACGTGTGCCCGGACTGTGGAAACCAAGGCCACGACACTAAGCACCTATTTGATTGTCCGAAGAAGCCAACAACGCTCACTACAATAGACTTGTGGACGAATCCAGTGCTGGTCGCCCAGTTCCTCAACTTGTGACAAAACCCTCTCAGTGGCTGCAAAGAAGAAGAAGAAGACTACGGAGAAACCAATGCTGGTTTAATGGTGGATGGAATCGGTAATGGTGTCTGCCAAAAAACTCAGCGAAAATTCGTGATGAGTCGTCGAGGCTTACGATGTCGCTGAGGTCTCTTCGAACAATGCCTCAGTTGTACTGTTCCCCGAGCTACATGAGAGTTTTAAAAACCACAGCGGGTTTTTAAACGGGTTCAAAGCGGTTCAAAACTCATCATGAACTCTTAATAACAAACAGCTGATCATCACAGCTGTTTGAGAATTCGCCGAAATACATGATCAGCATTATGGGGAGATCTCGCCGGAATTTTTCGTCAGAGATGAGGTGAAATCCACCCGGAAAGTGAACGAAAAACTTCACCGTGAATCTCTATTATGAAAAATAAGCTTGTTAGGCCATTCTTATACCAAAAGCTTGCGACCGCGACAGGTGCCGTCAACTGTCACGAATCGTGCCGGGACCGAGCGCACACAGTAGAAAAATGCTGTCGCAGTAACAGTTTGCAGCACCTGTCGCGGTCGCTGGCTCGAATGGGGATGTTGTGCCTGAAACGTGAAAACCGTGCGGTAATCGGTCGCTGTCGCGCCTGTCCGTCGCAGTGCAGTACACTGCGAGGGGTATTAGGGATATGGTATACTTTTGCGACACACGGTCGCGTCGCTCTGCACAGCGACAGCGACCGCCTCCCGTCCTTTAAATCTGTTGCTGTCGCAGTGCACTGCACAGCGACAGGCTATGGCACATTTGCAGTATGTCAGCCCTTCGCGACACGTCGCTGCGACCCACACGCGACATCTGTTCCTACGACCACCGTTGCCGCTGCTCCGATGCGGGTCCCGCCACGATTTGTGTTGGATTGCATGCCTGTCGCTCATTACAGCGACAAAGTATACCATAGGCCTTAGCGACAGCGACCCAGCAAAATCCAGTATCGTGCCGGGTGTTTTTTGGCCCTCAGAGACAGCGACGTCGCACTGTTCTGCGACCGCGACAGGCCTGTCGTGGGATATACCAATGGCCTTCTACTTCTGCGTTGCGCGAATTACAAACCTTTTCTATAACTAAAGGCGAAATGGGAAAGTTGCAGTCATACCAAGTCTACCATCGTTTTCTTTGTAGCAGAAAAGACAGAAAGTCTTACCGATAACGAGAAACTCGATCCAATATACGATATGTCCATTTCCCTGTACTGAGAAAAACAAAAACATGAGTAAGTAAGGCCTCTTTTAAGATTCCATCGTCGATCGCTTCGATAGCATGCCTCGCCTGTAAATCGACGTGAGACGAGATCACGATCGACACTCATGATTATCATGCTATCGCATCGCACGGCGATCGAACTCTGTAACATGCCTCGAGAAATAGCCGGTACTTGAGCTGTATGGGAACTGATGATGTGATAGAAAAGCATAAAAGACAAGCTCGAGGGTTTCAAACTGAAATGAGACAACGGCAAGATCGTTCTATCCCGAAGTCTCATTAACTTGTGTATATTCTTCCAAACCAATCGTGAAGTGGAATGAGACTGTTTACCACGGTTCGATGGCGAGATAACCCGCTACCATCCCACGCCATTCCATCTCTTACTCATACATCAGAACCTAGAATCCTTCCTTGGGATTCGGTGAGAAGAAAAATCGGATGGACAAATTCTACACAACGCATTCGAACATAGTATGCATAATCCCTCACACCGGCAATACGCCCGCAGAACTGTCACCTGGCGCACTATCAGGCATTGTCGTGCTTAAAGGCAGTGTCCAACATAAAAATCGTTTTCGAGTTTCCACCAGAAAACGATGGTTTGGAGTCTAACTGTTTCATCAGTGAAGAAAGAATCATGAGAAACGCTGCGGAACATCCAAAATTAGATCTTCTTCTTCAAAGCCACATTTCAACGGTGGATCAGTTGCGCGGGCGTGGGCCTGAAGTAGACAGTGTGCGCAAATGCGCCCCAATGCTAAAACTGAGCCGCGCTCGCGCTCCAACGCTAGTGTATATGCGGAACAAACTCTTCCTCGGAAAACTCGACCGCGAGCGGAAGGGCTAGCGCGAGCGGACTTCGAAGCCGTATGGAGCTCTTTCGAGCTCGTTTTCGTTCGTTCTTTCGACCCCAGAGCTCCAATGAGACCCTGAACTTTCGATTTCCGGCCAAAAATCGAGGACGAAATTATCGTGGAACTGCCTTTAAGTTGCAGCCCGAATTAGAACCGATGTTGAAAATAGCAGGAGCTATCACAGTATAATAAAATCCATATGAGCCACTGTTTCCGAATTTTAAAGATTTAAGGCCTTTGAGGAAAATAAAAGGGCTAGTTTCACAAACGCCTTCCTGATATGGTTACATGTCGCTGCTACCGAATATCGCGTCTCGCTTAAATTTCGGTGTGCGCGGCCCACGGTCGTTAAGGTTGAACACGCTAACAGATCTCATGGCCTCAGGTCAATTGTTCCATAGAGAATATGAGGTGAACTGTATTGAAAGTGATGTTATTTTGTAGAATATGTGGTTTCCGGAAATTTGTGCAGTCCTCTCTGACATAGCTGTAAAAATAAGCGCCTTCGTAACCTATGAAAAACTCACAGGCACTGCTTTTAAAGGCAGTGTTCACGATGATCTTCGTCCGCGAGTTTTTTACATAAAACAATGCGTTGGCCTCCAAGTGTTACCAAAATTACGAAGAAACGGCGGGAAACGCATCAAAACGTGCTATTTCAGTGACATTATTCTATAACATGGACCAGTTCTCCGGTTGGATGAACATGCTCATAGTAGTTGTCACCGGTGGAAAATTAGGTCAATTGAAAATAGAAGAATATATAGAAGATTAATAGAAGAAGAATATATTATGCAAAGCAGGACTAGTTAGGGACCTAAGGAAAGAACGGAGCAATAGAGAGTAAAGGAATGGCAAAGCACGGGTTCACAAAAGTTTTGGTTGTCACAACAAACACTTCCATTGATACTTAAGAGGCTTGGTGATACTTAACGATTTCGTGTTCTTCTTGTGCGTTTTTCTCAATTTAAACGTCATTTCAGTTCTACCCGGGGACCACTTAATCGATATAGCGAATAATCTCAGAATTGAAGATTATGGTGAACACTGCCTTTAAACGAATTTTAAGCATGGTTTCAACTGTTTCAGTGCGTAGTTTGGAAAATATCTCCTCTTTAAAGACACAGTCCAACCTCAGAACCGAATTTTTGTTTTCTTGCTAATCTTAGAGAAAATTTCACACTGATCACAATGGTCTCCGGAATCGCTGAGAACTCACTACGAAGGGAGTTATGGCCCCTCAAAGATTCTAAATTTGAACGGCGAGAATTTAGCGGACGAGTTGTCTCGAGTCTGTTTTTCCCCGTTATTGGCAGCCATAGTTCTGAAACAGGTCCCAGTATAAAGCCAAACCGAAAACAAATAGAAGAACATAGATCTTGAATAAAATTAATCGAGTTTCTCTTCCCTATTGAGATCGGAAGCTTGTCGGTGGGCGTCACCCCTTTTTTCCTTCAAGGGGGCGTGGTCGACTTTTTCCTAGCTTTTTCTCGCTTCATTGTCCGAATGGAGATTTCGCGCTTGGCAGGGATGCTATACACGGCGGCCGGAATATTGGACTGTGCCTTTAAAGTCTTGTGAAAGCAAACTATCTTGAACCGTTGCCGGAGAACTGGCGCGCACCTATTTTTCTCACCCACCAGAAACTCTGCACCAACCCGGAGTTTCCCTTCCCTTTCAAAAGAAAAGTTCAAGGACCTACCTAACACGGGAACCACAATAAGTCATAGTGACCATTACGAATGAAATCTACTTTTCTAGTACCCCATTGAATTCTCAGGGTGTTTTTAAATTTTTCTCCTGATTTTGCTAGAAACATGTAAGTAGGGGTAATCTGGGGTGCTGAACACGAATCTGGGGTTCGCTTGCCCAAATTTTAAGGTTTACTGTAGGTTACGGTAGGTAACATGCCATTTAGGAGGCAAAACCTACCTCTATACTACGATAATCGACAAATGTACATCGAATTCGTATTCAGCACCCCAAATAACCCCCGCATAGAAACTTTGAGACAAATCTGAGACTTTGACCAAACTACGGTATACCGACCGTAATCTAGCGTAAGCTGTCAAATATCGATAAACTGACATCAGATTCGTGATCAGCACCCCAAATAACCTCCCAGAGCGGATTTTTATTCAAATTTGGAATATTTTTCTAAAACGCATCGAGAGCCCTCTAATTGGTATAAATAAACGCCCAACCGAAAATCCGTAAAGTCCAAAACGCTGTTAATCTGCGCAAAGTTTGGAAAATGTTTCTTCAACCAAACCTTGCTCAGTGGAGTAGTTTTAGGAACTGAACACGATTATGAGGTCCGTTTCCGGTTTTTCGTAAAAATAATGTACTTTTTGGAGGGTACAATAGGTAGGAAAATCAGATAAAAAATGCCTATAACTTTTTTCAGAGTGGGTCTAGGCAGCTTCGATGGGCATATTCGAACTTTACGTCCGAAAATGGTTTTAGAAAAGTAGATTTCATTTGGAATGGTCACTATGACTTATTGTGGTTCCCTTGAAAGAAGTAAATCTTCCACACAAAGCCATATTTTCAATTGGAGTTTAATCACATACATCACAGCTTAGGGACTCACGGCGCGGACCAGTTCTCACGTATTCATCTTGAGCGGGTATGTTCAAAAAATTAGCATTATTTTGTTGCGAATGCAAAGATAGCCATAAAATCAACTAACAATGAAAGAATGCATCAACTAAGCAGAAGATGGTTACCGTCTTCAAATTTGAACACAATGTCTGGAGGAGGTGGAATCATCGGAGAGAACGATTTCGGTAGGAACTCCTTTAACTGCCCATAGTATGAAAGACGACGACACTTTTCGATCACTTCACGCACGAAAATTTTTTTAGCATCCCAGCGAGCGGCCTAAAAATGTACATGCAAGAACATGGGCGATTTCAAAGGGAAATATTGTAAAACATGAGCTATCCTCACAGTCAGACAGTCTTTCCAGTCACCCCACGACCAACGGAAACCGAAATTTGATAGATGGAAACTAAACCAGTCAACCAGCCTGAAATAGAATGTTCAATCATACATATTTTGAACAGAACTGCGAGAAAAATACGAATCTACCATGGAGTCAAGGTCGATGGCTCGATATTCGGGATTTTGATCCGAGATGCTCAACCTATGAGTGGTGGATCTGTGGAGTCGACTACCAAGATCAAGGAGACTCATCAAACGGGCATCAACAACTTCACGAGGAGTTTTTTCTGTATGGGGGTGCGAATGGCTGGCTGCCGCACTCCTACGTATTCTACTGTTACGAGCTGGCATTGAGAGGAACCCAGGGCCACGCAGCAAGACTCCACGATATCCCTGTTGTCATTGTGGATTATCGGCTCAACATGCAAGTATACAGTGTGGTGGTTGCCTTGGCTGGGTACACCTCAAATGTTCAGGATTAGCTAGCTATGACTACACTGATGCTTATTGTTGTACATCTTGCTCTAATTCTCCACCCAGTGTTCCTCATAACAGTCTTGACATTTTTCAACTTAATATTAATGGCCTGCGTGCCAAACTTGCTGAACTTGCATTGTACATTGAACGCTCTCATCCAGATGTCATCCTCCTTCAGGAGACAAATCTTAGTGTATCATATTCCTTACCCCGTCTTCCTGGTTACCGTCTTACCACCTTCCCCGCACATCCCACGGTGGAGGCGAGTCTACATTTGTAAAATCCTCCATACACTCCCACCTCATTACTGTCCCTAATGATAATGTTGTAGAATGTATAGCTGTTCATGTTGTATTGCAGAGTTGCCCTAAGGATATCGTCAATATTTATATTCCCCCCCCCCCCACCCCCTCATGTCCTAATTCGTTTGACCCCACTCCATTTTTACATTCTAAGCACTCTACCCTCCCATCGTCTTCTGTTGTCATGGCTGGCGATTTTAATGCTCACTCTACATCCTGGTTCTCCTCCTTAGGTCCTGATGACAGAGGTGAACTACTTGAGCTTTTTGCAGAGGATTGTGACCTTGTAGCCATTAATGAGGTCGCCCCCACTCGCCAATTAATGAGGACGCCCCCACTCGCCTTCCGTCCACGGGCTATCCGGATATCACATTTGTCTCATCTTCTCTTGCTGTATCCTGTGACTGGTCCACTGCTATAGCTATGGCCAGCGATCATGTACCTATATGTGCTTCATTGGATTTGTCCCTCAATAGTCACCTTGCACCTTTCACAGGCTCACGTAGCACATTGTATACCAACTATCGTAAGGCTAACTGGGTCATGTTTAAGGTGTTACTAAGTCGGGTAGCCTACTATCCGCTTACCGGCTCCATTCATGAGAGGACATGTTCATCGTTGATGCCATACGCAATGCTTCCAGAATCGCATTTCCTACAGGGCGTGTAAGAACGTTTCACCCCTGCGTTCCTAAGAAAGTTTTGGAGCTGATCGAAGTACGGGATGAGAAGCGTCGGGCTGATCCTGCAGATCCCAGTAGTCAACAACTGTCTGATAAGATTACCAAGCGACATAAGGATTACAAGCAGAAGCGGTGGATGGAGTTCACTGAATCCTTGAATTTCTCCACTGATACCAAGAAGACCTGGAGCATTCTTAAGCGGCTGTCTGGATATAGCAGCGGATCGAAACACGCTCGAGTTTCCTTCTGGGAAATTCGAGTCCGGCTTTAAGGCTGCATGTTGACTCGGGAAACTTTTTGCCGCTGCGTCGTCCCGTCGTGATCGTACTAACAGACGCACTCTCCGGCCTATAAGGAAGCTCAGTCGACATGATGTACCCGCTAAAACTGCCTCTGCTATGTCTTCCCTCATCAAGTCTATGAAGAACTCGAGAGCTGAGGGACCTGACGGCGTGTCAACCGTCCATCTAAAGCACTTGCCGGAACAGTTCCTTGAATTACTCTGCGATCTCATCTACTCATCATTCAGCACCGGAGTGATTCCAGCTAGGTGGAAGCAAGCAATCGTCCTGCCGATCCTGAAGCCTGGTAAACCAGAAGACAAGGCAACTTCGCATCGTCCCATCTCGCTTTTGTTCCCAATCGCTAAGTTAGCGGAGAAATTCATTGACCCGCATCTCCAAGAAGCACTAAGACATAACGTGAAGCAACATGGCTTCAAGAAGGCTCATTCCACCATCACGGCACTCACGTCAATCACGGAGCACATAATTGCTGGCTTCAACATGGAACCTCCAGCTAGCAGAAGTCTGGTCGTGGTTGTTGACTTAATCGCAGCCTTCGATAATGTCAGTACTTCGTTGCTGTCTAAATCGATCCTGGACTCGACTATCCCTGACTGGTGCAAAAGATGGACCGACAACTTTGTCAGAAATCGTTCCATTCGTGTGAAATTTGATGGACTTTTATCGAAGTCTGTTCCCCTAAAGGCAGGCGTCCCTCAAGGTGGAATCTTATCTCCCAGCCTGTTCTCGCTGTATCTCTCTGATATTCCAAAGCAGTCACCTAACATCCACCTATGTCTATATGCGGATGACATCACTAATATCTGTACTGACCCTGTCATCGATCGAGCCACTGCTGAGATGAATAAATACCCCGTCAGGCTGGCTAAGTTCCTGGAATCTAAGAAGCTAAAGGTCTCCCCAACCAAGTCCAGCGTTACTTTGTGCACTACAGCAACTGCTGAACACAAGCTGCATGCCAAGGTTCTTTGGGAAGGAAATCTGCTGCCCTTATCTAAACACCCTCGTCTACTAGGCGTGTTCCTGGACCCTTCATTGCGTTTTCATGAAAACACAAGTATTCGAGCTGCTGCGACCTACACGCGGAACAACATTCTTCGTGCTCTGGCAGGCACCACGTGGGGTAGCTCAAAGGAAATCTTGCGAACCACATACAGGGCTATGATACAGCCAGTTTTGGAATATGGAGCCCCAATATGGTCAAGACACTTGTAGGAAGCCTCTTGGAGCAAGCTACAGCTATTCTTGGCGACGTGCCCCCCCAAGATCGATAGCAGTGAAATGGACCTACCCAGACGTACACGCGTCATTCTGGCGGGTCTACGTTGTGGGCACTCCTCCTACCTCAAGGCCTTCGTCCATAGGATCGATTCGTCAATCCCCGATGAATGTCCTGACTGCCATAACACAGGACACGATTCATTTCATTTATTTTCATGCCCAGCCAGGCCAACTTCTCTAACAGTTATGGATATGTGGAACAAGCCGTGTGATGTGGGTGCCTTTCTACGCCTATGAGAAGAAGCTCTGATGTGGCCGATAAGAAGAAGAATATTCGGGATTTGCTGTTGGGTGATTTGCCTCTCTACTGTCATTCGGGGCCGGGGTTAAGAGGGTGCTACTCATGATCCACTCGTTTTGCACATAGCAATGCTGATCTAGTGACAAAATACGCGCTACAGTCTAATGTCTCGAAAAGTCGAGTATGGCCGCCTAGTAAAGGGTTACACACACCTCTCGACGCCTGTGCGTCACAAATATGCCGCGTTGGGAGGGGAGTTCGAGTATAAATGCTTTCCACGCGCGCGCGGAAACTATGAACACTCTAACGCCGCCGCTTTGGAATAACGGTCAGAAGACCAGTTGCGTAACTCGCAAGCGAATGGTCAAGCCACTAACACTCGAACCCACGCTCGAGCGTAACTCGCGGGCGTTGAAGAGTGTGATTAGCCCTATGACTTGCTATTTTGCTTTTGCTCCACCATATAGCGCGACGAAATAGCCAAAATTCGAGGCAAGGGCAAATTTGGATATTTCACATCTCACAATTTCAGCTAGATCAATGTTCGTATAACAAAACGGTCGTTCTATGCAGCCGGCAATCCCAGAATGATTCAGTCAAATGAGTTGTATACTGTTTACGCACCTGTCTAGGCACAATGGTTGCATTGTGGCAGCACGCTGGTATAGAAGTTCAGCTGCTTGTGCTAACACCTGCGGCATCGTCGACGATTGCAATCTGCAGAGATCCAACAGCACCGGACCTGGATCAAATAATGAAAACACGTTAACGAAAAGATCTACGGTCATAACATCAGCGAAACGGGGAATTGAGAGACATAAAAATGCAGGCTCCTCACCATAGAATCCTACTGGTTGAGGTGACACTGGGAGACGGAACAGTTGCGAAAACAACACTTCTAGAATCATATAAGCAGTAGGAACATTGCATCCACGAGAATAGTTCGTCAATTCCTCGGCGCTGCAATTGAATTATGAAGGATTAACCAGCACTTTAGAGTGCTGAAAACGGGGACGACTACCTTTTTCCCCGAGTGTTCTAGGATGGGAAATGAAGTCAGGACCCGGAGTGAACCCGCTGCTGGTCGTGAGAACTTCGGACAAACAATGATAAAACTTTGGAGAGATCGCAAAAATTTGTGTAAAAATTAAACATGGGTTGAACCGGGTTCATACCTCTCGTGACGGAATGCGCCGTTTGTCGCACTCACAAGACGTTTCATGCCCAAATGGTCTAATTCTAGTGAGCCTTCCGTCTAATTACTTCATCACCTCTTCACACAGAGTTCTAGATGCTAGCATAAACAGCTTGTACGTTGACTTGAGCCGGCAAGAGGTAGTGTGATGGTTTTAGTGACAGACTAACGTTTCGGCGGTCTCGCCCTCTCCGGAGTCTGAAAAAGGTCGAATCTAAGTGTAAAAATACTCGGCCAAACGTAGTTCTACCCTACTAAAATTCAAGACGAAATCTGCAAACAAATGACCGAGATAGATGAGACTGAGAGGCATACCTTCTCAAAGTCTGTGGAGCATCAGGTCATCAGTAGAAAGCGACGGGGTACCGAGATGTCCGAAAACAGCACCCATATCAGAAGGCTAGTCTGATATAGGGCTGCAGTTCCCGCGTGATATTTATACCCTCGTCCTTCCGGTTCACCTTGGGGTCTCTCGCGTTGATCCAGAATGCCCCGAGCGATTTTCGCGCACTTGTATTGGCCTACCGTGCTAGTATCTATCTCCACACGCACCTCAAAATCTTCCCCGTCATGGCAATTAAAAGCATCGTACGCGCTGAAACCACTAACCGTTTTTTGAATTTGAATCGTTGGTTGGGCCCGCCTGAGCACGTGGGTAGAGTTTCTCGGGTCACCGACGCATCATTGGGAAGATAGGGGTGATCGAATGCCTCGAATTCCACCAGAAGAGGTCGGCCTTCTGACAGCCATGTGGCATAAAATGAAAAAGAAAGAAGCTCGTCAACAAGCTATATTGCGTAAATGAGTGGAAGTTGATATATCATTTATTGA
This sequence comes from Aplectana chamaeleonis, assembly GCA_029168955.1. NCBI lineage: Eukaryota > Metazoa > Nematoda > Chromadorea > Rhabditida > Cosmocercidae > Aplectana > Aplectana chamaeleonis. The sequence goes on along the minus strand of JAPDOI010000046.1, from coordinate 541,922 downwards.
TAAGCTACCTTCTTTTCTCATTTGAGGCCACAAGGCTGTCTGTCGGAAGGCCGGCCTCTTTTGGTGGAATTCGAGGTATTCGATCTCCCATATCTTCCCAATGATGCGCCGGTGACCCGAAAAAACTCTACCCACGTGCTCAGGCGGGCCCAGCCAATGATTCAAACTCAAAAACGATAAGTGGTTTTCAGCGCGTACGATGCCTTTAACCCTGTGACAGCCGAGCGCATTACTAACTCGCAACCTTTCCTTCCCAACACGCAAGCCTTCCTAGACCATTTCCGGCATGCACAACTCACCAGCAACTGGGTAATGGAACCCTTTGATATTTCAGCGCTCTACACCACCGTAAGTATTGACGCGGCTATGGAAGCAGTTTTAGAGCTTCTATATGAACATCAAAGCAGTATAAACATGCACGGTTTCAAGGTACGCAGCCTAATGATTCTTCTTGAGGAGTGCCTCGGTTGTAATGTTCTCAAATGGGCAGGTGAATACTTTGCTCAGCTGCGGTGGCTGGCGATGGGGCAGCGGCTGGCACCGACGCTTGCTATCGCCTTCATGTCCAAAATGAAAGCACCTGTGCTCAGGGTTGAGCAGGCCGTTGCGACCGACGACCAAACTTTTACGACCCCCCTCCTGTTGGCCAAACTTTTTACGAACTCGCTCCCCCTGGGGTGAAAAAATTTCACGACCAAAATCGTGGCTTATTGTTGGCTAAAAAATTACATTTTACGACTTTTTCATGAAAAACACTGTTCACTTTAATTGCAAGTCTAACAACGCTACATCACTTGTAAGCAGAGTTAAACCGGCATATACACTCTCATCTCGCGGTTCTCTATGTTGAAAAAGAAGGTCGCAACGAGAAAAAACTGTGGAAAATGATAAATTTCAAATTACAGAAAAAGATCTGAATCTACATGAACTTCTCTTCAATTTGATATCTTGGAGTCCGCACAACTCTCTACCTTCGCAGAGTTATGCCTTATTGAAACCGTTCCCCGTTGCGTGCGACCATCGTGGTCCCCATTTGCGACTTGGTGGGAGTCGTCGCAACGGTTCTTCTCTTTGATAAACATTTATCAAAATCTTTCTATGATAATTTTGATTGTAAAAGAGTTCTGTGTAATATAAACTGCTGGTTTCCTCTGAACACCGTCGTTTTACCTTGGATTTAAATCCCTAAATTTGGTATTAAGCCCTAAGCGGATAACGAGCTCTAATGCTTGTTCACTTTCTACGTAAGTACCACGCGACTTACTACTCCTGCCTCATTCTTTCTACCTTTCCGAGTGGTTAGGAGATAAACCCCAAGTTTTCTAAAAATTTACGAGCCCCCCAAAAAATTTTTTTCGAAAAAATTACGAAATTTTTACGACCCCACGTTGCGACCGGTCGCAACCCTGCTCAACCCTGCCTGTGCTCGAAACCTTCCCACTATTTTATAGGCGATACATTGATGACTGTCTCATAATTTGCTCTACGCAGGAGGAGATGGACATGTGTTTCGCTCTAATGAACAGCCAGTCCCCACACATAAAACTTACCCGGGAAAAACCGTCGGAAAGCTGGTTGCACTTTCTGAATGTTCCGATTCAAATAGCAGAAGGCAGAAAAATCACAAAATGGTATCGCAATCCTTCGAACAAGAATATTCTGGTCCGCTGGCGGTCCGCGCATCCCACTCAGACCAAACTTGCGGTTGTCAGAAACATGTTTCGCATCGCTATAAATGTGCGTTCTGGAGAGCGTGAAGCGTCAAAAAGCTTAGCCAGTCAAATAGCTAATCTCAATGGCTATGGATCAACCCCGCGCAGGTCGCGGAACGCCCATGAAGGTCAGCGAAGCCACAATATACCACAAGGCGACAAAGTTCCTTTCATAATGCCATTCATATCCGACGATGTGAGCCTCGCTGTCAGAAAATGCCTACGAGGAGCGGGATCGGAAAATACTGTATCTCTGGTGGCCATCCCGCCCAATAATTCAAAGCGACCTTTAGTGCGGAATCGTCAATATATACGCGCATGCGTCACGCCAGAGTGCGTCATTTGCCCAGAGGGTAGAAAGGTGACTGTATTGCTGCTGGGGTTATTCATCTGATCACATGTCAGAGCTGTGGCAGGAATATATCGGCGAAACAGCACGCCCTATGCATTTGCGGATCAAAGAGGAATTAGATGGGAAGGAAAGGTCGCGAGTTAGTAATGCGCTGGGCTGGCACAGGGTTAATTGCCAAGAGGGGGAAGATTTTGAGGTGAGTGTGGAACAAGTGCGCGAAAAGCGCTCGAGGCATTCTGGATCAACGCGAAAGACCCCAAGGTGAACCGGAAGGACGAGGGTATACATATCACGCGGGAACTGCAGCCCTACATCAGATTAGCCTTCTGTTATGGATGCTGTTTTCTGACATATCGGTACCCCGTCGCTTTCTACTGATGACCTGATGCTCCACAGACTTTGAGAAGGTATGTCGCTCAGTCTCATCTATCTCAGTCATTTGTTTACAGATTTTGTCTTGAATTTTAGTAGGGTAAAACTACGTTTTAACACGTAGATTCGACCTTTTACAGACTCCGAAGAGGGCGAGACCGCCTTAACTTTGGTCTGTCAATAAAACCATCATACTACCTCGTGCCGGCTCAAGTCAACGTACAAGCTATATTCTTATGAAAAAGTTCATCGTGAGTCGAACGTGGAGATTATCTAGCATAAACAGTTGCCATTCTGTGTTTTATGTTTTATCTGCGTCATATTGTCTGCTATGTACCTATCCCAAAGTCCAACAGAAATCGACAGTGGGCCTTGGTGGAATTGACGCACCAACGCATCAATGAGCGGGATTGTGATTAGTTGTGGTTCACGCCTCGACTCAGATTACCAGAAGTATAACTATCTACCTCAACTCAGAATCTCTCGCACACTTTGCACAGCATCGCCGCAACGCGACGGTGGGGCGAGCCTTCATATCCGTCGTCGAAGAAGATGATTGGAGGCACTGGCATTATTCGGAATGGGACAGTCCTAATTGCTCTTCCACAGGCAAAGATAGAGGCATGGTAATATCGTTGATTGGTATTAGAGGAAGGTAACGAATATCGAATGGATATGGATAAAAGACGTGAAGTACCATGAAAAACGAAACCAGAAGTTTTCTCTAATAATAAATACGGGACAGAAACAGGCAGCCGTCAAGGCGAAGCTCAATGTTTTGAGAGCATTGGGAGAAACATCGTGGGGCTGCAGTAGTGAGGCTATATTAGTGACTTATTGAGCTATACTACAGCCTGCGCTTAAGTAAGCTGCACAATTGTGGCAGCACCTCGTGTCGGACAGATTCTGAAAAGTTGCAGCAAGTACAGAATGCTGCTCTGAGAATTGCCACAAGGAGCTCGCAGAAGGAACATCTACATGAGCTGTCTTCTGCGCGAGGAGCATACCCAGTTCGTTGGAAGACATCTTGGGACGGCGTCTGTCAACCGTATTTTGAAAGAGGTGCCGCCTCGTGTTTGCGAGTCCGAGTCTAAACTTGGCAGGCGAGACAGATGTGCTCTTGCCTCGCTGCGCTATGGTAACTCTACATTGCTTTGTCCTAACAAAATCGGCAGCAGCCGACCTGACGCATGCCCGGAGTGCGGTAGTCTCAGACACAACACGGCGCATTCATTCAAGTACCCCTAGAGACCTACTCAGAAAAATGAAAACAAGTTACTTGTAATATAAATGTAACTTACTTGAATGTCTCAAGTAACTTACATTTATATTACATGTGACCAAGTAACTTACATTTATATTACATGTGACATACATTTAAATTGCATGTAACTTATATTTATATTGCATGTAAGTTGCATTTATGTTACATGCAACTTACATTTGAATTTTCACCATGGGTGGCCATCACGTGACGCAGAGAGCGCGTCCCAGACCACACACTACGCAAAAAAAATGCGGTGTGGGGCCCTCCCTGCTGGTGTGGGGTCAAGTACCTCAAACTTGGGTAATTGAACCGACAGCAACGTCAGTCGTAAGCCTGACTCCACGAGTGCGTCGTACATCCCCCTTGTGAATATCTTCTTGGCCGATTTAAGTTACTTGCGTCTATATTGTGCCATTTAAGTTACATGTAACATATCGGAGGCGTACCATACGCAGTGTCCTCTCAGAAATCGAAAACAAGTTACTTGTAACATATCTGAGCCGATGTGAATCACTTGCTACTCATATCAGGTCATTTAAGATACATGTAACATATCGGAGGCGCACCGCACGCAGTATCCCGCCGATATGTTACATGTAACTTAAATGACCTGAGATAAGTCGCAAGTAACTTACATCGGCTCAGATATGTTACAAGTAACTTGTTTTCGGCCTTTTATGTTACAAGTAACTTGTTTTCGTTTTTCTGAGTACTACTCCTTTTATCACCCATCGCCAAGGTGGCTGAGAAACTGGTCGCGAAGGAGCTCGCCGAGCATAATAACAAACAGCAGCACAAACATGGATTCCGCAAATTACACTCTACCACCACGGCGCTGCTGGAGATTGTGAGGTATGTTTTGGATGGCTTCAACGCCAAAAAAACCTCAACGCATGCCCTGGACCTCACGAGGGCTTTTGACACTGTCAACTATCCTAGACCTTTTATTCTCAGTGCTTTTCTAAAATGTGTTGCTAAAAATAACTTAGGACATAAATTTTGAATAGGTAATGATTTCAACCTGATAAAAAACACACTTTTTTCCGTAATTTACATTAACTAAACGTATATCACGATTCCTTTTCTCTTGCTGGTCTCACAGATAGTGCTAGAACGTTCTCTCTCAGCTCCTTGATTGATCTCAGAGTCATATAAATAGCACCTACTTCAGGCACTCTTATTCATACTACACTCCTTACCCTACTGACGAGCCTCGGGGAGTGTCAGTCTTTTATTCTTTTCTTCATACGACTCTTTAATAACCACTCACAATCGTATAGGGCTAAGAGGCGAAACGAGTTCAATTCTTTTTCTACTGGGCATACTGTCTGAGAAGCTATTGAGGTCCACCATACCGTCTTGGCAGAAGCGATGGATCACCGCACTCATGAAAGGGCGCCGAGCAAAAGTGTTGATTCAGGGAAATGTTTCTAATAGCATCCCTATTGCAGCCGGTGTCCTTCAAGGAGGAGTCATATCGCCTGCTCTGTTCAGTCTTTACCTGGAAGATTTGCCCGTCCCCATAAGCGACATCAAAGTCGTTGCGTATGCGGATGACATCACCATCTTGTGCCGAGACAGACATTAATATAGCTGCACGCAAGATCAATAGCTACCTCATCGTTCTGAAGAGCTTTCTCGATTATATGATGCTCACTGTCTCTGCCGCTAAATCATCTGTATCAGTTTTCTCCACTGACCCTAAGGAACATTGCGCTCACCCCGTTGTGAATTGGGAAGACGCTCGTCTGCCTGCCGCACGTTTCCCGAAGCTGCTCGGCATAGTATTGGATCCTTCGTTGAGGTTCCACAAGAATACTGAGCAGAAACAGGCTACAGTGAAAGCAAAGCTCCTACGAGCTCTGGGAGGAACGTCGTGGGGAATTAGCAAGGCGACAATTTTGACCACGAACAAGGCAATCTTGCAGCCGGCGTTGGAGTACGCTGCACCGGTGTGGCAACACATAATATCGGATTCATCAAGGACAAGGATGCAGCGAGTCCAAAATTCTGCTCTTCGAATTGCCACTGGGTGTGTTAAAAGCACCCCAGTGGAACATCTTAATGCTGAAGCCCGAATTCTGCCAGTTAAGTAGCACTGCAGACTCCAAACGCAGGAACTGGTTATTAACATTGTCAAGTAGCCTGACCACCCATTAAGAAGGATCCCGTGAGAGAGAGAAAGATCAGAAGGCCTTTTGCGGATACTCCTGAAAAAGTCAATATACAAAGATGGACCCAACTGGATCGTCTGCGTCTTTTACGTGTGTGGAGCACACCAAGTTCGTCAGGGATCACTTGAGTAGGATGGCCGTCAACCCCATTTTGGGGATCGTACCACCTGTAGTCAGCAACACCGAGATGGAACTCGGTAGGCGGGCTAGAAGTACCCTTGCCTCGTTACGCTGCGGTCATTCCCCAATGCTGATGTAATAATTGCATAAGATCGATTGCAGGAAGCCTGTCGAGTGCCCGGACCTCCCGATGGATCAAAAACTTTCCGAGAGAACACGTTCCCATCATTTCGACAGCCCTCATCGACGCCGCCTTGAAATAATGCAAGCCGTCTAGAGCGTTGGATACAAGTGGTGTGGCCCCTGTTATGCTCAAACATTCAGGACCAATTTTTCGGGAGTGCCTTAGAGCCCTTTCCAACAGAACCCTGTCAACTGGACTGATCCCGGCGTCGTGGAAGGAGGCGAGAATTTTCCCACTCCTGAAGCCTGGTAAACCGGCAGAAGATCTGAACAGCTACAGGCCTATTTCGATCATTTCATCTATGGCACGCACCTTTGAAAGAACCATTCTTCCTACACTGGAGACGCACCTGCAAATCCCTGGATGGCAGAATGGTTTTCGGAAAGGTTTCTCCACAACCTCAGCGTTGGTCGAATTGACCGGATTCATCACGGATGGGTTAAATGAGAAGAGACCGCCTAGCCGCTCAATAATGGTTGCACTCGACTTGAAGAAAGCATATGACACTGTAGTTATCTCCATCCTTTGTCAAAAGCTTGCCGAGTCACCTCTACCGAGAGGTTTGGCCCGATGGATTTCTAGCTACCTGAAAGGCAGAACAATACGGACAGAGTTTAGAGGCCAGATGTCGAAAGTAAGATTGGTGCGCTCCGGGGTACCGCAAGGTGCGGTTCTATCTCCGCTCCTCTTCTCATTCTACATAGCAGATCTCCCGGCACCCCTTCCAGAAACACGTCTAGTCGGATATGCGAATGACCTAACACTGATGGCGTCAGATCCGGATATTGAAACTAGCGAAAAACGTCTGAACGATTATCTCCCGAGGCTAACAAAGGCCCTGGAAGATCTACATCGTCAACTGTCGCTTCAAAAGACCACTGTCTCTCTTCTAACAACACATTCTGCTCAAGCGAGATACGTACCGAAAGTGTTCATAAATGGGATGCAAATCACGCACGAAAGAAATCCGAAAATTCTCGGCTACCATTTCGACACTATGATGACGGGTCGATTACATGCGGAAGATGTTCGCAAGAAGACGGCTAAGAGAGCGAATCTCTTGAAAGCGTTGGCAGGAAGAAACTGGGGACAAAGCAAAGAGCTGCTCACACTGACCTACCGCGCCACCGGACAATCCGTGATGTCTTACGCTGCCACCAGCCTGGAGCCCGCTCATTGCGTCGACTCACTGGGATCGGTTATAAGCTTGTCAAAATGCAGCCTTGAGGACCGCGACGGGAAGCCTGGCGATGGCTGGCACTACCCACCTCAGCAATGAGACGGGAATCATGCCAGTCAAAGCTCATAATGAGATGTTGACGCTGCAATATCGAACGGTTGCGGCACTTGATCCAGAACATCCCTCACACGACAAGATGAAGAAACCGGAACCACCAAGACAGATCAGAAAGCATGTCAGAACGATCAAGCCAATATTGGTCAGGCCAGGAAACGCGGAAAGCATTCGCAAAGAAGTACACAAAGAGTTTGTAAAGGAGTTCCTGGTTACTATGAACTCCCCCTTGCTAAGTGGACCGCCGCCGAAGATTGCTAAGGAGGAGGATACTTTGCCAAGACCAAGTCGGGCAGCGCTATCTCAGCTCCGGAGCGGTTTCTATTCGAAGTCGCAATGGTATCTACATAAGATAGGAGCAGCCGATAACCCACTTTGCCCAGACTGCGGGTTTGAGGAACACAGTACCTCACATGTTCTCTTGCTCTGGAAAGCCAACGCACCTCACAATAGAAGATCTCTGACTCAAACCAGTGGAAGTAGCCCATTTCCTGTCACTTTAAGTATGTTATAATGAATTTGAAATGTAAAAAAAAGAAAAAGAAATAAAAAAATAAATTTAAAAAAAAATCAAAAAAAATCGAAAAAAAGAGGGTGGAAAAACGCCACACTCAGGGATCCTCCAAAAAAGAGGATCCCAGCAATGTTGCTTCGATGACGTCGTCAATATGCCGGAAATTGGATCCAGGATCAGTGTGTATGGTGGATGATGGGCAACAACAACAACAAGTGCCCGGACTGTGGTAGCCGCGGCCACACGACAGAGCACCTATTCGACAGGGTCAAGCGGGGTTGCAAACTTTCGCAACGGGGGGTGGAGAGGGTTGCAGAGAATTCTGGCCCGAAAATGAAGTTTAGGAGGGGGATCGCAAATATCTCGAGCCAAAAAAGAAAATTTGGTGAAAATTTCACGAAAATTCTCGATATTTCTTGTCACCAGAGGGAATGATCTCAGGTTTTAGACGCTTGAGCACAACTACTGAAAGATTTTTCGGCGTCTGAAAGTTTCAGTAATCGAATATAAACTGCCCTAAAATCGCGCCTCGTGAGGAGACTGCAAAAATTTTGGATTTTAGAAAACATTTTGATGGCTGGGGGTCGCTCCGAATTCCAAAAATTACGCGACGCCCTGATTGACCCTGCTATTCTTCTTCTTCTTCTGCAGCCTCAAAGTGGTTTTTGTCATAGGTTGAGGAACTGGGCGGCCTTCACAGGATTCGTCCAAAGGTCCATTGTTGTTAAGGAGGTAGGTCTCTTCGGGCACATGAACAAGTGCGCCGTGTCGTGTCCGGGAGCACCACAGTCCGGGCATGCGTCTGGTCGGCTGCTGTCGATCTTGTTGACGTAAGACATGAGCAGAATAGAGTGACCACAGCGCAGCGATGCAAGAGCACATCTGGCTCGTCTGCCGAGTTGAGACTCGGACTCGCAAACCCGAGGCGGCACCGTTCCCAAGATAGGGTTCACAGCCGCCTTTGCTAGATATCCTCGAACAAACTGGGTGTGCTCCTCACGCAGAAGACGAAGCCTTTCCATGTTGGAGTCGGCCCATCTCTGTACATCAACTTTACGAGGAGCATCGGCGAACGGCGTCCTAATCGACCTCTCTCTTATGGGCTTCATGATTCTCTTTGACGGATGATTCGGCTGCCTCAGAACATTAATATACATCTGCTGTGCCTGGAGTTCACAGTGCTCCTTGACCGGCAATATGCAGGCCTCCGCGTGAAGATGCTCCACCGGGGAGCTCCTTGCACAACTGGTAGCAATTCTAAGCGCAGCATTCTGTACACGCTGCAGCTTATTCCAGGAGCTGTCAGACACCAGGTGCTGCCACACTGGTGCCGCATATTCCAGAGCCGGCTGAAGTATTGCTCTGTAGGTTCTCAATATAGTCTCTCGGCTGCTTCCCCATGATGTTCCTCCGAGAGCTCTCAAGATATTAAGCCTAGCCTTGACGACTGTTTGTTTCTGTTCCGCGTTTTTGTGGAACTTCAGTGAGGGATCAAGAATAAGGACAAGCAGCTTGGGAATTTTGCTGCTGGCACCAGGTCACCATCCCATTTGACATCTGGGTGGGCACTGTGTTCCTTGGTGTTCGTTGTGAACACTGAAACAGAGGATTTTTCGGCAGAGACTGTGAGCATCATTTTATCGAGGAAGAGCTTCAACTCGACGAGATATGCGCTGATCTTGTTAGCGGCTATCTGCAGGTCACGATCCTGGCACATGATGGTGATGTCGTCGGCATACATAACAATCCTTACATCATTGGGAGGCTCGGGAATGTCCTCAAGATACAGGCTGAATAGGGCAGGGGGACAACCTCCGCCTTGCGGAACACCGGCTGCTATTGGAATGCTATCGGATACATGATTCTGGAACAGAACCTTAGCACGGCGGCCTTTAGTGAACGCTGCAATCCATCGCTTCTGCCATGATGGTAGCGACGACTTGAGCAGTTTCTCGGACAGCAGTCCCAAGTTAACAGAGTCAAACGCTTTGCTCAGGTCGAGGGCGACGGCCACCGTTCTCAGGGGCTTTCTCATGTTGAACCCACTGACCGCAAAGCTCACGATCTCCAATAGAGCTGTAGTAGTGGAGTGAAGTTTCCTGAACCCATGCTGATGCTGCTGTCGCTCATTTTGATCAGCCAGGTCCGTCACGATCAACTTTTCAGCTAATTTAGCGACGGGCGATAACAGGCTTATTGGTCGAAAGCCCTTTGCCGTGCTTTGGGACTTGCCTGGCTTTGGCAACGGTATCACATTGGCTGTCTTCCAAGCTTGGGGTAGAGTGCAGGTCCGGAAAGAAGTGTTAATGATATCTGCAAGCATCGGTAGAAGTTCCGTGGGAAGCTTCTTCAGGATGGCTCGGGAGATACCGTCAGGTCCGATAGCCTTCGAATTCCGCATTTCTTTGACAGCCTTCTCTACTTGTGTGAGAGTAAAGGCCTCAGATGCGTTCATGAGCGGTAACCGGCTCAGCTCTCTAACCGTGACTCTGTTTTGCACGCCTCGCTTGGTACGTGTGATGAAAAATTCTTGCCGAGTGCGTAAGCAGCCGCTTTCCCTGATTTGAAGACGTTCTCCTCGAACTCGATAGCGGAGCTCATCGGGGGAGCGGACCTTCCGAAAATTTTCCTCAACACTTTCCACGTCGTAGTTCCGTCCGCCTTGAAATTCAGCTTTTCAGTGAACTTCTCCCAGCATTCCCTCTTGTTCTTATCCAGATCCTGCTTGATCTCATTATCCAGCACAGCAATCTCCGGGTCTAGATGGTCTGCGGCTCTCTTCTCATCTCTGGTTCTTATCTTCTGCAGTATTTCCCTGCTGACATTTGGAAAAAAAGGTCTTGACACGACCCTCAGGAATTGCTGCTTTCATGGCCTTGCGGATGGCACTTGTTAGATGGCGCTCTTTCTGATGAACATCACCATTCCATGGGTAGTCGACCGCATGGCGGAGTGCAACATCTCTGAACAGGGTCCAGTCTGCCAGGGCCTAAATTAAGATAAGTACGATGACGAAAACCAGAGTAAGGGGCAAGAGAGTCAGAGAGATCAATATAGACAAAGACGGGAATGTGATCACTGGAGAGAGTTGTGGATGTGGACCACGTGCAAGCATTAGAGAGATTGGATGACACAAGAGAGATATCTGGGCTAGAAGGTCGGCCGTTGGCAGGGGAGACGAGTGGGCTGGTCATCATTGAGGATAACCAGGTCACACTCCTCAGCCCATTCTTCGACATCTTCCTCTGGCGTCAGAATCAAGAGCGGAACAGAACGTGTGAGCATTGAAGTCACCCGCAAAGACAGCTGAAGAGGGAGAGTGAGCAGTCGTACAACTGCTTAAGGAGGAATAGGATTATAAGAGGGGGACAAGATGATATAGGAGGAATATATATGTTAAATAGAGATAAAGGGGTTTTGAGGGGGAGGTGGACAGGAATGTACTCGAGAGTACCGTCCTTAGGAGTATTAGGGATAACATGAGAAGGTAAGGCAGATTGCACGAAAGTAGACACTCCGCCCCCAAGAGCTGTCCTTGGCATGTGATAGGCGGTGTAGCCCGGAATGTTAGGCTGGGGATAAGTGGTAGATGGAGAGAGCTTGGTTTCTTGAACCATGATAACATCCGGGTGATGAGAACGTGCGAATAGAGAGAGTTCAGATAACTTGTTGCGAAGGCCGTTGAGATTAATGTGAACAATGGAGAGGGGGCGGTTGGTAATTGAGGAATCAGAGTTGTTGGGGGCAGAGCATAGAACACAACGAAAGGATGAGTCATGATGCCTCAGAGAACTGAGGCCCGAACAGGAGAAGTGCACCCACCTTTGGCATCCGAAGCACTGGACACTTGTTTTATGCCAGGTAACATCCTCGCCGCAGGTGGCACATGGATACTTCCGTGCTGGACCTGGATTCCTCTCGACGCCGGCCCTTTGTAATAAAATCCTCAGGAGAGCTGCGGCCGACCAGCACCTCTCCCATGACAAAAACCCTCTTCTCGGAGGGGTTGACGTCGGTTTGCACGGAGGCGATCTTCTTTCCTCCACACTGCCACGGCACGAACGTACGACATCTCGGCAGCCCCTGCTATTCGATTGTCCAAGGAGGCCCACCACACTGACAACAATGGATTTGTGGACGAATCCAACTTCGGTAGCCCGTTTCTTGAACCTTTGACGAAAACCTTCCTGCAGCTGCAAAGAAGAGTAGAGGGAAGACAATGGACCTTTGGACGAATCCTGTAATGGTCGCTCGGTTCCTTAAAATATGACAAAAATCACTTCGAGGCTGCAGAAGAATAAGAACGTCGAAAATTGAACAAAAGGAGAAACCAAGATGCAGTCCACTCGCTGTTATTTAGAAATCTAAAATGTGAGTGATGCCAGACCCGGTCAAGGTTTATGATGACATTTGACGAACCGATTTGATTTATTAAACACCCTATATCTGTAATGCTTTCCAACAATAAAGACAGAGTGAAAAAGCTTCTTACAAGCAGTAAAATATTTTTTGAAACATCTGAAAGAACAATAAATACATGTATTTCATTACATACCAAACTTTCCTATCACCAGCGTTGAACTCGATGATCCAGTTCAAATCTTCCTCAATGAGGAACCTTTCTATCGAGTGCGCTCCAGGAAGTACAGTGCCCTAAAAATGAGGTCGATTATCTTCCCTTACAGTACACTGAAAAAAATATCAGCAGCTAAACATGTACACCAAGCCTAAAACGTTTGATAATAGCAAAACAGGAAAAATAACCACACTCACATCTTCAGGACAATCAGCGTAGTCGAAAAGCCTGAACACAACCACTGGCAGAGGGTAACTTGAGTCCTCTTTGTGAACGGGAGGAGAAAAGCTGTAATAACATTTTTATGATGTTGGAGGTGATAGTTCTTTCGGAATATTGGTCATTAGTAAACAGCAATTCGACAATTCCGATTACAAAAAGGATATGCTGATGAATTTTGCCGAGCCAGCCCATCACCACCAAGATAAATTCGGCTATTTTTCCCAATTAACTCAGCGCATTTCGTATTTAAAAAAGGCTCACAATGAACAGCCTTACACCATTTCTTTTGTCAGCAACATTAAGGCCACTCACTAAACATAGGCAGAGTCAGACAGCCTTATTTTGCGACACAATGGGTATTGAGATGTTGTAAATATTTCGGCCCTTGATAGAAACTTTCCAAAATAGTCCTTGAGCTAAAATGACCATTTTTCTCATAAGACTGTTTTCCACTTCATGTGAGGTAGACTCTGTTTCATTCCAAGTGAACTCCTGTTTTCCATTATCACAGCGCGGAGCGGTGGCTTTTTAATCGAAACCTCCTTATCACTAGTTATCTTTCACCGAGGCCCACCGCTCCGCTGCTGGTGATAATAGAAATCAACAGGTCACTAGGGATGTACCAGAGCTTATCTGTACAGGTGGACTGGCGGAATGTGGTGCGCTAGGTGTCGCTTATAGTTTTGCTGCCAAGCGGCGCGGCAAAGTGCAGGTCTCCAAAATATCGATCGTGCAACGCCGCATTATCAATATTGAGGGTCTACACCGCGACGCATAAGTATAGCAACACCTGTGAATTAGGCGTATCATATGTTGGATCGAGGTTTTGAATAACGGGTAGAGTTTCTGTAATTTCTTATACAACGAAAACAATGGTTCACTTGGTATGACTCCTAATTCTCCATTTCGCCTTCAGTTATAGCAAAAAGTTTGTATTTCGTACGACGCATAAGTATAGCAACACTTAAGATACATGAAAATGGCTCTCAACGACCGTCACATTGTACCACTTTCATGTGTAGTTTTATAATATTGGTTCAGGGTGATGCTATTTGCCCACTTTCCCGGTGAACTTCACCCGTCTTCCGCCGAGGAAGTCATGTTAACTCCTTGGACTTGAATTTCCATTGCATCCAAGCATGCTGGGGCGACCAGCTGGACGTACTTCCGAATTCGGGCTGGATCCTGAATCGTATAACGTATGTGGTTGCCCACACGCCCATTGGAGCCTGGTTTTTTTGTTTTGTTATTCACATGTGCTGACGCGCATGTAATAAATGTAAATGGTTTACAAAGCCAACGAGACATTCCTCAACGAGTCACCACCGACATGGTGTCGGCCCCGACGACTCATTACTATTCGTTACTGAGTTTCGCGGCAAATACCATTCCATACTCCATCTACCACTACGACAACAATGTGGGCCCCGAAATGAAGCAATCTCATATCTCCGAACATTTTCACAAGCCTACTAGACTCGAGCTCGAGCGATGGAACATGAGAATTTTCTTCACCTACAATTCAGACAGAAGATGCACAAGGACCTATCAATAAGAGCTCTCCAATGACATCTTGTACCATCAAAATCATTCGAAATGAACTTGTTATCGTCAACTAAGATGACATTACACACGATTTGGCAAACGGCGCCTAGCTGCGTTTTGCACTCACGCTCCCGGAGTTCGTGCTCATGTTTGATGGCTCGGGTTCGAGTCTAGCAGGCTTGTGGAAATGTTCTTAGCTATGAGATTGCTTAATTTCGAGGTTCGCAATGTTACCGCAGTGGTTGATGGAGTATGGAATGGTATTTACCGAGAAACTCAGCAAGGAATAGTAATGGGTCGACGGGGCTGACATCACGTCGGTGGTGACTCGTTGAGAAATGTCTCGCTGGCTTTGTAAACCAGGCTCCAATGGGCGTGTGGGCAACCACAGACATTTAAAGATTCAGAGTCCAGCACGAATTCGGGAGTACGTCTAGCTGGTCGCCCCAGTAAGCTTGGATGCTATCGAAATCCAAGTCCAAGAAGGTAACATGACTTCCTCGGCGAAAGACAGGTGAGGTTCACCGGGAAAGTGGGCGAATAGCATCACCTTGAACCACTATTATAAAAATACACATGAGAGTGGCACAATGATGCGGTCGTCGCGAGGCATTTTCATGTTTCTCAAGTTTTGCTATATTTATGCGTCGTAAGAAATACAAACTTTTTGCTATAACTGAAGGCAAAATGGAGAATTAGGAGTCATACCAAGTAAACCATTGTTTTCGTTGTATAAGAAACTCTACCCGTTATTCAAAACCTCGATCCAACATAAGATACGCCTAATTCACAGGTGTCGCTATACTTATGCGTCGCAGTATATACTATGCGGAGCTTCGCCGCCCCGCACTAGTATTGATAGCTCTTTTGGGCCATGACTTTTCCAATCCAGCAATTTCTGTACACGCCTTCACTACAATTTCGTCCTTATTGGGAAATTTCTCCGTAGATTATGAATTCAAGAGGTGTGATCGCGTTAGGAAGTCAGGCGGGGGGGGGGGGTGTTGTTGTTGGTGCATAGAAGGCTCTCAATTTCTGTGGTTTTCTCTGAGTCGGTGGAACATGCTTACGAGATACTTTGTGCCGACCTTTACCATGAAGGTTCGAGCTTTGGGGTCGTGGTTGTTTACAGGGCCCCGTCTTGCGATTCTGCCGGAACCGAAATGCTAGTAAAAGTTTTTAGCGATTTAGTAGCCTGTAAACCCCACACAATCATCGTGGGGAACTTCAATTTGCCGGACTTCGCTCGAAGGAGTGAAGGGGGTGTGGTGGCATCAAATCTATCCTGTTTAAAGGAGCTAGTTTACTGTTACGACCTGTTCCAATTTGTTCATGAACCTATTAGAGATCATAATGTTCTGGATCTAATGTTCTGCAGCCATGAAACTTTACTGGAAAACCTGGAAATTTGGCCTCCCGTGGGATTGAGCAATCATAATAGCATTTCATTTGATATTCAATTTTGTGAAACGGGCTCTACACCGGTCTATCGCAGAGTTTATGTAAACTGCGACTATGCAGCCGTCTGTGGATACCTTAGCCAAATTCACTGGGTCAGTATGTTAGAATCTGCCAACAGCGTCAATGAGAAATATGAACTTTTCTTGTCGATTATCCAAGCAGCTATTGATCTGCATGTGCCGTGGAAGCTTGTGTCCTCTATTAAGTCTATTCGCTTGCCCGCTCACTTGCAAAAAATGTCTGAACATCGTGAATGTCTATTTTATGAAGCAAGGCGTACCGGAAATTGGGAAGCATATAATGCATTTGCGAAAAAGTTCCATTCTCAGCTGAGTAGGAATAAAAGTTAATTGGAGAAGAAAAAATAGAGTCGGGAGATAATAACTTCTATCGTTATCTGAATTCCAAGTTACAGTAAAGGAGTAGTATCGGCTGTCTTAAGAATGGAGACCTTGCAACTTCGGTCAGTGATAAGGCAAACATGTTGGCGGATCAGTTCGTGAATCAATTCCAAGAAAATGACAGAAATTGTCCGTCTTCACCGTTTTCAGTTATTCAGCCTATGACTGATTTGCCGTGGTTTCATTCTATGAAGTTGCAGGAGTTGTTAGAGAAGTGGTCTAAATCTTCCTCGGTCAAACCGGATTTCATTCCTCTGTTTTTTTTTTGTTCAGAAAACTGCACCCGTTATTTGTGGTCCCTTGGCCTATATCCTCAACCAGTCTCTTATGTATGGTGAAGTTCCAGTCCGCTGGAAGCCTTCTTTTGTAACACTTATTTTCAAGAAAGAGCCGGCCGCTGATCCGGGAAGTTATAGACCAGTTAGCATAACCTCACCCTTCTGCAGGCTGTTTGAGAAGGTCCAAAAGAGCACGTAGTCCTACATCTGTTTTCGAATAACATCATTCCCAGGAGCCAACATGGTTTTTTACCTGGAAGATCGGTAGAAACGAACCCTTTAGAATGCATAAATGATTGGACGGAGGCCCTTGACAAGAAATGCAGTTGCGATGTCATCTACCTACTTTGACTTTGCAAAAGCATTTGATCGGGTCTCTCATTTGAATCTGCTATCAAAACTACGGGATCTGGGTTTTCATCCGATTCTGATAGAATGGCTCGCCCAATTCTTATCTGATAGAACGTTTCGGGTGAGAGTCGGGGATTGTTATTCCGAGGTGAGAAACATAGCAAGCGGAGTCCCACAAGGTGGTGTATTATAACCAATATTGCTTAGTTCCTTTAGAGCTGACACTCCTATCGTTTTCCATGACAAAAGCGTTACAGTAAAATTTTATGCGGACGACATAAAGCTCTACAAAGTCAATTCTAATCCATTAGATACCCAAGTGCTGCAGGAGGGGATTGACATGATAGTTGACTGGGCGAGAGAATGGCAGCTGCCACTGGCCCCGCAAAAAAAACCATATTTATGCGGGTTCTATTGAGTCCGGCGCCGACTGCCCATTCAAATACGTGTGCTGGTGTCGAGTTGCAAGCGGTAGACTCGGTTCGAGACCTCGGTTTTCACTGCGATAGGAAGTTAGATTTTTCTGAGCATATCAAACTCAAATGCCAATCGGTTCACAGGCGGATTTTTCAGGGTATCTCCACTAAAAACAAACAGGTTCTGCTCCGGGCATACAAGACTTATTTACGACCCATTGTGGAATCTGGAACATCAGTATTCGCTCCGCACAAGAAAAAGGATATTGGCGCACTCGAAAAGGTCCAGAATAGTTTCACTCGCAAACTGTTGATTCGCATTGGTGGTTTTCTGAATTCCAAGATATCCAGGGCCCACATAAGGAACAAATATTTTGGGTTGCCAACGCTGGATTCTCGGCGCAGAGTATTTGACCTTTGCATGGTTCACAAACTCCTTGAAAACAGCAGTATTTTCAGGCTTGCACCATATTTCAAACTGGTCACATCGAGAACTAGAGGTGAAATAATGAAAATATTTCTCGGTCGTCCAATTACCAGTGTTAGGGTTAGGTATTTCCACATAGGCGGGTAGCGCATACCTGAAAATTGCTAGAAGAGTCACCGGCGCTGCTTCCTTGGGCCAGTTTAAAGGCAGTGTTCACGATGAAAAGTGTTTGAAATTCAACAAGGAATGGGTAGTGGAGGAACACTGTGTAACGTTAACGTTGAAAGAACGCATAAAAACGAGCCAGGAAGAGCCCCAAGAAAGCCCGAAGTTGCCACTTCGAGCGCAAGGCAAGCCCCAAAAGCGCATTGCCCGCCCACCGACGTGAACGAATGAAAGCTTGAAATCGTGAGATGAGCGATGGTTTCCGATTATTGGCCCCGTTCTTCCCTTCATTCTCGACTTCTCTCTTTACTCAGGTCAGCTCGCATACATCGGCAGCAAAAGACGGAAGTTACAAGCCTCGGAAAACTCGTCCACCACGTTTGCTTAGCTCAATCTTTGAGGGACCATAACTCCTTTCCCAGAAGGTCAGGTACGATTTCAGAGACATTGTTAGAATCAGCAGGGGACCGTTCTCAAGACAGTCTTAAAAACAGAAAAACGATTTTTATCGTGGACACCGCCTTTAAGCGAAGGGTATCCCAAATAGCTGCCGAGATGTCGTACGTTCGTGCCGTGGCAGTGTGGAGGAAAGAAGATCGCCTCCGTGCAAACCGACGTCATCCCCTCCACAAAGAGGGTTTTTGTCATGGGAGAGGTGCTGGCCGGCCGCAACTCTCCTTCGGATTCTCCTACAAAGGGCCGGCGTGGAGAGGAATCCTGGACCCGCTCAGAAGTACCAATGCGCCACGTGCGGAGAGGATGTAAACTGGAGACATACCAGCGTCCAGTGCTTCGGATGCCAAAGGTGGGTGCATCTCTCCTGTTCGGGTCTCAGTTCTGTGAGGCATCATAACTCATCTTTTCGTTGTGTGTTATGCTCCTCACCTTCCATCTCAGATTCCTCTATCTCAAATCGCCCCCTTTCCATTGTGCATATCAATCTAAACGGCCTTCGTGCCAAGCTTTCTGAACTCTCTCTCTTTGCACGTACTTACCATCCAGGCGTGATCATGGTTCAGAAAACCAAGCTCTCTCCATTCCCTACCTATCCTCATCCCAATATCCCAGGCTATACTTCTTACCATGCTCCAAGGTCATCTCTCGGCGGTGGAGTCTCTACTTTCGTTCTATCTTCACTTCCCTCACACCTCATTCCCAGCACCCCCACGGACGGTACTCTCGAGTACCTCCCAATCCATCTCCCCCTAAAAACACCCCTTTCTCTTTTCAACATATACATTCCACCTACAACTTCATGCCCTTCATCGTACAATCCTATCCCACTTCTCAAGCAGCTGAGCGACTGCTCCCTCTCATCCTCGGTCGTTTTCGCGGGTGATTTCAACGCTCACACCTTTTGCTCGTCTCTCGGTCCTGATGTTAGAGGAAATGACGTCGAAGAATGGGCAGATGAGTGCGACCTGGTCATTCTAAACGATGATCAGCCCACTCGTCTCCCTGCCAGCGGCCGATCTTCTAGCCCAGACATATCTCTTGTCTCGTCCAACCTTTCTAGCTGCTGCTCATGGTCTACCTCGACTACTCTGCCAAGTGACCACGTTCCTGTCTTTGTCCACATCGATCTATCCAATTCTCTCGCTCCCTTTTCTGGTGTTCGCCAACGTTCTTATCTTAATTTAGGCCGAGCAGACTGGCGCCTGTTCAGTGAAGTTGCGCTTCGCCTATCGGCAGATTACCCGTGGAATGGAAGCGTGCACCAGAAGGAGTGCCATCTATCTGACGCAATCCGCAAGGCCATGAATGCGGCTATCCCTATCGGTCGCGTCAAGACGTTCTATCCAAATGTCAACAGGGAAATCCTCGACAAAATTAGAACGAGAGATGCGAGGAGAGCGGTTAATCATCTGGACCCCCGTGGTTGCTGAGCTGGACAGTGAGATCAAAAAGGATTTGGACAGACACAAGAAAGAAGAGTGGGAGAAGTTCACCGGACAGATGGACTTTAAGACGGACAGTGCAGCTACTTGGAAGGTTTTACGGAAGCTTTCGGGTAAAGCTCACCCGCCACCGTCTCCACTATCGAATTCGACAACGGCGTATTCAAATCAGGAAAGGAAGCCGCTTATGCGCTCGGGAAAAGTTTTTTCATCACCAGTGCTAAACGAGGTCCGCAGAATAGAGTGACTGTAAGAGAGCTGTGCCGCCTCCCGCTTATGAGCACGGCCGAAGCGTTTACTACGACGCAAATTGAGAAGATTATAAAGGAAATGCGGAACTCTAGAGCTATTGGTCCTGATGGGATATGTCCTGCTGTCTTGAAGAAGATACCCACTGACTTACTACCGCTCCTCACTGATGTGATAAACTCCTCGTTCATGTCGTGTACTATCCCGCAGAATTGGAAGATGGCAAACGTCGTTCCGCTGCCCAAGCCTGGCAAGCCCCAAGCTTCAGTCAAGGGATATCGGCCCATTAGCTTGTTGTCTTCTTTTGCTAAAGTAGCTGAAAAGCTGATCGTCAAAGACCTGGCCGAGCACAACGAGAGACAGGTGTTTCAGCATGGTTTCAGAAAAATACATTCCACCACGACAGCTTTGTTAGAAATTACGAGCTATGCAATTGATGGTTTCAACGCGTATAAGCCGGAAAGAACTGTAGCAGTTGCCTTGGATCTCACTAAGGCTTTCGACACAGTGAATCTTGGTATCTTATCAAACAACTTACTGGAGTCATCAATCCCGCCATGGCAAAAGCGCTGGATAGCTGCATTCACTAAGGGAAGACGGGCTAGAGTGATGTTCCAGAATCATGTCTCAAACAGCATTCCGATTGCAGCTGGAGTCCCACAGGGTCGGTGTATTGTCGCCTGCTCTCTTCAGTCTGTTACCTCGAAGATATGCCCGCCCCACCCCAAGATATCAAGGTGGTCGCTTACGCTGATGATATGACTGTCTTGTGTCGTGATCGGGACATAAATGTGGCCGCCGCTAAGATTAACGGGTACTTGACCGCACTGAAAAGCTTCGACCGCAAAATGCTGAAGATTTCTGCGTCAAAGTCATCGGTATCCGTACTCACAACGGACCCATCTGAACACAGCGCACATCCGTATGTCGTATGGAATGGAGATCGTTTGCCTGCCGCCCGCTTCCCAAAACTTCTCGGACTCGTACTCGATCCATCGCTCAAATTCCATAAGAACACGGAACAGAAGCAGGCTATCGTTAAAGCGAAGCTTAACGTGCTTAGAGCCCTGGGCGGTACAACATGGGGGTAGTAGCAAAGAAACCATTATTACAACGTATAAGGCTATTCTCCAGCCTGCACTGGAATCCGGCGCCCCAGTTTGGCATCATCTAGTTTCGGAATCCTCTTGGACTAAGATGCAACGCATACAGAATGCGGCTCTTCGAATCGCCACCGGGTGTGCAAGAAGTTCCCCGGTCGATCACTTGCATGCTGAGACCCGCTTATTACCAGTAAAGGAGCACTGTGAGCTCCAGGCCCAACAATTTTTCATCAACATTGTATCAAACAACCAAATCACCCCTCTTGGAAGTGCTAAACCCCGTCAGAGAAAGAAAGATCAGAAAGCCATTCGCCGATGCTCCCAGCAAAGTCAATCTGCAGAGATGGCACGACTCACAGCAAGAACGACTCCGTCTATTGCGCGAGGAGCATACTCAGTTTGTACGGTGTCATCTGGAAAAGGCGGTCATTAATCCCATATTGGGGGTAGTGCCGCCCCAAGTCTGCACATCCGAGGCTCAACTCGGAAGAAGGGCCAGGTGCACGCTCGCATCATTACGCTGTGGTCACTCTACAATGCTAATGTCTTATGTCAGCAGGATTGACAGCAGTAAATCTGATGTGTGCCCGGACTGCGGTACCATCGGCCACGATACCGCACATTTATTCAACTGTCCGGAGAGACCTACCACGCTGACCGTAATGGACTTATGGACAAATCCGTTACTGGTCGCCCAGTTCCTCAACCTATGACAAAACCCTCAATGTGGCTGCAAAGAAGAAGAAGAAGAAGTCTTAAAAACAGAAAAACGATTTTTATCGTGGACACCGCCTTTAAGCGAAGGGTATCCCAAATAGTTCTTAGCTACGAAGCTTAGCAGTTTCGTTTGTTTCTTCTTTTCTGGAGATAGATCTTCGTTTGTTTGTTTGATAGGGTGTATGAAGAATAAGAGTATTTTTGCTCAAGTTTGCAGTTTTTTCCCCGGTCCTGTTATTTCTTCTGTGCACATCTTCTTATATTATCACGCATTTGCCTTAAGTGAGTGTAATAAACATAAGTAGCAGAAGATAGTGGTAGAATTCATTATTATGAAACGGAATGAAATTAATGAGGGTTAATAATGAAAACGATGAAAAAGTAGTTGGGCCGTCGCCTGAATAAAGGCTGCTAGGCCCGCCAGGGTATGGCTCGGCCTGTTGCGTGATTGGTGCGAGAATATTCACTCTGCGGCTCAACTCGTACGCTCCAGTAGATATCGGGGCAAGCAATCGCCCGGTGGTTCGTGTTTAGATCAAAGAGGTTCAATGGGCCCGCCCCAGTTGCGTGCTTGAGCGAGAATATATTTCAGACTGTGTACGGTTGTTTCTAACCAAAACCGAACAGTTTGCATTCCTAGACGGAGAAATTTACCCTGAGTGTATTAGCTTTAATTCTTAGCTCTATCCAGTTAACTGCGAGTACGTGGAACGTCCTCAGCTCACATGCCAGCACCTGGTCCGTCCAACAAGGAAAAAACTCGAAAGACCCGCGACGTTTCGGGATACGTCCTACTGGAAGTTGTGAAGGATGAATAGAGTAAGAAACATGTATGCTGCGTCTTCTCAACGGACCATTCGGTAGGTCAAAAAAGACGAAAAACGACAAAAAATAGGGTGCAGCTTTCCTCCAATTGACCACCACGGCTGCATTTCTTATTTCCTACGAGCGGAAATTGGCTGTTATGTGCAGCTAACGGCCCTCCTTCGAAAAACACCAAACCGGAAAAAATGCGAAAAAATTTTTTTCGAGTTTTTTCATCATGTACAACCCACCCCATGGGATATGATGCCCAGAGAACAAAAAAAATCTTTTGATTGAAGTTTGTTTAGTAGTTTTAATGAAGGGTAGACAGGCGTGTAAGTCAACCGAGTGTCGCCTCCTGAAAATGAATTATGGGGCTTTAATGGCCACTCAAAAAAAGGGACCCCTTACCTTGCCTATAATTGGCATTTTCTTTCACTTTGTTTGTATGCATACGAGTGTTCCAATCTTCAACAGTTCTTCATAGAGCAAGATTAATTCATAATGACATAATAGTAACTATATAATACTTTATCATTAACCGAAAAGGCTAGCGGCTGTGGCTGAGTTCTACGATGCAACCGAGGCAGAGGCGATACAAGCGCTTCTGGCTAGGTTGCTTCATAGAATGCAGTCACGGCTGCTAGCCTTTTCAGTTGAAGATGAAGTACATATTATATAGACATAACTTGAAGTACATATTATATAGACATAACTATCTCATTCTGAATTTATCTCGTTCCTTCGGTACGAAATCCACCAATTTTCTACCATTAGAAGGTGCATGTCAGTTATTGAGCACGCTGGCTAGGTAAGCACAAAAAATATAAATGCTCAAACAAAATGAAGCGCAATGTGAAAAAGAGGCATATTAGATTAACGAACAAACAGAGAAACAGTGCCGAAATTTCATTGCTGGATTCGAACCTATGATACCGCTCCATTCTCGCTGCTTTGTAGTCCACTTCGTTATCCTCTCGGCCATCGCCGCTGACAGCGATGTGCTGCTTTAGTCGAGTGAAAAGAAGAGTGCAAATCATGCAATAACCTCGGAAACGGCTAATGTCTCACGAAGGAATAAAAATCAAGGCGCCAAACTTTGTAAATGCCGATTTCGTCATCACCTAAAGTGCACCTATCTTTTTCAATCCATTTGCTTTGACTGAGGAATTTGTATTTGTATTTGTTTATTACAGGTCATGCCTGCATAATTAAGTTACATAGGAAAACAAATGGAAAGCACTGAATGAAAAAAAACAGGAAACGGATACAGTAGCAATGTGAATTGAAACAGGCTCAATCATCCTCAGTCATCAAGTACTGATCCAAGCTACGTTTGAAAGCGAAAATAGTTGTAGGGAGGTTGCCCCTCTTGAGTAACTTTTCAAACTCACTTCCTGCTCTATTAACAAAGAAGTGATGCCTCAAACTCCTCCTGGCTATGTTGCGGACGAGCTTAAAACTTCTGCCTCTTGTGGTAGATACTCTGAGTTGGAGGAAATCGTTTGGCTTGAGTCCCACAAGGCCATACAAGATCTTATACACCATCAGCGATTCAAGTTGTAGCTCCTTATTCCTAGCAAAGCTGCACGGCATTTCACTATAGCTGAGAATTTCCGTAAATTTCAATCAGTTTTTGCAATTTTTTGATCTACCAAAAAGGCCGTTGAGAAAACCCTGCATACATTTTTGTTACTTCATTCATCTCTCACAACTTCCACTGGGACATTTCCAAAACGTCGCGGAGTCTGAAAATCAGTCCCTAGTAAGAGTAGCAGGTTATACCAGTAGATTTTTCTACCCCTTTTTTCAGCCAGGTTTTTAATCAGTTTCTTGATTTTGAAAGATTTCATTTTTGTGACTGAATTAAATCTGAATGAATGAATGAATGACGGATCGGGCGTCACTCGCGTGCCGCTTGGGCGTGGCGTCAGGCCATTCATACTCCACGTATGACGCGCTGGCGTCGAGGAGTATGAATAACGCCTCATCGTTTGGCACGCAGGCGCAATATTCCGCAAAACTTTTGGGGTTGTTTTTGGAGACGCGAACTTCCTCTTACCGATGACGCTATTCTCTGTTCCAATCGAAACAGCCCTCCAAGAGCCAAAAGAGGTAGATTTTCTCTCTGCGTCTCTGCGGCGCATACTCATGCAACATTTCGTATATGTAGGAACCAGTTGAAGGATGGAGTACTACCCCTTTCACTATAGCGGAGACGATGCGGCTGTGTAAGGGATCGATTGCAAACGGAATGATGAACGGCGCGGTTGTCGAATATTGTATGAGTAGACATCCAACATTGCGTGCGCAGGAACGCAGAGGGAACATCATCGCCGCTTAGGCTCTCCGACGGCCGACTCAATTGGAACAGAAATAAATCTTAATGGGCCGCGATTGATGATATGTCAGAATGTGAGCAGAACCACGGATTACACACAGTAAAACGCCTGCGTGATAAACTATTGTAACTCCGTTCTGTCGACGATAGACCTAGAAATGAAGGGTAATCATGATGACAAGATAAGGACGTTTAGCACAGACGTCTGAAAAAAATTCGAGTACAACTTGGCCACTTCTCATGAGCTTACTGTTGGTGAACAAGGCCCTGTTTGTACAAATAATGTCTTTGCTTGTCCTGAAACTTGGCTGTCGACGGTGCATTCTTACAAGGGAAGCAAAAAAAGCGCGAATCGCATCTGCGAAAACGAATTGTATTGTAAAAATTTCTTCGGCATAGACAGTGAAACTGTGCAGTATCCCGTCCAGAGCTGCTGGTTCCAAGATGTTATAAGCGTTTTGAGGCTTCGCGAGAAGCTGAGGGTAAGGGATCAGACATTTTTGGGGTGTTTTGAAAATAAATAAAAAATCCGATTTTGCTCCAAACTTGTAGGTAGGGTGCTGAAAATGAATGTGGGGTTACCTTGTCGAAATTCTGGGGTTTATTGTAGGTTATGGTAGATACCGCGCCACTGAAGTAGCAAAATCTTCTTCAACATTTCGAAAATGGGCAAACTGACATCAAATTCGTATTCACCACCCCGAATAACCCCCAAGTACAAATATTAGGTCAAGTCCGAGGTTTTGACCAAAGTACCGTATACCCACCATAATCTACGACAATCTGTCAAAAATCAACAAACGGATCTCAGATTCGTGTTAAGCACTTCTAATAACCGCCAAAGAATGATTTTGAGCTGCATCTGACGTAGAAAATCGGAAATCTCAAAAGTCGCGTTTTGTCCTAGAAATCTTCCCCGCCTGCAGCTTCAAACGAATTAAGATAAAAACCTTGAAAAAACGAAAAAAAACAATCCTCAGCGGTGAGAGTACCTCGGCAGATTATGCTGCAGTGCATCCTGAAGCGCCGCATCGAACGCCACATAGTGTCGCGAAATTTGTTTCTCTTTCCAATCAGCGCTTTGAAGTGATTTAATCTGGGCCAACAGACAATCCAAATAGTCTTCCTGCTCGTGAGGTGTATTCGAAGTCCACACTTGTAACATCTTCAACAAGCATATAGTGAGTGTCAATAATTAGAATCACAGGAATCCTAGAATTTACCTTAAGATGGACCTTTCTCCGCCCGTCCACATATTTGGTAGCCCCTTCAAGAATATTGTCTAGCTCTTCCTTCTTCTTTTCACTTAGTTCGAGTCCAATCCAAGGTAGAACGCGTAGGACTACATACACAAACCAATCCGTGCGAGACTAAATAGTAATTATGAATGTACAGTGGAATCCATGAGGAAGCACGCCGACAACCACTTCTGTTTCTACACAAGCACGCATATATCAGGCTGGTGCAACAATACGACACTAATTGTAGGGATAAGGGCACCAAAACAGGGAGGTACAGTGCTTCTCTGGGCCAAATTCCGGTCCGCAATTCCGTCTCGACACGCTTTGCGGCCGCACGCGCTAGAAGCAGTCGGGTTTCCAGCGCCAAAGCCGAATCGATGTGGCTTTTTTTTACAGTTTTCTTCAACTTCGTTTAGTTTCCAGTTTCAAGACCCACCTAAAATCAACAGATCGGCGGCTGCGGCGCTGGAAACTCTTCCGAATCGAAAGGCGCGGCCGCAAAGCGTGTCGAGACGCAATTGCGGACCGGAATTTGACCCATAGAAGCACAGTACCATCTATTTCGGAGTCAAATTTACATGGGTTCATCGCCTGCATGTGCGCGCTTCTTCTACTTTTACCGCAGGCGGAGTAATAAGATGAACTTCGCTTCCGAACAGATGGTAGAGGCACTCCGCTACACAGCGATTCGTACCATTACGTACAGGCTATAAAACGGCGAAATTCACATGATTCCTACGCGTGCTGGTGCGGAGCGGAGGTTAGAGACAGTGAGAGAGCGCAGGGCAGACGGAGGCCCAGGCGTCGCGCGCGCCGCTCGCGCCTCGAATGATGTGAATTTCGTCGTTTTATAGAGGGTAAGGGTAGTTCAAGGAAATCGTCCAATCGCCGCAATAACATTACGAGATAAAACCAGCTTCACTTACAATGGTGATGATAGCCACCTTCTACAAATGTATTCCCATACGTTCACCATTGCTTCGCTTCTGAATCTACACAAAAAGGCGACGCTGCCGACTTCTTGAAATCACGCCACATCGGAAGCAAGTACGAAAGACCCTTGTTCTAATCTACCAATAACATTAACCCTTTATCAAATTCGATCGCTAGGCATGAGTAGCTAATTAGTTGGTCGAAGCGGCCGTAGTAAGAGCGACGCTATAATTGCGTTCCTTGCGCCTTCGCTCGCTACTTCGGTTTACAACCGGCCACCTAAGCAGTTGGCGACAGCCGACTTCGCCCTCTCCCGCCCTTTCGGTCATAGCGCTTGCCCCCCCCCAACGAGTTCACGTCCATTTGCCAATTTTCGAAATATTAAAATAGATTCTGCCCCTGAACGGCATTGGACGTACCGTAATCTACAGTAAAGCTCAGAGTTCCAACAAACGGACCACAGATTCGTTTCCAGCATCCTAATTAACCGATTTTTTTTCAAAAACATGAAAAAAACGCCTGATCTCCCTTTTGTCAAAGCTTGAAAACTTCTCGGAACAAGCAGCTTGGGACGGAGTACTGAATGACGCTCAACAAATACTAGCAGTGTAGTTCGTTTTCGCAGATGCGTTTAACGCTCTAAACACTTTCCTTGTTAGTTCTGGGCCCATCGAAACACCGACATATACATATAGCACTCTTCTAAAGAAAAATCTGCGTGACGTATGGGCTCGGTTGAGGACACCCACTTTTTGAAAGAAAAAAAAATCAGAAAAATCAGCCTGATCAGTTAGTTTGGATTGCGTCACCGTTCACGCTGATCCAGTGGTGGACCTTAAATTGGGTTTGTAATCCCATCGCGATCAAAGTATGAACGCTATCTACTGATGCGAGCGTCCTTTTTTTCTGCTGTAAACTAAGACTCTCCTCTCAAGACAGTCCGCCTTGCATGCATCGACCCCCAATTAAGCGTACGGGACGAAACAATAAAACAGAAAACACCTCGACCACATCGATATAACCGTTTTATACTGTTTCTATCAAAATGAAAATCCGGGCCACAATTGCGGACAACCGCTGTAGCAACGCGCAGCTCGAATTTGATTATCGTGCCGGGACCTCGGGGAAGGGGTACCAGCGTGATTTCTCATGGAGATTTTGCTGGCAATGTGTGTCACAACATCGGCTATCAACGGAATTTCACTGCGATATACAGTAGTAAACCCTCCAAAAACATCCGTTATAATTCACCTGTGGGACATTCTCCTCGAAGGCGCACTGCAACAAACCTTCCAGAAATTCCACAATTGAGCTCAGAGTCAGGACTCGACTATTTCCAAGATCGCACAAAAAAGTCATCTGTAAGACGGACACAAGAGATCAGAACTTATAGTTAGTGAAACATGATTAGTCGAAAAAATAGACCACGCGAATATGAAAGTTGGAACGAACTCGTACATTACTACAAGGAACACGAAACCTATCTATTTTATCGTAATTTACTGAGAATCACAGACTTGAGACACAGGGTCAATTTCGAACCCCAAATCTCAACAATTAGATTCTTTCTAGCTCACTTCTACCTCTATTCTACCGTTGTCAGATGGAAAGTCGACGAATATTGCATCCTATTACGAGCCTTGGAATACGCCGCACCGGTTTGGCAACATCTAGTCTCAAAATGCTCTTCGACTAAGATGCAACGCGTACAGAATGCCGATCTTCGCATTGCCACCGAATGTTCCCCAATCGAGCACCTGCATGCAGAAACCCGTCCACTACCAGTGAAGGAGCACTGTCAGCTACAAGCCCAGCAATTCCGTATGGATATTGTTAAACAACCAAATCACCCATCTTGGAGAGTGCTTAACCCCGTTAGAGATAGAGAGAGACAAAAGAAAGTCATTTGCCCATGCTCCAAGCAAAGTCAACTTGCAAAGATGGCACGACTTACAGCAAGAACGACTCCGTCTTCTGCGCGAGGTGCACACCAAGTTCGTACGGTGTCATCTTGAGAAGGCCGCGGTAAATCCCATACTAGGAAAAGTACCGCCCCCAATCTGCACATCCGAGACTCAACTCGGAAGAAAGGCTAGATGTACACTCGCATAGCTACGCTGCGGTCATTCTACAATGCCCATGTCCTACGTCAGCAAGATTGAAAGCAGCAAGTCTGATGTTTGTCCGGACTGCGGTCCTATCGGCCATGACACCGCACATTTAACTGTCCGGAGAGACCCACCACGCTGACCATAATGGATCTATGGACAAATCCACTACTGGTCGCCCAGTTTCTCCGCCTATGACAAAACCCTCGATGTGGCTGCAATGAAGAAAAAGAAGAAGCCTTGAGATTTGACGGACACCAAAATTGTCACTCAAATCAACATGATCATGTGTACCCTCTGCTCGAAATTCGATAGGTCGCGAGAAGCTGGTTTGCGTGAGAGACGCCGGACCACGCTGCGTTCTTCTGATTCGGACTAGCGACTGAGCAACATGGAACTCGTCATGACGGGGCATGCGAGTGTTGACGAGTCCTATATCGCTTCACTGCCACTATGGCCCCAGTCTTAGTTGGTGGAAAATGCATCTGTGATCGGCTTCCACCCGCCTTGGCCTGATGTGAATCGCTGAAGCCTGCCGTGACAGGTCCGGTCGATAGGTATGAGCAACATGGTTGAGGGACGTTGGGAAAAACACCCGGTGTGACGATATCTATGCAATACGTGGATGACGGGGGCGAAAAGAAGGGCTGGTGAGCTGACTGATAATAACACATTGCGTAGCTTTAGAAGGCAATCCACACTATACTTTGGACCGAATTATATGATTCGAAAAATATTCGATTTTCGAACTTCGAATCATTCAAAATTCGAAATTCGAAAATTTTGGCTTTCGAATAATATTTGAAATTCGAATATTTTGAAAACGGGCTTTCGAATACTTCATAAAAAGCGGTTTCGAATAATATTCGAAATTCGAATATTTTAAAGAGCAAAATCGAATTTTTGAAATTCGAATAATCGAAATGCACAATCATCATTTCATTAGAAGTTCTTTTCTTTCTGGTCAACCTTTGAAAGCACACTCTATCAAAGCACCATCTTGGCCTATCCACCCCATGCCTGATTTGGGGTTCTCACACGCTTGAATCGTGTGAAATATTGCGTCACCGTACGAGGTGCTCCATCGATGGGATAGGCTGGCTTGAACGGCCAGCCAACGCAAACCGTGTTTCTCTCGTTTTCGCATTTATCATGTAGCTGTCAGGCAAATATGGACAGTACCAGGGTTTTAGCTTTCAAAACTCTCCCGTTCCAGAGAAACACTTACTTGAAATACGGACGGGAGCGATTGAGCTCACTGATCTACAAAGACTACTCTAGAAACATTAGCTTGGAGTGGTCTTCGCGGCTGGAAAATTTTGGTTTCGCTCAGGCCTTGTGAATTACGATTTTCAAATTACGAGAAATTTGAAAACTCACGATTTACTATTCACGAAATGACAAAATTCAGTTACGCGCAGCCCTGCGCGGCGCGGCACGATCGATATTAGGGGTCGTTTATACTTCCGCCGCCGAGCGGCGTAATGCATTTCTGTAATATTGATTTGCGCGGCACGATCGATATGATAGGATTGCACTTCGCCGCGCCGCTCAGCGGTGGAAGTATAAACGACCCCTAAGAGGCCAAATAGTCTCGCCGCGCAAAGGCTCGGCAGCGTTGTGTGCAGCCGTATCGATCACGCGGCGCCGCGACACCGGTGGCTGCCGCAAGGCTAGGCGGCGCCGCTTTGCAACCTCAAGCGGTGCGGCGGAGTGGCGCAGCGACAGCAGACGGTCAAGCCCGCATCCCATGATGAAATGATCACTTATATATGTTTGGAGATAAATGAATGTCTGTTTAGGAGGTGAGTGTCTGTTTTATTATGTAACTACATCGAAGTCACTTCTGCTGTGCTTCTTTGGGCCAAATTCCAGTCCGGAATTGCGTCTCGACACGCTTTGCGGCCGCACGCGCTCGAGTCAGTCGAGTTTCCAGTGCCAAAGCCGACTCGAAATGATTTTTTTTAAATATAGTTTTCCGCAATTTTTTTAGTTTCCAGTTTCCAAACCCCACCTAGAGTCAACAGATCGGCCGCTGCGGCGCTCTAAACTCTTCCAACTCGAAACGCGCGGCCGCAAAGCGTGTAGAGACGCGATTGCGGACCGGAATTTGGCCCAGAGAAGCACAGTAGTCATGGGGTTTTGAGCTTGTTAAACTTGAATTTAAGTGTTTTAAAGAGTTCGACACCAATTCAAATGCTAACTTGTTACTAACCTTTGAATCCTAAAATTCCTACGTATTATTTGAACCACGCCCTTCTACATTTCCATTTGTAAAACTTATTCTCAGCTAAAAGCCAATCTTCCATGGACAACTAATTTTCGAAAAGGTAGAGTTGCCACGATAAGTACTGTGCTTATCAGGGCCAAATTCCGGTCCGCGATTGCGTCTCGACACGCTTTGCGGCCGCACGCGCTCGAGTCCGTCGGGTTTCCAGAGCCAAAGCCGACTCGGTGTGGCTTTTTTATACAATTTTCTCCTATTTTTCTTAAATTTCAGTTTTCAAAAACCCACCTAGAGCCAGCAGATCGGCGGCCGCGGCGCTGGAAGCTCTTTTGGCTCGGGAGCGTGCGGACGCAAAGCGTGTCGAGACGCAATTGCGGAACGGAATTTGGTCCAGATAAGCACAGTAATAGTGAGTACAAGACATGGACATTACACGCTACATAGGTTTCGAATGAAATAATAATTCGATTTATTTGTTTTTAGAATACGTCGACTGAATGATTAATTCGGATGACCACTCTTGCAAAAAAACTGGGTTAATGATTTCTTTTAACAAAGCTTTTATTATTAAAGCACCGAATGAAAAAATGTATTCGAATGAGACGTATATTCAAGTTTCCGAATGAATGAACTTCGTCAAAATTATTTCGAATGAATGGAAATTTTTGAGAACTCGCCCTCTATTCGAATCGAATAATCGGAAAGTCCGTTCGTATACTCAAATAAAATTGGAATCTCGGAATTTTTACGGAAAAATTAACGAGTATTTTCCAAAATTTTCAATGGCAGAGAGTATTCAAATCGACCGTGACCCAAACTTGTCCGAATATTCGGAAAACTGAATATTTCAGTTTCCAAAAAAGCGATTAATGCTGAAATCCGAAACAATAGATCACTCGATAGAACAAATAATTTATTCGCCAGAGTGAACCGAGGACCCGAGGAAATTAAAAATCCTAATTCACGGACGAATCGAATTGCAAATAAATTGAGTTTGAGGTTCTTGAACAAATCAAATATTACAACAGTTCAAATGTTTTTCGAATAACGTTTCGATTCGATCCCAAGTCTAGTTAAAACGTACGGCAAAATTACTCTAAAAATTAATACGAGAAAATTGAAGGGTGCGCATCGATCACGGAATCTATTTTTGGGGGAGAATACTCAAGTTTTGAAGTGGCTATGATCGCCAACTGTTCCTTGTTGAAACTAATATATTGCTTCCTCATGTAAAACTGTGAACAGGACTCAAACCGCAATGAAATTAAATCTCGCTCTAACTTTGCCAATCGGAATATTTCTAACAGCTGATTCGATATTTAGATGTCAGATGCATAGCCCTGTACGTAGTACGCAAAAGCGCGTCGCCACTCCAGTTTGGCACGACCCGCTCATAGCAATTGGAGATCGGCTGCGGAGCGAAATCTTGTGCGGCGCGGCACGCCGCGCCGCTCTTACCTCCGCCGCTCCTTTCAGCGGTGGGACTCTATTCGACCCATAATATTGATCACACGGCGCGGCACGATCGATATTGCAGGATTGGACTTCGCCGCGCCTCTCGGCGGCGGGAGTATAAACGTCGCCTGAGGTCAATGGTATACAATGTCGCTGCCCTGAGTCCCGCATTTAAGCTAAATGCCAAGTCATGACATTTAGCACAAATGCGGGACCAGCATCGGAGCTATGGCACTGGCCGTCGTAGGAACAGTTGTTGCGCGTCCGTCGCCGCAACTTGTCGTGGTGGGCTGGCCTACTGCAAATGTGCCTATGCCTGTCGTTGCCGCTGTCGCTGTGCGGCGCACTGCGACAGATTTTAAGGGTGGGAGGCGGTCGCTGTTGTTGTGCAGAGCAACGCGCCCTCGTGTCGCAAAACTAAAGCATTGGCCTAGCGCCCTTTTCATACCTTTACTGCCGCGTCAAATGCCGCTCCTTAAGAAAAATCATAAAACGCGTCGGTGGCGGAGAAAACGTCCTCGATCGTCATTACCGCTATAGCGGCGTTTGCCGCGTTTTACTGTCTCATTACCAGTTCCGATGGCGAATCGACTTCGCCAGCATACTCATGTGGAAAGAAGCTAGTTGCCAACTTCCGGATAATTTTCTAGTAATCAGAAACACCGGCTTCACTGCAGCTCAAAAGCGGCATTTTCCGCTGCGGCAAAAGGGCGTAAGGGTTTCAAGCTCGAGTATTCAGCCCTGCCCCCCCCCCCACCTAAAGTCGTGCAAACTCGGCGGCAGCTAATTCGCCTAGGCCGCGCTGTGGCGTAGTAGTAGGTCTTGAGAGCGGCGTTGTGGTCTCGGCGCTTGGGTGTGATAATGTGCTTCCCCGGAAAGGGATAGTGATGGTCAAGTCTCGCCTGAAGCCAAGCGTCTTGTGCCAAACGCGCGTGACGAGCTTGCGCAGACTATGAATGCTCCAGCGGCGACGCTATGGCGGAGCGTATTTAAATGGGTCCTAACTTTGCCGAGCAAGCAAAATCTGTGAATGCGACCACTATCATAGTAGCAGGAGATAGCACTAAAATTAATTATTATTAAACAAAATGAAATTGAAGACGGATTAATTATGAAACTGACGAAAAAGTTGTTACAGCTGCCACCATGGTGGAGAGGGCGTCACGCGCGTGCGAGGCGTCAGGCTATTAATACATCGACGCCACGCGCGTGCCGTATGAATAGCGCCTAACATTGTGGTAGGCCGATGAATATTTCTACAAAGTGATAGTCACAGTAAATGACAGCTCAAAACTAATTTTTAAAAACGCTTTATCATTTGTGAACTCGGGAAATCTTATCCGAAAAAAAATTATTCGAAAGTTTCGATTTTCGAATATACTCGAAAATTCGAAAAATCAGTTTTTCGAATATATTCGAAAATCCGAAATTCGAAAAATACCATTTTCGACTTTATTCGAAAATTTGACATTCGAAAACTTTGATTTTCGAACATATTCGAAAATTTGAAATTCGAAAAAAATGATTTTTGAATTTATTCGACAATTTGAAATTCGATAAATTTGATTTCCAAATATATAATCGAAAATTTGAAATTCGACAAAATGATTTTCGAATATATTCGAAAATTCGGAATTCGACAATTTTTACAGTTTTGCCCAAGTAATGTGCTTCTCTGGGCCAAATTCCGGTCCGTAATTGCGTCTCGACACGCTTTGCGGCCGCACGCGCTCGAGTCGGTCGACTTTCTAGCGCCAAAGCCTCACTCGATGTGGCTTTTTCATACAGATTTCTCCAACTTCTTTAGTTTCTAGTGTCCAAAACCCACCTAGAGTCTACAGATCGGCGGCTGCGGCGCTGAAAACTCTTTCGACTCGGGGGCGAGCGGCCGCAAAGCGTGTTGAGACGTAATTGCGGACCGGAATTTCGCCCAGAGAAGCACAGTATAATCCCCACTGCTACCTACATTTCCTGTAGGTCACGTAACCATAATCATTTCCAGCAGGCTTCAGCCGGCCACACCGAGTGTTTTTTTTTCAACCTGACTGTGCAATGTGTTAAATGCTTATCGACAGGGCCGGTCACGGCAGGCTGCAGTCGGTATCAATGGGTTTTTACACCCCATTTTCAATGCTTCCTACATGAACGGACCGGGCTGGCTACTTCCGATCGACCAACTATGACCGGGGCCTAAGCCGGATCAGAAGGTACGCCGCACGGCCGCGTGCCCTCTTCTTCTTCTTCTTTGCAGCCACATAGAGGGTTTTGTCATAGGCGGAGGAACTGGGCGACAAGTAGTGGATTCGTCCATAGGTCCATTGGTATCAGCGTGGTAGGTCTCTCCGGACAGTTGAATAAATGTGCGGTATCATGGCCGACGATACCGCAGTCCGGGCACACATCATATTTGCTGCTGTCAATCTTGCTGACATAAGACATTAGCATTGTAGAGTGACCACAGCGTAATGATGCGAGCGTGCATCTCGCCCTTCTTCCGAGTTGAGACTCTTAGGTGCAGACGGGGGGCGGTATATCTCCTAGTATAGGATTTATGGCCGCCTTCACAAGATGACACCGTACGAACTTGGTGTGCTCCTCGCGCAAAAGACGGAGTCGTTCTTGCTGTGAGTCGTGCCATCTTTGCAAATTGACTTTGCTTGGAGCATCGGCGAATGGCTTTCTTATACTTCTGTCTCTCACGGGGTTTAGCACTCTCCACGACGGGTGATTTGGTTGCTTTATAATGTTAATGCGGAATTGCTGGTCCTGGAGCTGACAGTGCTCCTTCACTGGTAATAGGCGGGTCTCAGCATGCAGGTGCTCGATCGGGGAACTCCTTGCACATCCGGTGGCGATACGGAGAGCGGCATTCTGTACGCGTTGCATCTTAGTCCAAGAGGATTCTGAGACGAGATGCTGCCATACCGGTGCGGCGTACTCCAGAGCGGGCTGAAGTATTGCCTTGTATGTCGTGATAATAGTCTCCTTGCTGCCACCCCACCAAGTGCCGCCCAGGGCACTGAGAACGTTGAGCTTAGCTTTAACGACTGACTGCTTCTGCTCGGTATTCTTATAAAACTTGAGTGACGGATCGAGCACAAGACCGAGCAGCTTTGGAAAGCGAGCAGCAGGCAAACGGTCTCCATCCCACACGACATCCGGATGAGCGCTGTGCTCGGATGGGTCCGTCGTGAGAACGGACACTGACGACTTAGCTGCAGAGATCCTTAGCATCTTGCGGTCGAAAAAGCTCTTCAGTGTGATCAGGTACTCGTTGATCTTATTGGCGGCCACCTGTAAGTCCCGATCTCGACACATGATTGTTATGTCATCAGCATACGCGACGACCTTGATGTCCTGTGGAGGCTCAGGCATATCTTCGAGGTACAGATTGAAGAGGGCTGGCGATAGAACCCCGCCCTGAGGGACTCCAGCTGCCATAGGAATACTGTTGGAGACATGGTTCTGAAACATGACTCTTGCCCGCCGACCTTTAATAAAGGCCGATATCCAGCGCTTCTGCCAAGATGGTATTGACGACTCCAGTATGTTGCTTGACAGGACTCCAGGGTTAACCGTATCAAATGCCTTGGTGAGATCCAACGCAACAGCTACAGTTCTCAATGGCTTGTTAAAGTTGAACCCGTCGATAGCATAGCTGATAATTTCTAGCAACGCCGTAGTTGTGGAATGTAGCCTCCTGAACCCATGTTGAAGTAACTGCTTCTCGTTGTGCTCCGCTAGATCCTTGACGATGAGCTTTTCGGCCACCTTGGCGAAAGGTGACATCAAGCTAATGGGACGATATCCCTTCACTGATGACTGAGGTTTGCCAGGCTTGGGCAACGGGATGACGTTGGCTGTCTTCCAGTTTTGCGGAATAGTGCAAGAGCTAAACGAAGTGTTAATCATATCAACGATGAGCGGAAGGATCTCAGTCGGGAGTTTCTTCAGTACAGCAGGACAAATGCCGTCCGGACCGACAGCTTTGGAGTTCCGCATGTCCTTTATAATGTTCTCTACTTGCGCCACAGTGTACGCTTCGGCCGTGCTCATGAGCGGTAGGCGGCACAGCTCTCTTACTGTCACTCTATTCTGCGAACCTCGCCTTGTACTCGTGACAAAGAAACTTTTACCGAGAGAGTAGGCGGCTTCCTTTCCTGACTTGAAAACGTTATTACCGAACTCAATAGTGGAGATGGTGGCTGGCGAGCTCTTTCCCGATAGTTTCCGGAGCACCTTCCAAGTAGCTCCACTGTCCGTCTTGAAATTCAACTGTTCTGTGAATTTTTCCCACTGTTCTTTCTTGTACTGGTCGAGATCTTTTCTGATCTCACCATCCAGTTGAGCGACGACAGGGTCTAGATGGTCAACTGCTCTTCTGGCATCTCTAGTCCTGGTTTTCTGAAGAATTTCTCTGGTGACGTTTGGATAGAACGTCTTTACTCGGCCACCAGAGATAGCCGCCTTCATGGCCCTGCGAATTCCATCAGATAAGTGATGCTCCTTCTGGTGCACATTGCCATTCCACGGGTAATCAGCCGCTAGGCGTAGCGCAACCTCACTGAACAGGCACCAGTCTGCTTGGCCTAAATTGAGATAAGAACGTTGACGAACACCAGAACAAGGAGCAAAAGAATTTGAGAGATCGATGTGCACAAAGACGGGAACATGATCACTAGACAATGTTGTTGAGGTAGACCATGAGCAAGCGTTGGAAAGGTTGGACGAGATAAGAGTTATGTCTGGGCTAGAAGATCGGCCGTTGGCAGGGAGACGAGTGGGCTGATCATCGTTTAAGACGACCAGGTCGCACTCCTCAGCCCATTCTTCGACTTCTTCTCCTCTAGCATCAGAACCAAGGGACGAGCAGAAGGTGTGGGCATTAAAGTCGCCCGCGAAAACAACTGATGATGAGAGGGAATAATCGTTGAGTTGTTTGAGAAGCCCTAAGGCAACCCAGCTCAATGGCATAGTGTTTCGCACAGAGGATACATTCTATTGCGGTACGAACGCTATCTGAGCCTACCCCCTCCCTATCCACCCAAGCTCTCTTCCACTTTTTCCACCCGGTCCGCAAAGAACCGAGAAAATTTCGTTCCAGATTAAAGTGTACGTCATAGAATAAATACAAAAGCTTACGATGAACATTGCTTGCTGGAAGTCCTCCGCTTCAAGTTTTTCCTGCAAATCAGACACCAACTTTTCCACAATCTGAAAAAAAACTGTTAACGAGCGATTAAGAATATGAGCCCATCACTGCCTTTCATTAGTAAACGCATTCAATCCATAATGCTTGTCATTTCCATAAAAATAATCCTATATTGATATTCTAATCATAATCAAACATAAGCACACAAACTTTTAGCTCATCAGAATACGGACTGCAATCAACAAACCTCTCCACCAAAGTTGAAGTTTTTAGCATTCAAAAGTCCCACAAGAGTAGAATATACAGTGATCTTATCGGGCAGCTGGCAAACACTGGAAAGGAAAAAAATGAACTATTAAAAGGCAACTGAAACATGAAGAAACAAAAGTTCTATAAATAAGATACCAAAATGTAACAATTTCTATTATTTTAGTTCTATATTTGTCGAGATCAGACTCCAGAAGCGAACACAAGCTCTCCAAGTTGCTCTCTAGGGAAGAACTGCCGGACTGAAATTGGGGTTTGCAGTTGATCTAAAAAAACATTCATGAATAACATCACATAATGACGTCACTTACACTTTCGTCCACTCTTATGATTAGATTCTGCAGTCTCCGTTCCACCTCGTCATACTCAGGAAGCCGCCGCCTTTTAGCATCGATCTCAAAATCTGAATTCATATAACATCACACTTAAACAATTGGAAAAGTGAAAAAACTCCGATATTCCGCGGAGCTTGGAATCCAAACGTGAGAGGTGAAAAATCTTTACCGTCACTGAGACGTCTTCTTCGGTTGCTCATCCTAGCGAGTCGACGCCTGAAAAAAAATAAAACGCCGCTGATGATGAGGAACAGCTGTCGGGGAGCTCGGTCCCGCTATGCCGCGGTGACGTCACAACCCGGTGTTCCACCCACCACAAGCAGCATAATAATCCAGGGTTCCCTTCCCCTTCCAAAATCTGGGGAATATAAAGGTGGCCTAGGGGCTTCCTATTGCGTACGAATCCCGTTCATAAAATGAGCCTAATAGGCAGATATCGGAACGCTTGGGGTCATATTCGCCATCAACCCGCCGGGAAGTTGGAGGGAATGAGCTGAAATCAGTACGAAATGCGCGCTCCGCGGTCACCCCTCGCCTCCCTTGGCTTCCCTCGCGACCGTCGGAATTTTTCTCATCGCTTCGCTGAAGAATTGTAGCTTTGCGACGATGGAATCTGTCTTCTCTTCTTCTTTGCAGCCGCAGGAAGGTTTTTGTCAAAGGTTCAAGAAACGGGCGACTGAAACCGGATCAGTCCACAAATCCATTGTTGTCAGAGTGGTGGGCCTCTTTGGGCAATCAAATAGGTGCTCAGTTTTGTGGCCACGGCTACCGCAGTCCGGGCACTCGTCAGGCTTACTGCGATCGATCTTATGCAAGTATGGCATCAGCATAGGGGAATGACCGCAGCGTAACGAGGCAAGGGTACTTCTAGCCCGCCTACAGAGTTCCATCTCGGTGTTGCTGACTACAGGTGGTACGACCCCCAAGATGGGATTGACGGTCATCCTACTCAAGTGATCCCTGACGAACTTGTTGTGCTCCGCACGTAAAAGACGCAGACGATCCAGTTGGGAGTCCGTCCATCTTTGTATAATGACTTTCTCAGGAGCATGAGCAAAAGGCCTTCTGATATGTCTCTCTCTCACGGGATTCATGATCCTTCTTAATGGGTGGTCAGGCTGCTTGACAATGTTAATAACCAAATGTAGCGCTTGGAGTTGGCAGTGCTCCTTCACCGGCAGAACTCGGGCCTCAGCATGAAGATGTTCCACTGGGGTTCCTTTAGCACACCCCGTGGCAATCCGAAGTGCAGCATCTTGAACTCGCTGCATCTTTGTCCACGATGAATCCGATATCATGTGCTGCCATACCGGTGCAGCGTACTCCAACGCCGGCTGCAGTATTGCCTTGTAGGTGGTCAAAATTGTCTCTTTGCTACTTCCCCACGAAGTTCCTCCCAGAGCTCGTAGAACGTTGAGCTTTGCTTTCACTGTAGCCTGTTTCTGCTCAGTATTCTTGTGGAACCTCAACGAAGGATCCAATACTAGGCCGAGCAGCTTAGGAAAACGTGCGGCAGGCAGACGAGCGTCTTCCCAATTCACAACGGGGTGAGCGCAGTGTTCCTTAGGGTCAGTGGAGAAAACTGATACAGATGATTTAGCGGCAGAGACAGTGAGCATCATATCATCGAGAAAGCTCTTCAGAACGATGAGGTAGCTATTGATCTTGCGTGCAGCTATATTAATGTCTCTGTCTCGGCACAGGATGGTGATGTCATCCGCATACGCAACGACTTTGATGTCACTTGGGGACGGGCAAATCTTCCAGGTAAAGACTGAACAGAGCAGGCGATATGACTCCTCCTTGAGGGACACCGGCAGCGATCGGGATGCTATTAGAGACATGTCCCTGAAACAGCACTTTTGCTCGGCGCCCTTTGATGAGTGCGGTTATCCATCGCTTCTGCCAAGGCAGGATTGTGGACCTCAATAGCTTCTCAGACAATATGCCCAAGTTGGCAGTGTCAAAAGCCATCGTGAGGTCCAGGGCTACTCCAACAGTGCGTTGAGGTTTACTGGCGTTGAAGCCATCCAAAACATAGCTCACAATCTCCAGCAGCGCCGTGGTGGTAGAGTGTAATTTGCGGAATCCATGTTGGTGCTGCTGTTTGTTATTATGCTCGGCCAGCTCCTTGGCGACCAGTTTCTCAGCGGCTTTGGCGATTGGTGATAACACTTATTGGCCTGTATCCCTTAGCCGTGGAGGGCGATTTACCTGGCTTGGGCAACGGGATGACGCTTGCCATTTTCCAGTCTTGCGGTAAGATGCACGTTCGAAAGGATGTGTTGATGACGTCAGCCAGAATTGGCATAATCTCACTCGGTAGTTTCTTCAAGACCGCTGGACTAATGCCATCCGGCCCTACAGCCTTCGAGTTGCGCATATCTTTAACCGCCTTTTCAATCTGCGCGGGCGTCACAGCCTCTGCTCCATTCATAAGTGGTAACTTACAGAGCTCTCCTACAGTCACTCGGTTCTGCTTCCCTCTCTTAGCCTGAGTTATGAAAAAATTCTTTCCGAGAGCAGTTGCAGCATCCTGCCCCGGCTTGAAAACTCCATCCTCGAACTCGATCGTGGAATATTTGGTGGAGGTGCTCTTGCCCGAGATCTTGTTTAGAACTTTCCAAGTTGACGCTCCATCACTCTTGAAATTCATCTTCTCCGTAAATTTCTCCCAACACTCCTTCTTGTGCTTGTCCAGATCTCGCTTAATCTCGCTATCCAGCTGAGCAATCGTCGGATCCAGGTGATCTACGACTCTCTTTGCATCCTTTGTCCTTATCTTCCCCAAGATTTCCCTGGTGACATTGGGAAAGAAAGTCTTAACTCGGCCCTCCGGAATGGCGGCTTTCATTGCCTTGCGAATCGCGTCCATCAAGTGACGTTCTTTCTGGTGCACGTTTCCATTCCATGGGTAGTCATTCCATCCACATGGCGAAGTGCCACCTCCCTGAACATGCGCCAGTCTGCAAGGCAAAGATTTAGATAAGACCTTTGACGGATACCTGAATAAGGAGCAAGAGAATTAGAGAGATCGACATGGACAAAGACGGGGATATGATCATTGGACAGAGTTGTAGCGGTAGACTAGGAGCAGGGGCTAGAGAGATTAGAAGATGCGAGAGAGATGTCTGGGCTCGAGGATCGGCCGTTGGCAGGGAGACGAGTTGGCTGATCATCATTGAGGATAACCCGGTCACACTCCTCGGCCCATTCTTCGACGTCTTTTCGTCTAGCGTCAGTGTCAAGCGACGAGCAGAATGTATGAGCATTGAAATCGCCTGCAAAGACAACAGAGGGTGAAAGGGAGCAGTCGTACAACTGCTTGAGTGAGGGAATAGGGTCATAAGATTGGGGACAGGACGTGGTAGGAGGGATACAGATATCAAAAAGAGATATAGGTGTTTTAAGAGAGAGATGGATAGGTAGGCACTCAAGAGTACCGTCCGATGGGGTGTTTGGAATGATATGAGAGGGTAGATTTGATAGTACGAATATGGAAACTCCTCCGCCGTGAGATGACCTTGGAGCATGATAAGCAGTATAGCCAGGAATGTTGGGGTGACGAGCGGTAGTAGAAGGAGAAAGCTTTGTTTCCTGAACCATGATAACATCCGGGTGACGAGAACGTGCGAATAGAGAGAGTTCAGATAACTTGTTGCGAAGGCCGTTGAGATTAATGTGAACAATGGAGAGGGGGCGGTTGGTAAAAGAGGAATCAGAGTTGTTGGGGGCAGAGCATAGAACACAACGGAAGGAAGAGTTGTGATGCCTCACAGAACTGAGACCCGAACAGGAGAGATGCACCTACCTCTGACATCCAAAACATTGGACACTTATCCCATTCCAGGTGACCTTCTCGCTGCATGTGGCGCATAGGTACTCCTGAGCGGGTCCTGGATTCTTCTCGATGCCGGCCCTCTGCAGTAGAATCCTTAGGAGAGCCGCAGCCAGCCAGCATCTCTCCCATGACAAAAACCCTCCACGCGGAGGGGTTGACGTCGGTTTGCACGGAGGTGGTCTTCTTTCCTCCAACTGCCACGGCACGAACGTACGAGATCTCGGCAGAGGAAATCTGTAAAATGGAATCTGTATCCTTTCGCAGTGATACCGATACGTAACACAGTTTGCATTTCCATCTTTCACAGTGCAGGATGGGTTGATGTGATACTCAGCCGCGCGCGGCATCATCCCTTCCGCTTCCCTTCGACTTCCCTCGGCGGGTTGTGGGCGAATACGACCCCTGAAATTGCGGCGGGTACCAGTTCTCATAGAATAATCACAAACACCAGCATTACAGACACTATTAAAGGCACAGTACATCCTCAGATATGAATTCTGAGGT
Source organism: Aplectana chamaeleonis (assembly GCA_029168955.1). Classification (NCBI taxonomy): domain Eukaryota; kingdom Metazoa; phylum Nematoda; class Chromadorea; order Rhabditida; family Cosmocercidae; genus Aplectana; species Aplectana chamaeleonis. Next base: position 498,916 of record JAPDOI010000046.1, on the reverse strand, counting down.
TTTCATGTAATTGTGTAGAAGTCCCCTCCTGTATAAAACGTGCCAAATGCGAGATCTCAATTCCTCCAAATAAGCGAGATATAAGCGACCACCACAGGCCCGACCCCCTTCGCTCCCCACCACAGGCCCGACCCCCCTAACAGATTTTCGAACTCGATAGCGGCTCGATGGATGAATGAATTCCAAAAAGTCGTCGTTCTTCAGTCCATTACCGGACTGTCTCCTTATCCTGGCTTTCTCTCACGCAACGATAGCGAATGAAGAGAAATACAGGCCCGAGACAACTCGTCCACCAATTTTCACCCTCAAAATCTAGACATCTTTGAAGAGCCATAACTCTGTTCAGAGGGGGTCTTAGACGATTTCAGAGATACAATGTGATCAGCGTGTGACTCTCTCCAAGATGACCATAAAATCTGAGATATAATTTTTTGGGTGTCCTGTGCCTTTAATGCCCAACACCAAATGTGGTTTACATTTGAAGTTTGCACGAATTATAGAATAGACAAGCCCTTCCTTACCCCCCTTTCATACTTCTAAAGCTGCGAAAAAAATCGCAGATCTGCAATGGTTAAGCAGACCAGAGTATCGCGAATTTTATCGCTAGCGAAAAAAAAAACGCGAATTCAAGCCGCGATTTTTGACGCGGATTGCAGCGATGAATGTCGTTCACAGTTGTTTTTTCGAATTCCTCGAAATTTTTTCAGCGATTTTTTTCGAAGCTTGGAGATTTGCAAGAAGAATGTTTGAGATGATTCTTGTCGCAATAGCGTCATCATAGAGAAGTTAGCAGCATACTTTTGCTAGGCTCGCAAAGGGTATTGTGTATAAAAGTGCGCAGGACGTCATAGAAAGTGTTCAGGACTTCAGTGGGAGTGTGCAGGACGTCATAGAAAGTGTGCAGGACTTCAGTGGGAGTGTGCAGGACGTGATAGAAAGTGTGCAGGACTTCGGTGGGAGGTGTGCAGGACGTGATAGAAAGTGTGCAGGACTTCGGTGGGAGTGTGCAGGGACGTGATAGAAGTGTACGGGACTTCAGTGGGAGTGTGCAGGACTTTAGGGGGAGTGTGCAGGACGTCATAGAAAGTGTGCAGGACTTCAGTGGGAGTGTGCAGGACGTCATAGAAAGTGTGCAGGACACCAGTGGGAGTGTGCAGGACGTGATAGAAAGTGTGCAGGAAACCAGTGGGAGTGTGCAGGACGTGATAGAAAGTGTGCAGGACTTCAGTGGGAGTGTGCAGGACGTGATAGAAAGTGTGCAGGACTTCAGTGGGAGTGTGCAGGACGTGATAGAAAGTGTGCAGGACTTCAGTGGGAGTGTGCAGGACTTTAGGGGGAGTGTGCAGGACGTCATAGAAAGTGTGCAGGACACCAGTGGGAGTGTGCAGGACGTGATAGAAAGTGTGCAGGACTTCAGTGGGAGTGTGCAGGACGTGATAGAAAGTGTGCAGGACTTCAGTGGGAGTGTGCAGGACTCTAGGGGGAGTGTGCAGGACACCAGTGGGAGTGTGCAGGACGTTAGGGGGAAGGTTCAGGACTTTAGTGGGAGTGCGCAGGACGTGATATAAAGTGAGCGGGACTTCAGTGGGAATGTGCAGGACTTTGATGCTCATTGTGCTAAGGCTGTGTCCAGAGCTAGTAAAGTTATGTATAGCATGTTCAGAGCCCTGTCCAGCAACAGCGAAAGGGTGCTTCTTAATGCTTACAAAACATATGTTAGACCACACCTTGAGTATGGAACTGTAACTTTCAACCCCCACAAGGTCTCGACCACGGGTGCGTTGGGAAAAACTCCAAAACAGGTTCACACGCAAGGTGATGATCCGGGTCAGGGGTCTCAGCTATAGTGAAATGCCGTGCAGCTTTGCTAGGAATAAGGAGCTACAACCTGAATCGCTGGCCTGCAGAAGGAAAAGGTTCGATCTTCTGATGGTGTATAAGATCTTGTATGGCCTTGTGGGACTCAAGCCAAACCATTTCCTCCAACTCAGGGCATCTACCACAAGAGGCAGCAGTTTTGAGCTCGTCCGCAACATAGCCAGTAGGAGTTTGAGGCATCACTTCTTTGTTAATAGAGCAGGAAGTGAGTTTGAAAAGTTGCTCAAAAGGGGCAACCTTCCTACAACTTTTTCCGCGTTCAAACGTAGCTTGGATCAGTACTTGATGACTGAGGATGATTGAGCCTGTTTCAATTCATATTGCTACTGTATCCGTTTCCTGTTTTTTTTATTCAGTGCTTTTCATTTGTTTTCCTATGTAACTTAATTATGCAGGCATGACCTGTAATAAACAAATACAAATACTTTAGGGGGAGTGTGCAGGACGTCATAGAAAGTGTGCAGGACTTCAATGGGAGTGTGCAGGACGTGATCGAAAGTGTGCAGGAAACCAGTGGGAGTGTGCAGGACGTGATATAAAGTGAGCAGGACTTCAGTGGGAGTGTGCAGGACTTTAGAGGGAGTGTGCAGGACGTGATAGAAAGTGTGCAGGACTTCAGTGGGGGTGTGCAGGACTTTAGTGGGAGTGTGCAGGACGTCATGGAAAGTGCGCAGGACTTTAGTGGGAGTGTGCAGGACTTTGAGGGGGAGTGTGCAGGACGTGATGGAAAGTGTGCAGGACTTCAGTGGGAGTGTGCAGGACTTTGAGGGGGAGTGTGCAGGACGTCATGGAAAGTGCGCAGGACTTTAGTGGGAGTGTGCAGGACTTTGAGGGGGAGTGTGCAGGACGTGATGGAAAGTGTGCAGGACTTCAGTGGGAGTGTGCAGGACTTTGAGGGGGAGTGTGCAGGACGTGATGGAAAGTGTGCAGGACTTCAGTGGGAGCGTGCAGGACTTTAGTGGTAGTGTGCAGGACGTCATAGAAAGTGCGCAGGACTTCAGTGGGAGTGCGCAGATGGACAGAAACAGAAACTTGACAACAACCTGCACGCCTTTCTGCTGAGTGCTGTCTGGTGCTGCGCAGCGGCATCAAACTTCTGCACTCTCTGAGCTGTCCTGTACGAGTATTGGGATAACAACATCATATGCTCGGATTCTCGGACCGGGCATTGCATTTGCCCATCTACACTGGGCACGGATCGCACTCGTACATTGCGGTTCTTATTTTGCGTTGGCGCAAACTCGGTGCACGTATATTATAACATATCAGTGCGATCCGTGCCATAATCAGTGCGATGCGTACAGACTGTAGCTGGACAAATGCAATGCCCGGTCCGAGAATCTAGCAAAAATGATATTTTGATCCCAATACCCATACAGGACAGCTCGGAGAGTGTACACAAGTCTGCTGCCGATGCGATTTACTGGACAGCACGCAGCAGAAAGGCGTGCAGCTTGTAATTCAGGTTCCTGATGCTGTTCATCTGCACAATCCCACTAAAGTCCTGCACACTTTTTATGACGTCCTGCACACTCCCCCTTAAAGACAGTGTTCACGACGGAAAAATCTCGTTTTTTTCACAGAAATGTGAGCTTTGGGACCTACTGATGAAAGCAGTGAAGAGAGAATCACGAAAAACCATCCGAAAGTGGGTGAAAATCACGTGGGCCAGTCAACTTATTGGGCCACCCCGCCTCCCAAACTAATCCTTTCTGAAGAAGCTTGAACACGTAAACCAATGGTCAGCAAAGGTAATGCCTTCGATAAAGAGCAGTGGATAAGGTAGATCACGTAATCACATGAAAAGACTTCATCCCTTCACACCGGTCAATCCTTACATTCTCAAAAAATATGACGTCACTCAAGAGGTCCTGCTCAGGCGGAAAAAAGTGCTTTCTCGTCAATTTCTGCAGTTCTTCCTGACGCTGCTGTTACAGTAAGCTCTTGACCTATTATAATATATAAGAAGCTGAACATTCAGGATTTATCTTGAACACTGCCTCTAAGTCCTGCACACTCCCACTAAAGTCCTGCACACTTTTTATGACATCCTGCACACTCCCCCTAAAGTCCTGCACACTTTCTAACACGTCTTGCACATTCCCACTAAAGTCCTGCACACTTTCTATGACGTCCTGCACACTCCCCCTAAAGTCCTGCACACTCCCACTGAAGTCCTGCACACTCCCACTGAAGTCCTGCACACTTTCTATGACGTCCTGCACACTCCCCCTAAAGTCCTGCACACTCCCACTGAAGTCCTGCACATTCCCACTAAAGTCCTGCACACTCCCACTGAAGTCCTGCACACTTTCTATGACGTCCTGCACATTCCCACTAAAGTCCTGCACACTTTCTATGACGTCCTGCACACTCCCCCTAAAGTCCTGCACACTCCCACTGATGTCCTGCATGCTTTCTATGACGTCCTGCACACTCCCACTAAAGTTCTGCACACTCCCACTCATGTCCTGCACACTCCCACTGATATCCTGCACCCTCCCACAGATGCCCTGCACACTTTCTATGACGTCCTGCACACTCCTAAGTCCTGCACACTTTCTATGACGTCCTGCACACTCCCCCTAAAGTCCTGCACACTCCCACTAAAGTCCTGCACACTTTCTATGACGTCCTGCACACTCCCACTGAAGTCCTGCACACTTTCTACCACGTTCCGCACACTCCCACTGTTGTCCTGCACACTTTCTATATCACGTCCTGCACACTCCCACTAAAACCCCCACACTTTCTATGACGTCCTGCACACTCCCCTAAAGTCCTGAACACTCCCACTGAAGTCTGCACACTCCCACTGAAGTCCTGCACACTTTCTATGACGTCCTGCACACTCCCCCTAAAGTCCTGCACACTCCCACTGAAGTCTGCACACTCCCACTGAAATCCTGCACACTTTCTATGACGTCCTGCACACTCCCCCTAAAGTCCTGCACACTCCCACTGAAGTCCTGCACATTCCCACTAAAGTCCTGCACACTCCCACTGATGTCCTGCACACTTTCTATGACGTCCTGCACATTCCCACTAAAGTCCTGCACACTTTCTATGACGTCCTGCACACTCCCCCTAAAGTCCTGCACACTCCCACTAAAGTCCTGCACACTTTCTATGACGTCCTGCACACTCCCACTAAAGTCCTGCACACTCCCACTGAAGTCCTGCACATTCCCACTAAAGTCCTGCACCCTCCCACAGATGTCCTGCACACTTTCTATGACGTCCTGCACATTCCCACTAAAGTCCTGCACACTTTCTATGACGTCCTGCACACTCCCCCTAAAGTCCTGCACACTCCCACTAAAGTCCTGCACACTTTCTATGACGTCCTGCACACTCCCACTGAAGTCCTGCACACTTTCTACCACGTTCCGCACACTCCCACTGTTGTCCTGCACACTTTCTATATCACGTCCTGCACACTCCCACTAAAACCCCCACACTTTCTATGACGTCCTGCACACTCCCCTAAAGTCCTGAACACTCCCACTAAAGTCCTGCACACTTTCTATGACGTCCTGCACACTCCCACTAAAGTCCTGCACACTCCCACTGAAGTCCTGCACACTCCCCCTAAAGTCCAGCACACTCCCACTAAAGTCCTGCACACGCCCACTGAAGTCCTGCACACTTTCTATGACGTCCTGCACACTCCTCCTAAGGTCCTGCACACTCCCACTGAAGTCCTGCACACTTTCTAACACGTCCTGCACATTCCCACTAAAGTCCTGCACACTTTCTACCACGTTCCGCACACTCCCACTGTTGTCCTGCACACTTTCTATATCACGTCCTGCACACTCCCACTAAAACCCCCACACTTTCTATGACGTCCTGCACACTCCCCTAAAGTCCTGAACACTCCCACTGAAGTCCTGCGCACCTTCTATGACGTCCTGCACAATTCCCCCAAAGTCCTGCTCACTCCTTGCAACACTATCCACTCCGCACGGTGGCCAGAAATCTACTTCTGAAGTCTTGTCGCATTGTACGGGACATTCATCTTCCCAAACAGGAGTAGGCGCAATTACTGAGTGCAAACCTCTCTCAGAAAGTGAACGAAATCCATCCCCTTTAATACTACAAAGATTCCTCTGCGTCCCTACCCGTGATGTCAGATGGTCCTCGCACGATTAGCCTGTTTCTAGGGAAATCCGTAATATCAGCGACAAAAATCGCGGATTTCTGCGATTTTTTTCTCGTCGTTTTCGAAGTATGAAAGGGGGTTAGGAAACAGATGTTTCTCGCTCACAACACTAGAAAGAAAAGTAAGAATTGGAAAGATTCACGGAATATTCTTCTTGTATTGAGGTGGCGAAATGACAAATTGAGATATGAACTGCACTGCATGAAGACAGAATAAGGAAACGTCACAACCAGACATCAATGTCTTTATTTAAAAATTTAAGAACGAGCTTCCTCCAGGATAGAAACACTTCATAGATCGTTCACCCGTAGTATACAGCAATTTCGAGAAGACTGAATTTGAAGCCGATGCTCGAACGATGATCGCCATCTGAACAAAAGGAATATTGAAGGTGGCCTGACCTCATACACAAAATGTACCCAGACGTTCGCTGTTGTCTACAGGACGTCGATCCGCCCAGAACGAGTCACCGCTGGCAAACAGGCAGCTCTACGCAGGGTCGTCCCGGTGTGCTGTTGAGCAGGGGGCGACGGGCTGTTAAACAGCCCGTCGACCGGCAATCCCGCCGAGTGCCTTAAATCGACGCAGACCGAGTTGTTGTCCACAGGACGTCAATTCGGGATGTCTACGGCTGCGCAGGTCGATGGGCTGTTCTACAGAACATTCGCGAGAGAGGCGGTGGCAGCGTCCATCAATCGATGTATCACGAAGATCGTGCCGTCCAAGTTCTCATTTTCGGTTATATGAGATTTGCAATTCGTTTTATTTTTTGATGATTCTGTATACTTCTATGATAATTCTTCTCTTTTTTAATTATAAGAGATCTGTGATTCGTTTTTTAATAACGTCTTCCCGTGGAAGGGGTGTTGGTGGCATGCCGAGAGATGCACCTCGCGGCGTTCCCCGTGATGGATCCGGAGGTTTCCGTGGTTTACGGAGCTTTCAGCAACTGCCTTCGTAGGCAGATTTTGATTTTTTTCCATCCCTTTATGTGGGTCATTTGCGTCATTTTTAGTTGTTTGTCAGGAATCTCTGATCATTCGGGGGTGTTCATTTACCCTGATTCCCATCCATGTTGTCAATACTCGAGGAAAGGTAATGTAGCGAGATGAAAAATTGTAGACTTAAAAAAATAAGCGTAGTTAGCCAATATCACCTTTTCTGGTTAACAAGGGAAGCCGTTTTAGCGTAGTCCGGAATCAGCGAAATGGATTACCTTGCGAGCTCATAAATGAGCGTGCCGAATGCGTGTCGAATGTGTATCCAACTCGAGTGACCACTCCCATTGAAAAAGTGTATTGCAGGGACACGTGCTCCAAAAAGCACCGCGTGCTGCAAATTTTTATCGTAGGAGCACGTGTTGCAAAATTTAATCGCAGGAGCACGTGCTGCAAGCTAGTCTAGCGTTATCGTAGCTGCACATCGGCACGCGACGCGCCCGGCACACCGACATGCAACATCTGGGGCCGCGATTGGTTGGACGAGGTCTCCAGCGGCTGGGCAAGCAAAGCACCGCAAACTAGTGTAATTGAACCATCGAGGCTGCCGGCATCTGTGTCCCTCCTCAAGAGTTTTTCGCATTCTTTCCATTTTTGGGAAATCCTTTTTTCATCGAGTTGAATGTGTATCATGCACGCAGTGAAAGTTTTATTTGTCGGGGCACGTGCTGTAATCTGAAATACTATAAGAGCACGTGCTCCCTAGCAGCGCGTTCTCTGACTGTGCTCCTAACCGCCTTGTCTTCGGGTTGAATGCATATTCGGCGCGCATTGAATACGGCGATAATCTGGGAAGATGTTCTTGCTACTAGTAGCGGAAAATGTGAGTGACTCCGGCATAATCGTACCTGCCTAGACTCACTCTGAAAGAAGTTATGAGCGTTTTTATAGCTTCGCGGCAAGGTAAGGGTACCCACCATGGAATTTTTGAGGTGTTTTTTTTATTTTTCTCCGGATACTGCGATAAACATGTACTGCTGAACACGAATCTGGGGCTCGCTTGTCGGAATTTATAGGTTTACTGTGGGTTACGGTAGGTAACATGTTATTCAAGAGGCAGAACTTAATAGTTTGAAAACAGACAAATTGACATGGAATTCGTATTCAGCACCCCAAAAACCCCCACATAGAAACTTTGAGACAAATCTGTGACATTGATCGAACTACCGTATACTATAGCTGTACAATTTCGAAAAAAAAATTCAAACAAATGCAATTTAAAAAAAATTCGTTCGACGAAATTTTGAACGAACTAAATTTGAAAAAAAAATCGTTCGACGAAATTTTGAACGAACGGAATTTGAAAAAATTACGTTCGAAGAAATTTCGAACGAACGAAAAAATATCGAAAATTTTTTCAAAAATTTCGTTCGTGTACATACAACTATACCGTATACCCAACGTAATCTATCGTAAGCTGTCAAAAATCCATAAACTGACATCAGATTCGCGTTGAGCACTTTAAATAAACCCCAAAAGAACGATTTGAGCCACATCTTTTGTCACGTTCCAGAAATCGTCGAAAGTCGATTTTGCCGTCAAATTTTTCTGCCGGTGGGAAGCTTTGAACAAATTTAGTCGAACTTAGGAAAAACCGCAGATAAACCTCAGATTCGTGATCAGCACACAAATCACCCCCAGGTTGAATTTTAAGTCAAATCTGGAAAAAATTGCAACGCTTTCTGTACCCCGTAATTGATATAATTGAACGCTGAACTGAAAATCCATACAAATCGAAAACGCTATCAGTCTGCACATAGCTCGGAGAATGCGCTTTCACCCAAACTTTGCCTTGGGGGGCTGTTTCGGGCCTTGAACACGATTATGGGGTCTGTTTCCGGATTTTCATAAAATTAATGAGCTTTTCGAGGGTACAATAGGTACAAAAATCGGAAAAAACTGCTATAACGTTTTCCAGGGTGAATCTAGACAGCTGCGAAGGGCATATTTGGCCTCTACGTCCGAAACTGGCTCTAGAAAAGTACATTTCATTTGGAATGGTTTGTATAACTTATAGCAGTTCAATTGGAAGCAGTAGAGTGTCGTCCGCATAAGGACATCATTATTAAAATAATGTAACGTCGGTATAGATCCTTCTTCTTCTTCTTCTTTTTGCAGCCACAGAGAGGGGTTCTGGTCATAGGTTCAGAAACTCGGCCACTAGCACTGGGTTCGTCCACAGATCCATTGTCGTCAATGTAGTCGGTCTTTTCGGGCAATTGAACAGGTGCGCAGTAGTATGCCCTGACTACCGCAATCAGGACACTCGTCAGGTTTGCTGTTGTCAATCCTATGCAAGTATGACATAAGCATGGGGGAGTGTCCACAACGTAACGATGCAAGGGTGCACCTGGCACGCCTGCCAAGTTCCATCTCTGTCTCGGAGACCTTTGGAGGTGCGACTCCCAGTATGGGGTTTATGCGGCAACTCTGCTCAAGTGTTCGTTCACGAATCGGGTATGCTCCGCGCGCAAGAGACGGAGGCGTTCTTGTTGTGCTTCAGTCCATCTCTGCACATCTACTTTCGACGGAGCATCAGCGAAAGGTTTTCTGATGCATCTCTCTCTCACCGGGTTTAGTACTCTTCGCGATGGATGATTCGGCTGCTTCACGATGTTAATGTACATTTGTTGTGCCTGGAGCTGGCAGTGGTCTCTAACTGGCAATATGCGAGCTTCGGCGTGTAACTGCTCTACTGGAGAGCTTTTAGAACAGCTTGTTGCAATTCGCAGAGCACAATTTTGGACGCGCTGCAGCTTGGACCAAGATGAGTCCGACACGATGTGCTGCCAGACTGGCGCAGCATACTCCAAGGCGGGTTGCACAATAGCCTTATACGTGGTCAGGATCGTTTCTTTATTGCATCCCCAGGACGTTCCACCGAGAGCACGCAGGACGTTGAGTCTTGTTTTCACTGTGGCTTGCTTCTGCTCCAGTGTTCTTATGAAATTTCAACGAAGGATCCAACACGAGTCCAAGCAGCTTGGGGAATCGGGTGGCCTGCAATTGAGTTTCGTCCCATTTCACCCATAGGATGGGCACTGTGCTCTGCATTATCAGTGGAAAAAAGACGGTGACGGACGATTTGGAGGCAGAGACTGTGAGCATTTTGCGATCGAAGAAACATTTCAACTCGATCAAGTAGTCATTGATCTTACTGGTGGCTACCTTAATGTCGCGATCTCGGCACAGAATAGTAATATCATCCGCGTATGCAACGACCTTGATGTCTTGAGGGGGAACGGGCAGATCTTCTAGATATAAACTGAAAAGTGCAGGCGATAAAACTCCTCCTTGAGGGACACCAGCGGCGATGGGGATGCTATTGGAAACATGTCCCTGGAATAGCACATTTGCCCGACGTCCTTTAGTGAAGGCAGCTATCCACCGTTTCTGCCATGGCTTGATGGTAGACTTCAACAGACTCTCTGATAGTAGGCCTAGATTGACAGTGTCAAATGCCTTTGTTAAGTCAGGGCCACACCAACAGTACGTTGGGGTTTAATGGCATTGTGAAGCCGTCCAGCACATAGCTCACAATTTCCAACAAGGCCGTAGTGGTGGAATGTAATTTACGGAAACCATGTTGGTGCTGCTGTTGGCTGTTATGCTCGGCAAGCTCCTCCACAACCAGTTTTTCGGCAATTTTGGCGATGGGTGAGAGCAGACTGATCGGCCGGTACCCTTTAGCCGTGGATGGTGACTTTCCCGGCTTCGGCAGTGGAATAACACGAGCCACTTTCCAATTTTGGGGTAAAATACATGTACGAAACGATGTATTTATGACGTCAGCAATAAAGGGCAGTAGTTCACTGGGCAGTCTCTTCATGACTGCAGGGCTCAAACCGTCTGGCCCTGATGCCTTCGAGTTGCTCATCTCCTTTATCGCCTTCTCGACCTGTGCAGGCGTGACTGCATCATCTACATCCATGAGAGGCAACTTACAGAGTTCCCGAACAGTTATTCTGTTCTGTTTCTCTCTTTTGGTTCTAGTGATGAAAAAATGCTTCCCAAGAGCATTTGCGGCCTCCTTCCCTGATTTGAAGACTCCATCTTCAAACTCAATCGTGGAATTGTCGGCGAGGTGAACTTTCCGGAGATCCTTTTCAAGGCCTTCCACGTTGCTGCTGCATCATTTCTGAAGTTCATCTTCTCAGTGAACTTTTCCCAAGTTTCCTTCTTGTGCCTGCCTGTCAAGGTCGTTCCTGATCTCATCATCCAGCGCAGCGATGTCTGGAGTCAAGATGATTTGCGGCTCTCTTTGCGTCCCTTGTCCTTATCTTCTGCAGTGTTTCCCTGGTGACATTGGGGAAGAAGGTCTGCTGCAACCTTCAGGGATCGCAGCTTTCATAGCCTTCAAGATGGCATCAGATAGGTGGCGCTCCTTCTGGTGTACATCGCCATTCCACGGATAATCAGCCGCTTGGCGGAGCGCAACCTCCTGAACAGGCTCCAGTCTGCAAGGCCTAAATTAAGATAAGAACGATGACGAACACCTGTATAGGAGCAAGAGAGTTAGAGATCAATATCGACAAAGACAGGGATGTGATCGCTGGAAAGAGTTGTGGATGTCGACCAGAGCAGGCATTAGAGAGATTGGAAGAGACGAGGGAGATGTCTGGGCTAGATGATCGGCCGTTGGCAGGGAGACGAGTGGGCTGGCCATCGTTTAAGATAACCAGATCGCACTCCTCCGCCCATTCTTCGACGTCACCTCCTCTAGCATCAGAATCAAAGCGACGAGCAGAACGTGTGCGCATTGAAGTCACCCGCAAAGACAATTGAGGGAGAAAGAGAGAGCAGTCATACAGCTGCTTGAGAAGGGGGATAGGATTGTATGTTGAGGGACAAGAGGAAGAAGGAGGGATATATATATTAAAAAGAGAAAGTGGTGTTTTAAGAGGTAGATGGATGGGGATGTACTCGAGAGTGCCATCCACTGGAGTGTTGGAATAATGTGAGAGGAAGAGAGGACAGAACAAAAGTAGAGACTCCGCCTCCTTGAGATGACCTGGGAGTATGATATGCAGTATAGCCCGGGATGTTTGGATGTCGAGAGGTAGCAGAGGGAGAGAGTTTGGTTTCCTGAACCATGATAACATCCGGGTGATGAGTACGGGCGAAGAGATAATTCAGAAAGCTTGGTCCGAAGGCCGTTTAGATTGATGTGTACAATAGATAGGGGGCGGTTGGTAGATGAGGAATTTGAGTTACTGGAGGCGGAGCACACAATACAACGAAAGGAAGAATCGTGGTGCCTCACAGAACTGAGACCCGAACAAAGAAGTGCATTCACCTTTCGCATCAAAACATTGGACGCTGGTTCCATACCAATTGACATCTCTGCCGCATGTGGCACATGGGTACTTCTTCTTCTTCGCGGGTCCTGGATTCCTTTCGACGCCGGCCATTTGTAGAAGAATCCTCAGGAGAGCTGCAGCCAGCCAGCACCTCTCCCATGACAAAAACCCTGACGTCGGTTTGCACGGAGGTGATCTTCTTTCCTCCACACTGCCACGGCACGAACGTACGACATCTCGGCAGCGGTATAGATCCTAATGAGACCTTGCGTTTACTCTCGAAGGTTGGCGGAAACTCGGTGTCATATGCTATTACGTAGGTGCACCGAGTTTGCGCCAACCTCCAAAGAGGAACGAAAAGTCTCATTAGGATCCACGCCAATGTTAGTTTTTCTCTAGAAAATTTGATTGAGAGGGTCCAATTTCTCTGTTCCGCTTAGATTAGAACTGAAATAAGGAAAATCGGGCCTCATCATCAAGTTTCGAAAGAAGGCATACCGCCGTTTAAAGGCAGCATACACGCTCACAAACGTGGTCGAGATAACAGCATAAATAGGACCGCACGGCCCCTACCATGTCGTCAAATACGTTTGAAGCGCCAAAAACCATCTAGGATGACAATATCCTCTGGTTCCGAGCCAGATTTACTCTGTTCTCTCGCGCGCTTGTGCGAAGCGAAGGTAGAGACAGCGAGAAATTGTGGGGAGAAGGAGACGCAGCGTACGCACGCAGACGCACGCGACGAACGGAAATAAATCACACTCGGAAACAGGACATACTTGGCAATTTTTGAGCAATCTTGCCTTCCACGCAAGTGTTTTCCCACCCATTCGAGTACGAGAATGAGAAAAGAAACTTGAGAAAACATGTGATAAGTTAGAGTGATAGCATTACCAAGTAGGAATGCACGAGAGAAACAACTTTATTCACCTGAAAACATCATGTACAGTTCATTTCCGCAATCGCGTTCAGTCCTCAGATTATATGTTCACTTAGCCTTCATTTCCCCGCTTCTCGCATTTTTCTATATCACTATCATAGAAGAGGTGCGGTTTTGAGAATGATTTCTTCATTCTCGCGGTTGGATTTTCAAAAACAACCGTTTCGCATCTACGATTGTGATATTATGACTACGAGTAGCGGGGAATTGAAGGATATGTAATCCTCCATTTCAAAAAGTCAGCCGAAGTAGAGCGGCATTCTCAAAAATGGACGAGAGTTAATCGGTATGCAGACATGTTACATTTAAGCAAGTCAAGCTATTTCTCTTGTGAGCTCCCATGAGATAGTGCTATCACTCTATCTTATCACATGTTTTCTCAAGTTTCATTTCTAATTCTCGTACTCGAACGGGTGGAAAATACAGACGTGGAAGGCAAGATTGCTCAAACATTGTCGCATATTGTCATCCTGGATAGTTTTTGGGGCTTTAAACGTCGTAGACGACATGGTAGGAGCCGTGCGGTCCTATTTATGCTGTTATCTACACCACTTTTGTGAGTGTGTATGCTACCCTTAAGGGGTGACGTCAAAAAGCTGTTGATGCTTTACTGGGATGGTAATATCAAGTCTACAGGATGTTGATAGGATGTGAACGCGGAATCGGGGATGGAGACCCTCCTCCGATGGGATGTCTACGGCAAAAGCGTTCCCGCGGATAGGTTGTCTACGGCACCAAGGAGGGGGGTGACGGGCAGTTCTCGAGGGGCGATCCATGCCCCTTTTGGATGTCTACAGGGAGCATTGCGTGAGGTGACATCTCATTCGTGTCCTGTGGACAACAGCGAACGTCTGAGTATGCATGATCACTCCTACCTGCCCTGTGACATCCTTGCCGAATCCTGATCCAACGGGACTAATCTTGACAATGAAATCAGCCTTGCTAGTCATAATTTTGTACACCTTCGTTTCCAATGAGAAATATGCTAGAAGCAATGCGTCCTTATCTAATCTGAAATGAGACCGTCATCATTAAGAAGAGCATGAAAGAGTGCCTTTTCTGAAAGCCTTGTAGTGTTAAAAGCAGAGAATTGCCTAAGAGTGATTTTCGAGCTGGAATCGCATCGGGTGTCCAACACCATCCATTCGAAATGGCTAGTTTCAGAGGATAAAATAAAAACGCGCTCTCGCGACGGCCCACACCTACGCCCTCTTCATACTTTTGCCGCCGCGGAAAATGCGGCGCTTAGAGCCACGGCAAAATCAACGTTTTGCGGCAGTTGCCGCGAATCGCGCCGGTGGAAGTATGCTAACGTTGATCAACACCTCATATGAGTTTTGTCGTTGTGATTCTGAGACAATACTTTCGAATAGCGAAATGTGAAAAAGTAATGGGAAAAAAACTTTGGTGATGGGGTTACCCGCCGCCACGCGTTTTGAGTGCACCCTAAAAGAATTTGGGAGATCCGATAATTTTGTCTGTGAAGTTACGACTCCGGAGACAAAATTATCGGATCTCCCGAATTGTTTTCTAGACTCAGTGCAGGCTAAAGGGCCAGGTGTGTGATACAAGCCAATTTTTGTCCGACTCCCCAATTCCCGTGACTTACTCAGCCCCCCCCCCCTGTGAGAAGATGACCACGACAGGAGTGGAAAGGTCTTCGAATCTCCGTTTGATACCCTCGATTGTTCTATGATCGAAATAGAAAACAGCTCATGGACGCGCAGCTGCAATCTGAAGAGCGCCACACTACTTGGGCGGAGCATTTTTTGATGCCTTGAGGGCACAAAGGTGTAATTTCTAGCACGAAAAACTACATTTAGAATACATATGGCTACCCGCATCTGAAAACGTACCCACAATTTCACGGACGCGGCTGTGAGCCGAAGAGCTCTACACTGGGCGGGGCCCTTGAAAAATGTTAAGGTCCAGGACTGTAATCGAAATTATACAAGTAATTTTTGGAATTGTGAATAGGGCTTTTTGAGTAGAAGCAACGTGCGGAAAAGTTAGTCCGGCACCCAATTATGATAATGTGATACAATCGATTGTATTACGCCTAGTTTCTATGGAATTATGAACGAAATTTCATACCCGATTGGCACCAAGCAAAACCATTGAATACCACGCATGCTCTTCACATGTTGAAATAACAGCACGATACTCACAGTTTTTCCTTTCCAAGGACGGATTTCTCACTTTTCTCAGGTGCAAGGCGACAAAGATTCCCAAATAGGGTACTGCATGAGGCGTGGAGAAGGCCAATTTTACTCAGACCCCCTCCAGGAGCGTGATTTGAGCCAATTTTTCGGTGATTTTCTCGGACCCCCAGGTGCGTGACTTAATATTTTCTTGTATAAATCAAAGGAGAGGAGCAACGTATTGTTTGAAGAAGAAAAAAACAGACATCAACAGTGAACTAGATCACGTGAAGAAGAAAAAAACAGACATCAACAGTGAACTAGATCACGTGAAGAAGAAAAAAACAGACATCAACAGTGAACTAGATCACGTATGAGAGTTTTTGCTGGAGTACATGAAGTTCAGAGCGGCGGAATTACGACCCCCTCCACCCCTTCGCAGCTCTGACCCCCCCATAAAAGAGCTTCACACCCCGCCCCGAACCCTTTTCCCAACTTTTAGTAAAGAAAGCTGCAGAAAATAAAGTCGAAACATGGGAAAAACACGGAGCCTGAGCCCGAACTATTCATAAATACGGTGGGAAAATACACGGCAGATAACACCGGCATACCAGAACCAAATGAACTGAAAGTAATCAGGCAGAACAGAATGAGATGGAAATTCGGCTTCCAGAAAACTGTTGAACACTAGTATATAAGGATATAGATAGCTAGGAGCAGCTGAATAATGGAGATGACAAGTCAAGCCCCATGCGTTCAGACAGCTGATTATGCCCCCGATGAGAAAATTTGGCAAAACTCCCCGTTTGATTGCGAGTCCTCGCACGACAATGGTAACAACATGATAGAAAAAATGCCGCTGGAGCGGCGATAATGGACGGTATCTTCATCGTTGCTGCCGCCAAAACTGCTTCAAGGCCGGCTGAAACAGCGTCGGCACAGCGATTCGCGGCGCCGCTGCCGCGAAATGTATCAACTGTGTTCTGCGGCATTCGCCTCTGCCGCAGACGTATGAAAAGGGCGTTATGTAAAGTGTAACACATCAACATTTCCAGCTTCTCGCTCTTGAGCAGCCTTCCCAGCTAAACTAAATGCCTCACTAGTGTCACGCAGTTGCAGTGTCTAACGTTGTATTCGAGAGAATGGATTAGAATAAATGCTACCTGCTATAAACTCTAAATAGAAGACAAGCAACGGTACAAGACCGCATTCCCAGCCTCTCCAAGACAGATACGTCGTCGAAAATAACAAGAGAGGGCGAAGATATTAGGGCGAGACTCTGAAACATTATCAGCTCTAGGCTCAACAGATGTTCATCAATGTTCTTAAACAGTCTAGTCATCCGTCGACAAGACTATTAAATTCCGCGAGAGAGAGGGAGAGAGAGAGATCGACTACAATGCCGTTTGCCGATGCTCCGGAAAGAGTCGGATCCGAGATGCTCAACCTACGCGTGGTGGATCTGTGGAGTCGACTATCAAGATCAAGAAGACGCATCAAACGAGCGTCAACATCTCCACGTGGTTTTTCTGTATGTGAGGGTAAAT
Source organism: Aplectana chamaeleonis (assembly GCA_029168955.1). Lineage (NCBI taxonomy): Eukaryota > Metazoa > Nematoda > Chromadorea > Rhabditida > Cosmocercidae > Aplectana > Aplectana chamaeleonis. The sequence goes on along the minus strand of JAPDOI010000046.1, from coordinate 481,947 downwards.
GGCTCGCGGCTACACTCCATCGTATTCTGCTGTTACGAGCTGGCATTGAGAAGAACACTAGACCGAGCAGGAAGACACCCAGATATCCATGCTGTCACTGTGGATCGGCACAGCATGCGAGCATCCAGTGCGGTGGTTGCCTAGGCTGGGTACACCTCAAGTGTTCGGGGTTAACTAGCTACAATGATTACACTGATGCTTATTGTTTTATATCTTGTACTAACTCGCCTTCTAGGGTTCCTCTTCACAATCTAAACATTTTTCAATTAAATATAAATGGCTTGCGTGCCAAATTTATGGAACTTACATTGTACATTGAGCGCTCACAACTTGATGTTATCCTCCTACAGGAGACTAAACTTAGCGCGTCCTCCCCTTACCAGCCAAGCCTCCCCGGCTATACATCATACCATATTCCCCGTTCATCACATGGCGGTGGCGTCTCGACTTTTGTAAAATCCTCTATTCCATCTCATCTCATTGTACTCCCTAATGATCATGTTGTTGAATGTAAAGGAATTCATATTGTACTACAAAGTTGTCCCCTAAATATTATCAATGTGTACATCCCCCCATCAACTTCTTGTCCCCACTCCATACCTACATGATGTATATTCAGCCCTCTCATCTTCGTCTGTTGTCATGACTGCAGACTTTAATGCTCACTCCTCGTCCTGGTTCTCCTCCCTAGATCCCGATGACAGAGGAGAACTACTTGAGCTTTCTGCAGATGATTGTGACCTAATTCCTACAAACGAAGATTCCCCTACTCGTCTCCCGTCGTCGGGCAGACCCTCCTCACCGGATGTCACGTTTGTTTATTATTCTCTTGTTATGCCTTGCAACTGGTCCACATCTGTGGCCATGGGCAGTGACCTGTATGCACGTCATTGGATCTGTCTCTTAATAGTCATCTCGCATCTTTTTCTGGCTCTCGTGGCAAATCTTACACTAACTATCGTAAGGCTAACTGGGTCCTGTTTAAAGAGCTGCTACTAAGCACCCGGGTAGCCAACTATCCGCTAGCTGGCTTCGTACATGACAAAGAGAAGTTCGTCGTAGACACCATATGCGATGCCTCCAGAATAGCCATCCCCACCACGCGTTAAAACGTTTCACCCTAACGTACCAAAGGAAGCCCTGAAGCTAATCACAGAACGGGATGACAGACGCAGAACGGATCCTTCTGACCCGTACATTACACCGATATCCGAGGAGATCTCCAAAGTGCTGAATGACTATAAACAGAAACGCTGGAAGGATTTCACCGAGTCCATCAACTTCAAGACCGATGGAAAACAGGTATGGAGCCTTCTCAACCGGCTATCAGGGAAAATGATGGCACCTGCGCGAAATATGCTTGAGTTCCCATCAGGCGAATTCGAATTCGGCTACAAAGCTGCCTGTTAGCTGGGAAAATTACGCTTCTGCATCTGCACGCCGCGATAAAGAGCACAGGTGCACCTTGCAGAAGATCAGAAAACTCAGTCGCCATGACGTACCGGTTATAACTGCCTCTACTGTCTCTGCCATCATCAAATCGATGAAGAGCTCGAGGGCAGAAGGACCAGACGCAGGGTTGAGCAGCGTTGCGACCGGCCACAACAGGGGGTCGTAAAAATTTTTAGAAATTTCTGGAAAAAAATGAGAATTTAGGGGGGATCGTAAAATTTTTAATACATGACCCTTTCGCATCCACACGCCAGCCGCGACCGAACTGGACCCTGAAAATATTACAGCAACTTTCGCTTCTCTTTAAAATTTGACAGTAAAAAAAAGCTTTAAAAAATATGGTCCCAGGGACCCCCGGAGGGGGTCGTGAAATTTTGGGAGTTTTCTGGAAAAAAATAATGAAAACTTGGGGTGGGGGTAGTAGCCGCCACAAAAATCGCCATAACGGCCTGCTCAACCCTGACCAGACGGCATCTCAGCCATTCATCTGATGCACTTGCCGGAACAGTACGATGAGGTACTCAGTGATCTTATCCATTCGCCATTTAGCAGTGGTATTATTCCCGCTCGTTGGAAACAAGCTGTCGTTCTTCCCAATCCAAGGCCTGGCAAAGCAGAGAATTAAGCAACGTCACATCGTCCCATATCCCTTCTATCCCCCATCGCTGAGTTGGCGGAAAAAATCATAAACCCGCATCTCCAAGGCGCACTACAGCAAAACGTGCATCAACATGGCTTCAAAAAAGATGCACTCAACTATCACCGCACTAACGTCAATCACTGAACACATCATATCTGGTTTCAATAGGAAAGCTCCCGCCGGCAGAAGTCTGGTCGTAGCAGTTAATCTGACTGCCGCTTTCGACCCATCAGCACTCCATTGCTTTCAAAATCGATTCTGGACTGTGATATGCCTGACTTTTGCAAAAGATGGACCGACAATTTCATCAAGAATCGCTCCATACGTGTGAAATTCGACGAAACCTGTCTAAGTCGGTTCCCCTGAAGGCAGGCGTCCCTCAGGATGGAGTACTATCACCAAGCCTATTCTCCTTATATCTGCCAGATATTCCGAAGCCGCCGCCAAACATCCACTTATGTTTGTATGCTGATGACATCACAATTGTATGTACTGACCCTGTTGTCGACCGTGCCACTGCGGAGATGAACAAACACCTCTCTAGCTTGGCCACCTTTCTCGAATCGAAGCAGCTGAAAGTCTCCCCTTCCAAGTTCAGCGCTACTTTGTGCATTACTGCAACGGCTGAGCATCCACTACATCCCAGGGTTCTCTGGGAAGGTAATCAACTGCCCCTATCTGAGCACCCTCGGCTACTCGGCGTCATTTTGGATCCTTCACTGCGCTTTCATGAGAACACGCGCATCCGAGCGGCAACAGCTAAAACGCGAAATAACATCCTCCGTGCTAAGGCGGGCACCACCTGGGGTAGCACAAAGGAAGTTTTACGCACAACGTATAAGGCCATGATAAAGCCAACACTGGAGTATGGAGCTCCGATATGGACCAGACATCTGTCGGAGACGTCCTGGAACAAGCTTCAACGTGTATAGAACTCTGCACTACGCTTCATCACTGGCTGCCCAAGATCAACATCCATATCCCATCTTCACCAAGAATGTGCAATACTTCCAGTCAAACAGCACTGCCAACTGTAGTCTAAACAGTTCCACATCGTCAAAGATGGGCAACTTCTGAGCTCACACGAAAAAGGCTACAACAAATCGAGCACACTAGATTCGTGTCTGAGTATTGTGCTTATCTGGGCCGAATTCCGGTCCGCAATCGCGTCTCGACACGCTTTGCGGCCGCACGCGCCCGAGTCAGTCGGGTTTCCAGCGCCAAAGCCGTCCCGATGTGGCTTTTTTATACAATTTGCACCATTTTTTCTTAGTTTCCAGTTTCCAAAACCCACCTAGAGTCAGCAGATCGGCGGCTGCGGCGCTGGAAGCTCTTCCTCCTCGGGAGCGTGCGGCCGCAAAGCGTGTCGAGACGCAAATGCGGACCGGAATTTGGTCCAGATAAGCACAGTACCTGTCCTGTGCCCTCCCAACCCGATGAGGGTCTACGATGCGGTCACTCTTCATACCTCAAAGCCTACGTACACAGGATCGAAGAGTCGGTCCCAGCTAAATGTCCTGACTGTCACAATATTGGGCATGATTCATTGCATTTATTTTCATGCTCTGCCAGACCTACTTCTCTGTCTGCTCGTGATATGTGGAACAAGCCGTGTGATGCCGCCTTTCTACGCCTATAAGAAGAAACTCCACTGTGGCTGATAAGAAGCAGGAAAAGAAGAAGAAAAGAGTCAATGTACAGGGATGGCCGACTCTAATCAAGAACGACCCCTCCGCTTGCGCCGGTGCACACCCAATTCGTGATGGATCATCTCTCAAAAGCGGCTGTCAACCCTTTTCTGGAGCTGTGTCGCCCAAGGCATGCGATACCGGCTCCGAGCTAAATGGGCACATCAGATGTATCCTCTCCTCGTTACACTGCGAAAATTCTCCCGTGCTTATGTCGTACCTGTACAGGATCGACAATAGCCAGCCTGACGTGAGTCCGGACTGTGGGAACACGGCCGCGCGCCTACTTGATTGCTCGAAAAGACCAACAACGTCCATTACAATGGACTTGCGGACAAATCCACCCAAGTTTACAATTTGCCATCGCCACAAAACCACAGCCACTGAGAGGGTTTCGTCACAAGTTGAGGAACTGGGCGACCAGTACTGGATTCATCCACAAGTCTACTGTAGTGAGCGTTGTTGGCTTCTTCGGACAATCAAATAGGTGCTTAGTGTCGTCGCCTTGGTTTCCACAGTCCGGGCACACGTCAGGCTGGCTATTGTCGATCCTGTGCAGGTAAGACCTTGACTAACTGGGTGTGCTCCGCGCGCAAGAGACGAAGCCGTTCTTGGTTTGAGTCGGTCCATCTCTGTACATTCACTTTGTTCGGAGCATCGGCAAACGGCACTCTGATCGATCTCTCTCTTACGGGATTTAATAGTCTTCTCGACGGATGATTAGGCTGTTATGGACATTAATGAACATCTGCTGAGCCTGGAGCTGGCAATGCATTTTCACTGGCAAGATGCGGGCCCCGGCGTGAAGGTGCTCAATCGGAGAGCTTTTTGCACATCCGGTGGCGATACGATGTGCAGCATTCTGAACTAGCTGCATCTAGTCTAGGAACTGTCCGACACGATGTGCTGCCAGACAGGTGCAGCATACTCCAATGCAGGCTGCAGAATGGCTCGATATGTCGTCAAGATTGTCTCTCTGCTGCAACCCCAGGACTTCCCCCCCCCCCAAAGCTCTCAGAAGTTTGAGCTTCGCCTTGACGAATGTTTGCTTCTGTTCGACATTTTTGTGAAACTTCAGCGATGGGTCCAAAATGAGGCCGAGCAGCTTGGGAAATTTTGCTGTAGGCAAAAGATCACCATCCCACCTGACGTCAGGTTGGGCGCTGTGTTCCTTTGGGTCAGACGTGAAAACCGAAACAGAAGATTTTGCCGCGGAGACTGTGAGCATCATACTATCGAGAAAGATTTTAAGCTCGAGGAGATAGTCGCTGATTTTGTTTGCGGCTACCTGTATGCCGCGGTTTCGGCACATGATGGTGATATGGTCGCAATACGCAACAATTTTTATATCTTCAGGTAGGTCTTCAATGTACAGGCTGAAGAGGGCAGGTGACGAAACTCCACCCTGCGGGACACCAGCTGCAATAGGTATACTATCGGAGACGTAATTCTGGAACAGCACTTTGGCCCCACGGCCCTTCGTAAAAGCTGCAATTCAACGCTTCTGCCACGGTTATAGCGAGGACTGCAATAGTTTCTCGGACAGAAGTCCCAGGTTAACAGAATCAAATGCTTTGGTTAGATCTAGGGCAACGGCCACGGCTCTGAGAGGCTTCCTGGCGTTGAACCTATCGACTGCATAGCTTACAATCTCCAGTAGGGCAGTGGTGGTGGAATGAAGCTTCCTAAACCCATGTTGATGTTGTTGTCCCTCATTCTGCTCTGCCAGGTCTCTTACGATTAGCTTTTCGGCTATCTTCGCGAAAGGTGATAGCAGGCTAATAGGGCGATAGCCCTTTGCCGTGCTTTGCGATTTGCCTGGCGTAGGCAGGGGCATCACATTGGCCGTCTTCCATGCTTGGGGTAGGGTGCAGGTACGTAAAGAAGTATTTATGACATCTGTGATCAGCGGTAGAAGTTCCATTGGAAGCTTTGTCCTTGATAGCGTTTTCCACTTGCGTAGAAGTGAAGGCCTCGGAAGCGTTCATCAGCGGCAGACGGCTCAGTTCTCTTACCGTGACTCAGTTTGGTACGCCTCGCTTGGTACGTGTGATTAAAAAGTTTTTGCCAAGAGCTTATGCGGCAGCCTTTCCTGATTTGAAGACGCTGTTATCGAACTCTATGGTAGAGTTCGAGGAGGGGCGCACTTGCCAGATATCTTCCTCAATACATTCCACGCAGTTGTTCCGTCGGTTTTAAAATTCAGCTTTTCAGTGAATTTCTCCCAACTGTCTTTCTTGTGCTTGTTCAGGTCTCTTTTTATCTCATCATCCAGCTTGGCCACTTCAGGATCCAAATGATTCTCAGCTTCCTTTTCGTCTCTTAACCTGATTTTTTGTAGTATCTCCCTGGTGACATTAGGGTAGAAACTTTTCACACGTCCTTCAGGTACGGCCTCTTTTGTAGCCTTCCGGATGGCGTCGGACACGTGACGCTCTTTCTGGTGCCCATCGCCATTCCATGAGTAATCAGCTGCCTGGCGGAGCGCAACTTCTCTGAACAGGCCCCAGTCGGCAAGGCCTAAATTGAGATAAGAACGTTGACGAATACCAGTATAAAGGGCGAGAGGGTTTGAGAGATCAATATAGAGAAAGACGGGAATGTGGTCACTGGAAAGAGTTGTAGAAGTGGGATCAGGTGCAATCATTGGAAAGATTGGATGAAATGAGGGAGATATCCGGGCTAGAAGGTCGGCCGTAGGCAGGGAGACGAGTGGGCTGATCATCGTTGAGGATGACCAGAACACACTTTTCAGCCTGTTCTTCGACGTCTTCCTCTGGCGTCAGACTCAAGCGCAGAACAGAACGTGTGAGCATTGAATTCACCTGCAAAGACAGCTGATGGGGGCAGAGAGCAGTCATGCAACTACTTAAGAAGAGGATTGGGGTTGTAGGTTGGGGAACAAGAAGTGCAGGGAGGGATGTAAATATTAAAGGGAGATAAAGGGGTTTTGAGAGGGAGGTGAACGGGAACGCACTCGAGAATACCGTCCTTGGGAACATCTGGAATTATGATCTAGTTCTGCCATCGCGTTCAGTCCGCAAAGTCTCATTATCACAATGGTAGAAGCGGAGCGGTTGTTTTGAGTATAATATCTTCATTTTCATAGAAGATTTTTTGAAAACAACCGCTTCGCTTCTACGATTGTGGTAATGAGGACTGAACGCGATTGCGGAACTGAACTATATAAGAGAAGGTGAGTTAGAAAGTACAAATGTAGAAACTCCGCCTCCATGAGCTATCCTTGGGATGTGATAGGCAGTATAGCCAGAAATGTTTGGTTGGGGATAAGTGGTAGAGGGAGGAAGTTTGGTTTATTGAACCATAATAACATCCGGATGATGAGTGCGTGCGGGGAGTGAGAGTTCAGACAAATTGGTACGAAGGCCGGTAAGATTTGTATGTACAATAGAGAGGGGGCGGTTGGTGAATGAGGAATCAGAGTTGCTGGGGGCGGAGCACAGAACACAACGGAAGGATGAGCCGTGATGCCTCACAGAACTAAGACCTGAACAGGGGAAGTGCACTCACTTTTGGCATCCAAAGCATTGGACGCTTATTCCATTCCAGGTGGCATTCTTGCTGCAGGTGGCACATTGATACTTCTGCACAGGTCCAGGATTTCTCTCGACGCCAGCCCTTTGTAGTAGAATCTTCAGGAGAGCCGGGGCCAGCCAGCAACTCTCCCATGACAAAAACCCTTTCGGTGGAGGGAGTGATGTCGGTTTACACGAAGGTGATATTGTTTCCTCCACGCTGCCACGGCACAAACGTACGACATCTCGGCAGCGGCTCCGTAGTAAAGTAATCCCATTCCTCAGAACATTCTTCCTTGTTTGCTTGGCTCGAGCTCGCACTATCATACATGAGCACGATTCAGGGGAGCGTGAAATCCTTACGCTTCAGACGATCGCTGACTGCAATGTGCCCTAAGTCAACTTTTTTGACGATCACAAGTCCATTCCGATGGATCCTGGTTTCGAACGACGTCATTGAAGAGATCCCGCTAAAATGGCTTGTTACGGTGGCTGTCTGAGTCGTAGAAAACATATGCTCATTTTTGACCGCGCGAGCTCGGGCCAAATGATCTTGCTAAGATGTTCTGAGGAATGAGATTGCTCTACCACGTAGCTATTAATGTCGCCGTAAAGGTGGATGGTATGGGGATTGGTGTCGGCCGAGAAGCTTGGCGACAATGCGCGATCTGTCCTCACGGCTTACCCCATATCGCTGGAGTTTCGCCCAGCAATGCCTCTCTGGTATTGACCACCAAACTTTATGGAACGTTTAGACGACCACAGGCGCTAAATGGTTCAAGATCCAACTTGAATTCCCAATAATTTGCAGCTGGTAATCCTAACTGTAAAACTGGTTATGACTATTGGCGCAAGACATTTCCATGCTTCTCAGGTGTTGTTATACTTAAGCATCGTGTGGAAAACAAACTTTTCAATTACTAAAAGCAAAATGGAGACGTTGCGGTCATTCTCTCTAGTGAGTGAATGATGTTTCTGTAGTTGCAGAAAGTATAGGAACTCTCCCAAACCACCAAAACTTCTATCCAACATACGATGTGCCCAATTTTATGGTGTTGTTATAGTTATGTGTCGCTCTGTATAATTGTGGAACACTGAGTGTTGTAGAGAATCAGCCGGGGCATGATGTGTCTGAGAAATTTATCAGTCTTCTGCAAAGCCGAGCAGATGACAACGGTATTATGGCAGCGATTCGTGATTCAGAGGGTCGCTATAATCCTGATCATTTCGGCATATTCTTTGCGGTTCGTGAAGCTGCTCATTTATTCTCAGTGATACTATGTTCTGAAGCGGAGTGATTTAGGTGTTGTTGAGAACGGCGGCGAAATCGTTCAGTCATACATTTGTGGCTCTCGCAAGGTCGGCGGTTTTTATCTGTCGTTATTGGCTACCTATTTTCGATATTCTTCTCTATTTAGGTATAGCACTACTTTGAAGACGATTGCGGACACTTCCGACGAAATGCAAGAAGTCCTGCTATGTTGTCTGTTTCAATGTTGGCAATATAATCATTTGGTGAGTATTTTGGTTTTTTCTTTAGTTCTTCATAGTTGGTATAATTTTCTGTGATCAGGAATCTTCACAAAGCTTTTTCTGTGCTGTTCAAACCTTTTCATTGTATGCAGTGCTTTATCCCTTCCGCGACTTGTTGGGCACTATGTGGCTCGTCTTTTTTCTAGTGTTTTTTTTAGGGACTGGCCCTGTGTTTCAAATCTGTCCTTTGCAGTGTTTTGCGATTTGCCTGGCTTAGGCAGGGGTATCACATTGGCCGTCTTCCATGCTTAGGGTAGCGCAGGTCTGGAAAAAAGTGTTTATTATATCTGCGATCATCGGTGGAAGTTCCGTGGGAAGCCTCTTCAGGGTGGCTGCGGAGATATCATCAAAGCATATGAACTAGCTGGATGTCGGAAAGTGACTAGATGGTACATAATTATTTCTGAACATCCAATGTTTCACGCGAGTTTTCTGAATTATGGCATCCAAAGTCAAGCGGCAGGAAGACCCACACCAGCTTTTCCACACATGAACTTCTCCACTGTCTATCCCCAAATGCATAAAAGGGAAACGAAAGAATCTAACCTCACATATGGCTTCAATAATGGTATCCTCGTCGACTTGAAGTTGATCGCCGAATAAGGTATCCAGATCTACAAGCGATATCGAAGTAGGATCCCATCGAAGCGCTACTTTACTGAATATTTTTCTGAAAACAATAATCAATCAAATAAATTATATTCAAGCCCTATCAACCAGTTTACGCTCTCCCCTTAACCCACGCGAATATGGTGTGAGTTAAGGAGAAACGCAACCTGGGCGCTAGTGAGAGGTGAGCAAATCCGAAGAGGAGCATTACGAAAAGCTAACCTTAAATTGGACTCGCTGAGATGGGTGCTAATTAATACGACACGTTTCTTATTTTTCAAAAATGTTGAGCAGTAGTGGAGTTGGAGGAAAAGATCAGATGACGAGCCTGATGACGTGACGACTCCAATACCACTGTTGACGCCAGAAACTCTTGACAATAGATCCAGCATTCAACGCCTAAATCATAGGGTATTAAAAACAATTCCTTCAAAGGATGCTCAGCTATTCTTTAACAAAATTATTCAAAATCGTGGTGAACAGTTCACTCCTATGAAATGGAGAGTCCAAAATGCAGCAGTTTCGAGAGGTTTTGCAATAACAGTGCCAGGACGGCACCGGAAACCAGGATACAGCCGCCGTGCCCCCAAAAACCTAGCCGGCGGCGAAGCCAAATGAATGCACAGGGTGAAGCAGGCCGTTGTGCAGGACCTCGGCAGAACTACGACCCCCTTCTCTTGATGGAAGGAATAGTGAGATGATTCACCGTTAAAATTTCAAGGCTGTTTCGCAAGATGGAAGAAGCTGGCCGTCGGCCACCAACGGGACGGCGACCTGGATGTTTTGCAGTTGGATCAACAGGATGTTTTGCAGTTGCATCAAGACGATGCAATTCAATTCACGCTAATTTTTCATGCATTTCTCAAAAATTGTTTTCAAAGCTCGTTTTCGTCATTAATGCCTTAATAATGTCTTCGTTTCGTTATTCGTTTTAATGTTTCGCCATCCAATTCAGAAAGTGTTTCGTCATTACATTCAGAACGTTAATAAGGAAATACAAACCTTGAGTTTTGTTTTTTTATTACTAATTGTCTGAATTGCTCGATTTAACCTACCTCCACTTTCTCAGATAAAATTATGGTGGTTTCGCTACAGAATTTTTGCGTCCATGTCTTCCCTCTGGTGACTTTATTCCCATCGCTATCGCTCCAGCCGCGAAGCGGCTGGAGAGGTTTGGTTTTGCCTGGCACTTGTGATCACTTAGATTTTGGTAAAGTAGTTAATAAAACCTGTAAAACAAATTTTCTAGAGATTTCCTTCTGGATATAAGTGAGAGAGTATAGAAGACACCCGCTGACAAAATTTGAGCCAAATCGATTGAAAATTAACAAAGTTAGATCGGCGGAAGCTTAGCTAAAATTCGCGTTTTTTCTTGTAACGCGTCCCTCGTGTCCTGTTCCTCGTTCCTCGTTCCTGCCACTAGCCACTGCCAGTGGTCGCAGGCTATCAGTACATAGGGCATCTGATGACGTCATCAGGGTGTCATGTAAAGTACATAGGGCATCTGATGACGTCATCAGGGTGTCATGTAAAGTACATAGGGCATCTGATGACGTCATAAGGGTGTCATGTAAAGCACATAGGGCATCTGATGACGTCATCAGGGTGTCATGTAAAGTACATAGGGCATCTGATGACGTCATCAGGGTGTCATGTAAAGTACATAGGGCATCTGATGACGTCATCAGGGTGTCATGTAAAGTACATAGGGCATCTGATGACGTCATCAGGATGTCATGTAAAGTACATAGGGCATCTGATGACGTCATCAGGGTGTCATGTAAAGTACATAGGGCATCTGATGACGCCATCAGGGTGTCATGTAAAGTACATAGGGCATCTGATGACGTCATCAGGGTGTCATGTAAAGTGCATAGGGCATCTGATGACGTCATCAGGGTGTCATGTAAAGTACATAGGGCATCTGATGACGTCATCAGGGTGTCGTGTAAAGTAGATAGGGCATCTGATGACGTGATCAGGGTGTCATGTAAAGTACATAGGGCATCTGATGACGTCATCAGGATGTCATGTAAAGTACATAGGGCATCTGATGACATCATCAGGGTGTCATGTAAAGTACACAGGGCATCTGATGACGTCATCAGGGTGTCATGTAAAGTACATAGGGCCTCTGATGACGTCGTCAGGGTGTCATGTGAAGTACATAGGGCATCTGATGACGTCATCAGGGTGTCATGTAAAGTACATAGGGCATCTGATGACGTCATCAGGGTGTCATGTAAAGTACATAGGGCATCTGATGACGTCATCAGGGTGTCATGTAAAGTACATAGGGCATCTGATGACGTCATCAGGATGTCATGTAAAGTACATAGGGCATCTGATGACGTTATCAGGGTGTCATGTGAAGTACATAGGGCATCTGATTACGTCATCAGGGTGTCATGTAAAGTACACATAGGGCATCTGATGACGTCATCAGGATGTCATGTAAAGTACATAGGGCATCTGATGACGTCATCAGGATGTCATGTAAAGTAGATAGGGCATCTGATGACGTCATCAGGGTGTCATGTAAAGTACATAGGGCATCTGATGACGTCAGCAGGGTGTCATGTAAAGTACATAGGGCATCTGATGAAGTCATCAGGGTGTCATGTAAAGTACATAGGGCCTCTGATGACGTCGTCAGGGTGTCATGTATGAAGTACATAGGGCATCTGATGACGTCATCAGGAGATGTCATGTAAAGTACATAGGGCATCTGATGACGTCATCAGGGTGTCATGTAAAGTACATAGGGCATCTGATGACGTCATCAGGAGGTGTCATGTGAAGTACATAGGGCATCTGATGACGTCATCAGGGTGTCATGTAAAAGTACATAGGGCATCTGATGACGTTATCAGGGTGTCATGTTGAAGTACATAGGGCATCTGATTACGTCATCAGGTGTCCTGCCATGTAAAGTACATAGGGCATCTGATGACGTCATCAGGATGTCATGTAAGTACATAGGGCATCTGATGACGTCATCAGGGTGTCATGTAAAAGTAGATAGGGCATCTGATGACGTCATCAGGGTGTCATGTAAAGTACATAGGGCATCTGATGACGTCAGCAGGATGTCATGTAAAGTACATAGGGCATCTGATGACGTCATCAGGGTGTCATGTAAAGTACATAGGGCATCTGATGACGTCATCAGGGTGTCACGTAAAGTACATAGGGCATCTGATGACGTCATCAGGGTGTCATGTAAAGTACATAGGGCATCTGATGACGTCATCAGGATGTCATGTAAAGTACATAGGGCATCTGATGACGTCATCAGGGTGTCATGTAAAGTACATAGGGCATCTGTTGACGTCATCAGGGTGTCATGTAAAGTACATAGGGCATCTGATGACGTCATCAGGGTGTCATGTAAAGTACATAGGGCATCTGATGACGTTATCAGGGTGTCATGTAAAGTACATAGGGCATCTGATGACTTCATCAGGATGTCATGTAAAGTACATAGGGCATCTGATGACTTCATCAGGATGTCATGTAAAGTACATAGGGCATCTGATGGCTTCATCAGGATGTCATGTAAAGTACATAGGGCATCTGATGACGTCATCAGGATGTCATGTAAAGTACACATAGCATCTGATGACGTCATCAGAACGTCGTGCCAAGTGCATAAAGCATCTGGTGACGTCATCAGGACGTCGTGCCAAGGTGGTGCCAAGTGCATAGGGCATTTTCTGACATCATCAGGACGTCGTGGAAAGTGAGTAGCGCTTCATTTGTAGCGTGCGCAACAAGGTTGTTGCTTACTGATTATTATAGCAATCCATGCTATTCGAGAATTATTGAAGATTTTTCAGGGATATTACTTCGTAATATCAATAAAAAGTGAACAATTCTATCAAAAAGGGGTCTTCCAAGCAAAAGAGGTTTGGTTGGCGTCAGAAACGTTCAACAAAAAGGGAACAATAATTAAGTTGAATGAGGAGAGTCTACAAAAAGTGAACAATATTCTATCAAAAAGGGTTTTCCAAGCAAAGAGGTTTGGCTGGCGTCAGAAACGTTCAACAAAGGGAACAATAGGTAAGTTGAATGAGGAGAGTCTACAAAAGTGGACAATATTTTCTGAGACTGATTTTCCTGGCCGATGCTTCTTAATAGCAAAAACAAACCGTTGCGGTGTTCTACACGGAAGCACTCTGTGGTTCCAAAACTCGTCTTGACTACACGAGAACCGTTAAAAAGTATGTGCATGTAAACCTAATACTTACCATCAGAATAGAAGATGATGCCAAAAACACAGACGGACGGTTAGCTCCAGCTGCTACGAGAAGCGAAACCAAAGTGCAGCATCTAATGAGAATATTTTCTTATATTCTCGTCAACGAATAGAAGTCCATTCTTGGAAACCATTGAACTCTTCCTCTAGAAGTACCACAACGGTTTGTTTTGCTGTTAAGAAGTATCGGCCAGGAAAATCAGTCTCAGAAAATATTGTTCACTTTTTGTAGACTCTCCTCATTCTACTTACCTATTGTTCCCTTTTTGTTGGAACGTTTCTGACGCCAGCCAAACCTCTTTTGCTTGGAAAACCCTTTTTTGATAGAATTCGCTATTCTAGTCGGCGAGTCACCTGCTTTATCGTTCAACCACTTGAAGGTAATTCAACTTTTGGCTTAGATTTTTTCGTTTTATTGTTATATGTTTTAATTTCAGAGTTTTTCCTGGACTCGATGGGGTACGGTCACGACGAACTTCTAGGACTACAGGGAACTGAACCGTCGAGGTTAGTTTTCATGTAGGTTATCCGCAATTTTATTACGGAAAGCTGTTTCTTTTGCAGCATCGCCTGAAGAAGCCCCGTAAGGACCCCGAGTCACAAACGTCAGGAGATGCCTCACGCGCGGCGATCTATCGACCAGAGATCGATCATAGTTTTTACATGGTTAACCTTTCAATTTACCAGATATATCGTGGGAACAGCTTGTTCCTACAGCTACCAACCCGAGTAGGGTTGCGGGGCAGCTCGCTCCCGACCCTACGTCTCTGTCTTTGCGAGGTGAGAGCTCAGATAGTCGGTGGTACTCGGACGCCGCCGATGCGGAGCTCGGACGCTCCCACAGCGACGTCTGGCCTGGAGGACGGGCGCTCACCGGCCACAGAGCCTTCTCGGACGCCGACCTCTAGCAAATTTTGGCGGTGAGCGCCCCTTCACGCTGTTGTAGGCCGTCGGTTTTTCGTGATGCTTCATGACGAAGCGCTAAAGTTGTTAGGAAACAAGCCGTAAGGCTTGTTTCCTACAAAATTTGCCTAGGAGGCTTCAGTCCCCCAGGCCTCCCTTCCTTTTTGGATCATCTCGGCAATATCAAGACATTGCCCTTTAACGACCATTAATCGGCCGACCACCTAACCCCCACGCGTTCCGTATACAGCGCGGGTTGGCACTAATCCTTCAACATGTACTCTCGTGTTGGTCGTTTGACGGTTGTTGGTCTGCGTGCGGGAAAATCGACATAGCCGTCTCGCTGGGGGGAGCTACCGGTCTGCGTCTCTTATCCCGCTCACTCCTAGGTGCGCTCACCGGACACGACAACTAGAAGTCGGCGTCCGAGTACCACCGACTGTCTGAGAGAGCAGACGGGGAGGGTCCCAGCGGTCTCGATGCTCAGCGTTGTTCAATTGGGGCGCGATTAGGCATGGCAACGAGCAGTAGCCAATCATTGACCGGTTAGATTGATAGAGCATTCAACTGTATCGTATACATTGTTTGCGAAATACATGGAGATAACAATTGGAATCCTCTGAAGCTATAGAAACCGGAATGTATTTGGTTCCACTATGGTACTTGGTGAATCTATTTTTCTCTATTTAGGGTGTTTTCGAATGGTTTCTGATACGATGCCTTTCAACTACTGATGAAATCTTTGAAGTGTACTAAGGAATATGACACGTTTGAAGAGCTAGAATGTGCGCTTCATGGGACCGAGGTTTGAAGGCTGCTTTCTAAATCCATGAAAGAGCAATACACTCGAGCTATGTGTTCACGAAGCATGATTTTGTCGGTCTAAACGTTTAATGGTCCGCTTACATGGAAACTGCACCATTTTCCGCTTTTTTGTAAGGCAGTTGTTCTTGCTGAAACTTGACTTCTTAATGATGACGGTAGGATCCTCTAAACCAGGTGGTTCGTTGGAATTTTTCGAAACTGTACCCCATAATTTGTAGGTAATGTGGATCGGTTGCGGGTTGGATACCTGAGTTTTTTTAATTCTAGTATGTCTGTGTGAAACCTTCCCCAAGATGCTGGAACCCCTTGGTGGACAAAAATTTGACGTGGATTTGAAATTTTTTTTACTCCCCTCAATAACGGGAGCGGCTCTTTTTTATCGGTCTATTAGAATCGAAACAGGATAGTGCGCGCGAAAAGTTCGAACCCAGCAGTTATCCTCATCAAAAATATCGAGGTCTTGTCTTCTCTTGATCAGAATAGCCATAAATAGACAAAGAGATTTAAGCGAATCACCACTCCATGCTCAAAAAAATCCTCTAATTTGAGGTATCGGTCCACCGCTGGTCTATTATATACCATTTGGCAACAATTGGTATTGAGGTCTCTCAAATCAGGTAGGTGTTAAACGAACTCGAAACGCACCAAGCTTGAGTGTGATCCAGTCAGAAATTTTCAAAACTATTTGAGACGAGGTCTAATTGTTAGTGATATGTGTAAATTCTAACGGAAAACGTTTAAAAGTTACGAAATACTCTTTATACTCATACAAATATCCATATTTGCAATCAATATCCGTCTTAGCATTACATGCATCTTTGTGACTTATTGTATGGTTAGATCCGCGGCCTGTTTCCTCAACAAAAAACGTGTAAATTCAGATCGCGGCTGACGTGGCGGTTTGAATCTCAATCTCTGAGAATTAAACCGCCGCGCCAGCCGCGGTTTGAATTTAAACGTTTTTTCTTGAGGACACAGGCCACGGACCTAACTATAGTGAAGTAGTTCTCGAGCGAAAATGCAGTACTACACTCGAAATCAACTTATCTGTGCTCAACTAGGCTCGCTAGAGTCAAACGCGCTCCGATGTGAATGGCTGGCTGCCAGGCGAGGGGCGAGAGACGCCAGACACGCTGCGAAATGACTCAGGCAAACTCAAATGTCGACAGCAGGTTGAAGCACCTGTTTCTCGAGCAACCGGCGATAGCAGGTTCTTTCGGGAGAATAACATGGACCTGTTATCGACCTGCTATCGACCTGTCGATAGCAGGTTCACAGCAGGTTGACAAGGCAACACATCCTATCGCCGGTGAGCATTGATCGTCCAAATCTCCGCATGCTCAACCAAATATTCAGTCGGTTGCGCAATTGATGAATCTGCTTTTGTTTTGTTTATTTGTCTTTCGTGAAGCACACTTGTTTTTATGTGATAACGCGCAAATCTTTCTTCTTCTTCTTCTGCAGCCTCAAAGTGGTTTTTGTCATAGGTTGAGGAACTGGGCGGCCTTCACAGGATTCGTCCAAAGGTCCATTGTTGTTAAGGAGGTAGGTCTCTTCGGGCACATGAACAAGTGCGCCGTGTCGTGTCCGGGAGCACCACAGTCCGGGCATGCGTCTGGTCGGCTGCTGTCGATCTTGTTGACGTAAGACATGAGCAGAATAGAGTGACCACAGCGCAGCGATGCAAGAGCACATCTGGCTCGTCTGCCGAGTTGAGACTCGGACTCGCAGACCCGAGGCGGCACCGTTCCCAAGATAGGGTTCACAGCCGCCTTTGCTAGATATCCTCGAACAAATTGCGTGTGCTCCTCACGCAGAAGACGAAAGCCTTTCCATGTTGGAGTCGGCCCATCTCTGTACATCAACTTTACGAGGAGCATCGGCGAACGGCGTCCTAATCGACCTCTCTCTTATGGGCTTCATGATTCTCTTTGACGGATGATTCGGCTGCCTCAGAACATTAATATACATCTGCTGTGCCTGGAGTTCACAATGCTCCTTGACCGGCAATATGCAGGCCTCCGCGTGAAGATGCTCCACCGGGGAGCTCCTTGCACAACCGGTAGCAATTCTAAGCGCAGCATTCTGTACACGCTGCAGCTTATTCCAGGAGCTGTCAGACACCAGGTGCTGCCACACTGGTGCCGCATATTCCAGAGCCGGCTGAAGTATTGCTCTGTAGGTTCTCAATATAGTCTCTCGGCTGCTTCCCCATGATGTTCCTCCGAGAGCTCTCAAGATATTAAGTCTAGCCTTGACGACTGTTTGTTTCTGTTCCGCGTTTTTGTGGAACTTCAGTGAGGGATCAAGAATAAGGCCAAGCAGCTTGGGGAATTTTGCTGCTGGCAACAGGTCACCATCCCATTTGACATCTGGATGGGCACTGTGTTCCTTGGTGTTCGTTGTGAACACTGAAACAGAAGGATTTTGCGGCAGAGACTGTGAGCATCATTTTATCGAGGAAGAGCTTCAACTCGACGAGATAGGCGCTGATCTTGTTAGCGGCTATCTGCAGGTCACGATCCTGGCACATGATGGTGATGTCGTCGGCATACATAACAATCCTTACATCATTGGGAGGCTCGGGAATGTCCTCAAGATACAGGCTGAATAGGGCAGGGGACAACACTCCGCCTTGCGGAACACCGGCTGCTATTGGAATGCTATCGGATACATGATTTTGGAACAGAACCTTAGCACGGCGGCCTTTAGTGAACGCTGCAATCCATCGCTTCTGCCATGATGGTAGCGACGACTTGAGCAGTTTCTCGGACAGCAGTCCCAAGTTAACAGAGTCAAACGCTTTGCTCAGGTCGAGGGCGACGGTCACCGTTCTCAGGGGCTTTCTCATGTTGAACCCATCGACCGCAAAGCTCACGATCTCTAATAGAGCTGTAGTAGTGGAGTGAAGTTTCCTGAAACCATGCTGATGCTGCTGTCGCTCATTTTGATCAGCCAGGTCCGTCACGATCAACTTTTCAGCTAATTTAGCGACGGGCGATAACAGGCTTATTGGTCGAAAGCCCTTTGCCGTGCTTTGGGACTTGCCTGGCTTTGGCAACGGTATCACATTGGCTGTCTTCCAAGCTTGGGGTAGAGTGCAGGTCCGGAAAGAAGTGTTAATGATATCTGCAAGCATCGGTAGAAGTTCCGTGGGAAGCTTCTTCAGGATGGCTCGGGAGATACCGTCAGGTCCGATAGCCTTCGAATTCCGCATTTCTTTGACAGCCTTCTCTACTTGTGTGAGAGTAAAGGCCTCAGATGCGTTCATGAGCGGTAACCGGCTCAGCTCTCTAACCGTGACTCTGTTTTGCACGCCTCGCTTGGTACGTGTGATGAAAAAATTCTTGCCGAGTGCGTAAGCAGCCGCTTTCCCTGATTTGAAGACGTTCTCCTCGAACTCAATAGCGGAGCTCATCGGGGGAGCGGACCTTCCGAAAATTTTCCTCAACACTTTCCACGTCGTAGTTCCGTCCGCCTTGAAATTCAGCTTTTCAGTGAACTTCTCCCAGCATTCCCTCTTGTTCTTATCCAGATCCTGCTTGATCTCATTATCCAGCACAGCAATCTCCGGGTCTAGATGGTCTGCGGCTCTCTTCTCATCTCTGGTTCTTATCTTCTGCAGTATTTCCCTGCTGACATTTGGAAAAAAGGTCTTGACACGACCCTCAGGAAATGCTGCTTTCATGGCCTTGCGGATGGCACTTATTAGATGGCGCTCTTTCTGATGAACATCACCATTCCATGAGAAGTCGACCGCATGGCGGAGTGCAACATCTCTGAACAGGGTCCAGTCTGCTAGGCCTAAATTAAGATAAGTACGATGACGAAAACCAGAGTAAGGGGGCAAGAGAGTCAGAGAGATCAATATAGACAAAGACGGGAATGTGATCACTGGAGAGAGTTGTGGATGTGGACCACGTGCAAGCATTAGAGAGATTGGATGACACAAGAGAGATATCTGGGCTAGAAGGTCGGCCGTTGGCAGGGAGACGAGTGGGCTGGCCATCATTGAGGATAACCAGGTCACACTCCTCAGCCCATTCTTCGACATCTTCCTCTGGCGTCAGAATCAAGAGCGGAACAGAACGTGTGAGCATTGAAGTCACCCGCAAAGACAGCTGAAGGGGAGAGTGAGCAGTCGTACAACTGCTTAAGGAGGGAATAGGATTATAAGAGGGGGACAAGATGATATAGGAGGAATATATATGTTAAATAGAGATAAAGGGGTTTTGAGGGGAGGTGGACAGGAATGTACTCGAGAGTACCGTCCTTAGGAGTATTAGGGATAACATGAGAAGGTAAGGCAGATTGCACGAAAGTAGACACTCCGCCCCCAAGAGCTGTCCTTGGCATGTGATAGGCGGTGTAGCCCGGAATGTTAGGCTGGGGATAAGTGGTAGATGGAGAGAGCTTGGTTTCTTGAACCATGATAACATCCGGGTGATGAGAACGTGCGAATAGAGAGAGTTCAGATAACTTGTTGCGAAGGCCGTTGAGATTAATGTGAACAATGGAGAGGGGCGGTTGGTAATTGAGGAATCAGAGTTGTTGGGGGCAGAGCATAGAACACAACGAAAGGATGAGTCATGATGCCTCAGAGAACTGAGGCCCGAACAGGAGAAGTGCACCCACCTTTGGCATCCGAAGCACTGGACACTTGTTTTATGCCAGGTAACATCCTCGCCGCAGGTGGCACATGGATACTTCCGTGCTGGACCTGGATTCCTCTCGACGCCGGCCCTTTGTAATAAAATCCTCAGGAGAGCTGCGGCCGACCAGCACCTCTCCCATGACAAAAACCCTCTTCTCGGAGGGGTTGACGTCGGTTTGCACGGAGGCGGTCTTCTTTCCTCCACACTGCCACGGCACGAACGTACGACATCTCGGCAGCACGCGCAAATCAGGCCTTGTATTGACTGGAATTATTACTCAAATAGTGTTCTAGAGATTTTTGTAGTATTCAACTACTTTATCGTCTCTTGGGATTTTACTATGAGTATTTTTTCGAACGCCGGGTATATTTGGAGTCTTGAAACATCCTGTTTTGAATATTCTATTTCGTCGTGATTTTTTATTGTTTTGCTTCTCGCTTCATTGGAGATTTCATGTTTTTCGCCTCTCTGTATTCCGTTAATACGGGAAATCGAAAAGTTCTTTGCTTTCGTTTAGGCCAAGTGTCCGTTTTTCGAATATTTGTCTCAATTCAGCTTACATCTTGATTACCCGTCAGAAACGTTCATTTGTACAAGTATATCACTTGAAAACCATTCGAACTTCGAAATCGATTACTTGCTTCAATTTTTGTACAAATGTTCACACGTAAAACAATTGAATCGAGTATGTGATCTATTTTTGAACTTACTCGTTTATTTAAGAAACTCTAAAGAACTCACACCAGGTTTTCAAATCAATGGGAGACTTTATGAAGATCACAATCGAGAAATTATCCTAATTTCTCATTAGATCTAGTTTTGATGATGTGATTACATAATAGACATGGACAATCGTCGCTAGGTTTTGAATGAAGGAATGATTCAAATCTCGCGTTTTTAGAACACCTCAGATGAATGAGTAATAAGGATAGCCACTATAGAAAAATTTCTGATGAATAAGTTTTCTCGATTATATCCACTTCAAAATTAACGAATGTACGAATAAATTTGAAGAAGGCATTCTTAAAAATTTTGGATGAATTTTCGAATACAGCGTTTTTGAAATCTCGGAATGAGTGAATAAATTCGGCAAGGTCTCTCTTTTTTTGACTGAACGATTGTTTTAGAAAACCTGTCTTCTATTTGAAGCAAATGAATACTTGGCAATATATTCGAATATTCGAATGAAAAGTAGCTTTTTCCGACATATTTCCGAAAAGATCCTGAATACTCTCTGCACATTCCTTTTCAATATCCAAACATATGAATTTAGTGACACAAAATTGGCCGACTACTCAGAAAATCGAATATTCAAGCTCTCCGAACAAACCGAATACTCCAGAACCTGACTGATTCAAATTTCTGAACGAATCGAAGGCTTGAAAAAGCAAATATCAAAATTCCCGAGCGAAACCAACATTCGAAAAAATCAGAAATTGGAATTTCCGCTTGAATCGAATATTAGAATACTCAACTTTTCTAACTATCTGAATTTATATCACACAGGCGCCCTTGGTCTGGGTCAGAAGTGCGTCGGCACGCTGCTTAAAGGCGCAGTGTAACCTCAGGGGTAGAATTTGATGTTGTAGTCCGCCCACCGTGTACAAGCGCAAGATCTGAATCCGATCAGATGAGTGAGAAAATCCAGGGATAAAGTCGGCCACACTCCCCATACCCTAAAAGCATAATCAAGCGTTTTGCTCCGAATAGGGGACCAAAATCATTGCAAACTGAAAAATTGATTAATGTGGCGATGCTCATAGGCAAAATATACTATAGCAGAGCTCTTGGTTCCCTTTTCGAGGCGGTGTGCGCCGTTATGTAGGTTTTGAGTATTGTGGGCGGGGGCCGACTTTTTCCCTGTAGTTTCTCCCTTATTTGATCGAGATCTCGCGCTTGGCAAGGTTGTTATTCACGGTGGACTGATCATAGTACGAAATTTTACCCCCGATATTGGACGATGCCTTTAGAGATCTTTTATAGACCTGGTCATTTTGGCTCTGCCGGGAATTTCATATGTAGTTGCTTCCTGTCTGGGCCGCGCGGTAAAAAGTTTCATAGTCCACCGCTCATTCCGAGCGTCACGAGCATTCAGTGCTTGCGGTGAGGACTATGAAGGATATCTTACGCACAGAGATTAGATCAGCGGGCTTTATCCACTGAGTATCCTCTGTAAAAATCGAAATTGTGATCATTCAGAGCACGTGCGGAGCGCGCGATGCTGCTACCTCCGTCGACCTCTGCTCTTTCGCTATCTCTAACCTCCGCTCCGCACCTGCCCGCGCTGAAACCACTAGAATTTCACTGTTTTACAGTCTATGCGTATCTTTTTAATCAAATATGGTATACTTTTTGAAGGAGCAACACTTCCTCTATCTAATAGCGTTGCTTGAAATTCCTACTTTTGTATTTTACATCGAAGTGTCGTGGACAGTTCAAGGGACCGAAAATATGTGGATACACCTCTTTTTCTCCTTTAAATCTATCGACGCTGTTCAAGATCCAAGAACGTTTGAACTTCGTGAAGGCTGAGTCTTGTACCAAATCGAGTTCGCGGATTTTTTTCTCAATTTAGCGAGTATGGCTTTTCTTGAAATGTTTAGAGGGTACGATTCCCATTATACATATCTCCATCACGCAACGCCTTCAAGCCAATCAACTTCAAATTTGATAATAATGCACAACGATTTATCTTACTGCCTACACCTAATCATTTTGCCAATTATCAACCATTTTTCAGAGAATAGATTTTAACACTTTTCAAGGGTTTCTGGAAAAAATTAACCACAATCAGGAAAATTGTTATGACAAGAAAAGACTCTCTGAACAATATTTACATCCGCGAATCTGAGGTTTCGTGAGGGAAAATTCTCAGATAATGAAGATAAACCAGGAGCTTCCGTTTGGAAGAAGTACCGGTAACTGCGATTTTCGTGCATTGGAGAAATTTCATTAACCTGTTTTAGTACCATAATCCTGCCCTTACATAGTCACAAAAGTTCTATATGTAGATTTTTTTTGCCTTAATTCTCTTGGTTTTTGTATCGTTGCTGCATATTTCTTGCTTAGAGTTTCGAAAAACCCGTTAAAGTCGACTTGGTTCGAAAGAAAATCAATCACTATTTTTTTCTTATGCCGGCCACTGAAAGCTGCGAAATAGCTCAAATATTGAGTCGGTAAGAGTTGCACCTCGATAATAATTACGGCAGAAAAAAAAACCGAAGTGCCCATGTTTAAGGGCAGTTGAGTATGGGGACGGCTACAATTACAGCTAGGTAAAGTAATAATACAGCAATAGTTTCTGAATACTGCGATGGTTCAGCTCGTTTAACAGCTCCGAATTTTGAAGGTGGCCACACTCATTAAAAATCCGGCGAAAGGATGTCTACAGCAAAATCCGAAATTCCGGCGGTAGCAGGTCGACAGCTGAACCTTTCGAGGCTTCAGTTAAGTCATGCCGCCGTCTCGAAATCCGGCGTTAGGAGGTCTACACCTGGACCTTTCGGCGTGATTCCAGGTTCTCTCGCGCTGAAATCACGCTTTTTTTCGTGTCCTCAGCTGATGTGCTCTGTGATGACACCTCAGATGAAAACGCGAACCTCCGACACTGGCAGCGGACTCCTACAGGAGTCCGCTGGGAGTCCTAGTCTCCCCTGCAACAGGAGTCCTGGTTTTCTCCTGTAGGAGTACTGTGATTCTCCTGTAAGAGACCGGAACTTGTACGGTAGCTTGGAGGGAATTTCAAATAACGTTTGCTGGAATCAAGCCAAAACCGCCTCGTTTTCGAATTCATTAAAATCGAAGCATGATTATCACACTTCCCCGTTGACAACTTTGTCAACGGCAAAATTTACTATAGGGGATGATGCCCCAATAGCATTCATCCCCATTTCCCTAGAAATGTGGAACTCCGGCCCCAAAGCACCCCAATCAATCAATGAAGCTCTCCTGCATCAATCCTTCTGTGAACCTGCACGGGCAAATCTGCTCTCCACCCCATGCACACGCGTATCGTACACCGCGCGGGTTCGATCAATACTTCAACGTGCGCGTTCCAGGTCACCTACCGGAGCTGTTTAGTTCTGTAGGAGACCCAGTGGAGGCGATGCGGCAGCATGTCCTGTAGGAGACCGCTTCGTTCTAGTTCGGTCTCCTACAGGACAAAACAACTCCTGTGGGAGACCGCGATCGTCGTTTTCTCCTGTAGGAGTCCGCTGCCAGTGTCGGAGCCGATTGCCAACACAGGCGTCAAATGCAGTGTTTGGTGGTGCAACTGCACAACACACTGCAGATGTTACGCCTAAGTTATTGATTCCCTCCGACACTGGTAGCGGAGTCCTACGGGAGAAAACTACGATCGCGGTCTCCTACAGGAGCTGTTTAGTCCTGTGGGAGACCGAACTAGAGCGAAGCGGTCTCCTACAGGACATGCTGCCGCATCGCTTCCGTTGGGTCTCCTACAGGACAAAACAGCTCCGGTAGTTGTCCTGGAACGCGCACGTTGAACCATTGATCGAACCCGCGCGGTGTACGATACGCGTGTGCATGGGGTGGAGAGCTGATTCGCCCATGCAGGTTCACAGAGGCGCCCCTCTCATTGATTGATTGGGGTGCTTAGGAGCCGAATTTCCTCCTTGATGAAAAGTGAGGGAGGAATGTAATGGGGCTTAATGCCCTACACTAATTTTTGCCGTTGAAAAAATCGTCAACTAATAAGTGTGAAAACCATGCTTCGATTTAAAAGAAATTCGAGAACAAGGCGGTTTTGGCTTGATTCCAGCAAACGTTATTTGAAATTCCCTCCAAGTCACCGTTACAAGTTCCGGTCTCCTATAGGAGAATAATAGGACTCCTACAGGAGTATCACAGGACTCCTACAGGGGAAAATCAGGACTCCTGTTGCAGGGGAGACTAGGACTCCCAGCCGACTCCTGTAGGAGTCCGCTGCCAGTGTCGGAGCCACCACAGATCATGGTAGAACCACGAATTCATAGCGGAAACGCTATTTGTGAGGTAGATGTTCATTTGATACGCTACTAAAAGAAGATGTGAGAGAATGATCAACATATCGTCGATCACTGCTCGAGAGATCGCCGCGTCGAACACTTGGGGCACGCACGCAAGCGAGGAGGTAAAGATAGGATCATTACTGTGCTTATCTGGGCCGAATTCCGGTCCGCAATTGCGTCTCGACACGCTCTGCGGCCGCACGCTCCCGAATCAGAAGAGCTTCCAGCGCCGCAGCTGTCGATCTGCTGACCCTAGGTGGGTTCTGGGAACTAGAAACTAAGAAAAATTGAAGAAAATTGTATAAAAAAGCCACATCGAGCCGGCTTTGGCGCTGGAAACCCGACTGACTCGAGCGTGTGCGGCCGCAAAGCGTGTCGAGACGCAATTGCGGACCGGAATTTGGCCCAGATAAGCACAGTACCTCCTCGCTTGCGTGCGTGCCACAAGTGTTCGACGCGGCGATCTCTCGAGCAGTGATCGATCATAAGAACTAAGAGAGAATTCTCAAATATATGAAACGTGAAAAAAAGGAAGTAGCAGAAACTAGTAATGAATGGCTTAGGCCTTGTAACAGTTTTCATAGTTTTCGCTTGAAGAATAGGCCGTCACCCAGGGATCTCCCTCCGTTGAAGCAAATAGAGTAGAACGGATTTTCACCCCCGATATACGACAGATTTTGCCTCCACGAAGGGGTTTTCCTCCCCTGAGCCACCGTCCAAATTGTACTGTTGTACCCTGGCCCGAATATGTATGCAATAAACACACAAAATACTCGAATGAAATATCCACCGATTAAACGGTCAACAGCAAAAACAAAACGAGGCAGAAAGGAATAATGTTTATGACAATATATAATTTACACAACGGGAATGATATAACAAATGAATGCCCAACGGGCCACAAAACCTACTAGACCAAAAAGGATGCGGGGCACACCGTGCCACCTCAACAAGCAAGACTAAGAAAGACCACCCCAGACTCAGACAATAATCACACCCGGTCAATTTCCACAAACGTGACCTAATCAGACCGCCCATACACGCCGAGACCACAAAGTGAGGAGATGAGTGAGGGGGTGACCCGGGCGGTGGGCATCCAACTGAAAAAATGACTCAACGAGCCAATCACTCGCCCGCCTGGAACTCACGCGAAACTTCTCCCGCCCAGGTCACGCCTCTTCACCGGGCGCTCTACTGTCTGTGCTCTATCGCCTCTCCACATGCCGGTCCCCTCCTGAGCCGATGACCTCATCGGCTGGAGCTCCACTCTCTTAAGCTCAGGAATAGGCACCACGGAACCAACTCTTTTCCTAATAGTTTCATACAGCGTCTTTGCACAGCCTACTGTGCAGTTAGAACCATAATAGAACAATGTACTTTCTGGTGAACCAACTTCACAAAAGATCTTACCGTCTTCGACCTTCGAACTAGCCGTACTCAAGAATTGACCCGACGCGGCTTGCTTTGAGAGTGTCTCATCAACATTTGCCAAATATCGGCCATTCGCTTCCACTCCTCCGCGTTTTTCTCGATCACGGGGGGCCATACAGTGACCAGACGTCCTCCTTCCTCGTAGTGCTCACCGCACGCTTTCACAACGGCACAGATGTCGTCTTTGCAACACTTCGTGTCTACCGGCCAAACTACAATCCACACCATATTGGCCTTCCATTCCACCAGGACCTCTCTCAGCTGCGTGAAAGTGGCTGCTACTTTCGTGCAAATTCCTCTCTTCGCTCCGTCCCTCTCAAGCAGTAAGGCACAGGCTGGAGCTGCGAATGCTGTTGGCCCGTCCTTTATCGGACGCTTGGCCTTCTGGTCTTCGTTGAGCTCTCTCTTCAGCTTTTTGAGAGCCGAATCATAGGAAGTCTCAAATCCGTAGTCCTCCAGTTTCTCGTGCTTCCTTATCCCATCCGTAACGCACACGAATTCCATCCAATCGATGCAGCGGTCGTACGACAATCTGAGGACCCTCTTCAACGCTTCTTCATCCAAGCAAACGACACCCTTTCTCCAGTATCCAATCTTAGTGGCGATGTCGATATCCGTCCTGATGAATATGCTGGCAGCTCGCCAAGCACTCCAGACCGATCCAAATGGCTCTTTCGCCAAAGCTCCAGGAAAACTGATGTCCTCCAAATCGCCCAGCTTGACATCAGCGAAACAGCCTTTATCACACACGAATTTCATGTGTCCTGCCTGCCGCTTTGACTTGAGTTCGACGCCTCTGAAAGGATCCACAGTTATTCTATGAACTTTCACCCGTTCTTTCCTTCCTCTTTTTCCCCTATTAGTCACTGTGTCTACCCGATCATCTGGAATGTAGTTCGGGACTATTCGCAGCATATCAAAATTGACTCTTATAGGTTCTACATTCTCACCTATTCTAGTTATAACAGCGGAATTTTCGCTTCTCTCGATTACGCGAAACGGTCCTGACCACTCGCAAGTTAGCTTAGGATGCGTGCTCATACTTTTCTCTCTTGGTGAGAACATGTACACCCGATCTCAATTTTCGGGTGCTTGGTCGGATCTACCGCGTTCTTACTGTCATATTCTCTCTTCATTTTCCCACGCACTCTGTCATTATAGTCCCTTACGCGCTCCTGAACTTCCGAAACTGCCTGTAGAATCTGCGCTTTGTAATCCCCCTTACTTTCATCCATCATGTACCATGATATTCCTCCATTAGGTATCACGGTCGACGGGACATTAGGATCACTACCGTGCAAAATGAAATAGGGACTTTCTCCCGTGGACTGATGCGGCGTCGTATTGTACGCGAACATGCAAAACGGCAACCTCACATCCCACTCCATCGGTACCACGGTGCTTCTCCTAAGCATGGCCACAATAGTTCCGTTCAAGCGCTCTGTGACCCCATTTTCCCTAGGGTTATAGCCTTTAGTCGTCACATGGCCAATTTTGGTGATCCTGGTTAACTCCTCCATAACCTTATTTTCAAATTCACCGCCCTTATCCGACAGTAAGGTTTTTGGCCAGCAGCAACCCTCTGCTATCCATCTATTGAATAGAGCCTTCGCAACCGTTTCCGCGCTTTTATCCGGGACAGGATACGCCGCGGCGAACTTTGAGAAATGATCTATGACTGTGACTGCATACCGGTTTCCACTTGACGTCAGCCTAACTCCAGTATGTCTACACCAACTATCTCATAGGGTTTCCCCGTCTGTATTGGCTTCAGTGGTGGTACCATTTTTGGTCTCTGGTTATGCAGAAAACAGCGCTGACACTCCTTTGTCCATCTGTTAATGTCCTGGGACATCGTGGGCCAGACCACTTCCTTTTTCAGTTTGTTCAGTAACTTATGGGCACTGAAATATCCTGCGAACGATGCCTGCGTGTGCCTCATGAAAAATTTCGTATCGTGCACTTTTCGGAACCACGTATACTAAACTTCCATCGGGTTGGTACATTTTCAACTCACCCTCTTCCACTACGAAATCAGCAACGCGAGCCGGTTTCGCTGCACCGGTCCATGTGACTCTACCCGTGGTATCTCCGTCCCTGAGTGCCTCCAACACTGTTTCAAAATCGTCGTCATGTTCGGAGTTCCCTCATCCATCTCGTCTTTTCTTTCACCGTTATCGCATTTACCACTGCTTCGTCCAGTCCACGCAATGAATCTGCGTTCCCCATTGAGCCACCCCTCTACTTAACGCGTCCGCTACTACGTTTGTCCTTCCCTTCACATACTTTATCTCCAATTTGTAGCGCTGTAGCTCTAATGACCACCTCAAAATCCTTGCAGACACGTTACTCCGGTTAAACAGTGCCGTTAGTGGCTGATGATCCGTCAGAATCACAGTCGGCAATCCATAGATGAACATGTGGAAGCGCCTTACAGCAAACACCACGCCCAAGGCCTCCAAATCTGTCACATGATACCTACGCTCTGCCTTGCTTAATCCTTTTGACGCAAAATAGACCGGATGGAGCTGCTTATCATCTCCTTCTTGCGACAGGACTGCGCCCAAACCTACAGTCGACGCATCTGTGCATATCACAAATGGACGAGAACCATCCCTAGCCTTCTCTATATTCGGCTGCGTAAGGACAGGAGACGTTGAAATTAAAGTCTTGATGCCTTCAAACGCCATTTCATGCTCAGCCGTCCAACTCCAAGTTGACTTCGCCGATGTCAGGGAGAATAAGCACCCTGCTGACTTCTGCGAACCCCAAGCAAAATTTGCGATAAAAAGCCGCCATACCTAAGAATGTCCTTGGTTCCTTAACATTTTTAGGTGCTGGGTAACTCACGATCGACTCTACCTTTTTCGGATCCATATGGACACCTTCGCCGTCGATAATATGCCCAAGGAAACTAACTTTGGCCTGCATAATAACACATTTTTGCGCTTTTAGCCTCAAACCGGCATCTTCCAGCAGTTTACACACTTTCCGTAACAACTGTATTTGCCTTTCTCGAGATTCGGTACAAATAATGATGTCATCAATGTAACAAAACACTTCCGAACCTAGAACCTCATGCAATACTGAATCCATGAGTCGCTGGAAAACTGGGGGACTGGTGCTTAATCCAAAAGGAGTAACTCGGAACTGGAAAAGTCCTTCGGGGGTCGTAAAAGCTGACTTTTCCCTAGCCTGTTCCGACAGCGGAATTTGCCAGTAACCGCTGCAAAGGTCAAGCGTGGAAAAATATGATTTTCCAGCCAAACTTTGCAAGACTGCATCCATTGTGGGTAAAGGATACGAATCCAATTTGATCTTTTTGTTGAGCTCTCTATAGTCAACGCATAAACGAAGACTACCATCCTTTTTTTCAACTAAAACGATCGGAAACGCCCACTCAGAACTGCTCTTCTCAATTATCTGCCTACTTTCCAAATCGGCTAGCATATCTTTCAGCTTTTTCGGATACCTAACGGGACTGGCCTGGCTTTCAATTTTATTGGCTTACTATCTCCAGTGTCGATCTCCATCTCAACCCTGTTAGTTCCTGATAATTCCTGGTCCCTTACCGAGAACGCATTGGGAATTCATCTAGCACAGCTAAAACATCCTCATCTAGCACATCCATTTTAGAACTTTCCCGGATCTGCTCGCACAGCAACTCTCTTCTTTCAAACTCGCTCATGCCTATTGTCTCACTATCCATCATGCCTGGATTAACATCATCCCAACTTTCTCTCCATTTTCTGTTCCCCAATTTCCAATCTCTTCTCCTTCCTTGAGGATCACCGGTTCCTCACTGTCGTTGATGATAGGCATTTCCACCTCGCTTTTCGTATTTTGAATACTCCTGCGGCAATGCCACTTTTACTCGGCCATACCACACATTCGTCCTCATCTTTTTCGCCTTGCCTTCGCAACGAGCCGAGATCACCGCTCTGCCATACGGAGGAACATAAATCCGCCTAGCTACCACTACTCTCTTTGAAACCTTTTCTTCATCACTAGGTCTTTGCTCAGCCGAACAATATCACTTGCACCCCAAGTTCGCTCAAAGCATTGGTGCCTACCAGAGATTTCCTCATCTTTTTCGTCTGAGATGTGGAATGCTACTTCCCTTCTTCTTCCCTCTTTCTAGTTCAACCGACACCTTGACTGCACCCAAGAACTCCATCTGATTACCAGAGGCGTCGTAAACGGGTATAATCGATTTCTTTGGCAAGACCTCCAAGCTATCGACGTTGAATCCCGCGATCTGTGCTCGTTTCAGTAATCCTACAGGAACAATGCTTATCATGGAACCCGTATCGACTACTGCATGCACCTGCGTGTTCAGCAACTTCGCTTCAACCGTCATAGTTTTTCCCACTAGCGGTGTTCCCTTTTCCTCTGCCTTACCACTGCACCTCAAACCTAAGCTTCTTGCATTGGTAATTATTGCGGAAACCTGAGCACGCTCTCTGCTTGCCTCGAGCCGTCGCTCTCCGACACCGTTTCCGCTCTTCCTCGGTGCTTCTTCCCCAATCTGCTTAACTTGGGTGCGCCTTACTGGGCAGTCTTTTCCAATGTGCCCAATCTTGTGACAATTATAGCATTTTCTCTGCTCGTTAGCTCCGTTAGCTTGGGGTTTTTGTTCCCTGCTACCGCCATAATTCCCACTACTATAACCGGAAAACATTCGACGATCTCGCTCACTTCTGGTTGACTCCTCCCCGTCAACATTCCTACGGCCTTCGCTATTCAATGAATGCTCACTTTCCCCACGCCCATTTCTGGGGTGGTATTTCTCGAATTCGCGCTGCTTTCCACCGTAGTATGCAGCAGATCTTCTTCTCCAGTCGTTGTTCTCTTCCCAAGCCCCTTTCTCCTGATGACCGCAAAGAGTCTTCGACTGCTCTATTGTCAACGCTAGCTGCTTAACCGCATCGTACGCGTCTTTGGGATCTACTCTCTGCAGCGTACTCAAAAGATGCACCTGCTCAGGCCAGTTTGCCAGAAGTTATCCAGAAGAATCTGTGCATACTCTAGAGACCTATCGCTGATGCTCGATGAGGATTAGCCTGCCTACCGAGAGTCTCAGAACGACACAGAATTCGGAAACGCTCTGATCGTTTCTTCTCCTTAGCCTCCTCAACTCGGTTAGCGCTCTCAACCTACCCGCAGTAGAATCGTTTGCAAGCAGCTTTCTCATCTCCTCTACTACCTCATCAGAAACCCTTCTCTTTCACTGAACTGGGCAAGGACAGAAACACACTTTTGGCCCTACCTTCCAGATGATCGTCGACAAGGATATCGAGTAAGGTTTGATCCTCGACTATCACCTTTCTGTATTTCCCTACTGAACCTTCGAATGAACTCATTGAACTGTTCAGACTTATTTCCCTTGAACACCCCAGGACTGACGCAGGCATTAGCTTGCATCAAAGCCATGAATTGAAAAGAATCCTGACCTTGATCTCTGGACTGAGCCGTTGGTGAACGTTCCGAATGCGGCCTCCAGTGCCGCTCGTAACGTGCTCCAGTCATCTCCTGGGGGCTTGTGCGAACCGCATGAGTCTGAAACGGAGTCACTGAATCATCATGATAAGGCTCTGTAGTCAACCTCAGAAGGCTTGTCGCCCAACCATTCTCGGTCTCCATTTCCTCGACTGGGTTTTCCGATCAGATTGCATCCATGGCCTGCTGAATTCCACCCAATGCGTCGCGCAGCTCGGCAACGTTCGTCTGAAACATATCACAGATATCTCCTATTAATTCGCCATCTTTTTCTGTGATGTCAATATACTCTACGAAATCATCTAGTGATTCAATCCCCTTAGTCCTTAGTGCTCGAAACATTGCTTTACCAAACTGTTTGTAACATCGGACATTTGCACTCAGTTCTTCTAACATGTCACACACCTTTTTTGGTCTCTTCGTCCATTACCCTAACTAACTGTTCTCTGTACTTCTTAGCAATACGGGCATCTTCTACTCCCTCCATAACATTTATGGGAACCCGCTTAATTCTTTCAATTACGCCCCTCATTTCCTCAGAAGTACGGTCTACTGAGAAATCCGACTCATCTTTACTCACCCTTGCAGTGGTTCCGGAATCCTTGTTTCCACGTGCAGTGTTCAACTCCAGCTGCGACTGTGACAGCACCATCTCTCTGGAACAACACTGTTCAGTAATAGTCGGATACGGATCCATGAATTCGGAAAGCACGGGCGATATACGAATTAAAAAGCAGCAACAGCTACACGGATCAGGAACAAATGAGGCTACTACTGGACAACAGAAACTCTAGTCCAACTGTGAAGTCCTATACCACAAGGTTACTACCAGTGTGCAGCACACCCCGGTTCAATGAGAGAATCCTAAGCCTTACACTTATACTTAATCCCTCAACCACTTACAAGCACTATGGACGGCTTACTCTGCGCCCTTGAGCCGCTTCGGGAACCGGAAGTAGACCAAACGGTGGCTTACTGTGCGCCGCGGCCTCGACTGACCAATCGATAATCAATAATCCCCACAACCGGCCTCTTGGCTGACCACCCAGCGCTGCTTCGTCGACTTCTCCGAACCTTCGAGATGACAGCCGAAACCTGTCAACCGCTATCAGCGGGACCGCAAGGATCAATTACCGGACCACACAAGAACTAAAAGACCAGATCTTCCGGCAGCCTGGAACTACTAACTGCCTTTTCTCTGTACTCGTGGCTTGCACTTCCAGCCACTACAATTCCCTTTCTGTCTGTTCTCAGCGCTTCCAGAACAATCTTGCGCCGTACCTCGTATGTGTTTTGCAATTGTCCACAAAATCGATCGATTTCACTCGAGTGGTTCGGCCCCATGTACTGTTGTACCCTGGCCCGAATATGTATGCAATAAACACACAAAATACTCGAATGAAATATCCACCGATTAAACGGTCAACAGCAAAAACAAAACGAGGCAGAAAGGAATAATGTTTATGACAATATATAATTTACACAACGGGAATGATATAACAAATGAATGCCCAACGGGCCACAAAACCTACTAGACCAAAAAGGATGCAGGGCACACCGTGCCACCTCAACGAAGCAAGACTAAGAAAAAGACCACCCCAGACTCAGACAATAATCACACCCGGTCAATTTCCACAAACGTGACCTAATCCAGACCGCCCATACACGCCGAGACCACAAAGTGAGGAGATGAGTGAGGGGGTGACCCGGGCGGTGGGCATCCAACTGAAAAAATTACTCAACGAGCCAATCACTCGCCCGCCTGGAACTCACGCGAAACTTCTCCCGCCCAGGTCACGCCTCTTCACCGGGCGCTCTACTGTCTGTGCTCTATCGCCTCTCCACAAAATACGTTTCAAACTGATTCCCACCCGCGAAATACCCAATGTACGACAGATTTTGCCTCCACGAAGGGGTTTGCCTCCCCTGAGCCACCGTCCATACGTTTCAAACGGATTCCCACCCGCGAAATACCCGATGTACGACAGATTTCGCCTCCACGAAGGGGAATTTCCTCCCCTAAGCAACGGTGCAGCCGCAGGCTGCACCGTCCAAATAGGGTTTAAATGATTTCCACTCCCGAAATACCCGATACACGACAGATTTAGCCTCCACGCAGGGGATTTCCTCCCCTAAGCGACGGTGCAGCCGCAGGCTGCACCGTCCAAATAGGTTTTACACTGATTTTCACCCCCGAAATACCCGATACACGACAGATTTAGCCTCCACGCAAGGGATTTCCTCCCCTAAGCGACGGTGCAGCCGCAGGCTGCACCGTCCAAATAGGGTTTAAACTGATTTCCACCCCCGAAATACCCGATACACGACAGATTTAGTCCCACGCAGGGGATTTCCTCTCCTGAGCACCGTCCAGATAGGGTTATAAATGATTTCTAGAGAGTTTCTACCTCGAAATTAACGGATATCAGCCGACATCCTCAATACTAGTAAATTTTCATTCTCATTAATGAATTGCGATCAGTTAGTCTTGAATTGAGTTATGGGGTCGTGAATTACATTATAGGCGTAGCTGGGAGCGGTGTGTGCAAGTGCATACCCCACACCACAATGCATCTCAGACAGCAGTGGAGGGCGGGCCGAGCGGCGAATACAGGGCGAGCCGAGGATACATACTCGGGCGGCACCAATTTCACCTCGGCTCACCCTTCAGTGCCAATGTAGGGCCGGCCGCGGAGGTTTTCGGAGTGAGCCGAGGAAGTTCTATTATTACTCGGCTCTCCTCAGAATAATGCTAACCAGACACCCACTTGGCGCGACGTGATTACGGACCCCGCACACAATCTCACGCCTGAAGTTATTTTTGGCACTTAGCGAGGTGGTAATGCAGCTTTCGTCGTTGCGAACGATTTGAGGATTATTTGTTTTCAATCTGGAAAGAAGATTTTAAAAATAAGAATAGGGAACACTCGAATTGACAAAAACATTCACGTTTATAAACTTTTTTTTTATTTCTACTATTGTATCATTTTATTTTGCCTCTTTTTCACTAAGTTACGGTTTCTAAATGGTGCGTATGAACCATATACCGAAATCTGGTTGTTTTTGTTTCCTTTTTTAAGGCTCAATTCTTTCGTTTGTTACGTAGAAAACGCAATCCATCGTCCATGAGGCTCACAAGGGAACCACAATTAGTCATAGTGACCATTCCAAATGAAATGTACTTTTCTAGAACCATTTTTAGACGAAAAGTCCGAATATGCCAATCGCAGCTGCCTAGACCCACTCTGAGAAAAGTTATGAGCGTTTTTTGAAGCTTCGCAGCAAGGTAACGGTACCCCCCATGGAAATTTTAGGGTGTTTTAAAATTTTTCTCCTGATTTTGCTAAAAACATGTATGTAGGGGTAATCTGGGGTGTTGAACACGAATCTAGGGTTCGCTTGTCGAAATTTTAAGGTTTACTGTTGATTACGGTAGGTAACATGCGATTTAGGAGGCAAAACCTTCCTCAATATTCCGATAATCGACAAATGGACATCAAATTCCTATTCAGCACCCAAATAACACCCACATAGAAACTTTGAGAGAAATCTGAGACTTTGATCGAACTACCGTATACCCACCGTAATCTACCGTAAGCTGCCAAAAATCGATAAACCGACATCAGATTCGTGTTCAGCACTCCAAATAACCCCCACAGAAATAACTTGAGTATATTCTATAGAAGCACTCCGGAATTGTCAAAAGTCGCGATTTGCCATCAAATTTTCCTCCGATGGGAATCTGTGAACGAATACAGTCGAAAACTTCGGAAAATCAATAAATGAACCTCAGATTCTTGATCAGCACCCCAGATAGCCCCCCAGAGCGAATTTTTTGTCAGATCTGGGATATTTTTCTAAAACGCTTCGAGAGCCCTCTAATTGGTATAACTAAACGCCCAACCCAAAGTCCGTGCAAGTCTAAAACGCTCTTAGTCTGCGCAAAGTTTAGAAACTGTGCCTTCAACCTTATTTTGCGTAGTGGGGTAGTTTTGGGCGCTGAACACGATGGTGAGGTTCGTTTCTAGATTTTCTTGAAAATAATGCGCTTTTTGGAGGGTACAATAAGTACGAAATTCAGAGAAAAAATGCCTATAACTTTTTTCAGAGTGGGTCTAGGCAGCTGCGATGGATCATACTCGGACTTTTCGTCCGAAAATAGTTCTGGAAAGGTTCATTTCATTTGGAATGGTCACTATGACTTATTGTGGTTTCCTTGCCAAGGAGAGCAGCATTCTACCGCAAATGTTTTTGTCAGTTCGAGTGTTTCCAGTTCTTATAATTTGAAATCTTCTTTCCAGATTGAGAAGAATAACCCTAAAGTCCGTCGCAACGACGAAAACTGCATTACCACCTCGCAAAGTGCCAAAAATACCACTAGGCGTGAGATTGTGTGCGGGGTCCGCAATTACGTCGCGCCAAGTGGGTGTCTGGTTAGCATTATTCCTCTCCTCACCGCTTATTAATTATTTTAGAGTAATATTATACATGATCTTGTTCTTTTTCAATCTATAAAATATAAAATCTCATTTTACATTGACTTACTTGACTTAATCGGTTGGCTTTCGCCTGACGCGGTCATTCCGCATCTTCACCGAGGTGTGCCGTCCTAGTAGTCAGCCGTGTCCATTTTCACGGTCTTCAGCCACAATTTCAACACATTCCATCCAGCTGTCACTATTCCATTTCCTGCGAAACGAAACATCGCGCCTGAACTGTCTTTCGATGCCGAGTGACTTTAAATCCTCTTTAACCACATCCGTCCAGAACTTTCGCCTACGCCCAGGTGGCCGTTTCCAGACAGGATTTGGAAGCATTTTTAAAGCGTGTTGTACGAGACGATCCGGCGTTCTTCTTAGTATATGCCCGAGCAGTCGAAGTCGACTTTCCATTGCTGCTTGAGATGGTGTTAGGAGATGCTGGCACCTCCCTCGTGTCAAGCGTTGATGTACTGCGTCGATTTCCTTGTAAAGGTCTTCGTTATGGCATACACGCGGCCAGATATATCCAAGCAAAAGCCTAAAAAGCTTCCTCTCCGTGCAATCCAACCTTTCCATCTGCGTTTTCGGTGCTGCCCACGTCTCCGATCCGTACATCATGATAGGGCGAATAGCGGATAGGTAGACGCGCAACTTGACTTCCTTCGCGATGGTGGTAGACCACAAACACTTGGTTAGAGAATTGAATGCAGACGTAGCTTTCGCACATCGTTGTCGAATATCCGCTGCATAACTACCATCGTTCTTCAGCAAACAGCCCAAATAACGAAATCGTCCACCAGTTCGATACGTTGTCCGTCCACACAAACTCAGTTGAAGGCCTCTGAGAGACCCACATCTGCTTGCATTTGTCGGGACGAAGACGAAGTCCATAGGCTGCGGCATGCTTCGAAACGAGGTTCACAATCCTTTGCAGTTTTGCGTTGTTTTCAGCGAATAACACAATGTCGTCGGCGTACTCCAGGTCGACAAGGGAGCGTCCTGATGGTGTTAGGATCACATCCGCAGGAAACTGTTCTGCAACTCTACGCATGATGTCATCAACGGCGAAGTTGAAAAAGAAAAGGTCCTGCAACGGCTCCTTGCCTTACTCCCGTTTTCACCTCGAAAGCTGACGTAAATCCGACAGGTGTACGAACTGCTGCTGTTGTTCCTTTGTTCATGTCCTCGATTAACCGAACATACTTTTCCGGGACTTCATCTGCTCGCAGAGCATTGAGCAATCGATCACGATGAGGAGAGTCGAACGCGGCTTCAAAGTCCAAAAAGCAAGCTGTAATGGCTTCGAAAACCGCTGCCACGATTCAATTACTCTTCTCGACGAACACTTGGTCGATGGTCGATCTTCCAGGTCGAAAACCGGCTTGCTCATCTCTGGTCGTTCCTTCACGATGTTTGATAAGTCGCTCGAGAATGATACGTTCTAAAACCTTGTACATGACACGAAGTAGAAGATTCCTCTGTAGTTCTTAGGATCCGTGACGGATAGCTTCTTGTGAAGAAGTACGATGATCGCATGTCTCCACGAATCGGGTATCCTTTCGCTCATCCATATGGCACGGATGGTGTTGGTCATTTCACGAATCCCAGACGGAGGAAGAGCTTTCAGCAGTGATGTTGTCATCTCCACCTGCCTTTCCATTCTTCATTTTCCGGACACAATCCAAAATTTCAGACTCAGTCGGCGGTTCCTCACTGACATCGTATTGTGCTCTCTGAACATGCAGGAGCTCAGGTACTGATGGCGCTGAACGATTCAGTAGTGAACTGAAGTAATCCTTCCATATTAGCAGCGTCGCGTCACCAACTGCAACTCCATTGGTAGTGTTCAAGACAGGAGAACATCTCTTCATCTTCCCGCTATACTGTCGCAGCAACGTGTAGGCTTTCCTCGGATTCTTCTCCTCCCAAGCCTTCTCGAACTCCTTAGCTCTACACGTCCACTCTCGTTCGCGGTCACTTTGAAGCTGCCGACGCAACTTCCTCCTCAGACGCTTCTCCTCCACGAAGTTTCCTGCAGTTCGGAGAGCACATACTCTGTTGTAGGTAGATGTTGTTTCTTCTGAGACGTAGGCGAACTTCTTCTTAGGCTGTACAACCGGGAGTGCCTCTTTCGAAGCGTCCTGGATGCACTTGACAAAAGAATCCGCGTCGCAAAATTTTCTTCTTAGTCCGTACTCCGATGTGAATAGAAACGCGTTGTCGGAAATTCCTTCTGCACTCTTCATCTCTGAGACTTGTCATGTCAATCCTCTGGAGGAGGCTGAGCCCCTCGCTTCCTCTTATGAATCCTCGCAGTGAAGTTCAACAGAACAGGACGGTGATCTGAATCGAATGCGACATCCCACAGCTCTAGATCTTCGAATGTCCGATACTGGAATATTCCTCGTCAGGACATAGTCAAGCTGTAGTTTCAAAGTTGTCATCTTCCGCTTCCGCTGCTCTTCTGGAGATAGCCGGGTTGGTCCCTGCCACGTAAGCTGATGGCGGCGATGATTCCTCTTGAATGTCGATGCAATAATCCAGACCACTGCGTTCACAAAAGTCGACAAGGCGGTAGCCATTGTCCGATGTTTGCTCCACTGGGTAGAACCATTTACCGAGTACTTCCGGATTCCTGATCAAGTCCCATCTTCGCATTTGCGTCAATCCCCACGACAACAGCATGTTGACAAGGTATCCTGGCCAGCAACGTATTGAGTTCCTCATAAAACGCATCCTTCGAATTGTCTTCGGCGGTTTCAGTGGGCGCATGAGCACTCACTATCCACAGATTGAATCCTCTGTGATCCCGCAGTCGTACGAATGCATTCCGACACGACGTTGAGCCGAACTCCTTGACCATACCATTGAAATCCTTCCTTACAGCTATTTCACGGCCTCCCACTCTCCTATCGTCAGCGTTACCGCAGTAGATGGTGTACTCTCCGACGCTGATGACGGGTCTATCCTTGAGGCGGGTTTCCTGCAAAGCAGCAAACGGTGCATGGAAATAGCTCAGAAGTCTGGATAGCGCAGTTTTTGGATATCACTCGACGGCGATCGACAGTTCAGGGTGGCGAAATTGTGGCTTGTGGCCAAAGACTCCATGACTCTAGGTACGGATCCTAAGGTGTTATGGACCAGAGGCCTTAGTGTGCCGGACGGCGACACCTTTATGCAATGTGCGGGATACTTTCGCGATATAGTTGTGCACGCTATATCGCTCGAACGTTCCCTGTGTACACTCAAACGTCTGCTGGGTTCAGTAGAAGCAGGGGCACCAACGAGCAGGTACCAACAGACTTGTATACACATTATACATTATTCTACATAATCTTCGTTTTATTCAATCCATTAAACCTCATTTTAAATTATTCAACATTATCTTCTCTTCTTTTTCAATCTACAGTAGGCAAAGGAATGCAGTACGCCGGATTTTGTGGTGAACGCACGTTCGAGCTGGAAACCGTGTTGGCCAGAGCGAGCACAGTGGCGAGTAAACGCGAAAGTGCTCTCGAAAGGAATGTCACTAAAACCATTAACTTTATCTTATAACATAAATGTAGATCAAACTCAGCTCTCCCTGTATCGTAAGGTTTCAATCCTAACATTTTTAACCTAGTCGTATAATCTGGCACTTCTCGCCCAGGGAAATAATTTGATAAAAACGCGTTCTGAGTATCGTCTTTGCACGTTTTCAACGATTTCGTCATCTTCAGTCGAAGATGATGACCAAACCTGCGTGCAGTATTCCAACAATGGCCGGCAGTAGACAATGAATGCTTTCCTATAATGCTTTTTTACAAGTTTGCGGATGACAAAACTATACGGTGAAATCTACACATATTGATGACCTATCACCGACCAGAACACCTAACTCTCCCATTCGCGTTATCTGCCACAAGTTTGCAGTAATAGTCACCAGGAGGCGATACAGAGTGCAATAGTAGGGAATCATGGAGTACTGTGCTGTAGCCATGGAGTATTTCGCAATACACTGGCGCGCGACGAATTCCCGCACTCCGGTTTGAATATCACCACGCGACGCGAAATTTCCGCTGCTGGGCCCTTTTTCTCCTCGCCTCGCCCCATTCAAGTCTCCGCCCCTGATTTCTGTCCTCGGGTCAGCCTCAACGGCCAAAAATACCTCGGGTCGCCCTCTACGAATGCCTGAGATTATTTGACGGCTTTGCTGGCAATTGGTGCTGTCCGGCATTTCTCCTCCAGTCACCTCAGAAACCTGCTGTCGACATTTGAGTTTGTCTGAGAAGTCACCGGGGTGAGACGGGGGCGAGATGCCCGTATCCCAGTAATATTTTGGATCTGTTACTGTCCAATGAGGATGGGTTGATTGTAAAAGTGGATACTCTGGCCCCTTTGGGCACTAGTGACCATGCCTTTATAGTATTCGAGCTGAACGTGCATATCGACGTATCTGATACCAAAATTTACAATAGAGTATACAGTAAAGCGGATATTGCGTGTATAAACGAATACGTGGGTAGTGTTGATTGGTAGATACCGAGGATGTTACGTAAATCTACATCACCTCGCCTCCGTCGGGGCGCGCGCTTGCGTCGCGGCGTAGCATTGGAGCGCTTTTTCTCACAACCCACTGCACTTCCTCGCTCATACACTATGCAAGCTAGGTGAATTGCGATATTTAGTGTATGTTAGGGTTACATTAGCCTCCAAGAGGCTCGGATAACTGTAGTGTGAGGAAAAACGTCACTCAAAAACGCGGTTCTCGCAAAAATTCTAAGAAAAGGGAATTGGTGGATTTTCAAGTGGATTCGGTATACTAATTGCAACACATGTGTTCTTTCACAGATTGTGCACTGCAAGATGAATGCATAAGAGGTCGGTGCTCTAATATTCATCTGTCAGTTGTCGTCTAACAACATCGTTTACAAATTTTTCAGAGTAATCTACGAGCCAGAAAGAATTTTCTACAATATAGAAGTGTAAAACACAAAGAATTTGGTTTTTTGTGAGTCATACGGCACTGGACGGTCCAGCTCCGTCACGGGGTGACCTGCGCCTCATCTCCTTGAATTTGCCAGACTTCGCTCTGTTTTTCTTCAGTTTTCCTCGCTGAATATATTCTATATCTTCCATTACCGCACAGGAGCAAAACTATTCCCTATTTGCACATACAGTATGCAGCTTCACCATCTGAAGACGTGGCTTTGCTCCAATGTTTGTCAATTCCGGACGAGGTGCCAGCTGAACCTCTTGCCTTGCAGACCTAGCCATGGCTGCAGTGAGTTTCATTTGTTCGAGGAGCTCGTTCAGCTTCTCAAGAGCTTCGTCAGTGTTTTCTCTAGCCAGTACCTTTGCCGTAACTTCAACTTCTGCGTAATTCTGAAATACTCACAATTAGCGTTTTTAAAATATTTTTTTTTACCTTTGTCGAAAGTTTTCGAAAAAAAAGGAAATTCTTTACATACGCTTGCGATTGCGTGTAGAGCCTGGTAACAGAGCTCCCTTGTCTTTTGGATTATAGTGCTGTGGACGACCGCAAGCTCCATCTTCTGTGTGTCTCTCTTGACAATGAACGGCTAATACCTCTTGACTTCCTTGTTTCTCACCACAGACAGGACATGTGATTTGCGACTTCGCGAAATTCCGTTCCTCCTTCAGTTCATTGCACGGGTCGTCGGAGTAGTGATGAACATTCTTCAAGTGCCGGTAGAAACTCCGTTTATGGAGCACCTTGCTGCAAACAGGGCACAAATAGTGATCAGCGTCAGCCATATTAGAAGAATTATGTTCCTCGTAGCAGCCGGCTGTTTCGAAAGAGGACTAACATACTTCCTACAGCCCGGGAAATTGTTCAAAATCGATTTGGCTCGCCTTCACTGAGTTTCGAAATGTTCTGCGCTAGTAGAGGTGAACTGGGTTTGAGTTCGATAATGTGGACAACTTTGTTGGAGATATAAGAGAGGAATTGTGTTCTATGGAGAATATTTTCGATTGAATAACTACTTAGCATACTTTCCCAATCACCACGCATACAGTTTTTCTGAGTTGAACTGTAGCATTCAGTTTCTAAGCAGTATAGTGTGCTTGAAATGACCTGTTTCCGGGGATTAACGACTCAGACGTTGGCCGTTGTCTACAGGACACGGATGAGATGTCACCTCAC
Organism: Aplectana chamaeleonis; assembly: GCA_029168955.1. NCBI lineage: Eukaryota > Metazoa > Nematoda > Chromadorea > Rhabditida > Cosmocercidae > Aplectana > Aplectana chamaeleonis. The sequence continues at coordinate 439,280 of JAPDOI010000046.1, read as the reverse complement.
GCAATGCTCCCTGTAGACATCCGAAAAGGGCAGAGATCGCCCCTCGAGAACTGCCCGTCGCCCCCCTCCATGGTGCCGTAGAAAACCTATCCGCGGAAACGCTTTTGCTGTAGACATCCCATCGGAGGAGAGTCTCCATCCCCGATTCCGCGTTCACATCCTATCAACATCCCGTAGACCTGATATTACCATCCAAGTGAAGCACCAGCAGCCTTATGACGTCAACAATCGAAATTCGAATACTTCGTAAAAAGCGGTTTCTAATATTATTTGAAATTCGATTATTTCAGAAACAGACTCTCGAATAATATTCGAGATTCGAATATTTTTAAGAGCATATTCGAATTTTCGAAATTCGAATAATCGAAATGCACGATCATCATTTCATTAGAAGTTCTTTTTTTTCTGATCAACCTTTGAAATCACACTCTATCAAGGCACCATCTTGGCCTATTCACCCCACGCCCGAATCGGGGTTCTCACGCGATTGGATCGTGCGAAATATTGCGTCACCGTACGAGGTGCTCCATCGGTGGGATAGGCTGGCTTGAACGGCCAGCAAACGCTAACCGTTTTTCTCTCGTTTTCGCATTTATTATGTAGCTGTCCAGATATGGACAGTACCAGGGTTTAAGTTTCCAAAAATCTCCCGTTCCAGAGAAACAGTTACTTGAAATACGGGCGGGAGCGATTGAGCTCACTATTCTACATGACTACTCTAGAAACATTAGTTTGGAGTGGTCTTCGCGGCTTGAAAGATTTGGTTTTGCTCAGACGGTTTGCGAATTACGAGGAATTTGAAAACTTACAATTTACGATTTACCAAATTACAAAATTCAGTCACGCGCAGCCCTGCGCGACGCGGCATGATCGATATTAGGGGTCGTTTATACTTCCGCCGCCATGCGGCGCTGAGAGGCGCATTTCTGTAAGGCGTCGTTTATAGTTTCGTCGCTCAGCAGCGCGGCGAGGTGTAATGCTATATTATCGATCGTGTCGCGCCGCGTGATCAATACTACAGTAATGCACTTGGCCGCGCCGCTTGGCGGCCTCTGTATAAACGACCCTTAATATTGATCACGCGGCGCGGCATGATCGATATTGTAAGATTGCACTTAGCCGCGCCGCTTTGTTGTGGAAGTATAAACTACAACTTAGAGAATCGCATTACGCCGCGCCTCTCGGCGGCGGGAGTATAAACGTCGCATAAGGTCAATGGTACACATTGTCGCTGCCATGAGCGACAGTCATGGCATTTAGCACAAATACGGGACAAGCATCGGAGCAATGGCACTGGCCGTCGTGGGAAGTTGTCGCGCGTTGGTCGCAGCGACGTGTCGTGGAGGGCTCACATACTTTACTGTCTCGTTACCAGTTCAAATAGCGAATCGATTTTGCTACCATTCTAATGTGGAAAGAAGCTAGTTGCCAACTTCCGGCTAATTTTTCAGTAGTCCAATGCACTGGCTTCATTGTAGCTCAAACGCGGCATTTTCCGCGACTGCGAAAGGGCGTAGGGGTTTTAGGCTCGAGTGTTCAGCCCTGTCCCCACCTGAAGTCGTGCAAACTCGGCGACAGCAAATCAGCTTAGGCCGCGCCGTAGTAGTAGGTCTTGAGAGCGGCGCTAGGGTCTTGGCGCTTGGGTGCGATAAGGCGCTTCCCCGGATAGGTATAGCGGTGGTCAAGTCTCGCCTGAAGCCAAGCGTCTTGTGCTAAACGCGCGTGACGCGCTTACGGAGACTATAAATACTCAAGCGGCGGCGCTATGTCGGAGCGGATTAAAATGGGTCCTAATTTTGCCGAGCAAACAAAGTCTGTACTTGCGATCACTATCATAGTAGCAGGGGATAGCACTAAAAATAATTATTATTAAACGGACTGAAATTGAAGACGGATTAGTAACGAAAGTGACGAAAAAGTTGTTACGGTCGCCTCTGCCATGGTGCAGTGGGCGTCACGCGCGTGCTGCGCGGGCAAGGCGTCAGACCATTAATACATCTACGCCACGCCCGCGCGTGCCGCGTGCCTAACGTTGTGGTAGGCCGATGAATATTTCTACAAAGTGATAGTTACAGCAAATGGCAGCTCAAAACTATTTTTTCGAAATAGCACTATCATTCGTGAATTCGAGAAAATTTATCCGAAAAATAGAAAAAATTATTCAAAAATTCGAAAATTTTGATTTTCGAATATACTCGAAAATTCGAAAATCGAAAAATCAATTTTCGAATATATTCGAAAATCCGAAATTCGAGAATACCATTTTCGAGTTTATTCGAAAATTTGAAATTCGAAAGATTTGTTTTCCGAATATATTCAAAAATTCGAAAACTTTTATATATACTACTCGATGGGAAAGCCATTTTAGCGTAGTCCGGAATGAGCAAAATGGAGTACCTTGCGAGTATGCCCTCGCTATTATGCTTTGGCATTTTCAATCTTTTTCGAATACTTGACTTTTCGAATGATTCGAAATTTGAGTTTTTTAAATAGTTCGAAAATTCGAGCTCTTCGAATATTCGACTTTTCCAATAGTCGGTTTTCGAATAATTCGGGAATTCGCAATTTTCGAAAATTCGGTTTTTCGAATTATTCGGAAATTGACACCTTTCGAATATTCGACTTTTCGAAGTCGAGTTTTCCAGTCGAATGAATATTCGAATCGTTCGATTCGGTCAGCGTATACTCGCTACTAGTAGTTAAAGCTGTGAGTGACTCTGGCCTAATCGCAGATCATAATACCTTTCTATCTCAGAAAGGTAGGTGGACCATCAAGACTTAAATGTTTCTTCGTGTCCAAATTTTTTCCAAGTAGACTATTTGGTACACATCGGACCGAATTGTTAATTTCGAAAATTACTCGAATGCTTTTTGGAATTTCGAATCATTCAAAATTCGAGAATTTTGGTTTTCAAATATTATGCGAATATTTCGAAAACGGACTTCCGAATGATATTCGAAATTCGAATACTTCGTAAAAAAACTAACTACGCTTATTTTTTTAATCTACTTTTTTTTCTAGCTACATTTACATCTCCCCGAGTATTGACAACATGGATGGGAATCAGGGTAAATAAACACAATCGAATGATCAGAGATTTCTCTCAAACATCTTAAAAAGACGACCCAAATGACACACATAAACGAACGAAAAAAAAAACAGAAATCTGCCTACGAAGGCGGTTGCTGAAAGCTCCGCAAACCACGGAATCCTTTGGGTCCACCACGGGGAACTCCGCGAGGTCCACCTCTCGGCAGGACACCAATACCCCTTCCACGGAAAGACGTTATTGAAAAACGAATCACAGATCTCACATAATCAAAAAATAAGAAGAATTATTATAGAAGTCCACAGCATCATTTAAAAAAACGAATTGCGAATCTAACATAACCAAAAATGAGAACTCGGACGGCACAATCTTTGTGATACATTGATTGATGGACGCTACCAACACCCCTCCTCGCGAATGTTCTGTAGAACAGCCCATCGACCTACACCGCCGTAGACATCCCGAATCGACGTCCTGTGGACAACAACTCGGTCTAGGTCGATTGGTGGCACTCGGCGGGATTGCTGGTCGATAGGATGTTTAACAGCCCGTCGCCCCCTGCTCAACAGCACACCGGGACGGACCCGCGTAGAGCTGCCTGTTCGCCAGCGGTGACTCGTTCTGGGCGGATCGACGTCCTGTAGACAACGGCGAATGTCTGAGGATATGTTAGTATCAGATTATAGGGTTGCATATAAGTATTTCAAATGCAAAAGCGAACAGACTCCTGTGCTTAAGTTGATATTGATTCTGAAAACCTATTTCTTGGAACCCATTTTAGCAAAAATACCGTCTATTCAACTCTTCTAAAACGCTTGGATTATTCGACAACGACACTGGTGCTTCTCCAGCCAAATAATTGCTGTTGTTGTTACTGCTTTACAGCTACTAGACGACAGATGAGAGATGAATATTGGAGCACCACCTCCTTATGCAATCGTACTGTGATGAACAATGTGTGAAGAAACACGTGTATTGCAATTAGTATCCCGAACCCGCTTGAAGTTTTATCAATTCCCTTTTCTTAGTATTTTTTTGCGAGAATCGCGTCTTTAAGTGACGTTTACCCCAGCATAGTAGCAGGAAACGCTGTTTGGGAGCCGGTGTACTCCTCACATACACTAAATATCGCAATTCACCTAGCTGAAGTAGTGTACGGGCGAGGAACTGCACTCTACGGTGAGAAAGAGCGCTCCAATGCTACGCCGCGGCGCGAGCCCCCGACGGAGGCGAGGTGATGTAGATTTACGTAACATCGTCATTTTTCAGAACACCCTTTTTTTGTATCTTTTCATCCGCTTAAAGATCCAGATTGGCTGTTCCTTGCAGGTGTGCGCAATGGTAGTAATGAAGCAACATCCGGTGATAAACGCGAAGTCGGGAGAGATCCCGTATGCGACTGCCCTTACTATCGCCTTTGGAGGTTATGACCCTTGCCTTTCCATTACATTTGACAACAATCAGCAGCCAGGAATCAACATGTGAGTTTTCCAACGTGCAGGCTTTCGGGTTGTCGGAGAACCCACTCATACACGTCCCGAAATGCTCACCCACCTTAAACTTATTCACGCTATTGTAGGCCGTCGGTTTTTCGTGATGCTTCATGACGAAGCGCGAAAGTTGTTAGGAAACGAGCCGAAAGGCCTGTTTCTACTAAATTTGCGTGGGGGCTCTAGTCCCCCAGGCCTTCCTTCCTTTTTGGTCCATCTGGGCATTACCAAGACCTTGCTTTGCCCTTTGACGACCATGAATCGGCCGACCACCTAACACCCACGCGTCTCGTATACAGCGCGGGTTTGCTGTAATCCTTCAACATGTACTCTCGTGTTGGTAGGTTGACGGTTGTTGGTCTGCGTTCAGGAAAATCGCCATAGCCGGCTCGCTAGGGGAGTTACCGGTCTGCGTCTCTCATCCTGCTTCTTCTTCTTCTTCTGCAGCCTCAAAGTGGTTTTTGTCATAGGTTTTGTAATTGTTCATTACAGGGTAACCCTGCGTATTGACATCGGAACAAGATAAACGAACGCGTAGTAATAAAATGTAACAACGATATACGAGACCGGGAACACGTAGTATGTAGAGTATCTGTTCTGAAAAACTTCCATGACTAACACAAGATCACTATGGAGTATCTATCGAAGAAAATAGCATTATGACTAACACAAGATCACAAGCTCACTCATCCTCCGTCCTCAAGTACTGCTCCACTATATGCTTGAAGGAGCCCAGGTCTGTTGGCAGATTGCCCTTTTGAGCAGTTTTTCCAATTCACTGCCAGCTCTGTTAGTAAAGAAATGGTGCCTGACACTCTTCCTAGCCGGGTTTCGGATTAGTTTGAAACTGCTACCTCTAGTGGTGGATGCCCTCATTTTGAGAAAAGCGTTTGGCCGAAGGCCAGTATGCCCATTCAATACCTTATACATCATCAAAAGATGAAACCTCCTTCTGCACGCCAGCGTTTCCAATTTGAATTTAGCGTTCCTAGCATTACTACTGGGTATGTTTTCATAATTAAATCCCAAAAATCTTATCATTAACTTACGTGTGAAACTATTTTGTACCTTCTCCAACGCTTTAATAGTAGAGACCTCATGAGGGTTTGATATCACAGTTCCATACTCAAGAAGGGGCCTTATATAGATTTTGTAGTCGTTCAAGAGCACTTTTTCGTTTCTAGTAGAGAGTGCCCTGAACAGGCAATACATAACCTTATTTGCCTTAGACACTGCCTTCGTACAATGAGCGTCAAAAGTGAGGTCTTTTTGAACCAGGAAGCCGAGATCCATTATTTCGTCAACAATCTGAAGCTGCTGATCTTCAGCAGTATATATGGCTACTGAACTACTTTTGCCAATATGCAAAACCTTCGTTTTTTCTTTAGACAGTATCATCTTCCAATTTTTGGACCACTTTATAACCTCATCCAATGCCTTTTGCAAGCACTCCTTGTCAGCTATTGATTGAATTGGGTAAAATATTTTGAAATCGTCAGCAAAAGCGGAGCATTTCACCTTACCAAGGGATACGTTTTGTGGAAGTTCATAAGTGAAGATATTGAACAAAGTTGGGGATAGAACTCCTCCCTGCGGTACACCACTGCAAACAGGCCTTGAATCAGAAAAAGTGGAGTTAACGCGGACAACAAAGGATCTATCGCTCAAGAACGCTCTGATCCATGCTACTATCCTCGGGTGAACACCAACGCGTGTGAGTTTAGACATGAGTTTTGCATGCGAAACCCTATCAAAAGCCCTCGAGAAATCTATATAGATAACGTCAACCTCTTTACCTTCATCCACGTAATTGGTCCATTCATTCAGCGACTGCAACATAGCCGTCACAGTAGACTTTTGCCTCTGGAAACCATGCTGAACATCCGAAATGACTGAATGGTCCTCCAAATGCTTGCACACTCTCACCTTGAGGATTTTCTCGAACAACCTACCAAAAATTGAAGTTATGCTAACTGGTCTGAAGTTCTCGGGATTAGTGTAGGGTGGTTTCTTAGGTATAGGGTTCACAAAAGCAACCCGCCACCTATCCGGGACCCCTGCACGCATGAAAGACAGGTTGAAAATATGTGTTAATGGGCCTACAATAATGGGTGCTACCTGTTTGATGAATTTTAGAGGAACATGATCAGGGGTGTCAGAGAACGAGTTGGACCACTTCATAAGAAGATCATGAACTTCTTCTGGGTGAAACCAGACGGAGTCCGTCATGACCGCAAAATCTGGAGTGAAATCATCATCCTTGCAAAATGCTTTTTCAAAAACAGTTGCCAAAATCTCAGACCTCTCTTTGTCGTTAGTGATCATAGACCCTTCACTTTCAATTGGTCCTATTCGTGGTCTATCTTTCAACCTTGAGTTCAAAAGCCTATAAAAAGCATTTTTATTTCCAGATTCAATTACCCTCTTTTCAACATTTTTGTTGTACTTTTTAAATTGTTTCTCAAATTTTAAGCAAACTTCTTTATACACATCCCAAGCACTAACCGCTTCGGTGGTTTTCGCCTTATCCCAGGTCTGCGATTTTGTCAAAGCTAGACGCTTCAGATGTTCCGGAAGATGACCTTCATCTTTAGAAACTTCTATGAGAGGCACAAAAAGATGAATACAGTGCTGCAAAATATTGATGAATAGCTCATATTTAGCATTAACCGAGTCTGTGGCATTCAAAATACCATACCAATCCATGTTGTTTAAATAGTCAACGATGCTGGCAAAGTTAGCGTTCTTAAAATCTCTTCTTAGCTTCCTATTATCGACTTTGGGAGGAGTAAGGTTAAGCTCAAAACGAATTGTCGCGTGATCGCTGGTCCCTACTGGCTCACATACGACTGTACTACTAACCAGATCAACGTCATTAGTCAGCAATAAGTCCAAAATATTGTTCCCATGAGTTTCAGTTGTAACGAGTTGAGAGAAATTATAGTCATGACACAAACCTAGGAGACCCAAAAGTGTCACTCCAAGAGAATTAACGTTGTTTGGTTGTGCCCAGCACACGTTTGGAAGATTGAAATCCCCTGTAATAATACAAGGGTGGTCGCAAACAACAAGATCACTTAGCGTTTTAATCAGTTGTTGGAACGCTGCTGCCGTGCAGGAAGGAGTTCTGTAGACCAAGACCATGCGACAAGACCGCTGACCGAAGCTGATTTCCGTACAAATAATTTCATAACCATCTGGAATTGAGTCACAATAAATAAACCTGGGAAAGAGATTTTTTGATTAAAAACGCAACGCCACCACCTCTTTTGTGGCTACGATCGCACCTGAGAAGCTCATAATGAGCGCATAGTTCACCAAATAAGGATGCATCATTTATAGTGTCTGACAGCCTTGTCTCCGTGAGAGCTACGACATTGAATTGAAATTGTTTGATTATAAAAAGGAGGCAATTGATGTTTTTGGAAAGAGATCGGATATTTGTTGAGATACAAGGTGCAGTAGCACTAAGTGACCGAGGATGATCTACTGGTTTAAATGACTAGGAAGGGAAGAATCGGCCGAACTACTACTGGACGAAGATATAGAGACATGCGGGTTATGAGACATGTCCAAGGACTCTTGAATATTAGGAGGACTACGAGCAACAACTTCAACTGATTTCAAATGATTGCCTGGAGTGGCAGCCTTCACCTTTGTAGTTGGTCCACTCCGGCCCCTCCTCTCAACACTCCACCTCACACGCTCCTCCTTTGGGAGGGAGGGTCTAATATAGACCCCCTTGGCATGGGGGAAGTGTTTGAGCCGAGAAGCCCGTTGCAGTACCATTCTGGCAATGGCTGAAGACGGAAAAATCACCTTTATCAATCTATTGAAAGAAGGACTAGGCCGTCCCATTCTATGCACAGAAACCGGTAAACAGTCAATAGACAAGAAATCTAGGAGATCATACACACACTTCTGATCATTGATAGCTCTAGCCCGTGATGAAGTATACACATTCGGAAATTCTGGAACCCCAATGATGACAACGGATCTATTACGTTCTATCTCTCTAAAATCCTGGGAAATCGTGTGGGTATCAGGAGATTGTGAGGCCTCGCAAAAAACAGGAACATCTATAAAAATATCAGAAACCACAGTAGAGTTCATATCGGCTGGGGATGTACGTGAGGATTCAGGCAGAACGGAATTAACACCAGCAATCTCACTTTTAAGAACGGCATTCTCCTGTCTTAGGTCAGCATTTATTTTCAAGAGAGAAGTTACGTGGTCCGCCAGTTCTTGATTTGCACGGCATAGCGACTGCACTTGGCTTCTACTCTCCATGAGCAACGCGATGACCGTTCGGATGTGTAGCGGCGTCGATTTATCATCCATCATCTCCTTCACAGCTGCATCCAAGTCAATTGAATGCGTGTCTGTCCCGTCCATAGCAGCAACAGAATGTCCAGAGTTCGCACAGAATTCGCAGCAGTGAGAATGAGAATATCACGGAATTCGCACTAGATTTCCACACAGAGAGCACAGTTTACCCAAGCATTAGATGATTCGCATACCATACCATATAACTCGCACGATCATCACCATGTAACCTCAAACTTGGGTAATTGAGGCAAGGTCAGGCGGGGCGTTGCGTAATTTTTCGAAATCGGAGCGACCCCCCCCACCAAATTTTTTTCCAAAATCCAAAACTTTTGCGATCGCTCCCAATGAGGTGAGATTTCTGGGCAGCTTATAATTGATCACTAAAACTGTCAAACGCCGGAAATTCGTTCAGTAGTCGAGCTCAAGCGTCTAAAATCTGAGCAATGCTACGATCCTTCCCTTTCATGACCAAAAATATCGAGAATTTTTGGGATATCTTCACATTTTTTTCTGAACCGAAATTTGTGCGATCCCTTCCCTAACCTTCATTTTAAGGCCAAAATTGTTGCGACCCCCCTTCCACCCCCCGTTGCGAAAATTCGCAACCCCGCTTGACCCTGAATTGAGGAACTGGGCGGCCTTCACAGTCTCATCCTGCTCACTCCAAGGTGCGCTCACCGGACACAACACCTACAAGTCGGGGTCCTTGAACCACCGACTGTCTGAGTATAAGAACATCAAACTAATGGGACGGTATCCCTTTATTGACGACTGAGGTTTGCCTGGCTTGGGCAACGGGATGACTTTGGCTGTCTTTCAGTTTTGCGGAATAATGCACGAGCCGAACGAAGTGTCAATCAATGACGAGCGGGAGGATCTCAGGCGGAAGCTTCTTCAGTACAGCAGGACAAGCCGTCGGGACCGTCAGCTTCAGACTTCCGCATGTCTTTTATAATCTTCTCTACTTGCGCCTTAGTGTACGCATTGGCCGTGCTCGTGAGCGGGAGGCGGCACAGCTCTCTTACTGTCACTCTATTCTGCGGACCTCGCCTTGTACTTGTGACAAAGAAACTTTTTCCGAGAGAGTAGGCGGCTTCTTTTCCCGTCTTGAAAACGTTATTATCGAATTCAATAGTGGAGTACGGTAGGTGGCGAGCTCTGTCCAGACAGCTTCCGTAGTACCTTCCAAGTAGCGGCACTGTTCGTCTTGAAATCCAACTGTCCCACAGGGTCAAGCGGGGCGTTGTGTAATTTTCTTAAATCGGAGCGACCCCCCCGGGCTATCAAAATTTTCTCCGAAAATCCCAAAATTTGCGACCCCCCAAAGACGTTTCGGTGACGTTTTCTCTAGTTGGTTTTCAAAACTTTGATTGTGTTGAACCCCTCATTATCATTCACTCTCTACCGCAGAACGGTCGTTGTGAGAGCCGAACTCTTCCGTCCACAAGTTTCGACCAGGAGCAATCAGGCAGAAGCAATTGTAATTGATATTGAGCAGTGATATATAACAGCACACAAACAAGGCTAACATGTAACACAGAGGAGAAATGAGGCTACAGTGTATCACAAGACAGACCTGGTTTCGAAATGAGGCTACCAAAGTTTTCCTCGTACGCGAATTGCACTTGTTGGATTGGAGCGCGACGACAGCGCAAAGGTTAACCCCTGGGTAAACCTTAACCATAGGCGTTCAAGCAGTAACGTTGTGAAAAGTTGATAGACAAGCTAAAGTTTTACTAGAACACTCTTTCAAGTTTTTCGAGTTTCGCCTTTAAAATGGATCGATGCGTTGTGGTAATTCAGTGGAATCCACCGATTTCCACAACGGTTAACACAATGTGAAACGGGTTTGACTAACTCTAGTTTTTTAATTCATTTAACTCATGGGTGTGTTTTATACCAATGTGTGCAGAATTTAATGAGGATTTCAATTTGTTTTTCAAAATTTGAAAAATCGAAAAATAAAACATAGTTTGGCGTTGTGGAAAAATTTTTTTCTACGAAAAATCGCGATAATTCTCTCAAACCTGGAACGTAACTGAGGTGAGAGGTTATCTTAGACCCTAAATGTAAGTAAGATGTAACTAATAGGTTATTTTCTGAATTTTATATGCTAAGACTTTATTTTGTTGTGTGCACATTGCATCTAATTGCCCAAATTGCTCTAATTGCAGACGCAGTATCTATAATATTCATTTCATTTCTTGATTTTGAACACCATTTTTGATTTCGAACTCTTTTTTGACTGTTTTTTTTTTGATTTTTAGCTCTAGTTCTGCTCCTGTTTTGTCCACCTCATGGTTCTTCTCTGGCAAGCTCTATCAACTTATTTTCCCATACTTGACAAACAGATTCCGTTTCTTCAATCAGTGCCCTATTTTAATGTAGATTTCAGCATGCTGGGATGGATGCTTCGATTGCACCCTGGTGACTTTTTCCTACCACGAGCCTTTATGTTACCCGTTTATAAACGAGCTGAACGCGCTATAATTCCGAACTAAAACTCGCTCGCAATTCTCTAATACTGGACCATGGATGTAAGATGTAACAAAACTCGCTCGCATTTCTCTAATACTGGACCATGGATCAACCTCGGCTTCATCGGGATCAGAATCAGCTTCGTAAATCCTCTACGTTTTGTTACATCTCAAAAATGAGGCAGGTGCTGACGTGTTCGCGGGAAGGTTCATGTTTTTGAGAACAGTTGAAAAAAGGCACCGCCAGTATGTTGGCACCAAAGGTGACCATAGGCAATCAAGAATGGGTTGGAAGTCGTGCAGTTCAGATTCTCGCTTTATCATAATCGAGCAGAAGTGGAAGAATCTTTTCACTGAAGAGACTAACCCAATTTGGATTGCAGAAGCTAGTGCACTGGCCTATGTCATCTCAAATGACCCATTTAGCCAGATTATACCAAAATCAGCTGACGCTGTGTGGCACTCAGTTGCTGCCGAGATGTCGTACGTTCACGCCGTGGCAGTGTGGAGGAAAGAAGATCACCTCTATGCAAACCGACGTCACCCCCTCCACGAAGAGGGTTTTTATCATGGGAAAGGTGCTCGCCGGCCGCGTCTCTCCTTCGGATTCTCCTGCTAAGGGCCGGCGTGGAAAGGAATCCTGGACCCGCTCAGAAGAAGAAGAAGAAGTACCTATGTGCCACATGCGACAGAAATGTCACTTGGAATGGGACCAGTGTCCAATGCTTTGCATGCCAAAGGTGGGTGCACTTCTCTTGTTCGGGTCTCAGTTCTGTGAAGCATCAGAACTCTTATTTTCGCTGTGTTCTATGCTCTTCACCTACCAACTCTGATTCCTCTTCCTCATATCGCCCCCTTTCCATTGTACATATCAATCTCAACGGCCTTCGTGCCAAACTTTCTGAACTCTCTCTCTTCGCACGTATCTACCATCCAGACGTGATCATGGTTCAAGAAACCAAGCTCTCTCCATCCCCTACCCGTCCTCATCCTAACATCCCGGGCTATACCGCCTTCCATGCTCCAAGGTCAGCTCTTGGCGGAGGAGTTTCAACCTTTGTTTTATCTTCTCTCCCCTCCCACCTCATACCCAACACCACCACGGATGGTACTCTCGAGTACCTTCCAATCCATCTCCCTCTCAAAACACCTATTTCTCTCTTCAACATATATATTCCACCCACTACCCCATCTTACAATCCCACTCCACTTCTTAAGCAGCTTCAAGACTGCTCCCTCTCATCTACGGTTGTTTTCGCGGGCGATTTTAACGCTCACACTTTCTCTTGGCTCTGAGGAGATGACGTCGAAGATTGGGCAGAGGAATGCGACCTGGTCATCTTAAATGATGATCAGCCCACTCGTCTCCCTACCAACGGCCGATCCTCCAGCCCAGACATTTCTCTTATCTCGTCCAACCTCTCTAATTCTTGCTCATGGTGCACCTCAACCACTTTGCCAAGTGACCATGTCCCCGTCTTTGTCCATATCGATCTCTCCAACTCTCTCGCTCGCTATTCTGGTGTTCGTCAACGTTCTTATCTTGATTTAGGGCGAGCAGACTGGAGCCTGTTCAGTGAGGTTGCGCTTCACCTAGCGGCCGATTACGCTTGGAATGGCGACGTGCACCAGAAAGAGTGCCATTTATCTGACGCGATCCGCAGAGCCATGAAAGCGGCTATTCCTGTCGGCCGCGTCAAGGCTTTCTATCCAATTGTCACAAGGGAGATCCTCGATAAGATCAAGACAAGAGATGCCAGGAGAGCGGTCAACCATCTGGACCCCATCGTTGCTGAACTTGACGATGAGATCAGAAAGGATCTAGACAGGCACAAGAAAGAAGAGTGGGAAGAGTTCACCGGGCAGTTGGACTTCAAGACGGACAGTGCAGCTACTTGGAAGGTATTACGGAAGCTCTCAGGTAAGAGCTTGCCTGCTACCGTCTCCACAATCGAATTAGACAACGGTGTTATCAAATCAGGAAAAGAAGCCGCTTATGCGCTCGGGAGAAGTTTTTTCATCACCAGTGCAAAGCTTGCTCCGCAGAATAGAGTGACCGTGCGAGAGCTGTGCCGCCTCCCGCTTATGAGCACGGCCGAAGCGTTCACTACGACGCAAGTTGAGAAAGTTATAAAGGATATGCGGAATTCAAAGCGGTCGGTCCAGACGGGATATGTCCTGCTGTCTTGAAGAAGATACCGAATGAAATCCTTCCGCTTCTCACTGATTTGATCAATACCTCGTTCAGATCGTGCACCATCCCATACAACTGGAGGACAGCTAACGTTGTGCCGCTTCCCAAGCCAGGGAAACCTCAGGCTTCAGTCAAGGGATAAAGCTTGCTGTCCACGTTTGCGAAGGTAGCCGAAAAACTGAGCGTAAAGGACTTAGCGGAGCACAACGAGAAGCAAGTGATTCAGCATGGATTCAGAAAGCTGCATTCCACCACGACAGCTCTGCTGGAAATTACAGGCTTTGCCATCGATCGGTTCAATGCCCAGAAGCTACAGAGAACTGTGGCTGTTCCCTTAGACCTCACCAAGGCATTCGACACAGTAAACCATGGAGTTCTGTCAAGCAACTTACTTGAATCATCAATACCGCCGTGGCAGAAACGCTGGATATCGGCATTCATCAAGGGCAGACGAGCCAGAGTTATGTTCCAGAACCATGTATCCAATAGCATTCCTATTGCGGCTGGAGTTCCGCAGGGCGGCGTTTTATCGCCTGCCCTCTTCAGTCTGTACCTCGAAGACATGCCCGCTCCTCCCCAGGATACCAAGGTGGTCGCCTATGCCGATGATATGACAATAATGTGTCGGGATCGGGATAAACATGTTGCCGCCTTCAAGATCAATGAGTACCTGGTCACCCTGAAAAGCTTTTTTGACCGCAAAATGCTAAAGATCTCTGCATCCAAATCGTCGGTATCCGTACTCACAACGGATCCATCGGAGCACAGCGCTCACCCGCATGTCGAGTGGGACGGAGATCGATTACCTGCTGCTCGCTTTCCCAAACTGCTCGGTCTGGTGCTCGATCCATCGCTCAAGTTTTATAAGAACACCGAGCAGAAGCAGGCCGTCGTCAAAGCGAAGCTTAATGTGCTCAGAGCCCTGGGCGGTACATCATGGGGCAGTAGCAGGGAAACTATTATCACGACATACAAGGCAATACTTCAGCCCGCTCTGGAGTACGCTGCACCGGTGTGGCAGCACTTGGTATCAGAAACCTGGACCAAGATGCAGCGTGTACAGAATGCCGCACTTCGTATAGCTACCGGATGTGCAAGAAGTTCCCCAGTCGAGCACTTGCATGCGGAGACACGATTATTACCAGTAAAAGAGCACTGTCAGCTCCAGGCCCAACAATTTTTCATCAATATCATAAAGCAACCCAACCACCCCTCATGGAGAGTGCTGAACCCCGTCAGGGAGAGACGCATCAGAAAGCCATTCGCCGATGCTCCAAGCAAAGTCAATCTGCAAAGATGGCACGATTCACAGCAAGAACGACTCCGTCTGTTGCGCGAGGAGCACACACAGTTCGTGCGGTGTCATCTGGAAAAGGCGGCGGTAAATCCCATCCTGGGGGTGGTGCCGCCCCGGGTCTGCACATCCGAGTCTCAACTCGGAAGGAGGGCCAGATGCACCCTGGCATCGATGCGCTGTGGTCACTCTACTATGCTTATGGCATATGTTAGCAAGATTGACAGCAGCAAATCGGACGTTTCCCAGACTGTGGATGCCACGGCCACGATACGGCACATTTGTTTAATTTTCCGGAGAGACCAACCACGCTGACCACAATGGACCTATGGACGAATCCATTATTGGTCGCCCAGCTCCTCAACCTATGACAGTACCCTCGACGTGGCTGCAAAGAAGAAGAAGAAGGCACTCAGTTCTATTTAGGTGTTTCTTCTGGCACGGAGTAAGCCGCCTTTAGAGCATAGAGTCCACTGAAGCGTGCGAAAAAGGCGGATAAAAGACGTGTTTCCTATTCTGCTACCGCTTCCCTATATCAAGTACCTATCACCCTCGAACTCGTCAGCAAGGAGAGTAGCTGTATTAGATATTGAATTGGACTACTTAATAAAGTTCTGAAAAGGTGTCTTATGATTTCCGACAACTTCCGGAAATTTTCATTCGTCGTCCAAAAATTTTGCGACCCCCCGTTGTGGAATTCCACAACCCTCGGCCAACAGGAATAGCCGCCTTCATGGCCCTGCGGATTACATCAGACAAATGGTGCTCCTTTTGGTGCACAATGTCATACTACGGGCAATCAGCCGCTAGGCGTAGCGCAACCTCGCTGAACAGGCACCAGTCTGCTTGGCCTAAATCAAGATAAGAACGTTGTCGAACACCAGAATAAGGAGCGAGAGAATTTGAGAGATCGATGTGTACAAAGACGGGAACATGATCACTAGACAAAGTTGTTCAGGTAGACCATGAGCAAACGTTGGAAAGGTTGGAAGATACAAGAGTGATGTCTGGGCTAGAAGATTGGCCGTTGGTAGAGAGACGAGTTGGCTGATCTTCGTTTAGTATGACCAGGTCACACTCCTCCGCCCAGGGTTGAGCAGGCCGTTGCGCCAATTTCGGGAGCAGCTACGACCCCCTCTCTGTTGTCCAAAATTTTGAAAAAAAAATGTGAAAATTCTTACGACCCCCCTCCCGGAATGAAAAATAGCAATAGTTTTTTTTGTGTGACAAATCTGGAAAAAAAATTTTACGAATTCGCAAGAGTTGTTGTTGTTGTTGTTGTTGTTGCCCATCCTCCACCATAGACACGGATCCTGGTTCCAATTTCCGGCATGTAGACGAATCATCGAAGCGAGTGGCTGGGATCCCCTTCTTTGGAGGATCCCTGATGGAGCTTTCTTTGGCCCTCTTTTTTTTTATTTTTTTTTAAATTCTATTTTTTTTATATATATCTTTTTTTTTCTTTCTTTACAATCTTATAGAATCAAAGTGACAGAAATTTGGCTGCTTCCACTGGTTTAAGCCAGAGATCTTCAATTGTGAGATGCGTTGGCTTTGTAGCGCATGAGAACATGTGGAGGTACTGTGTGTTCCTCCAGACTGCATTCCGGGCATAGTGGATTATCTGCTGCTCCAATCTTATGAAGATACCACTGCGACTTTGAGTAGTAACCACTCCGAAGCTGGGATAGCGCTGCTCGACTTGATCTTGGTAAAGTCTCTTCTTCTTTCGCGATTTGCGGCGGTGGTCCATTTAGTAAAGGAGAGTTCATATTACCCAAGAAATCCTTCACAAACTCCTTGTGGACCTCTTTTGCGGATGTTTTCAGCATTTCCTGGCCTTACCGTCATTGGGGGACAGTTCTGACGTGCCTCCTAATCTGTCGTGGCGGCGCCGGCTTCCTCATCATGTCGTGGGAGGGGTGTTCAGGGTCGAGTGCCGCAACTGTTCGATATTGAAGTAACAGCATTTCATTATGAGCCTGCACTGGCATGATTCCAGATTCGTTACTGAGGTGGGTTGTGCTCGCCATTGCCAGGCTTCCCGTCGCAGTTCTCAGAGCTGCATTTTGACAAGCTTGTAGCCGATCCCAGTGTGACGAGGCCAGTAGCGGACTCCATGCAGGGGCTGCGTAAGACAACACTGATTGTCCGATGGCACGATAGGTAGTAGTTAGTAGTTCTTTATTTTGTCCCCAGTTTCTTCCTGCCAGAGCTTTCAGGAGGTTCGCTCGCTTTGCTGTCTTCTTGCGAACTGCCTCAGCGTGTAAACGTCCCGTCATCATCGTGTCGAACTGATAACCAAGAATCGTAGGGTTTCTTTCGTGCGAAATTTGCACCCCGTTAATGAAAACTTTCGGCACGTACTTCGCTTGAGCAGTGTGGGTCGTCAGCAGGGAAACAGTGGTCTTTTGAAGTGACAGTTGCAAATGATGGTCTTCCAAGGCCTTTGTTAATATTGGTAGGTAGTCGTTGAGATGTTTCTCACAAGTTGTAACGTCAGGGTCCGACGCGATCAGTGTGAGGTCGTCTGCGTATCCAATGAGATTTACTTCTGGTGGGGGTCTCGGTAGGTCGGCGATGTAGAACGAGAAAAGTAGCGGCGAAATTACTGCTCCTTGAGGCACCCCGGAGCGCACCAGTCTCACATTAGACGTTTGTCCCTTTGAACTCTGTGTGAATTGTTCTGCCCTTTAGATAGCTTGCAATCCAGCGGGTTAGGCCTCTTGGTAGCGGTGATTCTGCTAATTTCTGACAGAGGATGGATGTGACGACAGTATCGTAGGCCTTCTTCAAATCCAACGCCACCATAAGTGAGCGGCTTGGTGGTCTCTTCTCATTCATTCCGTCTGTGATGATTCCAGTGAGTTCTACCAGGGCGGGAGGTGGTAGAGAAACCTCTTCGGGAAACCATTCTGCCAACTGGGAACGATGCAGATGAGTCTCCAATGTAGGCAGAATGGATCTCCAGAGTACGGGCCATGGATGAGATAATCGAAATGGGCCTGTAGCTGCTCGGATCTTCGGGAGGTGTTCCGGGCTTCAACAGAGGGAAAATCCTGGCTTCCTTCCATGACGCTGGTATCAGCCCTGTTAACAGGGTCCTGTTGAATAGCGCTCTGACGCATTCGCGGAAAATTGGTCCAGTATGTTTGAGGCATAATAGGGGCCACTCCACTTGTATCCAGAGCTCTAGAAGGCTTGCATTTCTTCAAAGAAGCGTCGATGAGGGCGGCCGTGATGATAGGAACGTCGTTCCTTGGAAAAGTTTTAATCCATCTGTAGGTCCTCCGGGACGATTTTGAGGCTTCTATGAGGACATGGAGAGCCGAACTGCTTGCATAGGAGGTTTGCCGCCTTCTTGTTGCTGATCGGCTGGCCTTTGTGCAGAAGTTGGAGGGGGTTCGGTTTCGCTGATCGGCCATCAAGTGCTTTCATTGTGGACCAAAGCTTGGAGGAATTTGTGCGATGGTCTATGCCCTCCACAAAAGATCTCCAAGTCTGTTGTCGATCTTTCTTTACCTCATCTGCGATCTCCTTGTTTAGCTCGGGAATTCGGGTGTTCGTAGGATCCGTTCTCCGAATGGTGTCTCGTTCGCGTATCAGGTCTTTGGCGGTATCAGATAGGCAAGGAGTGAAAACCTTCCGTCTGCCCTTAGGAATAGATTGCGAAGTTGCTGCTTTGATGGCTGATGTGAGGAATCGATCCATCTCTTTGCGGGTTTGCACAAAAGCCAAAACCAGCCGATTGCTGCTCCAACACTGACGAAAACTTGATCCAGTTCGCCTTTTTGAAGTTGACGAACGTGGTCCTCGGCGATGATGATATGGGGGCTTCGCTCTTGAATTCCATCAGTATTGGGAGATGGTCACTGGCTCCTGTGTTCAGGGTGTCCCAAACGGCCGACGATGCTAAGTCCTGCGAACATAAGGAGAGGTCCGGCGATGATGGTCTTCCATGCGTCGGCTTCCTCGTAGGACGCGTTGTGTCATTGAGGATCACTAGATTGGATTGGGAGATTTTCTCTTCAATGCACTGTCCGCGTTGGTCTTCTTCGCCCTGTGACCAGAGAGCGCTATGGGCATTGACATCTCCCACGACGATTGTGGACTTCCCACATGTCAGGAACGGTGAAATGGACAATTCGTAAGAGGGTGGACACGAGGATCTTGGCGGGGAATATATGTTGTGAAGGTGTACAGGCCCGGACTTAGTTTCTACACTTATGGAGATGGATTCCGTTGTACCATCGTCAACTCCAGCAGTAATCACACTGCACTGTAGATTGCACCTGACGAGAAAAGCCACTCCACCTCCTGAGCTCGATCTGTCGTTCCTCAGGCAAGAATAGCCTCGGACAGTAGGTGTACCATGGCTTGTGTCCAGCTTGGTCTCTTGTAGTCCTATGACATCGGCCCCTATGCGATGAGCAAGAGCTTCCAATTCGGCTGATTTGTGGCGGAGACCATTTATGTTCCATTGGATTACCTTCAATGAGTCTGAGTTGATATGTTGTGTTGACCCGGTTATGTTGCAGTTGGGACATACGTATGAGCTATCCGCATCCTTGAAGGACTTGAGGCCGGAACATTGTCTCACGTGGGTCCATTTTCTGCACTTGATACATTGGACACTCCCTGCTGCGGCTGAGGTACCACACTGGGTGCAGGGCCATCGGATACGGCGAGGGGGTCCAGGGTTTGCTTCGATTCCGGCACGACCCTGCCTCCGCCCATTCCTCGACGTCGTTTCCTCTAGCATCAGAGGCGAGAGACGAGCAAAATGTGTGAGCATTAAAATCGCCCGCAAATACAGACGAGAATGAGATGGAGCAGTTGTTAAGCTGCCCCAGGAGAGGAATAGTGTTATAGGAGTACAGTTACGGAGCTTTGGAGGCGAAAGATATTTTAGCGTTGGAGCGCGTTTTCCTCCCGTCCCTTTAAATTGGGTGCAGGTTTTGCTAGACCAGCCGCGAACTGCAAGTGTATAATTAATGTTTTTAGAGAATTGGCGGGTCTTTGAATTATTATTAGGAAAAATACCTCAATTTTATTTCCGACCGCTGGCCGAAAGTCGGGGAAACCTTCGAACAAATGCGAACCTAATACTGAATCCAGCACATCGCAAGCTCAACTGTACAGACGACACCAAAAAGACAATTTCGTTAACGCATAGCTTGCGATCTCCTATGTTATCCTGCGAAGCGAACCGAGACAACTGTTATGATTATACTACAAAATGACGTAAGTAGAAGCTTCAGAGCAATGCTTGGGGCTACCTTCGCGGAACTTTGAAGAGCAAAATGCCTGACGAGATGTCGTACGTTCGTGCCGTGGCAGTGTGGAGGAAAGAAGACCACCTCCGTGCAAACCGACGTCAACCCCTCCGCGAAGAGGGTTTTGTCATGGGAGAGGTGCTGGCTGGTCGCAGCTCTCCTAAAGATTCTACTACAAATGGCCGGCGTCGAGAGGAATCCTGGACCCGCTCAGAAGTACCTATGCGCCACGTGCGGCAAGGATGTCACATGGAGGAAAACAAGCGTCCAGTACTTCGGATGCCAAAGGTGGGTGCATCTCTCCTGTTCGGGTCTCAGTTCTGTGATGCATCACGACTCTTCCTTCCGTTGTGTTCTGTGCTCTGCCCCCAGCAACTCTGATTCCTCATTCACCAACCGCCCTCTCTCTATTGTGCATATCAACCTCAACGGCCTTCGAGCCAAGCTGTCTGAACTCTCTCTTTTAGCACGTACTCATCATCCTGATATCATTATGGTTCAGGAAACCAAGCTTTCTCATTCCGCTAACGCTCGTCACCCTAACATTCCTGGCTATACTGCTTATCATGCTCCAAGGCCATCTCTCGGCGGCGGAGTTTCTACTTTCGTATTATCAAATATACCCTCTCATCTCATACCAAACACCCCCAAGGACGGTACTCTCGAGTACCTACCTATCCATCTCCCTCTTAAAACACCCATATCTCTTTTTAACATATACATAAATCCCTCCTGCCACATCCTGTCCCCAATCTCATGACCCTACTCCCTCACTCAAGCAGTTGTGCGATTGCTCCCTTTCACCCTCTGTTGTCTTTGCAGGCGATTTTAATGCTCATACATTCTGCTCATCGCTTGACACTGACGCTGGAGGAGAAGACGTCGAAGGATGGGTGGAGGAGTGCGATCTTGTATCCTCTAATCTATCTAGCGCCTGCTCTTGGTCGACCACTACAACTCTGTCCAGTGATCATATCCCCATCTTTGTCCATAGCGATCTCTCTAATTCTCTTGCTCCTTATTCAGGTATCCGTAAAAGATCTTATCCTAATCTTTGCCTTGCAGACTGGCGCTTGTTCAGGTAGGTGGCACTTCGCCATGTGGCCGACTACCCATGGAAACGTGCACCAGAAAGAACGTCACTTGACCGAAGCGATTCGCAAGGCCATGAAAGCAGCCATTTTTGAGGGCCGAGTTAAGACCTTCTTTCCCAATGTCACCAGGGAAATCTTGGAGAAGA
This sequence comes from Aplectana chamaeleonis, assembly GCA_029168955.1. Lineage (NCBI taxonomy): Eukaryota > Metazoa > Nematoda > Chromadorea > Rhabditida > Cosmocercidae > Aplectana > Aplectana chamaeleonis. The sequence continues at coordinate 417,930 of JAPDOI010000046.1, read as the reverse complement.
TAAGGACAAGGGATGCAAAGAGAGTCGCAGATCACATGGATCCGAAATTGCTGAGCTGGATAGCGAGATCTGGACAAGCACAGGAAGGAGTGTTGGGAGAAATTTATTTATTTATTACACAAGCGAGAGCTTATGTGAAGGTATACAGATACAATTCAATAACGCAGTGTCATGATTAGAGAATATCTCCAACCACTTAACCCGGATCACTTGTCAGTCTTCTAGGCCCCAGTTTTTTGCGGACGGAATTTTTGAAAAAGTTGAAGTTGCGTGGGACAGTCTCAATCGCACCGAGACTTTCAAACGTTGGAATTGTTCTGTTGGTGAAGAAATGATGTCTGCAGTTGAGATTAGTTGAACAACGTTGGAATTTGATCTCACCTCCCCGTGTGCTGGAAACTCTCAAGGTAACAAAATCATGCGAATTAAGACCGAACTCAGGGTTAAATAGGATTTTATGCAGAAGAAGTAAATCATTTATTTCCCTTCTATGAGCCAAAGCTTCGAGACCAAAAATTTCATTCCAGTCAGATGAGGAAGGCATCTGCTCATACGGGATGAAACCGTGCATTCTTATCATCAATTTTCTCGTGAAACAGTTCTGCACTTTTCCTATTTTGCTTATATTCTTCAGTTTAAACGGATTAAAAACTGGCGTTCCGTATTCGAGTACAGGCCTTACATACGTTGTTTAGGCTTCGACAAGCACAGAGGAATTCTTCGTCGTCAAGCCTCTAAATATTTTGTTCATAGCGAAACGGGCCTTTTTTGATATCATATCGCAGTGCTTGTCAAAACTGAGATCCTTAGTGATGATAAAACCGAAATCCGAGATCTGATCAACATCAATGATTTGCGTTCCATCGACATTGTAGTTCTTGCGTATATTGGTGTTCCCAAAATGAAGTACTTTAGTTTTTTCTTTTGCCAACGGGAGATTCCAGTCGCGGGACCAAGTACTAATAATATCAGTAGACTGCTGTAGCAAGATACAGTTCTCCGATTTGGAAACGTCCAGATAGATCTTGATATCATCCGCAAATGTACTGAAACCGGTGCCACAGGAACGGTACAAGACCGGCGATTTCGTAAGTGTATATGTTGAAAAGGATGGGAGACAATACCCCGCCTTGCGGCACACCGCTCAGGACTGGCCTTGGAGTCGAGCGAGAGGAGTCTACACAGACTGAGAACGTCCTATCAGTTGGGAACGAACGTATCCATGCAACTATTCGCGGATGGATACCAACCATCGAGAGTTTTTGCAACAATTTGTCATGGGGAACCTTGTCAAAGGCTTTAGCAAAATCAAAAGAGACAACATCCACTGTTTTACCTTCATCCAGGAGAGCGGTCCACTTATTAAGTGTTTCAATAGTAGCAGTAACAGTGGACGTCCCTTTCTGGAAACCGTGTTGAAAGGGAGAGATTATCCTATTCTCTCATAAACTCGGGGGTGAATAACAGGTGGGCGTGGCCTGTTTTGACACTTTTTCAGTCGGGGGACCACTTTCCACCTTAGTGGGTAAACGCCGCGCGCGGCGAAACGCATGATTTTTGTGAGGGTATTGGGTAGTAAATTTCACTCCCTTAGGGAATACTTGGGGAGTGACACTGGTCACGTGCCACATCACCTGTGATAACGTGTTCTTTCACTCCCCAACGTGAAGTTTAAGTTTACTCCCCAAAGTTTCCCTAAGGTAGTAGGATGACGCGTCATCATCATTTTCAAATCATTTTCATCGATCGCTCATCCTTCGCCTTGGGTTTAATCTGTTCTTTTCCTCTGCCACCTTTCTTCTTTTCATGTGATTACTCTGACTTTTATTCCTAACTTGCACTCATTCGTGGCTCCCATTCCAGAAAAAAGTTCTGTATTATAATCATTTTGAAGTTGTCTTCTTCTTCTTCTGCAGCCACAGAGAGGGTCCTGTCATAGACTGAGGAACTGAGCCACAAGCGTCGGATTCGTCCACAGATCTACTGTTGTTAACGATGTCGGTCTCATCCGGCAGTTGAAAAGGTGCGCAGTAGTATGCCCTTTATTACCACAATCCGGGCACTCGTCAGGTCTGCTGCTATCGATCTTATGTAAATAAGACATAAGCATGGGGGAGTGCCCGCAGCGCAACGAGGCAAGGGTGCACCTGGCACGCCTGCCGAGTTCCATCTCGGTTTCGCTGACCTCAGGCGGCACGACTCGAGAATGGAGTTTACGGCGGTCTTGCATAAGTGATCCTTGACGAATTGGGTATGCTCAGCACGTAAGAGACGGAGGCGTTCTTGTTGTGCGTTAGTCCATCTCTGTATATTGATTTTCGTGGGAGCATCAGCAAACGGCTTTCTTATACCTCTCTCTCACGGGGTCTAATACTCTTCGCGACGGATGATTTGGCTGCTTCAGAATGTTTATGTACAGCTGTTGTGCGTGGAGTTGGCAGTGGTCCTTAACTGGCAGGATGCGAGCTTCGGCATGTAGGTGCTCTATTGGAGAGCTTTTAGAACAGCCTGTTGCGATTCGCAATGCTCCATTTTGATGCGCTGCAGCTTGGACCAGGATGTGTCCGACACGATATGCTGCCAGACTGGTGCAGCATACTCCCAGGGCGGGCTGTACGATGGCCTTGTACGTGGTCAGGATCGTTTCTTTACTGCATCCCCAGGACGTTCCGCCGAGAGCACGTAGGACGTTAAGTCTTGTTTTCACTGCAGCTTGCTTCTGCTCCAGTGTTCTTATGAAACCTCAGCGAAGGGTCCAACACGAGTCCGAGCAGCTTAGGGAATCGGGCGGCCGGCAGGCGAGTTTCGTCCCATTTCACCATGGGATGAGCACTGAGTTCCGCAGGAACAGTGGAAAAGACTGTGACGGATGATTTAGCGGCAGAGACCGTAAGCATCTTGCTATCGAGAAAACATTTCCAACTCGATCAAGTAGTCATTGATCTTACTGGCAGCTACATTTATGTCGCGATCCCGGCATAGTATAGTAATATCATCCGCATATGCAACGACCTTGATGTCTTGGGATGGAACGGGTAGATCTTCAATATACAGACTAAAAGAGCAGGCGATAAAACTCTCCTTGAGGGTACGCCGGCGGCGATTGGGATGCTATTGGAGACGTGCCTCTGAAATAGCACATTTGCCCGACGTCCTTTGGTGAATGCGGTTATCCACCGCTTCTGCCAGGGCGGAATGGTAGACCTTAACAGGTTCTCCGGACAAAATGCCCAAGTTTACAGTGTCAAAAGCCTTCGTTAGATCGAGGGCTACACCTACAGTTCGCTGAGGTTTCATGGCATTGAAGCCGTCCAAAACATAGCTCACAATTTCCAGTAGGGCCGTAGTGGTGGAATGTAGCTTACGGAAACCATGTTGATGCTTTTGTTTGCTATTGTGTTCGGAGAGCTCCTCCACAGCCAATTTTTCCGCAACTTTGGCAACAGGTGAGAGAAGACTGATTGGCCTGTAACCTTTTGCCGTGGATGGTGACTTTACCCGGCTTAGGCAACGGGATGACGCGTGCTACTTTCCAATCTTGAGGTAATGTACAGGTCCGGAAACGATGTAGTAATGACGTCAGCGAGCAGGGTAGTAGTTCACTGGGCAGTCTCTTCAAGACTGCAGGGCTCAAACCGTCTGGCCCTAATGCCTTCGAGTTGCTCATCTCCTTTATTACCTTCTCGACCTGAGCGGGCGTGACTGCATCATCTTCAGCCATGAGTGGTAATTTACAGAGTTCCCAAACAGTTATTCTATTCTGCTTCTCTCTTTTTGTTCTAGTTACGAAAAAATGCTTCCCAAGAGCATTTGCGGCCTCTTTCCCTGACTTGAAGACTCCGCCGTCGAATTCAATCGTGGAATTGTTGGCGGAGGTGAACTTTCCGGAGATCCTTTCAAAGCCTTCCACGTTGCTGCAGCATCACTCCTGAAGTTCATCTTCTCAGTGAACTTTTCCCAAGATTCTTTCTTGTGCCTATCAAGGTCCATCCTGATCTCATTATCCAGCTCGGCAATGTCTGGGTCAAGATGATCAGCAGCTCTCTTTGCGTCCCTTGTCCTTATCTTCTGCAGTGTCTCCCTGGTGACATTGGGAAAGAAGGTCTTGACACGACCTTCAGGGATCGCAGCTTTCATCGCCTTCCGGATGGCATCAGAGAAGTGGCGCTCCTTCTGGTGTACATTGCCATTCCACGGATATTCGGCCGCTTGGCGGAGTGCAACCTCCCTGAACAGGCTCCAGTCTGCAAGGCCTAAATTGAGATAAGAACGATGACGAACACCTGTATAGGGAGCAAGAGAGTTAGAGAGATCGATATTGACAAAGACCGGAATGTGATCACTGGAAAGAGTTGTGGATGTAGACCAAGAGCAGGCATTAGAGAGATTAGAAGAGACAAGGGAGATGTCTGGGCTGAAAGATCGGCCGTAGGCAGGAGACGAGTGGGCTGGGTCATCGTTAAGGATAACCAGATCGCACTCCTGCGACCATTCTTCGACGTCATTTCCTCTAGCACCAGAGTCAAGCGATGAGCAGATCGCGTGAGCAGTGCAGTCCCCCGCAAAGACAATTGAGGGAGATAGAGAGCAGTCATACAGCTGCTTGAGTAGAGGGATAGGGTTTTCGGTTGGTGGGCAGGATGTAGGAGGAGGAATGTATATATTGAAAAGAGAAAAGTGGAGTTTTTAGAGGTAGATGGATGGGGATGTACTGAGAGTGCCATCCACTGGAGTGTTTGGAATGATGTGAGAGGGAAGAGACGACAGAACAAAAGTAGAGACTCCGCCTCCCTTGAGATGACCTAGGAGTATGATAAAGCAGTATAGCCCGGGATGTTTGGATGTCGAGAGGTAGCAGAGGGAGAGAGTTTGGTTTCCTGAACCATGATAACATCCGGGTGATGAGTACGGGCAAAGGGAGATAATTCACAAAGCTTGGCGCGAAGGCCGTTGGAGATTGATATGTACAATAGAGAGGGGGCGGTTGGTAGATGAGGAATTTGAGTTACTGGAGGCGGAGCACACAATACAACGAAAGGAAGAATCGTGGTGCCTCACAGAGCTGAGACCCGAACAAGAGAAGTGCACCCACCTTTCGCATCCAAAACATTGGACGCTGGTTCCATACCAATTGACATCTCTGTCGCATGTGGCACATGGGTACTTCTTCTTCGCGGGTCCTGGGTTCCTCTCGACGCCGGCTCTTTGCAGTAAGATCTTCAGGAGAGTTGCGGCCAGCCAGCACCTCTCCCATGACAAAAACCCTCTCCGCGGAGGGATTGACGTCGGTTTGCACGGAGGTGGTCTTCTTTCCTCCACACTGCCACGGCACGAACGTACGACATCTCGGCAGCTTTGAAGTTGTTGTTCTTAGATACTCAGATGCATTTTATTCGGTCCTTTTATTGACAAAAACAGCCACCCCACTTGTACGATAGTGGCTTCTGAAACAGAGAATGACACATTGCTCGTAGGCTTTGATCAGAATCGCGCCTGTAGCACCATCTTTCGAAAAATTCCTTCAAATCACTATTTTTCATTCGAAAACTTTTTAATTAAAAAATACACAAAATCCTGGTGAGAAGAGCTACTCAAGTTCATAATGATTCCTAGGAATCCGTTAAAAAGAGACAAAGCTTTTGGGTGGAATTTTTAGTGCTCCGTACAGTGTACAAGTACTGAGCTCTATGTGCAGTGTACAACGATCTGGAATTCACATTCCGAACTTTTTTTTTGTCCAAATACATAGAAATCCCAGTGAGTAGCCTCAATAGCTTTTCTGACCCGAAAAGGCTGATTCTCGAGAAATTTATTGAAAATGGACTATAAATACTCGAAAACGCTTCCCTGCGCGTCATCTAACCATAATCTATGTACGAACGGTAGTGTGAATAAAACTCCCCCTTCTTTCTTTGTCGTTTATTGTAACTCTTCCTCGTTACCTGGAAATCTCCTTTCAATACCGCTTTGTTAAATTTCGTTATATTTTAGGATTTAAAATTTACAAATGCATCATGGCTTTGGATAGGCATCCAGAGCTCGTTGGTTGATACTATAGGTATGCTTTTCAGAAAGGACAGACCCGTGAAAGATTGATTTCTCAGTCCTTTTTTCTTTTGAAAATCCAAGCTGAGCTCTGTGGCACATTCTAACGAAAAAAGATGGTGGACGTCCAAATACTGGCAAAACGCACTGTACATAGGAGGCACTTCGCCTAGGAATCGAGAAGGTTCGGAACACATAATCTTTTTTTTGTGGTTTTTCCAAATTGGATCGATGCGGGGTGCAAAAGATTTAGGCTCTCTTTTCAATAAATTTTGAAAAAGCCAAGACTATGAAAATTATGAGCCCTTAAAAATTAGCAGTTTTTAACGATTTCTTTCCGTAGAGATCATTAACGTGAACGGGTTTTCCTGTTATCGAAATGCCATGAAAGGTCATGAGCTATAAGGAAACGATTAGGGTTATTGGATTTGTAAACGTTACGTCCCGTAAAATTATATGATTCTTAACTTTTGGAGAATAATTTCTACAGATTTTGACCATGCTCGACGATGAGCCGTATCAGTTTTGGTCCGATAAAAAATAACAAATTTAAAAAATTGGACCCTATCACTCTCACTTTTTTCGATTAAAAGTTATGCAATAGAAAGAAACGTTGTGCGAGCAACAGATCACTCATTTTTCTAATCATCATGAAATGAAATGAAATGTTGGACATGATAAGGTTCACAAAAGCCAAAAGCCCATTTTCTTTTCAATGCCGTTCTATCACCTACCGGAATCGCATCTGGATGACCATTCCGGAGTGAAATGAAAGTAAGTGACAATGGGAAAACTCTTTTGTGCATAACTAAATATAAGAGTAGCCTCTTGCACACGTGATTTTGCTAGCAGGCTTTAACTCAAAAAAAGCATTCATCAAAAAAAATCAGAGTGATTGGGTCAAACTACTTGAAATTCTCATTTTTCTCATGCTAAAAGACTGCTGCGCATCTTTTGAGCATGGCCATAACCTGCAAGATTCATATTTTGAAAAAATACCCACTCCAAAATATGAAAGGGCTCGATTTTTACAAACCTTGTACTGCAAATAAATTTTCACCTATAACGGTAGAAACATTCCTTTCATTTAAAGGCAACGTACACGCTCAAAAACGATATCAAATTTATGGCATGAATCAATGCCTTGAATCTCATTGTATAGAGAAACGCGGAAAATATAAAAAAACGTCTGAAATGATGATATAACGATTTTTCTGTTCTAGTTCTCAAGTGGACGAGTTGCACAATCCTGCCATAATTAGCGGAGTCAGCGACAAAGTGGTTGAGATAACGGTGCTAATAGACTTGTAGCGCCTTTACTGAGAAGCTTACGACGCTGGATGCGTCGAAAACGAGCCAAGAGGACCGAATTCGAGCAGCTATTCCAAGGGGGTTGGTATTCAGGGACTGAACGGTTATTGAAAGTGGGCGGGGAACGGATGATTTAGTGACTCAATATGGCTCGAATCATGTTTAGCAGGCATTAGCGCCAAGTTTCGGCTGAGCTGCGACCCCACCTGTTGACTTAATTCTTGAGAAAATGTGAAATACTTCTTTGATCATCTTGCCAAAAATAGACATTAAATTTGTATTCAGCCCACCGAATAACTCAGGGCGAATATTACTACTCAGAAAAGCCCCGCATTGAATGCGTGTCGAATATGCATCCAACTCCAGTAACCACTCCCAATACAACGCTCAATCGCAGGGGCGCGTGCGTTAAACAACAGCACGTACTGCAAAATTTTATCGCAGTAGCACATGCTGTAAGGCGGTCCAGCGCTGTCGTAGCAGTGCACTGTCACAAGACGCGGCTGGTACACCGACATGTGACGCGGCCCGTTCGCCGAATACGCTTCTATGGCATCTCGTCCCCGATCGGTACGGGACGGGTTAGAGTGAGACTATGGGGGTACGAGATAAAGCGCAATTCATACCAGTCAACGCCAGCGCGACACGCGCGGGCATGCCATTGGAGAATGAACGGCTTGACGCCTCGCCCGCGCGTGACGCCCACTCTGCCAATGCGGCGATGTCCGTAACAACTTTTTCCTCATTTTCATTGTTAATCATTCTCCAATTTTATTCCGTTCCCTTCTGCTTCCATGATAGTAAACGCTTGAACAAATTCTGCTTGCTCGGCAACGTTAAGGCCCCTTCTAATCCGCTCCGCCATAACGTTGCCGCTGAGGTATTCATAGTTTTCGCATGCTGCACGACGCACGTAGAAAGTATTCACACTCCAACGCCTCGCCCGGGCGTGACACGAGCCCCGCGCTGGCGGAAGCAGTATGAATAGCGCCCAAGAGTGGTTGTGCCCATTGGTTCGTTGGGGTGGAGACAGCGGTCCGAGAGGTGAAGGTTACTGAGAATACCTGAGTGGGAAATGGTGAAGGTTCCTTATAGACTTGCACGGAGAATTTTTCCAGGCGATTTTTGGAAAAATACCTGTTTTTCGCTTATAACATTTTTGATCTTTACGATGAATCTTTACGATGAAGCTGTTTCAAATATCTTCATAAAATTTTGCGGCGTTAAATAATGTTTTCAATTTGAGAAAAATACTTTTCCAATCTCTCAACCAATTTCAATCTATGGAATAACGTTTCTCTCACCAAAAGCAATTAGTTTTTCGTCTATAACTTTTTTATCCTAGAAGATAGCCTTCTTGTAAAGGTTATTCTCGGAATCCCCATAACATTTCGCATCGAATAGCGTTTTCGGTTACAAACAATACGTTTCCGCTCTTCAGCCGATTTCTGTTTACAAAGTGCGTTTTTTTGCCTGAAATTATCGGTTTTCCGTCCACAACTTTTTTGTGCTTGGAGATAGGCCTTTGGTGAAGGTAGTTTTCGGAATCTCGATGGAATTTTGCGTCGATTGCTCCCTCTATCTTCAGAGGTTAAGAAGTTGTAGGCGAAAAACCGGCGTTTCGTGAAATGAATTAGGCTGAAGGATCGAGAAAATATTTTTCCAAACTGGAAACATCAGTCGACGCAGAATTCCACCGAGATTCCGAAAACAACCTTCACCAAACGCCTATCGCCAAGCACAAAAAAAGTTGTGGACGGAAAACCGATAATTTCAGGCGATAAACGCACTTTATAAACAGAAATCGGCTGGAAGAAGGGGAACGTATTTTTGAAACTGAAAACGCTTTTCGATGCAGAATTTTACGGGGATTCCGAAAACAACCTTTGCCCACAGGTGAAGGTTGGTGGAGTACCTGGCTCCACCCAACGAAGCTATGGTTGTGCCTGGGTCTCTGCCGCCCTCGTATATATCGTATCTGCTGGCGCGAAGGAGAAGCGGATTGAAAGAGGCATTGGACGTGAATTTCAAGTGAATGAATTAGATTAATCGATGAATTCTTCAGTTTCGCCTTTCTGGAATGCTGAGAATGGATGAACGATTTGAATAAGCCCTTTCATAAATTTCCCAATGAATAATTTTTTTGGACTCGGCCTTTCTAAAAGTTGTGGAATGAATGAATCAATGCAGATACGACTTTTTCTAGAACTTCCCAATGGGCAATTTAGTTCGAACTTGCCAACCTGTAATCTTTCAATGAATGAAAAATTTGAGAACATGTCCTCTATTCATTTCAAAGGAATCTTCGTAAGTTAATTTCAATATTCGAAATATTAATTTTTTGAGTAGTTCTTGATTCATACGGAGAAATAAATCAGCAGCTGCTTTGGCATCTGACAATTTGAAAGTCATAAAAGGAATTCGTTCAAACATTAGGAAACTCCCAAACTTCGACCTCCGGAAAAGACCGAATATCAGAAAGAGCGACAATTTCATTCTTCGAATGAATCGAATACGCGAATGACCCAGAGAAAGAGATTAGAATTGAATTGATTCCTAAAAGAATTTTAAAACTAGAAAAAACAGAAGTACTTGCGACTTATCTCAGGTTATTTGAGTTACATGCAACATCTCGACGGGATACGGCGTGCGGTGCTCTCCGATGCTTTGCATCCAACTCTGACGTCGCTAGATAAGTCGCAAGTAACTTAAAGGCACAATCCAACCTCAGAATCGCTTTCCTGGTTTTCTCACTATCTTTAAAACGGTCACACGCTGATTCCAATGATGTCTCTGGCAACGTACAAGACCCCCCAGGAACGGAGTTATGGCCCCTCAAAAATTGAGCTAGGGAAGCATGGTGGACGAGTTTTCCGAGGCTTGTAACTTCCGTCATTTGCAACCAATGAATGCGAGTCAGCCTGAGTAAAGAGAGAGGTTGAGAATGAAGGGAAGAAAGGGGCTACTGACCGAAAATCGTCGCTCATCTTGCCACTATTGAACTCGAAATATCGTAAAAGGGGCGTGCGAAAGTGGCTTTCCTGTGTGGGCGCCCCAGGGTGGCTTCCTCCTATATCTCGCTTATTCCGAGGATCTGAGAGCTCGCACTCGGCAGGTGCTATATACGTTGGGTCCACTTCATATGGAAATCTCAGATTTCGAACACTTGAAAAACAATCAACTTCTCTAATCAAATATCACGCAAAGTGTTAATGAGTACTATAAGTATTCCTCTCAGAACTATCGCTTTGCGTTGACCCATGACCTCGCCAGACTCGAGCTGGAGAGAGAGAGGGGAAGCACAAAGGGAGAGCTTGCGAGGGACAGAAGCGCGCCACACACTCAACAGTCAGGCGGCCGCTGATATTGTAAGAGTCCATCCTGGTAGGGCGGGGACGAGACGCCCGGCAACCGCGCCGACCACCATCTGGGGCCGCCAGTGGCTGTTCAAAGTCTCCAGCAGCTGGGTGGGCCAAGTACCGCAAATCTGGGTAATTGAACGGGAGGGGCTGCCGACATATGAGCCCGGCCTCAAGAGTGCGTGGTAGCTTTTTTTTTGTTCTGTCATTAAGTTGAATGTGTAACATTCACGCTTTTAGCCTTTTTTTAATGGGGCACGTGCTGTAACTTGAAACACAATAGGAGCACGTGCTACCCTAGCTAGCAGCGCGTTCCCATATGTGCTCGAAGCCGCCTTGTCCTCAAAGTGAACGCATACTCGGCACGCATTTAATGCGGCGATTGCCTGAGTAACTCATTTTAGCTTACCAAGTAGTTTGAAGAGAAATCCTTTTTTTCTCTGAAAAATTCACGAGCCCCCCTCCCTAATTTTCATTTTTAAGTATGTTCCACAATTTTTACGACCACCTGCTGCGCCGAGTCGCAAGTCTGCGCAACCCTGGCTCAAATACAATGGTTTTGACTTCATTTGGGTGCTTGCGACGGCGTGAGCGTTCTAGTATTAGAAGCGTTCTGGTATGACCCCGTTGACCTTGCTATCTCCACCAAATTTGCGAGCGTGTGTTCTGAGCTTAGAGACCTACACTAATTTTTTTCAACACTTAGTCTCCTACCAAAGCTTCTTCAAAAGTTCTAGAGAGGAGGGTCTAAATTTTTCGCACTCTCTAACGATCTATAACGAAAAACCTGCAATACGGGTTTTGTGTCTCAAACCGTCTCGGTTCTTAGGTGAACGGCCTCATATATGAATATGTACTAGGATGTTCTGAATGCCGGTGACCTTTAATGTTTGTTCTATACAGCGCATTTGTTTAATTGTTAGTGGTTCAAAAATTTTGTGAAATTTTCATCTAGGAAAGCGTAATTTTAAAGTTATTGGATAGGACTGTGAAAGCTGTTAGTTTCATTTTGTGGAAGCTGTGTGCGTTGAACATCTTTTATGTGTTTATTTGAGCGTTTCTCATGAGTGCTACTCCACGTCGATGTCCAGATTCATTTTGTTCACGACGTTATGACCTTTGACCAGTGCCATGAACTTCTGTAATTTTTCGTTGCAGTTGATTCCAGTGTTTGCTATTATATATGAATGGGGTTATTTCACTAAAACCGGTTTTTGTATTGATGAAGCAATATATAAAGTTGAATATGAAGTGTTCTGTCCGTCTTCGCGCCTTGCTTGCGATTTAAGCAAGGTGGTTTAGCAGTCATAGAAGATCAGCGGTCAAGGGGTACTGTAGAAGCATGGGTAGAAAGTGGTACCCGTGACCGACAACAGCATTGCAGTGGTCGCATTTGCACTGATTTTACTACCCAGTACCCCCACAATAGGAACCCTCCCATTCCCCAAGTACTATTCAAAATCAACCCGCGTCCTCACAACAGGCACCTTAGGAGGGTACGACTCCGCCCATTTTGGGGGATGGATAGCAGCTGTCGGTGCTATCCAAAGATGTTTGGGAGCCTATTCACCCCCCGAGTTTATGAGAGTTGGATTCCAGGTGCAGGACTATTCGCTTTTTCAAAATCTTTTCGAAAAGTCTCGAAAATATTGATGTTATGCTGATGGGTCTAAAGTTGATAGGGTTTGTGAAGGGAGGTTTTTTAGGGATCGGAGTAACAAAAAACTGTTTCCATTTGATAGGCACCTCGCCAGACATGAAACTCAGGTTAAAGATATACTCTAGGGGCCCAGAAATTTCTAGGGCAACTTGTTTGGCAGTTTAGAGGAACACCATCAGGAGTTATCGATTGAGATAATGGCCAAGCTTCAAGTTCTCTCAAAATTTCATCTCTATAGAACCAGCACGAGTCATTCATAACACTGAAGGGGCAAGAAGTAACGTGACTATCTCTCACTGAGGTTCCCGTAAACGATTGTTCGAAAACGTCTGCTAACAATTCAGCTTTCTCACCATCATTCCTCAGAATTCCGCCTGATAGAGTTTTAAGAACACCAACACGAGGTGTTTCATGAATCATAGAGTTGATGAATCCGTAGAAGCAAGATTTATTGTAGGACTCAACGGCTTTCTTTTCAATATGGTTATTGTATTTCTTCATTTTGCGTGTGAAACGTTCGCTTATCTTTTTGAAATGTTCCCAATCAGCGTCATTATTCTAGATTTTAGCCCTATACCAAGCCTTAGATCTAATTCTTTCCAGTGAGGCTAGGTACGGTGGGAGTTTAGGTTTGTTAGGTGAGAATGGCTCAAGAAGAACGAACATGTCAATGCAATTATGAATGGTCGAGAGGAAAAGTTCATATTTCTCATTCACACCACTAATGGTATCTAGAGAACCAAACCAGTCAATGTTTTGCAAATAGGTCTTGATATTATCAAAGTTGGCCTTTTTGAAATTCCTCCTGAGCTGAATTGGGGCAGTAAGTTTCGGTAGATTAAGCGTAAATAGAACTGTTGCATGATCACTGGATCCCAGCGACGGTAGAACTTCTGTAGTATCCACCAGGTCTTCAGAATTACTCAACACGAGGTCTAAAATGTGATCACCACGAGTCGCAGTTTTGACAAGTTGTGATAGATTGTGATTAGAGCACATAGTTAGAAAGCTATTCGAAATCGCATTCGTATTCAAAGTAGGCATAGCCCAGTTGATGTCAGGAAGATTGAAATCACCAGTGATAACGAATTGACAGTTGCATGAGATCATATCGCTCATGGAATTGTTCAGTTGTTCTGACAATGCTGAGGAACAGTTAGGAGTTCTATAAACTAAAACAAAGCGGATAGGTTTTAAATCGATTTCTAGGTCCGCACATAGAATTTCATATGCATCAGGCACGGATTCCTGATGCACCAGAACAGGGAAAAGTCTTCTAGCAAGAAAAAGAATCCCACCACCCCTTTTGCGGTTACGATCACAACGAATGATTTCGTAATGGGAGTTCCAGTCACTTAGGAGGGAGGTTAAATCAAGTTCGCTGTTAAGCAATGTTTCTGTTATCAAAAAATATCAGTATCAAGTTTTTGGAGAAGGAATTGCAGACTTTCACTATTTTTTACAAGAGAACGAATGTTGGTTGATATACAGGTGAGGTTACATCCGCTTTTCTTGCAAAAGCTGACTAAATTTCCGTACGAAAAGTGGTCGGATTTACAATCGAAGAACATATTGCGATTATTCGGAAAAGCCGGTTGTAGAAATAAAAACAAGATGCGATATTCACATTTGTCAGAGATCTGCTAGTTAGTTTAAAGTTGGAGCTGACATTCCCGTCGAATCAATGTTTCGCTGCGCATCCACTACTGTCTCATCACTGGAAGATTGTGTGATGAGCACAGAAGAGTTAGCTCGGAACATAGAATGCCGGGTTCGCCATGCCTCGCGCCTCCGTTTTAACTCCGCTTGGGTTAGCGATTCCCTGAGGAAAATGCGAGCCAGGGAGAAAAAGCGTAGCCTCGGGGCCGATTTCAAAACCTTCCTCTGAAAAGAGCGTGCAGGGAGGACCACTTTTAATAAGCGGTTCTTCCCTGCAGTTTTTACACCCATACGATAGACCATACTAGGTCGACACTCAACCTCGAGAAAGTCTAAAATGTTGCTAACATATGCAAAATCATGGTAGACACGGTCTCCACAGTTGACCGCATCACTTTCCGGAACCCCTATTATCACTACAGATCTGAGCCGTTCGGCTTCATGAAAAGGGTCAGAATCTCTCTCATTACTTGGCGACAACAAATCATTTACCGGGACATCTCTAATCTTCTTTTCGAGTTCAGCGACTTTCTGACGGAGTTTCTCGTTTTCCTGTTTGAGGCCTTCAATCATCTGATCCTTTTGTGCGAGAACAAGGCTCAGTTGCATATTGATTGCTGCGAGAGCCTTTTTGACGCACGTAGGGGACAGACTTTGACTTCACCACTTCCTCCATCACTTTGAGTATATCTTCCTCTCCAGAGTCGTGTTGCGAAGTTGCTGGAGTCTTCTTCTGTTTTTTAGCAGAGATAGCCATAGCAGGAATAGACTTGTCCATTATAGTATACCACACGATAGCAGAGGCCAATCAACCAAGTAGCACGAGAAAACCAGAAAGCAATATATAGTCGTCGAATAGGTATCACTAGATATCAGCCAGAAAGCAGTAGCAATATATAGCTGGATACACAGCCAGATATAATAGTCACGAATAGTCTAGAAATTCACGGAGAAGATGAATTTCAAGAGTGACGGAGCATCAACTTGGAAAGTTCTAAAGAAGATCTCAGGAAAGAGCACCTCCACCAACTATTCTACGATCGAGCTCGAGAATGGTGTCTTCAAATCGGGAAAGGAGGCTGCAACTGCTCTCGGAAAGAATTTTTTTGATAACTCAGGTTAGGAGGAGGAAACAGAATCGGGTGACTGTAAGAGAGCTCTGTAAGTTGCCACTCATGAACGAAGCAGAAGCTGTGACGCCTGCGCAGATTGAAAAGGTGGTAAAAGAGATGCGCAACTCGAAGGCTATAGGGCCGGATGGCATTAGTCCAGCGGTATTGAAGAAACTGCCGAGTGAGATTATGCCAATCTTGGCTGACGTCATCAACACTTCATTTCGCACGTGCATCCTACCCAAGACTGGAAAATGGCATGCGTCATTCCGTCGCCCAAGCCTGTTAAATGGCCATCCACAGCGAAGGGATACAGGCCAATAAGTCTTTTATCACCAATTGTCAAGGTCGCTGAGAAACTGGTCGTGAAGGAGCCTGCCGAGCATAATAACAAACAGCAGCACCAACATGGATTTCGCAAATTACATTCTACCACCACGGCGCTGCTGGAGATTGTGAGCTATGTGTGAGCTTGGATGGCTTCAACGCCTATAAACCTCAACGCACTGTTAGTGTTGTTAGTGTAGCTCTGGACCTCACGAAAGCTCCTGATTCTGTCAACTTGGGCATACTGTCTGAGAAGCTTTTGAGGTCCACCATCCCGCCTTGGCAGAAGCGATGGATAACCGCACTCATCAAAGGGCGCCGAGCAAAAGTGCTGTTCCAGGGACATGGCTCTAATAGCGTCCCGATCGCTGCCGGTGTCCTTCTTCTTCTTTTTTGCAGCCACATAGAGGGTTTTGCCATAGGCGGAGGAACTGGGCGACCAGTAGTGGATTCGTCCATAGGTCCATTGGTGTCAGCGTGGTAGGGCTCTCCGGACAGTTGAATAAATGTGCGGTATCGTGGCCGATGGTACCGCAGTCCGGGCCCACATCAGATTTACTGCTGTCAATTCTGCTGACATAAGACATTAGCATTGTAGAGTGACCACAGCGTAATGATGCGAGCGTGCATCTTGCCCTTCTTCCGAGTTGAGACTCTGAGGTGCAGATGGGGGGGCGGTATATCTCCTAGAATAGGATTTATGGCCGCCTTCACAAGATGACACCGTACGAATTTGGTGTGCTCCAAAAGACGGAGTCGTTCTTGCTGTGAGTCGTGCCATCCTTGCAAATTGACTTTGTTTGGAGCATCGGTGAATGGCTTTCTTATATTACTCTCTCTAACGGGGTTTAGCACTCTCCAAGACGGGTGATTTGGTTGTTTAGTAATATTGATACGGAGTTGCTGGGCTTGGAGCTGACGGTGCTCCTTCACTGGTAACAGACGGGTCTCAGCATGCAGGTGCTCGACTGGGGAACTCCTTGCACATCTGGTGGCGATACGAAGAGTGGCATTTTGTACTCGTTGCATTTTCGTCCAAGAGGATTCTGAGTCGCCAACAAGGCTACTTTCAAAGTTTATAATTGATTCAAATCTCTTAAAACTAAAAACCTTGCTGTTCGTCTCCGTGCTTTTAAGACATATATGAGAGAATCTTCATGCTGAAGCCCGTATTCTGCCTGTTAAGGAGCACTGTCAACTCCAAGCGCAGCAACTGGTTATTAATATCGTCAAGCAGCCTGATCACCCATTAAGAAGGATTATGAATCCTGAGTGAGAGAGAGAGATATCAGAAGGCCTTTTGCGGATGCTCCTGAGAAAGTCAATATGCAAAGATGGACGGACTCCCAATTAGACCGTCTTCCTCCTTTACGTGCGGAGCCCACTCGTTTCGTCAGGGATCACTTGAGTAGGGTGGCTGTCAACCCCATATTGGGGATCGCACCACCTGAAGTCAGCGACACCGAGATGGAACTCGGTAGGCGGACTAGATGTTCCCTCGCCTCGTTGCGCTGCGGGCATTCCCCTATGCTGATGTCATACTTGCGTAGGATCGACAGCAGTAAGCCTGACGAGTGTCCGGATTGTGGTAACCCTGGCCACACTACAGCACATCTATTCGACTGTCCGAAGAGGCCCACCTCACTGACGACAATAGATTTGTGGTTGAATCCAACTTCGGTCGCCCGTTTCTTGAACCTATGACGAAAACCCTTTCTGCGGCTGCAAAGAAGAAGAAGCAAAAATGCCCTTGGCTCAAATAAACATATTGGAGAGGAGCGTCAAAAAGAACTCACACCCACGTCAAAATTTCTCCACTATCGGGATTTTTAAGTTAAATACGTAAGCCAAACGTTTCCTAAATTTCCCTAAGGGGTTGAAACTCCGCGTGGGCAAATATTTGACGTGGTTGCGAAAATTTTCTTCGCATGTGTCAAACCACCCAAGGGTGTGGCAATACAAGCTCATATGTCTCACAACATACGGTAACTATGATAATTTCGTAACTGGAAAGTAAATATATATCTAACAGTGTTGCATTCAAAGTTCTCTTGGTTGAAATAATTTTTCAAATGGCATTTCCAACTTCAATTCACATTTGGTCAAATCGCCTTTGCTGTCTAGTAGACCTATTACCTCTGTACTGGTCTTTCTTTTGACATGAGCATGCATTTTCTGAAGAATTCAATGCTTCTATCGTCCATCTTCTAATCTATAAAAACGGCGCGATAATGATCGTGCAAGTGGTACGCGTACGGAAACGCGCCCCAGTGCCAAAATATTTTTCGCCCCGGAAGCTCCGTAAATGTACTCGGGTTACAGGATGAGGGGCAAGAGGTTGTAGGGGGAATATAGATGTTGAAAAACGAAAGTGGAGTTTTAAGGGGGAGATGGACCGGGAGGTATTCAAGAGTACCGTCCGTGGGAGTGTTAGGTGTGAGGGAAGAGTGGATAATATGAAAGTGGAAACTCCTCCCCCAAGAGGTGACCTTGGAGCATGGTACGAAGTGTAGCCCGGGATATTAGGATGAGGATGGGTGGGGGATGGAGAGAGCTTGGTTTCTTCTTCTTCTTCTTCTGCAGCCTCGAAGTGGTTTTTTGTCATAGGTTGAGGAACTGGGCGGCCTTCACAGGATTCGTCCAAAGGTCCATTGTGGTTAAGGAGGTAGGTCTCTTCGGGCACTTGAATAAGTGCGCCGTGTCGTGTCCGGGAGCACCACAGTCCGGGCATGCGTCTGGTCGGCTGCTGTCGATCTTGTTGACGTAAGACATGAGCAGAATAGAGTGACCACAGCGCAGCGAGGCAAGAGCACATCTGGCTCGTCTGCCGAGTTGAGACTCGGACTCGTAACCCGAGGCGGCACTGCTCCTAAGATAGGGTTCACAGCCGCCTTCGTTAGATATCCTCGAACAAGCTGGGTGTGCTCCTCACGCAGAAGACGAAGCCTTTCCATGTTGGAGTCGGCTCATCTCTGTGCATCAACTTTACGAGGAGCATCGGCGAACGGCGTCCTAATCGACCTCTCTCTAATGGGCTTCATGATTCTCTTTGTCGGATGATTCGGCTGTCTCAGAACATTAATATACATCTGCTGTGCCTGGAGTTCACAATGCTCCTTGACCGGCAATATGCAGGCTTCCGCGTGAAGATGTTCTTTCGGGGAGCTCCTTGCACAACCGGTAGCAATATTAAGCGCAGCATTCTGTACACGCAGCAGCTTATTCCAGGAGCTGTCAGAAACCAGGTGCTGCCACACTGGTGCCGCATATTCCAAAGCCGGCTGAAGTATTGCTCTGTAGGTTCTCAATATAGTCTCTCGGCTGCTTCCCCATGATGTTCCTCCGAGAGCTCTCAAGATATTAAGCCTAGCCTTGACGACTGCTTGTTTCTGTTCCGCGTTTTTGTGGAACTTCAGTGACGGATCAAGAATAAGGCCAAGCAGCTTGGGGAATCTTACTGCTGGCAACAGGTCACCATCCCATTTGACATCTGGAAGTGCACTGTGTTCCTTGGTGTTTGTTGTGAACACTGAAACAGAGGATTTGGCTGCAGAGGCTGTGAGCATCATGTTATCGAGGAAGAGCTTCAACTCGACGAGATAGGCGCTGATCTTGTTAGCGGCTACCTGCAGGTCACGGTCCTGGCACATGATGGTGATGTCGTCGGCATACATAACAATCTTTACATCATTGGGAGGCTCGGGAACGTCCTCAAGATACAGGCTGAATAGGGCAGGGGACAACACTCCGCCTTGCGGAACACCGTCTGCTATTGGAATGCTATCGGATACGTGATTCTGGAACAGAACCTTAGCCCGGCGGCCTTTCGTGAGCGCTGCAATCCATCGCTTCTGCCATGATGGTAGCGACGACTTAAACAGTTTCTCGGACAGCAGTCCCAAGTTAACAGAGTCAAACGCTTTGCTCAGGTCTAGGGCGACGGCCACCGTTCTCAGGGGCTTTCTCATGTTGAACTCATCGACCGCAAAGCTCGCGATCTCCAATAGAGCAGTAGTAGTAGAGTGTAGTTTCCTGAACCCATGCTGATGCTGCTTTCGCTCATTTTGATCAGCCAGGTCCGTCACGATCAACTTTTCAGCTAATTTAGCGATGGGCGATGACAGGCTTTTTGGTCGAAAGCCTTTTGCCGTGCTTTGGGACTTGCTTGGTTTTGGCAACGGTATCACATTGGCTGTCTTCCAAGCTTGGGGTAGAGTGCAGGTCCAGAAAGAAGTGTTAATGATATCTGCAAGCATCGGTAGAAGTTCCGTGGGAAGCTTCTTCATGATGGCTGGGGAGATACCGTCAGGTCTGATAGCCTTCGAATTCCGCATTTCTTTGATAGCCTTCTCTACTTGTGTGAGAGTAAAGGCCTCAGAAGCGTTCATGAGCGGCAACTGGCTCAGTTCTCTAACCGTGACTCTGTTTTGCACGCCTCGCTTGGCACGTGTGATGAAGAAATTCTTGCCGAGCGCATAAGCAGCCGCTTTCCCTGATTTGAAGGCGTTCTCCTCGAACTCAATAGCGGAGCTCATCGGGGGAGCGGACTTGCCGGAAATTTTCCTCAACACTGTCCACGTTGTAGTTCCGTCCGCCTTGAAATTCAGCTTTTCAGTTAACTTGTCCCAGCATTTCTTCTTGTTCTTATCCAGATCCTGCTTGATCTCATTATCCAGCACGGCTGCCGAGATGTCGTACGTTCGTGCCGTGGCAGTGTGGAGGAAAGAAGATCACCTCCGTGCAAACCGACGTCAATCCCTCCGCGGAGAGGGTTTTTGTCATGGGAGAGGTGCTGGCTGGCTGCAGCTCTCCTGAGGATTCTTCTACAAATGGCCGGCGTCGAAAGGAATCCAGGACCCGCGAAGAAGAAGAAGTACCCATGTGCCACATGCGGCAGAGATGTCAATTGGTATGGAACCAGCGTCCAATGTTTTGGATGCCAAAGGTGGGTGCACTTCTCTTGTTCGGGTCTCAGTTCTGTGAGGCACCAAGATTCTTCCTTTCGTTGTATTGTGTGCTCCGTCCCCAGTAACTCAAATTCCTCATCTACCAACCGCCCCCTATCTATTGTACACATCAATCTAAACGGCCTTCGCACCAAGCTTTCTGAATTATCTCTCTTTGCCCGTACTCATCACCCGGATGTTATCATGGTCCAGGAGACCAAACTCTCTCCCTCTGCTACCTCTAGACATCCAAACATCCCGGGCTATACTGCATATCACACTCCCAGGTCATCTCAAGGAGGCGGAGTCTCTACTTTTGTTCTGTCCTCTCTTCCCTCTCATATTATTCCAAACACTCCAGTGGATGGCACTCTCGAGTACATCCCCATCCATCTACCTCTTAAAACACCACTTTCTCTTTTTAATATATATCTCCCTCCTTCTTCCTCTTGTCCCTCAACATACAATCCTATCCTCCTTCTCAAGAAGCTGTATGACTGCTCTCTTTCTCCCTCAATTGTCTTTGCGGGTGACTTCAATGGGCACACGTTCTGCTCGTCGTTTGATTCTGATGCTAGAGGAGGTGACGTCGAAGAATGGGCGGAGGAGTGCGATCTGGTTATCTTGAACGATGGCCAGCCCACTCGTCCCCCTGCCAACGGCCGATCATCTAGCCCAGACATCTCCCTCGTCTCTTTCAATCTCTCTAATGCTTGCTCTTGGTCGACATCCACAACTCTTCTCAGTGATCACATTCCTGTCTTTGTCGATATTGATCTCTAACTCTCTTGCTCCCTATACAGGTGTTCGTCATCATTCTTATCTTAATTTAGGCCTTGCAGCGCTTCGCCATGCGGCTGATTATCCGTGGAATGGCGATGTACACCAGAAGGAGCGTCACCTATCTGATGCTATCCTGAAGGCTATGAAAGCCGCAATCCCTGAAGGCCGCGTAAAGACCTTCTTTTCCAATGTCACCAGGGAAACATTGCAGAAGATACGGACAAGGGACGCAAAGAGAGCCGCAAATCATCTTGACCTGTGACATCGCTGCGCTGGATGATGAGATCAGGAACGACCTTGACAGGCACAAGAAGGAAACTTGGGAAAAGTTCACTGAGAAGATGAACTTCAGAAATGATGCAGCAGCAACGTGGAAGGCCTTGAAAAGGATCTCCGGAAAGTTCACCTCCACCGACAATTCCACGATTGAGTTTGAAGATGGAGTCTTCAAATCAGGGAAGGAGGCCGCAAATCAGGGATGTGCGGCAAACGATTTTGAAAAATCGGCAAACGGAAATCGACAAATTTTGTTCGAAAATGGCCGGCAAACGGCAATCGACAAACGGCAAAATAAAAAAAATGTCCTTGAACCTCGGCATTTTGTTCTAGTTCAATAACACCCCGAGGTTTTTTGATAATACCACAAGAAATTCAACCTCTTACGTGGGTACCATACCTGATATAAAAAAACAGCACCGGAATGGGCATTCTATTGAACATTGGTAATGGGAATGCTGTGGTGAAAGGATAGTAATTTTTTGAGGTTCTCTAATATCAACCTTTTTTGGAATATGTAGTAGTCATTCAATTGTTTCGTTTTCAAAATTTATCGCACGAAATTCAGAGTTTCGCGCAATCCAATTTAAGGGGGTGAGCATTCACAAATAGTTCAAAAAAAAGGAAAAAGTCAGTGTGTCCCTACTTGACTTGATTATTTTCTAACGAGCGTGGCAGCCCTTCTCTTGCGGGAATCGCCGCTGTAACTCCGCGATAAAGCCATACCGGCTCCGGAAAAGTGCCGCTGCGGCACCGCGATGGGTGGCAGCGCCTTTACAAAAATAGGACCAATAACTGGACGGGGCCTACGAGCAGAAATGCGCACCTACGGTTGCTAGGTCCTTTGTCTGATTAGGAAACTTTCTCAGAGTTCGCGGCGTACTCGTTTCGTGCCTCACAGTGTGTTTACTGTTTAACCGGAATTAAGATGAAAGATAATCACGTGAAGAAATACAACTGAAACGCACGTTTTCAAACTGCCTTGGAAACGTTGCTGAGGAACTGCTAGATACTCTGCATCTCTCCTCCTCCGACCTTTTAAATTTCTTCTGAACTGCGCGCTAATGCCTTGAATACATTGAATAGGGTAGTTTTTCAAGCTTTCCACCTATACGACTCCTAAAGAACCGCGGTTTGCTCAAACCACCTCCCTCCCAAACTGTACGCCTCCCCTCATTCCGAACTGATCACCGTCGACTCCGTCAATCCAGATTATAGTCAGGCAGCGAATTTAACCGAAACGAATGTTCCCCACGACGTGTACTCTCCCCCCACCCTTTTAACTCAGAACTCCAACTTTCAACTTGGTAGCATGTTTCCCAGCGTAATTGTGAGCATAATAGAAGATGGCGGAGTGCATAACCCCAAAACTGCCAGCAAAGTCCAACGTCCTCTACACGACGCTTCGCTTTGAAAAATTTCTGGAAAAATCGAGCCCTGAACCCTTTGTGCCCTCTCCTGAAAACGTTTAGGGTGTTATTTCTTGTCCCGATGAACCCTACATTTATTGATCAAGCCTTGGCAAGGAGAGTTTGGTGAATTCGGTACTCTTCGAGACAAGAGGACCCACACGAGCATGACACCACAATACTAGCAATTGCTTTAACATGACCGCACGGTAGATAACATAAACTGGCTTGAAGCTTTGAAGTACGCATAGCCTATCTCCCTACTTTCGAGCCGGTCGCTGCAAGGCTTATGGGATTTATCATGCGCGTCCTAATCGCTGCGTTCTTGCGCACTTTTTTTGCCGAATTTTGTCGAAAAATGAGAGGAAAAACGGCAAACGACAATCGACAAAAATCGTCCAAAAACGGCCGGCAATCGGCAACCGGCAAACGGCAATTGCCGCACATCCCTGCCGCAAATGCTCTTGGGAAGCATTTTTTCATCACTAAAACCAAAAGAGAGAAACAGAACAGAATAACTGTACGGGAACTCTGTAAGTTGCCTCTCATGGATGTAGATGATGCAGTGACGCCTGCACAGGTCGAGAAGGCGATAAAGGAGATGAGCAACTCCGGGAAGGCATTAGGGCCAGACGGTTTGAGCCCTGCAGTCCTGAAGAGACTGCCCAGTGAACTACTGCCCTTTATTGCTGACGTCATAAATACATCGTTTCGTACATGCATTTTACCCCAAAATTGGAAAGTGGCTCGTGTTATTCCACTGCCGAAGCCGGGAAAGTCACCATCCACGGCTAAAGGGTACCGGCCGATCAGTCTGCTCTCACCCATCGCCAAAATTGCCGAAAAACTGGTTGTGGAGGAGCTTGCCGAGCATAACAGCCAACAGCAGCACCAACATGGTTTCCGTAATATACATTCCACCACTACGGCCTTGTTGGAAATTGTGAGCTATGTGCTGGACGGCTTCAATGCCATCAAACCCCAACGTACTGTTGGTGTGGCCCTCGACTTAACAAAGGCATGTGACACTGTCAATCTAGGCCTACTATCAGAGAGTCTGTTGAAGTCTACCATCAAGCCATGGCAGAAGCGGTGGATAACTGCCTTCACTAAAGGACGTCGGGCAAATGTGCTATTCCAGGGACATGTTTCCAATAGCATCCCCATCGCCGCTGGTGTCCCTCAAGGAGGAGTTTATCGCCTGCACTTTTCAGTTTATATCTAGAAGATCTGCCCGTTCCCCTCAAGACATCAAGGTCGTTGCATACGCGGATGATATTACTATTCTGTGCCGAGATCGCGACATTAAGGTAGCCACCAGTAAGATCAATGACTACTTGATCGAGTTGAAATGTTTCTTCGATCGCAAAATGCTCACAGTCTCTGCCTCCAAATCGTCCGTCACCGTCTTATCCACTGATAATGCAGAGCACAGTGACCATCCTATGGTTAAATGGGACGAAACTCAATTGCAGGCCACCCGATTCCCCAAGGTGCTTGGACTCGTGTTGGATCCTTCGTTGAAGTTTCATAAGAACACTGAGCAGAAGCAAGCCACAGTGAAAACAAGACTCAACGTCCTGCGTGCTCGGTGGAACGTCCTGGGGATGCAATAAAGAAACGATCCTGACCACGTATAAGGCTATTGTGCAACCCGCCTTGGAGTATGCTGCGCCAGTCTGGCAGCACATCGTGTCGGACACCTCTTGGTCCAAGCTGCAGCGCATCCAAAATTGTGCTCTGCGAATTGCAACAGGCTGTTCCAAAAGCTCTCCAATAGAGCACTTACATGCCGAAGCTCGCATATTGCCAGTTAGAGACCACTGCCAACTCCAGGCGCAACAAATGTACATTAACATCGTGAAGCAGCCGAATCAT
Organism: Aplectana chamaeleonis; assembly: GCA_029168955.1. Taxonomy (NCBI): domain Eukaryota; kingdom Metazoa; phylum Nematoda; class Chromadorea; order Rhabditida; family Cosmocercidae; genus Aplectana; species Aplectana chamaeleonis. The sequence continues at coordinate 393,165 of JAPDOI010000046.1, read as the reverse complement.
CCTTCGCGAAGAGTACTAAACCCGGTGAGAGAGAGATGTATCAGAAAGCCTTTCGCTGATGCTCCGTCGAAAGTAGATGCAGAGAGATGGACTGAAGCACAACAAGAACGCCTCCGTCTCTTGCGCGCGGAGCATACCCGATTCGTGAACGAACACTTGAGCAGAGTTGCCATAAACCCCATCCTGGGAGTCGCACCTCCAAAGGTCTCCGAGACAGAGATGGAACTTGGCAGGCGTGCCAGGTGCACCCTTGCATCGTTACGCTGTGGACACTCCCCCATGCTTATGTCATACTTGCATAGGATTGACAACAGCAAACCTGACGAGTGTCCTGATTGCGGTAGTCAAGGGCATACTACTGCGCACCTGTTCAATTGCCCGAAAAGACCGACTACATTGACGACAATGGATCTGTGGACGAACCCAGTGCTAGTGGCCGAGTTTCTGAACCTATGACAGAACCCCTCTCTGTGGCTGCAAAGAAGAAGAAGCACAGCAATCTCCGGGTCTAGATGGTCTGCGGCTCTCTTCTCATCTCTGGTTCTTATCTTCTGCAGTAGTTCCCTGCTGACACTTGGAAAAAAGTCTTCACACGACCCTCAGGAATTGCTGCTTTCATGGCCCTGCGGAGGGCACTCATTAGATGTCGCTCTTTCTGATGGACATCACCATTCCATGGCTAGTCGACCGCATGGCGGAGTGCAACATCTCTGAGCAGGGTCCAGTCTGCTAGGCCTAAATTAAGATAAGTACGATGACGAAAACCAGAGTAAGGGGCAAGAGAGTCAGGGAGATCGATATAGACAAAGACGGGAATGTGATCACTGGAGAGAGTTGTGGATGTGGACCACGTGCAAGCATTAGAAAGATTGGATGACACAAGAGAGATATCTGGGCTAGAAGGTCGGTCGTTTCATTTCATTTCATTCATTACGCCGTATAAGACAGGCGTGAGATAAAACGCTACAATAATTGTGTAAAACAACCCTAATACATATCTAAAAACTCAGTAACTTCGTACCAGCCATACGTTTGAACGAATCGTAAGTAAGCATATTTGGTAAGGCGGTATACTTCAGCTTCAAATAGATTAAGCCTGCCCTGCATGATAACATGTGCCTCCTCAAATTGGTTCTAGGCATTGAAAATGAGATCTTGACCTGTCCTCCCCTGGTTCTCGATTGTATCAAACTGTAGAATCGGGACACTCTAACACCAAGCTGCCGAGATAGTAGTTTGAATACCAGACACGCGTCTCTTAGCTTTCGACGAGATTCTAACGAGTTTAGATTGAGAATAGTGTTTCTCATCTTAGCACACGGTATCAATGAATAATCAAATCCTTCTGTCCGAATCAATAGTTTCCTAGGGTAGTTGTTCTGAACCCTTTCTAAAACATCGTTATCCCTTATTTTATATGGATTCAAGGCCGTGACTCCACTTTCAACTATAGGTCTGACATATGTTTTGTATGCCTTCATTAGAACGCTTCTATTTTTCGTGGATAAGCCTTTGAAAATTCGATACGTCTGTAAAAAAGCCTTCCTTTGCAAGATTTTATAATGTTCTTGAAAATCTAGTTTGTCATCGTAACAAAAACCAAGATCTCTCACCTGAGACACATTGGGAATTTCAGTATCCCCTATAGTGAAAGTATTCGGGAGGTTGGACACCCCTAATCTCATATGTGCCGATTTTTCGGGTGCTATGGGTAAGCCCCACCGATTTGACCATTCCGCAACTTTATCTATTGCATTCTGTATCGCCTCCCTTTGCCCTGGTTCACTGATCTCACCGTATAGTTTTATGTCATCCGCGAACTGTTGTACTTTTACCACAGAGTTTTTGAAAATGTCTGGTAAATCAGCTGTATAAATGTTGAACAGTATTGGCGATAATACCCCTCCTTGAGGTACGCCGCTTTTTACTACTCTGATGGAAGAAAAAGACGAACCAACTTTCACTTGGAATGTTCTTTGTTTTAGATAGTTAGAAATCCAGTTGAAAATATTGGGGTGGAATTTCAGTTTCTCAACCTTATGCAGAAGTTTGCTATGCTCAACCTTATCAAAAGCTTTTGAAAAGTCAAAGTAAATCACGTCGCAGGCTTTCCTTTCTTCCATGGATCGTTGGCAAGGAGACGAGTGGGCTGGTCATCGTTGAGGATAACCAGGTCACACTCCTCAGCCCACTCCTCGACGTCATCCCCTCTGGCGTCATCGTCAAGAGCAGAACAGAACGTGTGAGCATTGAAGTCACCCGCAAAGACAGCTGAGGGAGAGAGTGAGCAGTCATGCAGCTGCTTTAGGAGAGGTATAGGATTGTAAGACGGGGGGCAAGATGTTACAAGGGGAATATAGATGTTGAATAGAGATAAAGGGGTTTTGAGGGGGAAGTGGACAGGAACGTACTCAAGCGTTTCGTCCTTAGGAGTATTAGGAATAATATGAGAAGGCAACAGTAGCAGAATGCACGAAAGTAGACACTCCGCCCCCAAGAGCTGTCCTTGGCATGTGATAGGCGGTGTAGCCCGGAATGTTAGGTTGGGGATAAGTGGTAAATGGAGAGAGCTTGGTTTCTTGAACCATGATAACATCCGGGTGATGAGAACGTGCGAATAGAGAGAGTTCAGATAACTTGTTGCGAAGGCCGTTGAGATTAATGTGAACAATGGAGAGGGGGCGGTTGGTAATTGAGGAATCAGAGTTGCTGGGGGCAGAGCATAGAACACAACGAAAGGATGAGTCATGATGCCTCACAGAACTGAGGCCCGAACAGGAGAAGTGCACCCACCTTTGGCATCCGAAGCACTGGACGCTTGTTTTATGTCAGGTAACATCCTCGCCGCAGGTGGCACATGGATACTTCTGCGCTGGACCTGGATTCCTCTCGACGCCGGCCCTTTGTAATAAAATTCTCAGGAGAGCTGCGGCCAACCAGCACCTCTCCCATGACAAAAACCCTCTTCTCGGAGGGGTTGACGTCGGTTTGCACGGAGGCGATCTTCTTTCCTCCACACTGCCACGGCACGAACGTACGACATTTCGGCAGCTTGGTTTCTTGAATCATGATCACGTCTGGGTGGTAAGTACGTGCAAAGAGAGAAAGAGAGGGATGCAGCAAACAAACGATCCTGACCACGTACAAGGCCATCGTACAGACCGCCCTGGAGTATGCTGCACCAGTCTGGCAGCACATCGTGTCGGACACATCTTGGTCCAAGCTGCAGCGCATCCAAAATGGAGCTCTGCGAATCGCAACAGGCTGTTCTAAAAGTTCTCCAATAGAGCACTTACACGCCGAAGCTCGCATCCTGCCAGTTGAGGACCATTGCCAACTCCACGCACAACAGCTGTACATGAACATTCTGAAGCAGCCGAATCACCCGACGCGAAGAGCATTAGACCCCGTGAGAGAGAGGTATATGAAAGCCATTTGCTGATGCTCCCACGAGAATAAATATACAGAGATGGACTAACGCACAACAAGAACGCCTCCGTCTCTTACGTGCTGAGCATACCCAATTCGTCAAGGATCACTTATGCAAGGCCGCCGTAAACTCCATTTTCGGAGTCGTGCAACCCGTGGTCAGCGAAACCGAGATGGAACTGGGTAGGCGTGCCAGGTGCACCCTTGCCTCGTTGCACTGTGGGCATTCCCCCATGCTTATGTCTTATTTACAAAGATCGATAGCAGCAGACCTGACGAGTGCCCGGATTATGGTAATAAGGGGCATACTACTGCGCACCTTTTCAACTGCCCGATGAGACCGACATCGTTAACTGCAGTAGATCTTTGGACGAATCCTACGCTTGTGGCTCAGTTTCTCAATCTATGACAGGACACTCTCTGTGGCTGCAGAAGAAGAGGAAGAGAGAGCTCAGAAAGCTTGGCACGAAGGCCGTTGAGATTTATATGTTCAATGGAAAGGGGGCGATTGGAGTTTGAAGAAAAAGCGGTGGTAGGTGAGGAGCTCAAAACACAACGAAAAGAAGAGTTGTCATGCTTCACAGAGCTGAGACCCGAACAGGAGAGATGCACCCACCTTTGGCATCCGAAGCACTGGACGCTGGTATCTCTTCAGGTAACATCCTTGCCGGACGTGGCGCATAGGTACTTCTGAGCGGGTCCAGGATTCCGCTCAACGCCGACCCTTGGCAGTAGAATCCGGAGAGCTGCGGCCTGCCAGCATCTCTCCCATGACTAAAACCCTCTACGTGGAGGGGATGACGTAGGTCTGCACGGAGGTGATCTTCTTTCCTCCACACTGCCACGGCATGAACGTACGACATCTCGGCAGCTTCCCCTCCCCTTTCCAAGTCAAATGAGCAAGTTGCCTGGAGGATTGAAAATCTACACAAATTCGTGTCTTCAACTCTCCCTGTTTTGCTTATAAAGAGTTACCTAAAAACGCGGCGGGTGTGAATTCTCATGGAATCATTAAAATTTTTTAAAAATATTATGGAGGATTGATTAGTATCGTAAATTGATCACAGAGATTAGCAAAGAAGCTGCAAATCGGTAGCAAATCGCAAAATCGTGTGAAAATCACAATCGTCTCGCGCATTTCGCAGCGAGCTTCGTCGCGAGCTGACGAGTTCCTCGACGGGCAGAACACTGCGCTCCCCCCTCCGTCGCAGCCTATGCGCCGCGGTCAAACTGCGTAGCGCTCCCCACCCTTCGTCATTGCTCGCTCGTTCGCAGATATGCCACTACGCCGAGCCCTTTACCTGTTAAGGCCCTAGGTGTTCTCCAAACTGGGTACCAAGAGTAGATACATACCTCATGAAGATGAAGACTGTCTCATGAGAAAACGTGAAGTTGTATTCCAATCTAGTGAAGGGTGGTGCATGCGTAACTGATTTGGCTTTGATTACTTCCCGCGCCGATTCCCTATACAGAGAATGCCTATTCTTACTGTCACCTGAGCAGGGTTGAGCAGGCCGTTGCGTCTATTTTCTGCGGAGCTACGACCCCCCCTTGTTGACCAAAATTTTGCGAAAGTTTTCAAAATTTTCACGATCCCCCCCTAGATTAAAAACCTTGTAGCCTTATTTCAATGGCTAATAAGAGAGCTTCAAATGCATACTTCTTCCACGCAAGTGATTGTTCGAAGAAGATTACTTTCACTCTGGAATTTTCACGACCTCCCCAAAAAAAATTCCTTTTTTGTCTAAAATTTCCCCAATTTTTCACGACCCCCCGTTGTGTCGGGTCGCAACCCGGTTCAACCGTGCACCTGAAATCCTGGTAAGTGTTTGAATTAGAAGTTCCAAGCTGCCTACATGACTATCCGAATGAAACGAGGCTTCCTAGATGGCATGGTGCTATCGCAGCGGGGGAGGGAGCACCAGCATATTATCATATGCCCGTGACAGTTTAATTTTGGCTTGTCACGTCCACTTTTTCGGTGCATGATAGGCCAGCGGCGAGAAATCGGACGGAGAATCCGTTCCCTGCCAGAAGACTCAATCAGAGTCATTTTCTATTAAAAATCTATCTTGCTCAACAGAAATGACTGCTAGTTTTGTAAATAAAATTTCCAGAGATGGATGTTTCATCAGCAACGACGTCGCTATTGCAAGATTGGTTGCACAAAGTCTCGGTTTGCCAGATTTCACCGGAAGTACTTGCTTCGAAGTGATGAAGGTAGACAGCCGGAATGTGTTTTCACCTCTGTTGTTTCACTATTTGCATCTCACAATCAGTGAATGATCGATCCGATTGGTAGCGCTGTTAGTTCAAATCGCTTTGAACTACTCGTTGCAGATTGATGAGGTTGTGACCTTATGTGAGAAGGTCTTAGATGGCTTCTTCGTGGCAGAGGAAGTTTTGTCAGGACTGCATTTGAGTAAATCTGGAACTCTGTTTTATGGACGTGTGACTATTGCAGATGTTGCCCTGTGGAGCCTAGTGGCAAAGAACGAATCGGTCTGTCCATTGCTAATTTGCGTACATTTGAATGTCTTGAATAGTTGTTTTTTTTCAGTTTCAAAAAAAGTTTTCTAATTTGTTTAATGCTGTTGTTGGAGATCGTCGGTTTTTACAAGCTCACATGATGGCAGGAAAATTTGTTGATGCAGTTTCATCAGTAAAGGTAAAGAAGTTTTTCCATGGGTTAGGCAGGTTCCATGACTAGCTACTAGAGTATATCAAACGAATAAAAATTATCGAATATTCGAATAAACGATTAACACGGAAAATTGACTCTTTTGAATATTCGAATAAACGAATTATTCGAAAAATTGACTTCTCCGAATATTCGAGTGAACGAATTATTCGAAAATTTGACTCTTCCGAATAATCGAATTATTCGAATTATTCGAATACGAATAATTCGAATATTCGGAGAAAATAGCGAGTATTCGAATGAGAAGTACGGACCGAGTACCCAAAATCAAACCACCGTTCGCGGCACTTCCAACTTTCTTGACCTTTTTTTGTATAGTATTATATAGATCAAAGCTATGCCAATGTACTTCCACCAAAAAGACGTTCCACATTATATCATAAGAGTATTCAAACTAACATTTACCACTGTCTATGAGTAGTTGTTAAACGATACGATCAAATTCTCTGGATTTTCTAAACACTATCTACCAACAATATCCGAATTTCCTATCAGTTTAAGGTGCTATCTGAGCGGGGGGGAGCACTGTTGTATCGCACATGACCACGCCCATTTTTCCGTGCCGCAATCACTCCTGATTTGTGCGGGGGAGGGAAAAATCGGGTAGGTGCTCAAACTTAGTGCGGCACGATAAAATGGGCGGGGCCAAGTGCACCCAGAGAAGTACAGTTACGGAGCTTCGGGAGCGAAAAAATATGTTAGCATTGGAGCGCCTTTTCCTCCCGTCCCTTTAATCGTTGCGGGTTTTGCTATGCCAGCTGCGATCTGCACGCGCATAATTAATGTTTATGGGGAAATTTCAAATCTTTGAATTAAAAAAATACCTCGGTTTTGTACTAAGGATTGAAACTCCGGGTGGGCGAAATTTTCGCATGCGTTCTAAATTTCTTACACTCCGGGGTTGAAACCCCTGGCCCAACGTCGGGGAAACCTCCGCACAAATGTGAACTTAAGACCGAATCCAGCTCGTCGCAAGCGCAACTGTACGCACGACACTCAAAAGCCAATTTCTTTACCGCATACTTATGCAACAAAATGACGTAAGCGGAAGCTTCAGAGAGATGCTTGGGGCTACTTCCTCGGAGCCTAAATACAAGTTGGCCTAAATACAAGTTAAAAAAGGATTCGCATCCACATCGAAATTTTCCAATATTGGGATTTTTATCAAGTTTGATACGTGTGCCAAACTTTTTTCAAATTGCTCCAAGGGGTTGAAGCTCCGCGTGGACCAAATTTTGACGTGGCTACGGAACTTTTCTCCACCCCCCCCTCTATTATGCGTATGCCTACTCCAAACTGCCACACCACACAAGGGTGTGGCAGTAGTAGCTCGTACTGTGCTTATCTGGACCAAATTCCGGTCCGCAATTGCGTCTGGACACGCTTTGCGGCCGCACGCTCCCGAGCCGGAAGAGCTTCCAGCGCCGCAGCCGCTGATCTGTTGACTCTAGGTAGGTTTTGAAAACTGGAAACTAAGAGCAAATGGAGAAAATTTTATAAAAAAGCCACATCGAGTCGGCTTTGGCGCTGGAAACCCGATTGAGTCGAGCGCTTGCGGCCGCAAAGCGTGTCGAGACGCATTTGCGGACCGGAATTTGGCCCAGAGAAGCACAGTATGTCTCACAACATACGGTAACTATGACAATTTTGTAAATGAGAAGTACATATTTAACAGTGTTGTATTCAAAGTTCTTGGTTGAATTGATTTTGCTCGGTCGCGTCGGAACTCGTCTGCGCCATCATTTTCACACCCAACAAACTTTGCACCAACCCGGGGTTTCCCTCCTCTTCCGAAATCAGGAGAGTTAGGGGCCCTAAGAAATGTATCGAACACTCAAAGTCAAATTTCCAATTTGAGTTTAACCCCAAGTTTTAGATCTCAGAAAATCGCGGCCTCTTACGAGCTCCGACGTAATCATTTTCCTCACGGCATTTCCACAGACAATCCACTTTGACAAAATCAATTGCCTTTGTCGTCCAGTAGACCTATTACCTCCGAATTGATCTTTCCCTTAACACGAGCAAGCATTTTCTGAAGATGGCAATGCTTCTGTGGCCATCTTCTAATCAATGAAAATGGCGCGATAGTGTTCGAGAAATTGACACGGGTTGGAAAACGCGCTCCAATGCTAAAATATTTTTCGCTCCCGAAGCTCCATAACTGTACTCCACCCGGACATAGTGGCCCCCCACCGCTAAGGTAGCACCAAGTTTGGTTGGAGACATTTCACCTATGCAAAGATATAAGGTGAATGTTTAATAAGAACTGGCTCAAAGCTGCAGCGATTGACCTAAATTCATGGCAATCAAGTATTACGTAATACTCAAGCTGCGTAAGGTAGCCGTTTCTGGAGCATCGATCGAATCTGTTTGGGACATACTCTATCAGATGAAAAACAGTATCTGTTACGTCGCCCACAAATTCGGTGGTGAGCGAGATACTTCACCATTAGGTTTCTGACTATCTCATGTTTTATATAGGAGTATTCCGATTATATTCGAACTTTCTACCAGTTTGATCGGGGACATTTCACCTCTGGACCGCAAAAATGGACATGTGTCGGAGACTCTGCTTCTTATTTTTCTGAAATTATTCGTTTATTCGGCCGAATATTCGAATATTAGGCCGTTCGAATATTCGAATGACTTACTTGACTTAATCGGTTGGCTTTCGCCTGACGCGGTCATTCCGCATCTTCACCGAGGTGTGCCGTCCTAGTAGTCAGCCGTGTCCATTTTTCACGGTCTTCAGCCACAATTTGAACACATTCCATCCAGCTGTCACTATTCCATTTCCTGCGAAACGAAACATCGCGCCTGAACTGTCTTTCGATGCCGAGTGACTTTAAATCCTCTTTAACCACATCCGTCCAGAACTTTCGCCTACGCCCAGGTGGCCGTTTCAGACAGGATTTGGAAGCATTTTTAAAGCGTGTTGTACGAGACGATCCGGCGTTCTTCTTAGTATATGCCCGAGCAGTCGAAGTCGACTTTCCATTGCTGCTTGAGATGGCGTTAGGAGATGCTGGCACCTCCCTCGTGTCAAGCGTTGATGTACTGCGTCGATTTCCTTGTAAAGGTCTTCGTTATGGCATACACGCGGCCAGAAATATCCAAGCAAACGCCTAAAAAGCTTCCTCTCCGTGCAATCCAACCTTTCCATCTGCGTTTTCGGTGCTGCCCACGTCTCCGATCCGTACATCATGATAGGGCGAATAGCGGATAGGTAGACGCGCAACTTGACTTCCTTCGCGATGGTGGTAGACCACAAACACTTGGTTAGAGAATTGAATGCAGACGTAGCTTTCGCACATCGTTGTCGAATATCCGCTGCATAACTACCATCGTTCTTCAGCAAACAGCCCAAATAACAGAAATCGTCCACCAGTTCGATACGTTGTCCGTCCACACAAACTCCAGTTGAAGGCCTCTGAGAGACCCACATCTGCTTGCATTTGTCGGGACGAAGACGAAGTCCATAGGCTGCGGCATACTTCGAAACGAGGTTCACAATCCTTTGCAGTTTTGCGTTGTTTTCAGCGAATAACACAATGTCGTCGGCGTACTCAGGTCGACAAGGAGCGTCCTGATGGTGTTAGGATCACATCCGCAGGAAACTGTTCTGCAACTCTACGCATGATGTCATCAACGGCGAAGTTGAAAAGAAAAGGTCCTGCAACGGCTCCTGCCTTACTCCTGTTTTCACCTCGAAAGCTGACGTAAATCCGGCAGGTGTACGAACTGCTGCTGTTGTTCCTTTGTTCATGTCCTCGATTAACCGAGCATACTTTTCCGGAACTCCATCTGCTCGCAGAGCATTGAGCAATCGATCACGATTAGGAGAGTCGAACGCGGCTTCAAAGTCCAAAAAAAAACAAGCTGTAATGGCTTCAAATACCGCTGCCACGATACGATTACTCTTCTCACAACGAACACTTGGTCGATGGTCGATCTTCCAGGTCGAAAACCGGCTTGCTCCTCTCTGGTCGTTCTTTCACGATGTTTGATAAGTCGCTCGAGGATGATACGTTCTAAAACCTTGTACATGACACAAAGTAAAGAGATTCCTCTGTAGTTCTTAGGATCCGTGACGAATAGCTTCTTGTGAAGAGGTACGATGATCGCATGTCTCCACGAATCAGGTATCCTTTCGCTCATACATATGGCACGGATCGTGTTGGTCATTTCACGAATCCCAGACGGAGGAAGAGCTTTCAGGATTTCAGCAGTGATGTTGTCATTTTCACCTGCCTTTCCATTCTTCATTTTCCGGACACAATCCAATACTTCAGACTCAGTCGGCGGTTCCTCACTGACATTGTAATGTGCTCTCTGAACATGCGGGAGCTCAGGTACTGATGGCGCTGGACGATTCAGTAGTGAACTGAAGTAATCCTTCCATATTGGCAGCGTCGCATCACCAACTGCAACTCCATTGGTAGTGTTCAAGACAGGAGAACATCTCTTCATCTTCCCGCTATACTGTCGCAGCAACGTGTAGGCTTTCTTCGGATTCTTCTCTCCTCCCAAGCCTTCTCGAACTCCTTAGCTCTACACGTCCACTCTCGTTCGCGGTCACTTTGAAGCTGCCGACGCAACTTCCTCCTCAGACGCTTCTCCTCCACGAGAAGTTTCCTGCAGTTCGGAGAGCACATACTCTGTTGTAGGTAGATGTTGTTTCTTCTGAGACGTAGGCGAACTTCTTCTTAGGCTGTACAACCGGGAGTGCCTCTTTCGAAGCGTCCTGGATGCACTTGACAAAAGAATCCGCGTCGCAAAGTTTCTTCTTAGTCCGTACTCCGATGTGAATAGAAACGCGTTGTCGGAAATTCCTTCTGCACTCTTCATCTCTGAGACTTGTCATGTCAATCCTCTGGAGAGGCTGAGCCCCTCGCTTCCTCTTATGAATCCTCGCAGTGAAGTTCAACAGAACAGGACGGTGATCCGAATCGAATGCGACATCCCACACAGCTCTAGATCTTCGAATGTCCGATACTGGAATATTCCTCGTCAGGACATAGTCAAGCTGTAGTTTCAAAGTTGTCATCTTCCGCTTCCGCTGCTCTTCTGGAGATAGCCGGGTTGGTCCCTGCCACGTAAGCTGATGGCGGCGATGATTCCTCTTGAATGTCGATGCAATAATCAGACCACTGCGTTCACAAAAGTCGACAAGGCGGTAGCCATTGTCCAATGTTTGCTCCACTGGGTAGAACCATTTACCGAGTACTTCGGATTCTGATCAAGTCCCATCTTCGCATTTGCGTCAATCCCACGACAACAGCATTTTGCCAAGGTATCCTGGCCAGCAACGTATTGAGTTCCTCATCACCCGCATCCTTCGAATTGTCTTCGGCGGTTTCAGTGGGCGCATGAGCACTCACTATCCACAGATTGAATCCTCTGTGATCCCGCAGTCGTACGAATGCATTCCGACACGACGTTGAGCCGAACTCCTTGACCATACCATTAAAATCCTTCCTTACAGCTATTGCACAGCCTCCCACTCTCCTATCGTCGGCGTTACCGCAGTAGATGGTGTACTCTCCGACGCTGATGACGGGTCTATCCTTGAGGCGGGTTTCCTGCAAAGCAGCAAACGGTGCATGGAAATAGCTCAGAAGTCTGGATAGCGCAGTTTTTTGGATATCACTCGACAGCGATCGACAGTTCAGGGTGGCGAAATTGTGGCTTGTGGCCAAAGAACTCCATGACTCCTAGGTACGGATCCTAAGGTGTTATGGACCAGAGGCCTTAGTGTGCCGGACGGCGACACCTTTATGCAATGTGCGGGATACTTTCGCGATATGGTTGTGCACGCTCTATCGCTCGAACGTTCCCTGTGTGCACTCAAACGTCTGCTGGGTTCAGTAGAAGCAGGGGCACCAACGAGCAGGTACCAACAGACTTGTATACACACCCCCAATATTCGAATAAACGAATTATTCGGATAATTGACTCTTTCGAATATTCGAATAAGCGAATTATTCGAAAAATTGACTTTTCCGAATATTCGAATAAACGAATTATTCGAAAAATTTACTTTTCCGAATATTTGAGTAAACGAATTATTCGAAAAATTGACTTTTCCGAATATTCGAATAAACGAATTATTCGAAAAATTGACTTTTCCGAATATTCGAATAAACGAATTATTCGAAAAATTGACTTTTCCGAATAATCGAATTATTCGAATATTCGTTTATTCGGCCGAATATTCGTTTTCCGAATATTCGTTGACATAGTCTACTAGCTACCAGCAAATGAAATCAAATTTCCTGTGGTTAGCAATGAAATATCGAAGGACGGGACGTCTCGAAATCAGGAGTGTTTTTTTTAAATTCAGACTACAGGAAATTTAGTCTGCCAGGAAACAGAAATTCCAAGATGGACAGCTGAAAAGTTTCAAAGCACGCATATAGCCTAGCTCCCTCATTTTCAGCCGTTCGATGTAAGGCTTGTCGGGCTTATCATGCCAAAATCTCCTTATCACTGTTATATCTTGCCAGGACCGACCGCTCCGCTGCTTGCTCCGCCCAGATTCATCCGAGCGAGCTTGGCTTTACGTGTACGTCTTCACTGTATTTCAACTTCTTTTGATTTGAGGAAGGGTATATCTTTGAATTTGTAATCAAAAACAGTATGTGCGTGTACGTAGTGACCCAAGCCTTTTTGGTGAGCCGTCCTTACATTCTTCTTCGTTGCAGCCACAAAGAGGGTGCGGCCATATTCTCAGATACTGGGCGACCAGCGGTGGACTCCTCTATCGTAGTTAATGGGATAGGGGCTCTCTACACACATAGGGAGGAGTTTCCCTGTTTTTGCAGTTCGAAACGTTACGCTAATCAATTCAAGCGAAGTGGTCCCGAGTATAGTTGTACAACTTCGTAGAAAAATGTCTAACAAACGAAAATTGAAAACTTTTCGTACGAAACATTTGCGGACGAACGAAAAATCAAAAAAATCGAACGAACGAAACTTGAGTAAAATTCGTTCGACGAAATTTCGAACGAACGAAATTGAGCAAAAAATCGTTGGCCAGTTTGTCGAACGAACGAAAAAATTTTCGAAAATTTAATTCGTGTACAACTGAGCCGCAAAAGGCGGGACAACTCCTCCTTCGGTGTGTATGTATGTAATGTTGTGGGTTTCTTCGTACAGTTGAATAAGTTGAGAGTATTGTGGCCTTGAGTACCATAGTCCGGGTATGCGACTGTAGATCCTGTTTACGTAGGACATCCGCAGCGTTGAGTGTCCACAGCGCGTCTGACTTGCCTATCGAGTGCAAACCCGGACTAGCAAACTTAGTGCGACGGGCCAAGGCGTTTTTGTCGTGAGTCGTGCCATCTTTGCAATTTGACATTGAGGATCAAGTATTCTTCTAGATGGGAGGGAGGGTATAAGAAGGGCGACAGCGACGCCTCTACCCACTACGCTACTCGCGCACGAGCCTCCTCTAGCTGATTACCCATGGGTGAGGTACATTATTGAACTAACAAGGGAAGTGTTTAGAGTGGTAAACGCATCTGCCAAAATGACTAGTATCGTTAGTATCTCTTGTGGCTCAATAGTAAAACTGCGCAGTATCCCGCTCCGAGCTGCACTTTCCAAAAAGTTACAAGCCTTAAAAGGTCGTTTTTTGTGCTTTTTGTACCTTCCAAAACGCGCATTAGTCTTCGGAAAATACGGAAACAGACCTCAAAATTGTGCTCAGCGCCCAAAACGACCCCCTGAGCAAAGTCTGGATGAAGGCACATTTTCCATACTTTGTCCAGACTGACAGCGTTTTGGAGTTATTTTTGACTTATTTAAGTACGGGTTTTTGGTTGGGCGTTTATTTACACCGATTAGAGGGCTCTGGAAGCGTTTTAGAAAATTGTTCCAGATTTGACTTGAAATTCTTCCAGGGGATTTTTTCGGGGCGCTGATCACGAATCTGTAGTTGATTAGTCGGTTTTCCAAAGTTTTCGGCTAATTTCGTTCGAAGTTTCTCAACCGGGGGAAATTTCGAGGAAAAAAACGCCACTTTCGAGATTTCCGGATTTCTACGATACATGTGTCTCAAAATAATTCTCTGAGGGTTATTTGGGTGCTGAATTCTAATCTCGAGTCCGTTTATCGATTTTTTTTTGCAGATTACGGTGGGTATACGGTAGTTTGGTCAAAATCTCAGATTTTACTCAACATTTGCATACGGGGGTTGTTTGGGGTGGAGAATACGAATTTAATGTCCGTTTGTCGATTTTCAAAATACTAGGGTGGGTTTTGCCCCCTAATTGACATGTTACCTACCGTAACCTACAGTAAACCTCAAAATTTCGACAAATGGACTGCAGATTTGTGTTCAACGCCCTAGATAACCCCTACATTTAAGTTCTGAGCTAAATCTGAGAAAAAAATCTTGAAACTCCGAAAAAAATGCCTGATGGATACCCTTGCCTTTTCGCGAGGCTTAAAAAAAATGCTCATAACTTTTTTGAACCTGTAGCTCGGGGCGGAATACTGCGCATTTTCACTATTGAGCCAGAAGAGATACTAACGATACTAGTCGTTCTCGTAGATGCTTTTGCCACTCTAAACACTTCCCTTGTAAGGATCAAGTTCCGGATGGAAACATTCTCCTCAGATCAAGGTGATGTTTGTATAAGTCGGTAGACTCAGTAATGACATCTCAGACATCTATAGGGCGCTTCTCCAACCCTATTATCAAGTTCTAGAGTATAAACATATCTGATGCACACAATAATCGAGTTGGGAAGAAACGTAAAAAAATTGTAACTCGTTCAAGTAAACTGCGGGTATACTCAGCTAACATCAAAGTTTTCGAGGCACTACGCCGAATATGACTTCTCGCTTTGAGTTTGTTCTGACATACCAATAGAAGGACTTACCAGAAGGAGTCTATACTATGTCTGATATCGAGATTATTTCCGTGAAATACCTCTAAACCACTGTTGTTTGAAAGCGTGGAGGTCCGCATAGATTCTGGGTCTCGAACGTGATAACCACATAAAGTTAGGCATCTTTCATGGTCCTCACTGCAAAAAAGGCACGCGCTTGCTGCGTGGGGGTGAGCAGTGGACTATCAAACATTTCTCCGCGCGGGACAAGCGGTAAGCAACTATGAAATCTCCTGTAACACCGCCGTAGCGGTTCGGGCCTCAACTGTGATTACAGAAATACCTGACTTTCATTGGCGAATACGTTAGCGTTGGATAGTCCTAGTATTATTTATGTTGGAGTGAACTTAAACTGAGAAGCGAGTATTGATTCAAATGGTGAAACCGCCATGGCGGTTTTGGCGGTGCTGGATGGGCGGCACGCGCGTCCCTGCGCGCGGAGAACTTTCATATTCCACCGCACTTGCGGTTAGGTCTATGAAAGATGCATTCGAGTAACACTCGTATGTTTTTGTCAGAACGCATGCGGTGGCATTTTCTCGTTTTTAGCGTCCTTTTGATAAATCGCTTCAAACCAGTTTTCTTTGGAATCTGGTAACGTATTTAGATTCCTGGCGGTAAGTATCCAGCGGTATAGTATTGCCGGGGTTTATGTTTGAATTAAGTTTTCGAGAAAATTCCCGGTGTGCTATAGAGTAGGCAAATTCAGTATGCCGCTGCAGAACGCTCTGTGTACTGTAGAACGATCTGGTAATAAAACTTGAAACTCTTTCATTTCTGAGTGAACTTTAACGAACATTATATTGTAGCCCTCTTTACCTGTATCCTGAATAACTCCATATCTGAAAATTTTTGAATGAAAGGAGTTATCAAAAACGCGCTGAAAACGCGATAATGCGCCGCCGTATGCACTCTGGCCAGAACCTATGAGCGGTATTGCACTGTGGCTCACTGTTACACATGCACGACGATTGTAGAATTTTTCTGATTGTGGTCCATTTTTCAAAAAAAGAGACGCCGAAGTGGCCAGAAAACAGAAAATTCCGCTCATTCCTGCTCGAAACGGCTTTTAGAGCATTTGGATGTTGAGTTAGAGATAGGTTCAGCGATCATCCCGGGAGTGAGCATAGCTGCTGCTGCTGGCGTCGCACTATCAGCTCAAACAGCGTCTTCATGCTTTTTGCTGGTTGCTAGCTATGGACGGAGCCTCATGTCCAAGAGGGCCGATACTTGTTCCCTTTAATGCATAGGTAGATGTACCCTTCGCTTTAGCCTCAGGTCAAGGAGAGGCAGAAGGACGAAGGAAAATTTGTCGAGCTGCCAGGTGCCGTGAAGGGAAAGGTGGTCGTGAGATTTCCTCCAGAAGCGAGCGGGTAGGGTTTCTCAAGAAATTGTAAAGTCTGACAGTTACCTTTCTGACCCAAAACAGGTGGACTATTTATCTATTCAGGTATCTTCACATTGGTCATGCAAAAGCTGCTCTCTTGAATCAGTATTATCAGCAAGCATTTGACGGGCAGCTGATTATGCGATTCGACGATACCAATCCAGCAAAAGAGAACGCACATTTTGAGAAGGTCTTCCAGCGACGTTTGCATAGGTACATCTACTCAAATGGAAGTCTAGTCCACATATTTCAGGTGATTAAGGAAGATCTTGCAATGCTCAACATTGTTCCCGATCGATGGACTCATTCTTCTGACCACTTTGAACTGATGCTCCAAATGTGCGAAAAGCTTTTGCGAGAAGGAAAAGCATACGTGGACGACACCGATACGGAAACTATGCGAAAAGAGCGTGAAGAGCGAGTTGAAAGCAAAAATCGCAGTGCGTGTGAGTCTTTTCATGTCAGCATTCACGACGAACTTGATTCCGCGGTTTTTGTTGATTTTAAAATGTCTGGTATCTCGCAAGGTATTTATGATTTGAAAAAGCCATATTTTTCGAAAAGTGCTTTCAAGGCCAGAGTATGGCCTAGCTCGCTCAATTTGAGGCGGTCGAAGTAAGGTTTATCGGGCTTATAATGTCAAAATCTCCCTATCACTGCTATACTTTGCCATGACCGACTGATCCGCTGCTTACTCCGACCGGACTCGTTCGCGCAAGCTAAGCTTTATGCTCTCATTTCCGACTAATGAGGGAAAAGTGCTGTGGTACATGCAGCAGCGATTCTTTCGATGTAATTGAACTGTCTATCTTATCGATTTTCACTCAATATCTCTGTTCATTTTGGCAATGCGTTATTCGTCTGCGTCTGCTTTCGCCGCTTTTAGTGATTTCAAGGAAAAGGATGAGCTTCAGGCGCTATTCATACCACTCAACACTAGCACGGCACGCGCGGGGGTGGCGTTGGAGTATGAATGGCCTGCCTCGCCCGCGTGACGATGCCCACTCCGCCGTAGCGGCGACTGGCGTAACAAATTTTTCGTCATTCTCATTATTAACCCATCTTCAATTTCATTCCGCTCTATGATAGTTAATTTCAGTGCTATCTTCTTCTAACATGATAGTGAACGCATGCACAGATTTCACTTGCTCGGCAAAGTTAGGGCTCACTTTAGTCCGCTCCGCCATAACGTCGCCGCTGGAGTAGTCATAGTCTCCGCAAGCGCGTCTCGCGCGTAGAAGGTGTTCTCACTACAAAGCCCCGCCCGCGCGTGCCGCTTTGGCGTTGAGGAGTATGAATGGCGTCTTAACGATTTCGGAAGTGCCATTTCCGTGTGCCTCCGAGAGATTCCGAGCTTCTTCTTCCTAAAAGATTCATTTAACACGAGGGGTCGAGAATCCGACCGAGTCTTTTCTAGGGGGGGGTCTGTACAGAATTGGCCTGTCAGTCGCATGTCAGAGCAGAATCGTGACTAACTAATGCCTCTTTTGAGGAGAAAGTGATATTCTCGGGGAAAACGACGTCTTCTACAAGCTAATGTCTGTAAAGATGAAGTCCTAAGAAGGGGTCTGTACACTCAAAGACCAAAATGGCGTTTTTGCTTACTCGGATGAAACCAAAGCTGAGGCGATGTCAACCTATTTTGGGTCTGTGTATTCTCAAAATTCCAGCACAGATTTCACTGAACTACCTCCAGGCTATCCTGAAATGGATGAACCGCTTTGGTTCCTGGAATACGAGATTTCGGATCTCATCAAAAGATAGCCGCCATCTTTCTCGCAAACTCCTGATCAGATACCTCTTAGTTTCATTTTCTTCTTTGCAGCCACATCGAGGGTTTTGTCATAGGCGGAGAAACTGGCGACCAGTAGTGGATTCGTCCATAGATCCATTATGGTCAGTGTGGTAGGTCTCTTCGGACAATTGAATAAATTTGAGGTGTTATGACCGATGGAACCGCAGCCCGGACAAACATCAGATTTGCTGCTGTCAATCTTGCTGACGTGAGACATAAGCATTGTAGAGTGACCGCAGCGATGCGAGTGTGCATCTAGCCCTTCTTCCGAGTTGAGTCTCGGATGTACAGACTGGGGGCGGTACTTCTCCTAGTATAGGATTTACCGCCGCCTTCTCAAGATGACACCGTACGAACTTGATGTGCTCTGCGCGCAGAAGACGGAGTCGTTCTTTCTGTGAGTCGTGCCATCTTTGTAAGTTAACTTTGTTTGGAGCATCGGCGAATGGCTTTCTTTTGTCTCTCTCACTCTAACGGGGTTGAGCACTCTCCAAGACGGGTGGTTTGGTTGTTTAGTAATATTGATACGGAGTTGCTGGGCTTGGAGCTGACGGTGCTCCTTCACTGGTAACAGACGGGTCTCAGCATGCAGGTGCTCGACTGGGGAACTCCTTGCACATCTGGTGGCGATACGAAGAGTGGCATTTTGTACTCGTTGCATTTTCGTCCAAGAGGATTCTGAGTCGCCAACAAGGCTACTTTCAAAGTTTATAATTGATTCAAATCTCTTAAAACTAAAAACCCTGCTGTTCCTCTCCGTGCTTTTAGGACATATATTCGTCCAATGCTGGAATATGGTACCGCTATATACTTTCTCACAAAAGGGGATCCATTCATGCACTAGAGAAGGTCCAGAGCGATTTTACGCGAAAGCTTCATTTACGTTGTTTTGGACTTAGTTGCACTGACGTTCCTCGTAGCACTATGAGAAACCGGAGCTTAGGATTGCAAACATTTGAGGGAAGGAGAAAACGAAATGACCTTATAATGTTTTACAAAGTCATGTGTGGGATGGTGCGCATTAATGCTGCAAAATTCCTGTCATATATTGACTCTGTAACGAGGGCAGGTTCCACTAAAATTTATGTCCCGATTGCCAAAGGGGGCTGAACTTTTTCAGCCATAGGGCCGATGTGGCCTTCAATGCCCTGGCCAAATGTTTGGAAATTCCCTTTGGGCTCTCCCACTTCAAATTTCTGGTTAGTAAGCATCTGGGTGGAGCTTAATTGTTTATCAGATCTCATTTCATTTCATTGCCTTGCGTTTGATTGGATGTTTTATCGTGTTAAATAGTTTTATTGCCACTTCACATGGCAACCGCCATGTAATAAATATATGTTATATATAACTGATGGAAGGGCTATTTAGAAAGGTCGGTTGATTCAGCGGTGATAATAAATTTCACACTCTCTTATTTTCAAACACGAAACAGTGAATTTGAACTTAGTTTTTTCCGTCATCCAGAAAACTCCTTCTGGAGAATATATTATTGCGAAGATATTTTACTACGAAGGAACAACTCAACCTTTAGCACTGAAAGTTTGACCTTGAATTCCTGCCTCAACGTAACAGATTTAGACCCTTATTATGCGATTCTTTTAGCTCCTGATGCAAACCTTGCGTTGTGGGAGGAAATGAAAAAGGGCTCTGAAAGGGGTATGCAGTGTTGTGTGCGGATAAAGATTGATATGCAGTCTAACAATGGTGCAATGAGGGATCCAACGATTTATAGGTTCGTCATCTAGTTTTCCACCATGAAATTAAGCGAATATTATCGATTGAGAAGTTCAATTATTTTAGATGCAAGCCAGAAGAGCATGTGCGAACTGGAATGAGATTCAAGTATGTTGATTTTCGTGAAGATTCATTTTTGAAGAGTATTCGACAATAGAAAGGCAAACAACAAGCAAACAACAACAGCAACAGGCTGCTTGGACGTATCCACCTTCGGTCGCCCGTTCCTCAAAGGCAGTGTTCACGATAATCTTCGATTTTGAGATTAATAGCTAAATCGATTGTTTGGCCCCCGTGTAGAGCTCAAGTGATGAAGAAATCGAGAAAAACGCACCAGAAGGACACGAAATCTTTCACTCTCACCCCGCCTCTTAACTCCCACAGGAAGTGTTTGTTGTGACAATGAAATCATTTGTGGAACCTCCCTTTGAAATTCTCTAGTCTCTATTGCTCCGTTCTTTCCTTAGGGCCCTAACTAATCCTGTTTGGCATGAAATATTCTTCTATTTTCGATTGACCCAATTTTCACCGGTGACAACCACCATGAACATGTTCATCCAACTGGACAACTAGTCCATGTAATAGAAAATTGTCACTGAAATACGTCGTTTTAATGCGCTTCTCGCCGTTTCTTCGTAATTTTGGTAACATTTGGGGGCAAACGCATTGTTTTATGTGGAAAACTCGGGGACGAAAATTATCGTGAACACTGCCTTTGAAAGAGGAGTCGATGAGGGCGGCCGTGATGTTAGGAACGTCGTTTCTTGGAGAAGTTTTGATCCATCTGTAGGTCTTTCGGGACGAATTAGGCTTCTATGAGGACATGGAGAGCCGAACTGCTTGCATAGGAGGTTTGCCGCCTTCTTGTTGCTGATCGGCTGGCCTTTGTGCAGAAGTTGGAGGGGGTTCGGCTTCGCTGATCGGCCATCGAGTGCTTTTATTGTGGACCAGAGCTTGGAGGAATTTGTGCGATGGTGTATGCTCTCCACAAAAGATCTCCAAGTCTGTTGTCGATCTTTCTTTACCTCATCTGCGAGCTCCTTGTTGAGCTCGGGAATTCGGGTGTTGGTAGGATCCGTTCTCCGAATGGTGTCTCGTTCGCGTATCATGTCCTTGGCGGTATCAGATAGGCAAGGAGTGAAAACCTTACGTCCGCCCATAGGAATAGATTGCGAAGTTGCTGCTCAGATGGCTGATGTGGTGAATCGATCCATCTGTTGCGGTTTTGCACGAAAGTCAAAACTAGCTGACTGCTGCTCCAACACTGACGAAAACTTGATTCAGTTCGCCTTTTTAAAGTTGACGAACGTAGTCCTCGGCGATGATGATATGGGGGCTTATCTCTTAAATTCCATCAGGATTGGGAGATGGTCACTGGCTCCTGTGTTCATGGTGTCCCAAACGGCCGACGATGCTAAGTCCTGCGAACATAAGGAGAGGTCCGGCGATGAGGGTCTTCCATGCGTCGGCTTCCTTGTAGGACGTGTTGTGTCATTGAGGATCACTAGATTGGACTGGAAAATTTCCTCTTCAATGTCCTGTCGGCGTTGGTCTTCTTCGCCCTGTGACCAGAGAGCGCTATGGGCATTGACATCTCCCATGACGATTGCGGACTTGACGCATTTCAGGAACGGTGAAATGGACAATTCGTAAGAGGGTGGACACCAGGGATGTGCGGAAAAAATATTCTTGGAAACAGAAAACAGAAAATCTAATTCGACAGAAAACAGAAAAAAAATCTCCAAAAATGGGCAGAAAACAGAAAATTTTCAAAAATCAATACAGGGTGTTTAGCGTCCACCAAACGAAAATTTTCAAAACATTCAACTTTTTTATACATTTTTTGAGTGATCTATGCTTCTTCCATTGAATTTTCAAAAGCTTACAGTTGGCCAGAGCAAAAAGTATAGACTTTCAAGAATTGCAGATTATGAGTGCGATGAGATGACAAATGTTCATCGAACCTTCCTTTTCCCAGGCAGTAAAAGCTCGATTACTCTATTAGAAGCTCAATACATATGTATGTCTGTGCAAGGAGTCGGAGCGAGCTTTCCGTTCCTTAATGTACATATGTTGGCACTGATTGTGAGATAACTGCTGGTTTGAACACTGTACTACTTACTCCTCAGAGCTGAAAGTCACGCCTGTGCCGTTAGAGTATAAATGACCTGACGCGTCGTTTGCTCCACCGTTGAGAGCCTCTTGTACCTCTGTGGCAGATCATCTGCCTCATAGGCTCACCATCAATTTCTTGGCGCTTCATCTAAACTGAACTCTGTGCCATCTGCGTTGCGGTGAAATAAAACGCGTATTTAGAGTTTTGCGTGTATGGCACAGTTGGGGCCAACATTACCCCGCTCCACCAAAGCGGGTACGCTGGGGAGCGGGTATGTATAGTGGGCGTTAAGTAGTATTAATGGCTTATTATTCTTAGTATAGAGTCACATTGCAGTTTTCCTTTCTTTTGACTGCTTTGCGTTCTCCGGAGGGATTCGTCAACGATAAGCCCTGGGTAAGAGTATCCACTATAAGATAAAGATAAGTAATCGGTTTCCTGAATCCCTATTGGGATGCGCAGCGCATTCGACATCGTACTCGTAGAAGCTTGACTCTGAGAGAAATTGCCGCTGCGGCTCCGCGATAGTGCCGCTTTGGCGCGTACAGGCACCGAAGCGGCACTCTCGCGGAGCCGGCGCGGTTCTAACGCGGAGCTGCTGCGGTACTATCGCGGCGATGTCGAGGCTCAAGGCACGGCAGCAAAATCTTCTGATCACGGAGCCGCTGCGGCACTATCGCGGCACAGTCGAGGTACGCGGTACTTTGCCGGCACTGACGCGGCACATTTTATCAGAGGAATGGGTTTCGTGCTTACTTATTGGGTTGCGGGGGCCAGCCGACTTCCCAATGTGTGCCTTCATCTCCTTACATGAATCCGTTACCAATGGAAGGATCCCGGAGGGTTGGTTGGTTTGGTTTACCTCGGCGATAATCGAACCCGACTGTGTACAGCGAACAGCACCGTTTTCTCCCAGCACGCCACACGCGCCCTGATAGATAATCACTACAGCGAGATAAAAGTGTCTAGCGTGGTACAACTGCAGAGAGCCTGGGTGAAGTAAACCCTTACACTATCGGCTGGATCCGGCCACTTTTTTCTAGGACAATCCTGCTGCAAATCGCGGTACACGTTTTTTCTGTTTCCTGTCCGATTTTGCTTATTTTTACAGAAAGCAAAAAATGGGCAGAAAACAGGAAATTCCGCACATCCCTGGTGGACACAAGGATCTTGGCGGAGAGGATATGTTGTGAAGGTGTACAGGCCCGGACTTAGTTTCTACACTTATGGAGATGGATTCCGTTGTACCATCGTCAACTCCAGCAGTAATCACACTGCACTGTAGATTGCATCTGACGAGAAAAGCCACTCCGCCTCCTGAGCTCGATCTGTCATTCCTCAGGCAAGAATAGCCTAGGTCAGTAGGTTTACCATGGCTTGTGTCCAGCTTGGTCTCTTGTAGTCCTATGACATCGGCCCTTATGCGATGAGCAAGAGCTTCCAATTTCAGCCGATTTGTTGCGAATACCATCTATGTTCCATTGGATTATCTTTAATGAGTCTGAGTTGATGTGTTGTGATTGTTGTGTTGACCCGGTTATGCAGTTGGGGCATACGTATAAGCTATCCGCATCCTTGAAGCACTTGAGGCCGGAACATTGTCTCACGTGGGTCCTTTTTCTGCACTTGATACATTGGACACTCCCTGCTAAGGCTGAGATACCACACTGGGTGCAGGGCCATCGGATACGGCGAGGGGGGTCCAGGGTTTGCTCCGATTCCGGTCCGGAGGAGAACACAGCCGATCAGCGGAGCCGGTTTATGCTGATCCGTAACCGAAAAAATTGGCTCGAGGACTCGTGAAAAAGTGAATTTGGGGAGGTATAGTTGAGGACCTTTGACTTCGGAAGGATGACGGCATTGCGGACGACATCTTCTTCCGCGTACGCTCTTGTCAACGGGTAGGCGATCCTCCATAAGAGCACAAACACTCGCTAGTTAGAAAGAGCGTCATCGATTATGGTTGCTTTGCGAATTTCTATCTCCGAAACCCACTCATACAGGGGGCACACGGCACGGATTCGATCCAGCAAGGTGCTTAATTTTTGCTATACGTAAGACCTCACCTTTTTTTCTTGCAAAGTAAGGGTCACGAAAGCAGGATAGTCGAGTCGAGAGCGGTGGATTTACCCTTTATACAAACTTTCACCGTCTAAGATGGACGCTTAAAGGCACTACACTGTTTGGCCCACACCTGCTGCAGGTGTGGTCCCGCCGGAAGACCACATTTTTGCAAGGTACGCCTTGCGAGATCGAACCCGTGTTGTTTGTTTCGTGTATGAGTGGGTTTCGGAGAATGAAATTCGCAACGTAACCAATTTAGATGACGCTCTCTCCAACTACTCAGGCAATCGCCACATTCAATGCGTTTCGAATATGCATTCAATTCTAAGACAAGGCTGTTTCGAGCACTGTCAGGGAACGTGCTTCTAGGGGAGCACGTGCTCTTATTGTGTTTCAAATTACAGCACGCGCCCCAACAAATGAAACGTTCAATGAGTGCATGCTACACATTCAACTCAATGACAAAGCGATTTTCCAAGAAAGGAAAGCATGCGACGCTCTCTGAGGTGGGACTCAGATGTCTGAAGCTTCGCCGGTTCAATAACCCGAGTTTGTGGTACTTGGCTCGCCCACCCATTGGGGATATCGTTCATCCGGTGGTGGCTCCAGATGGTGCTCGGCGAGCTGGCTGAGTGCCATGTCGGTGTGCCGACCGCGTGGCTTGTCGACGTTCAGCTACGACATCGCTGAAACACATTGCAGCGCTTCTGCGATAAAGTCTTGCAGCACGTGATCCTGCGATGGAAATTTGCAGCACGTGCTGCTGTTTGGAGCACGTGCCCCTGCGATGGAGCCGTTCGATGGGTGTGGTCACTCGAGGTGAATGCATATTCGACATGCATTGAATGCGGCGATTTTCTGAGTAGCAGTCCATACTTCGGAAGTGAACTGTTCTTCTTGGACTTGCGAAATAAACTTGCAAACTCATATTAATTTGAAAACACATATTTCTTCAATACATCTCGTATGCGTGGCCTTTGCCTATCACTTCATCTTCTCCACTCTTCTCTACCACCACATAGCTCAATTTCCTACCCGAAATTATTCACAATTTCTGGATACACGTCAAAACCTATGTCTTATATTCAACATTAGGAGAGCCTTCACTATGATCAAAACCTTTACTATAGCTAAGTTTTTCAAAAACGCATGCAACTTCATGTACTTCGTCAAGAAAAGCCTCCTCCGTCATCTATTTCACTGTTAATGTCTTGTTTTTTAAATGGTTATTCATCATTAAATTATAAATTTTTTGGAATAAGTTGTTCCTCTTCTTTCCATTTTACAACAAAAACAGAGAAATTACGCTCCTAGGAGGTGATCCGAGAAAATCACCAAAAATTTGACCTATTAACGTTTCTGGGAGGGGCGTCTGAGAAAATCGCCAGAAGTTTGCTTTTGGAGGGGAGGGGTCTGAGTATATTTAGCCTTGTCCACACCTCGTGCCGTACCCTGTTTGAGAAAGTCGTTAACGACGAAAGCTCACTAATAAAGTGGTAAGAAGAGATCTCATTCACACAAAGGAAGAAAACACACCTATATAGACGTAAAACGGTTTTTTTTTTCGGGATTTTCTACGGTTTTTTTCCAAATTTGAGTGTATTGTGTGGCCTCTTTGCTAGCTATCACAACCTCGTAAGCCTACCTTCGTACAATAGCGAAAAAATCGGATACGGTTTTCACGCACACGCTGTTTTTAACACATCCGAAGGACAGGCATCCAAACAAGGTTTATTGAAAAAATTTGAAGTGACGGTGCGCTAGCAAATAACTATTTGTTCTGGGTAGTCTCTCAGGCCCAGTTCGGGGTGTGATAAGGTTTATTTATTTATGTAGGAGCGTGGTCAAGCTACTCGAATATTACATTCAAAGTAAGTATAAACTCTGATGTAGAACAAATGAAATGAATGCGCAACTTTTTCGAGGACAAAAATATGAAGGATAGTTCATGAGGGATTAACATTTTGTCAATGGTCAAGAATGTGTTTGAAACCATTTGTAGGCATGATAAGAATATTTTCTCTTACAAGTGAGAGGGAAATTTTGGACGATTTATTTCAGAAAATTTGGGGTCTTATGCGAGTTTTTGCCTTAGGTTCAGCTATCATTAAGCCTCCGAATCTTGACCGGTTTTAGAAAATTTTTTGTTTTTTCTTCTTTCTTCGCTTGTAAGATTTTTTAGGGTTTATCCAACTTACGACTTTACTTGTCCCATAGTGGACAGCGTGGAAGGAGTGACACACGCTCTTCGTACCACTGAATATTCGGATAGGTACTGTAGTTAGTTTTTAATGAGAGATCGCAGTTAACAGTTTCTGATCAGGAATTTTTAGAGATGATCAATATTACTTCATTTGTGACGCGCTCGATCTACGAAAGCCATACATTTGGTCGTATGCTCGTCTCAATATGACGAATACCGTGATGAGCAAAAGAAAGCTGACATGGTTCGTCAATGAAGGGCTTGTTGAAGGATGGTGAGTTATACATTCAATCCCTATGAGAATTGGGCCTGTTCGAAGCGTTTTTTTTTCGTTGTGATAACCTATTTAGGGATGATCCCCGCTTCCCTACCGTACGAGGTGTGATGCGCCGCGGAATGACTGTCGAAGGTCTTCGCCAGTTTATCATTGCTCAGGGTGGCTCAAGATCTGTAGTGATGATGGAGTGGGATAAGATATGGTCTTTCAATAAGAAAGTAATAGATCCTGTCGCTCCAAGGTGTGGCTTCTTGGTTTCTTTCAAAATTCATGGTTTTCGTGCAAATGTTAAATCCTCATGGTCGGTTGCGTACAGTTGTTGTTGTTGTTGTTGTTGTTGCTCATCTTCCACCATAACCATTGATCCTGGATCCAAACTTCCGGTACGTAGACGGCATAATCGAAGCAAGTTTTCTAGGGTCCTCTTCTTTGGAGGATCCCTGAGTGGGGCGTTTTTCAACCCTCTTTTTCTTTATTTTTTATGGTTTTTTTTTGGTGTTCTTTTAGTTTTTTTGGTGTTTTTTGGTTTTTTTTTTTTTTTGATTTTTTTACATTTTAAAATCATCATTGCATGATCAAAGTGACAGGAAATTGGCGACTTCCACTGGGTTGAGCCAGAGATCTTCTATTGTAAGGTGCGTTGGCTTTCCAGAGCATGAGAACCTGTGGGGTACGGTATGTTCCTCCAGTCTGCATTCCGGACAAAGTGGATTATCAGCTGCTCCTATCTTATGGAGATACCATTGCGATTTTGAGTAGAAACCACTTCGGAGCTGAGACAGCGCTACTCGGCTAGGTCTTGACAACGTCTCCTCCTCTTTGGATATCTTCGGCGGCGGTCCAATCAGCAAGGGAGAGTTCAGATTACCCAAGAACTCTTTCACAAACTCCTTGTGAACTTCTTTGCGAATGCTCTCTGCAGTTCCAGGTTTCACCAGCATTGGTTTGACAGTTCTGACGTGTTTCCTTATCTGTCTAGGCGGTTCTGGCTCCTTAAACATGTCGTGCGACGGGTGTTCAGGGTCGAGTGTCGCAACCGTTCGATATTGGAGTGTCAGCATCTCATTATGAGCTCGAATTGGCATGATTCCTGTCTCGCTACTCAGATGAGTTGTGCTTGCCATTGCCAGGCTTCCCGTCGCGGTCCTCAAAGCTGTGTTTTGACAAGCTTGCAACCGATCCCAGTGAGAAGATGCAGTGAGCGGGCTCCATGCTGGGGCCGCGTACGACATCACGGATTGTCCGATGGCATGGTAGGTCAGTGTAAGCAGCTCTTTGCTTAGACTCCAGTTCCTTCCAGTCAACGCTTTCAGGAGGTTCGTTCTTTTAGTCGTCTTTTTGCGAACAGCTTCCGCATGAAGTCGTCCAGTCATCATAGTATCAAAATGATAGCCGAGGATCGTCGGATTTCTTTCGTGCGTGATTTGCGTTCCATTTATGAAGACTTTCGGCACGTATCTCGCTTGAGCAGAATGTGTTGTGAGAAGAGAGACAGTAGTCTTTTGGATCGAAAGTTGCAGTTGGAGATCTTCTAGAGCCTTTGTCAGTTTCGGGAGATAGTCGTTCAGACGTTTTTCGCAGGTTTCCACATCGGGATTTGATGTAACCAGTGTTAAATCATCCGCATCTCCGATAAGGCGTGTTTCTGGTGGGGGTGCTGGAAGATCGGCGATGTAGTAAGAAAAAAGAAGCGGAGAGAGCACTGCGCCTTGTGGTACCCCGGAGCGCACCAATCTTACGCTTGACATCCGGCCTCTGAACTCTGTCCGTATCGTTCTCCCTTTCAGGTAGCTGGAGATCCAGCGCGCAAGTCCTCTCGGTAGGGATGACTCTGCAAGCTTCTGACAAAGAATGGAGATGACGACAGTGTCGTAGGCCTTCTTTAGGTCGAGTGCGACCGTAATTGAACGGCTTGGCGGTCTCTTCTCATTAAGTCCATCCGTAATGAATCCCGTAAGTTTGACCAAAGCTGTGGTGGTGGAGAAGCCTTTCCGAGAACCATTCTGCCATCCAGGGATTTGCAGGTGCGTCTCCAGTGTAGGAAGAATAGTTCTTTCAAAGGTGCGTGCCATAGATGAGATGATCGAAATGGGCCTGTAGCTGTTCAAATCCTCTGCAGGTTTTCCGGGCTTCAGAAGTGGGAAGATCCTTGCCTCCTTCCACGACGCCGGAATCAGTCCAGTTGATAGAGTTCTGTTGAAGAGCGCTCTCAGGCACTCACGAAAAACTGATCCTGAATGTTTGAGCATGATAGGGGCCACTCCACTTGTATCTAGCGCTCTAGACGGCTTGCATCTCTTCAAGGCGGCGTCAATGAGGGTGGTCGTGATAACGGGCACGTCGTCTCTCGAAAAGTTCTTGATCCATCTGAAAGTCCTTCTTGACGACTACAGGCTTCTATGAGGGCATGGCGAACTGAATTGTTTGCATAGAAGGTTGGCTGCCTTCTTGTTGTTAACCGGCTCGCCTTTATGAAGAAGCTGGAGGGGATTCGGTTTAGCTGAATGGCCATCCAAAGCTTCCATGGTTGTCCATAGCTTGGAGGAGTTCGTACGATGATCAATGCCTTCCACGAATGCTCTCCACGTCTGCTGCCGGTCCTTCCTCACTTCATCTGTGATTTCCTTGTTCAGCTCGGAAACCCGGGTGTTGGTGGGATCCGTTCTTCGAATAGCGTCTCTTTCAGAAATGAGGTCCTTAGCGGTGTCCGACAGGCCCGGCATGAACGCTTTACGCCTACCACTAGGGATGGATTGTAAAGTCGCTGTTCTTATAGCGGCTGTAAGGAATCTATCCATTTCCAGTGGGTTAGTCCGAAAATCGAAATCCGCCGACTGTTGTTCCAGCACCAACCGAAATTTAGGCCAATTCGCCTTCTTGAAGTTCACGAAAGTGCTCCTCGGCGAGGAAGATATCAGGGCCTCGTTTCTGAACTCCATCAAGATAGGGAGGTGGTCACTTGCGCCTGTGCTAATGGTGTCCCACAGTGCTGACGATGCTAAATCCTGCGAGCACAGCGAAAGGTCCGGTGACGAGGGTCTTCCATATGTTGGTTTCCTTGTTGGGTGTGCGGCTTCGTTCAGAATCACAAAATCGGATTGCGCTATCTCTTCCTCCAAGTCCTGTCCGCGTTGGTCTTCCTCACCCTCCGACCATAGAGGACTGTGCGCATTGACATCTCCCATAACGATCGTGGGTTTCACACATGTCAAAAATTGGGCGATCGACAGCTCGTATGAGGGTGGGCATGAGGATCTTGGTGGAGAGTAGATGTTGTGAATTTGAAGTGATCCAGCCCTAGTTTCCACAGCTATGGAGATGCACTCTGTCGTGCCATCGCTGGTACCTGGAGTGATCACACTGCACTGTAAGTCGTTTCGGACCAGAAAAGCTACTCCTCCTCCGGAACTCGTTCTGTCCTTTCTCAGGCATGTGTAGCCTCGAACAGTGGGTGCTCCTTGACTCGGATCCAATTTGGTTTCTTGAAGTCCCACTATTTCGGCCCCTATACGGTGTGCAAGAGCCTCTAGTTCCGCCGATTTGTTGCGTAAACCATTAATATTCCATTGAATCACCTTCAAAGAGTCGGGTTTCGATTGTTGCGGTTGAGATGTTGGCACAATGACGCAGTTTGGGCACACGTATGAGCTGTCCGCATCCTTGAAAGACTTGAGACCGGAACATTTCTTCACGTGAGTCCATTTCCTGCACTTGATACATTGGACGCTCCCTGCTGCGGCTGAGGTACCACACTGGGTGCAGGGCCATCGAAACGGCGAGGGGGTCCAGGGTTTGCTTCGATTCCGGCACGTATGAGAAGACAACGGATCAGCAGCGCCGGTTTATGCTGATCCGCGACCGAAAAAATTGGCTCCAGGACTCGTGAAAGAGTGAAATCTGGGAGGTATGGTCGAGGATCTTTGACTTCGGAAGGATGACGGCAGTTGTAGACGACTTCTTCTTCCGCGTACGCTCTTGCCAACGAGTAGGCGATCCTCCATAAGAGCTTGCGTACAGTCGACGCCGAAGTGCTCGTCGATACGTTGTATTTCGTAGAAGACAAACAAATAAAGGCGCAGGTTTCGGGCTGACATTGGGACTCCACAACGCAGCCGTTGAATTGTGGAAGCGCAAATTGCGGGAGAATACATAGCGACGAACAATTTATAAACTGTTATATGCCTACAATATGTTTGCTCATGTAGGTTACATGATTCTATTGGACGGAAATAGTGTTGAAGTGCTCGAGATTAAGATCTGACGGTTATTGACCCATATCTCACCTGTCTTATTTCAGTATTTTGTCTCGTTTGCAACACATGAAAGGCAGGAGTGGTGGAAGCATTGCTTCTTCAAAGCATAACAGCAGGAATAGGTGCAAAACTAGTTGGGGGGAGGGGGGTCACTCGAGATAATGAAATGATTCATCCATGAAAGTGAACGTTTCTGCTGATACCCGATGCCTGATATCGTTATCAGTCATGGTTTTCATGGAAACTCCCTTAAAATACGATTTCTGAAGGCGGTACCATTCATTCTTTTTTTTTCAATTTTTAGTGCCCCCTCCCCAAATAGTTTCTCGCGCCCAGGAATAACTATCAACGAGAGTGTTTGCTTATACTGCCGTAATCTTCCCGAGATATCTGAAGTCAGCTCACTTGCTCGTGAACATTCATGAGGTTACGTTGTAAATAGACATTTGCGGCGTTCACCATAACGCCAACTCCACTGGAAGCGTCTAAAACCATCCAGTATGAGAGTATTCAAGTTATCCTGAATCGCCAGCTTGTATAACGCCATCACTACGAGTAACAGAACGAGCCTTGATTCTGTGAAAATACTCAATAACCTGGAGTAATGACGCTTTAAAATGGAAACCAATGAGGTAACCAGTCGTGTTGATTGCGGATTACACGGCTGTCGGCAGCTGGACACCCCTGCAGAAATGTACAACCGTCAAGTCCGATGTGTCCGCAGTTACGGCCCACGTGCACCATACCATACGCGCATTTTTCAAAATACGAAGTCACTGGATAGGAAGTTGTTCTCAAGGATTTCTAGCGCAGAAGAGTTTTTTTTCACAACGGATCACTATGAATTACCCTTGTGTCAACGTTTTAGGGAGGAAATGCTCAGATTATGACACATCTAACCTTTTAGTCAGCAAAGTGACTTTTTTTATCCTGAAGCGTTCAATACAGAAATTTGAGGCGCAGAGCCAAACAATGTAATCCGTTTTTCAGACCTTGACAATATTAGGGTGAAATGTCTTATATATCCAAGTACCAATCTTCAATGAGGACCGATCGTAGAAACCCGAATTGGACTGCGAATCAGGAGAAATCCAGATTGGACGGTGCAGCCTTCGGCTGCACCGTCCGGCAGGGGAGGAAAACCCCGGGTGTGGGCAAATTTTTTACCCTAGCGATTCCGGGAGGTGCGAATCAAGAGAAATACAGATTGGACGGTGCAGCTTTGTACTTAATAACGGTTATAAACACTGAATAAAAAAAACGTCCCTCCAGCTTCTCTATTCTTACAGCCTTCAAGGCATGCTCGATGTCATTTCTTTGATGTTTCGCCGTTTCTTCCACTCTTCTATAGTCTTGTATCTTCTGCTTGGTGTAAATGATAAGGGTAAGAAATAGTGATTCCATGAAAAATTTTCATAAATAATGTTTCGATTATTCCCTGGCATCGAATCAGGATTTTGTCACCCTAATCAGCACTGAAACCTCCTAAAAACACTACTTTCCTTCGTAACCACGCAGAAGAAACAAACAACAATAGAAGAGAAAGCAGGAAAAACGAGGAAAACACAAAAAAAATGAGAAAAACCGGCGATCATCACTCGGCCTCAATTAAAAATTGTTGCCTGCAGACAGGGCTTCCTAATTGATGGTTGTACGTTTCTGCAGGGGTGTCTATTTGGAAACACCCGTATTACACGCATGCTTGATGTTCACTTGATGGTCAATTACCCTGCATTCCCAAACAGAACTTCTTTTTTAGCCTTCTGTCTTAAGCCTAGTTTTGACTGCAGGTGGTCGCTGCGGCCATGCGAGGGACAACTGTTCCTTTTTCATCGCGCGTAATGGAAAGCCGCTCCGATTGTGGTCGCTTCGTGGCAAACGTCCTACATCGCTGGGTCGCGGCGACGAAATCCTATGTTTTACTGCATCGCTGCTTGAAGAGCGATTCTCAATGATCGCTGAACATCGCTCCATCGCGGCCAAAATGGCAGCGATGGAGAGATCGCCAGCGAATGACACGTTTCGTCTAGTGAACGTTGACCCTTTCACATGACAAGGCCAGTGTTTACAGGTCGAAACGTGTTATTGATAACTATCAGCCATTAATTTCACTGATTGATTGAATTTCTTCGACCATCCGTGAGGCTATGCACTATGAACAGAATCGCTGCCGCTGCCACATCGCTGCAGCAGCGGGTGTGAAATCGCTGCGATGAAAAACAGCAGCGATGCAGTCAAAACTAGGCTTGAAGGGGAGGTGTCCACTAGAGTGTTGCCCGAATATTCGTTTATTCAAATAATATTCGAATATTCGAATATTCGAATAATTCGAATATTCGAATATTCAAAGAAGTGGATTATTCGGGTTATTCGAATAATCGAATATTCAAAGAAGTGGAATATTCGTTTATTCGAATATTCGAATATTCAAAGAAGTGAAATATTCGGTTTATTCGAATATTCAGCACGAATAATTTGAACATTCGACAAGATCGCACTCCATTTTGCCCTGATTTTACATTTCAAACATCTTAGCGAAGTGACTACTACTTTCTCACAATTATTCAGTACCTCATAAATATAGGCCCGTAGTAAAGCCTGCGAAAATTTCAGTTCAGCCTATCTGAATCCATCTTCTGAAAAGAATTCAGATGAGCCGCACACATTTCAGACGTATGTGTTGTAGTATAGCGACCTAGGCTAAAAAGAGAAAGGCAGCAACAAACAAGTTAAGCTGAATCACTCAGTCAGATCTGACTGAATCGATTCAGTCAGATCTGACTCACTTCCTGGCTAGAGAAGTGTGAAACAGCGTGCCAGGTCAGGAGTGCGCTCGAGACTGTTTTAAGGCCCCGGTCATAGTTGGTGCTATTTGCATCTGCATCCCCCACCCCCAACACTCCCGCACCCCCAACACCCCCCAACACCACCCCGGTCGATACGTATGTTTAAAATGATGGAGTGAGGTTGAGAAAATCACTCGATGCATCCAACTAGATATGACGATGATTACGTGGCCAACAGGATTGCACCTGTTCAGAGAAATAGTGAAGGCGAGTATGGTGAAGTCACGGAGGTAGCAGTAAGGTTAGCTTTCTAGTGATACGCAATGTTTTATCTTCGACCCGCCCACCCGGTGATTTTCTCATCCACGTATTGCATGGATATCGACCGCGTCGGATACATTGAGTGATTTTCTCAACCTCACTCCATCATTTTAAACATACGTATCGACCGGGGTGGTGTTGGGGGTGCGGGGGTGTTGGGGGTGCGGGGGAGCGGGGGGGATACACCGAGTGATTTTCTCAGCTTCACCTCACCATGTTGTTCATACGTATCGACCGGGGGGGTGCGGGGGGGTGTTGGGGGGTGCGGGGGGGGGTGTTGGGGGGTGCGGGGGGGATACACCGAGTGATTTTTGCATCCCATTTCCAATGCATTCTGTGTGTATCGACCGGGCTGGAGGCGTCGGCTCATCCAACTATGACCGGGGCCTAAGGAGCAAAGGAGTAACTTAATTGGTTCAGCTGAGATTTCGGCTTATCAATGTAACATTATCAATACCAGCTTCCACAAAACAAACAGCATTTCATTTATTGAGAAACGGAGCATGGAGTTGGTCGATTCGCGAACGACCACGTAGAGAATAATGGTCGGTTGTTCTCGTCATCCCAGGTATCATCATGCCACCAACATCATGGCTTTGCAAGACCGACCGCTCGAAAGCAATCTATCGCTCGATACGATTTCGGACTCGTCTGAGCCCTGTCTGAATCGTTTCGGGCTCGTCTTATCACCCATTCAGATGATCCTGACTGAGTGGTGTGTTTACTACGGGCCATGAAGTTACTGTTCTTATCTGTGTTAAATTCCATTCCGCAATTGCGTCTCGACACGCTTTGCGGCCGCACGCGCTCGAGTCAATCGAGTTTCCAGCTCCAAAGCCGACACGATATGGCTTTTTTTATACAATTTTCTTCACATTTGTTTAGTTTCCAGTTTCTAAAACCCACCTAGAGTCCACAGATCCGCAGCTGCGGCGCTGGAAACTCTTCCGACTCGAAAGCGCGCGGCCGCAAAGGGTGTCGAGACGCGATTGCGGACCGGAGTTTGACCTAGATAAGCACAGTATAGCAGGTATTTCCAATATATTAAATCGCTCGTAGGATTTTGTCAAAACGCTAGAAATTCCCATTTCACCTTTAGTTATAGAGAAAAGTCTAAATCTCGAGTGGCTCATAAGGATAGCAAAACTTGAGCAACATGGAAATTTCTTACGATGATGACCAGAATGAGCCATTTTCATGAGTAT
Source organism: Aplectana chamaeleonis (assembly GCA_029168955.1). Classification (NCBI taxonomy): domain Eukaryota; kingdom Metazoa; phylum Nematoda; class Chromadorea; order Rhabditida; family Cosmocercidae; genus Aplectana; species Aplectana chamaeleonis. The sequence continues at coordinate 357,997 of JAPDOI010000046.1, read as the reverse complement.
TTTCATGAAACTGGTTCGAGGTGATGCTATTTGTCTACTTTCCCGGTAAACTTCACCTGAATTCTGACGCAAAAGCCCAAGTTCTCTCCTTCCATAATGCTGGACGTGGAATTCGATGGTTTCCAGCCACCTAGGACGACTAGCTGGATGTAGTTTCAAGTTCGTGCCAGATCCTGAGCCACTCAACGTCTGTTGTCGCCCAGAGGCCGGATTCATCATTGAAAAATGGGTTGGCGCAAACTCTGGGTTTGGCAGACCTGGGTTGGAAAAATGGGTTTGGGTTGGATAACCCACCACCTTTGATTCATTAGCGCAAATCTTGGGTTGGTTCCCCTAACCCATTTTCTGTCGGCACGAGAGGCGTCTGCGAATACACTACGTATTTTCGCGACGCCTATCTCCGATTTTCCGTCCAATCAATACTCAATTATTTTTATTGCCAACACCTTGTATCGCACTTTTCGCTATTATCGCGCAGCTAGTGTTGAATGCTCATTCTAGAAGTCACTGTTTTTGCAACTGGCTCCAAATTTTCTTGTGGTTTCAATTTTCGTGTTCTTCTGCTGATTTGTGTTTTTGAAAATCGTCAGACCCCCAAAAAGTTAATCGGACAACGATACTTATTTAATCATTAAACGATACTTTCTTGTGCTGTCTGAAGCCAGTTGTAGCCCATATTTTGAAAGACTTCGTTCAAATATGTTCTGTTGTTCTAAATTCAGGCTGCATATCCAAAAATATTGCGTTGTGTAGCATTTTTTTGCGTTTCAGCAATAACCCCTGTATTACTCCAAAAATGATTTTCTAAAGGGGGGCATAAATAAATTTATCATTATTAAGCATTGCATAGATTATTCTGAAGTGTTTTCCTTTTTTTCGATCGAAGTAACAGGGAATCATGGAGTATGCTATGGGTGAATTAGTGCCCTTTTTCGATTCTGGAAAGTACTGGCGTGTTCAAGTAGGTGCATCGTACATAGTAAAGCAAGACGCTATACTTACACACCTGTTATAACACTGCAGTGGTTATATGTATATTCGACGAGTAAAAATAGAACAGAATCAATTTTGCGAAACAGAACGGTTCAGACTGGGGAAAATCGTTCACTTGATGCAGTTTGTATAACATTCATATTCTGACAAAGATTTCTTTCACATCGATCTGATCCGGTTTCCCACAGCTCCCTAAGGACGTAACTCCTTCTTTTCGCCTTTCTGGGAGAAAATAAACTTACGTGGACAGAAGAACAAGAAAATAGATCTCATGGAAAGAGGAGAACGATAGAACTTCAAAGAAAATAAAACTAGGATGAGAAATGAACACTATCTAAATCAGGGTGGCACAGAAGAACGACATAGATGCTGGTGTTCAGAAAATTTGGGAAATGAAAGAAGAGGAAAAAATGAGAGATGATGACGGAAATATTAGAGGAAAGGATGGACTCGAAACATTATTGGAAGTCTAGAGATTCATTCTGCAGCTAGCGGTTGAGTCAAATATTTTGAAGTTGTCCGTTAAACACGAAAAGATGTAGAGAACAGATGCTGACGATCTCTCCAATCGCGTATATAGGTAGTAAAGCATTCATTATAAGTGATTTTTACAAATCACACCACATTATTTCTGAAAATGGCGCTGGAGCGCGTTATCTGCCTGCCCATTTTGGGTTGGGTTGAGCGAGCCCTCGCTCCCGCCTCAGGTTGCGCGAACCCAAACCCAAACCCATTTCTTGATGGGTTATCAAATTGATGAATCCCAGAAAAATGGGTTACGCTCGCGCTGAACCCAACCCAAATCGGCAAACCCAGGGTGTGCGCAATGATGAATCCGGCCTCAGACGTCTCATGGAGCTGGGAAGCGAAATATTACACGGCGAGTTCCCAGTGACATCGTGTCGGTCTCAACGACTAACTACGAATTGTCGCTGATATTCCGGAGTAGGACATGGCTAAGCAGCACTAGGAAGTTCGCCATCTTATAAACCACACATAACTCTACTGAACCCAACTAAGCTAAACTAAACTAGACCGAAGCAGTCCACAATTTGGCGGCAATTAAGCGGGTATTTTGCGGCTATTTCACGGCGAGCATTATTTGGCGACTATTTCGCGACTATTACTCGGGCAAAAGGCATTTTGCGTCTGTTTCGCGGCTATTTCTCGGCCAAAACTTAGAGTACACGCTCGTAAACGTGGTTGAGATAACTGCGGAAATGTAATGGTATGGCTCAGAACACAACGCCTACGCATTTTGAGGCGTCAAAAACGACCCACAATGACGCTACACGTGTGAGAAGTTGGCCCCGCCCCGTATCTGCCCGCCCTTGCATTTGCGTCCTCCTCCAAAAAAGGGGTTCTGGGCCATTCCCACCATCGGCGACACTTGAGGGTGGTACAATGAGTACAATAAGTGAGCCATACACATCGACAATGGTGGGAATGGCCCAGCACTCCTGTTTGGGGGAGGACGCAAATACAGGTGCGGGGCCGACTCCTCAGTCGTGTAGCGTCACTTGTGGTCGTTTTTGACGCTTCAGAATGCGTAGGCGTTGTATTCTGAGCCATGCCATTCAATTTTCGTAGTTAGTTTATCAACCACGTTTACGAGCGTGTATGCTAAATTCAAGTGACAAGAGTGCAGCAGGTTCAATTACCCAAGAATGCGGTATATTGGCCCCGCCCAGCATCTGGAAGCCCTGCCCATCCGGTAGCAGCCTCAGTGGAGGTTCGGCGACCCAGCCGCGACGCGTGGGTGTACCGACCACGCTGCGTGTCGGTGTGTCGACCGCGACGCGTGTCGACGCGCCGACCGCTACGCGTGTCGGTTTGCCGAACGCGACGCGTGTCGGTGTGCCGACCGCGATGCGTGTAGGTGTGCTGACCGCGACGCGTGTCGGTGTGCCGATCGCGATGCGTGTAGGTGTGCTGACCGCGATACGTATCGATGTGCCGACCGCGACGCGGGTCGGTGCAAAGTAGTTCCAAAGCCACATATAAGTCTTGCTGGATGTGAACCGCTGCGAAATAGCCCGCTAAACGTGACAGGTCAAAATGTCAACAGCCCGACAACAGGCGGACGTCGCTGGGCAATGGGCAGTTGTCAGGCTTACAATGCGAGCGATTTGAGTTGTCAATAGGGTGCAGTTTATGAGATGATAACTTCTCATCCTGTTGTCGATGCCCCAGTTTGCCCGAGTGGATTGGATGGGATAGTACGCAGTAGTGCTGCCCAAATATTCGTTTGTTCGAATAATATTCGAATATTCGAATAATTCGAATATTCAAAGAAGTTGATTATTCGGGTTATTCGAATAATCGAATATTCAAAGAAGTGAAATATTCGTTTATTCGAATAATCGAATATTCGAAGAAGTGAAATATTTGAATTATTCGTTTATTCGAATATTCAAAAAAAATTATTCGTTCCAACACTCTAGTGTCCACCGGTTGGGAGACGTATAATATCACAATGAAACAAGCTATTTATCTCAGAAACCTAAGGGGCTGAGCAGAGTGCCACCGTGGCGCGGCGCGGTCTGATGATGGAGAGCCGTATTGATAGATCGCCGCGATCTATCAACACGGCTCTCAATCATCAGGCCGCGCCGCGCCGCGGTGGCACTCTGCTCAGCCCCTAATGTGGTGTGCGCGAAGCGTGCACCTGAGGCCGGATTCATCAAAGCATTTTCGGTGGTAAGTTAGCGTTATCGGCTAATCGCAACCGTTATCTGTTTTTCACACGCTAACTGACCGGTTGGAAAAAGCGGCTAGTTGAAAGCACTGGTTAATGGCTAACCAGCCGCTGAAAATGAAGGGAGCTTGAACGTGAATTTGTTCTGTCTTGTTGGGTATTCTAGGTTGTGATTCATCATTGCATTTCCTCCGGTAAGTTAGCTAAACCGGTCGACTAAGAGCATTTACCTGCGATTCATACACTCATTAACCGGAGGAGTACTGGGTTATACCACGGTTACGCTAACCGCATGTTGGGGTGGGTGAGGACATCGGTTAGCAGCTAACCAACCGCTCTTGATCAAGAAAAATCATGCTCCATTGCGGTCAAATTATGCCACGTTGACTGCTTCAGGCGAATTTTCGGGGTTATGGGTCCCTATAGCTCATTTTGGCTCAGTTCTACGCATCGATCTGTGACGCCTTTTGCTGATCAGAAATCGAATCGTGCGTCGTTTTTTGGAGGTTACTTGGTAACGTAGAAGCTAGTAACATAGGGGAGCTGTAAAACGCAGCAAATTTTACGAATTAATTTTTAACCTTCTTATGGAGTGTTCGTCTCGTCGTAGAAAGCGAGTAGTGCTTCAAGTAAAGGGAGCGCGGCGGCGTAGAATATCAGTTGCGCTTTATATGTGGAGCGTGCGCCGCGATGTGGAAATTGATTTGTGCTTTATGTGAAATCTGTGCCGCGTCGTGGGAAGTGAGTAGCGCTTCATATAGGGGTGTGACGCATGGGAAAAGCGAGTAGCGCTCAACGTAAACTCTGCGCCGCGTGGTAGGTAGTGAGTAGCGCTTCATGAAGAGCGTGCGCAGCGACGTAAAGTGCAAGATGCGCTCCATGAAAAGCGTGAGCTGGAGAATGCGCGGCGTGCAAGAGTGAATAGCGCCTCACGAAGAGCGTGCGCAGCGACGTAAAGTGCAAGATGCGCTCCATGAAAAGCGTGAGCAGGAGAATGCGCGGCGTGTTAGAGTGAATAGCGCCTCACGAAGAGCGTGCACAGCGACGTAAAGTGCAAGTTGCGCACCATGAAAAGCGTGAGCAGGAGAATGCGCGGCGTGCCAGAGTGAATAGCGCCTCACGAAGAGCGTGCACAGCGACGTAAATTGCATGTTACGCTCCATGAAAAGCGTGCGCAGGAGAATGCGCGGCGTGCTAGAGTGATTAGCGCCTCACGAAGAGCGTGCACAGCGACGTAAATTGCAAGTTACGCTTCATGAAAAGCGTGCGCAGGTGAATGCGCGGCGTGCTAGAGTGAATAGCGCCTCACGAAGAGCGTGCGCAGCGACGTAAAGTGCAAGTTGCGCACCATGAAAAGCGTGAGCAGGAGAATGCGCGGCGTGCTAGAGTGAATAGCGCCTCACGAAGAGCGTGCACAGCGACGTAAATTGCAAGTTACGCTCCATGAAAAGCGTGCGCAGGAGAATGCGCGGCGTGCTAGAGTGAATAGCGCCTCACGAAGAGCGTGCACAGCGACGTAAATTGCAAGTTACGCTCCATGAAAAGCGTGCGCAGGATCCGCGGCGTGCTAGAGTGATTACGCCTCACGAAGAGCGTGCACAGCGACGTAAATTGCAAGTTACGCTCCATGAAAAGCGTGCGCAGGAGAATGCGCGGCGTGCTAGAGTGAATAGCGCCTCACGAAGAGCGTGCACAGCGACGTAAATTGCAAGTTACGCTCCATGAAAAGCGTGCGCAGGAGAATCCGCGGCGTGCTAGAGTGATTAGCGCCTCACGAAGAGCGTGCACAGCGACGTAAATTGCAAGTTACGCTCCATGAAAAGCGTGCGCAGGAGAATGCGCGGCGTGCTAGAGTGAATAGCGCCTCACGAAGAGCGTGCGAGGCGACGTAGAGTGCAAGTTGCGCTTCATGAAAAGCGTGAGCAGGAGAATGCGCGGCGTGCTAGAGTGAATAGCGCCTCACGAAGAGCGTGCGCAGCGACGTAAAGTGCAAGTTGCGCTCCATGAAAAGCGTTAGCTGGAGAATGCGCGGCGTGCTAGAGTGAATAGCGCCTCACGAAGAGCGTGCGCAGCGACGTAAAATGCAAGATGCGCTACATGAAAAGCTTGCGCGCGTCTGAAAAGGTAAAAAAATGAATGATAAAAATGAGTTCAAATGTGTCTAATTTGGCGTAAATTGTACAACGATTTTCTTAGTTGTTTCTCGAAGAAGTACAAATTAAAAAAATATACATTCTTACCAGTCGACGTCATGGAGCGCGTACAGGACCCCAGTAGGGGTGTGCAGGATGTCAGGGAATGTTTGCAGGACCTCAGTAGGAGTGTGCAGAACATCATGGAACGTGTGCAGGGTCCCAGTATGGGTGTGCAGGACATCATGGAACGTGTGCATGATCCCAAAAGGGGTGTGCAGGACATCATGGAACGTGTGCAGGACCCCAGCAGAGGTGTGCAGGACATCATGGGACGTGTGCAGGACCCCAGTAGGGGTGTGCAGGACATCATGGAACATGTGCAGGACATCATGTGACGTGTGCAGGACCCCAGTAGGGGTGTGCAGGACATCATGTGACGTGTGAAGGACCCCAGTAGGGGTGTGCAGGACATCATGTGACGTGTGCAGGACCTAAGTAGGAGTGTGCAGGACGTCATGGAGCGTGTGCAGGATGTCAGGGAATGTGTGCAGGACCTCAGTAGGGTGTGCAGAACATCATGGAACGTGTGGAGGGTCCCAGTATGGGTGTGCAGGACATCATGGAACGTGTGCATGATCCCAAAAGGGGTGTGCAGGACATCATGGAACGTGTGCAGGATCCCAGTAGGGGTGTGCAGAACATCATGGGACGTGGGCAGGACCCAGTAGGAGTGTGCAGGACGTCATGGAACGTGGGCAGGGTCCCAGCAGGGGTGTGCAGGACATCATGGAACGTGTGCAGGACCCAATACAGGTGTGCAGGACGTCGTAGGTAGTGTGCAGGACCTCAGTAGGGGTGTGCAGGACGTCAGGGAATGTTTGCAGGACCTCAGTAGGAGTGTGCAGAACATCATGGAACGTGTGCAGGGTCCCAGTATGGGTGTGCAGGACATCATGGAACGTGTGCATGATCCCGAAAGGGGTGTGCAGGACATCATGGAACGTGTGCAGGATCCCAGTAGGAGTGTGCAGGACGTCATGGAACGTGTGCAGGACCCCAGCAGAGGTGTGCAGGACATCATGGAACGTGTGCATGATCCCAAAAGGGGTGTGCAGGACATCATGGAACATGTGCAGGACCTCAGTAGTGGTGTGCAGGACGTCATGGAGCGTGTGCAGGACATCATGTGACGTGTGCAGGACCCCAGTAGGGGTGTGCAGGACATCATGTGACGTGTGCAGGACCCCAGTAGGGGTGTGCAGGACAGCATGTGACGTGTGCAGGACCACAGTATCATTGTGCAGGACGTCGTAGATTGTGTGCAGGACCTAAGTAGGAATGTGCAGGTTATCATGGAACGTGTGCAGGACCCCAATACAGGTGTGCAGGACGTCGTAGATAGTGTGCAGGACCCCAGTAGGAGTGTGCAGAACATCATGGAACGTGTGCAGGGTCCCAGTATGGGTGTGCAGGACGTCATGGAGCGTGTGCAGGACCCCAGTAGGGGTGTGCAGGACATCATGTGACGTGTGCAGGACCCCAGTAGGGGTGTGCAGGACATCATGTGACGTGTGCAGGACCCCAGTAGGGGTGTGCAGGACATCATGTGACGTGTGCAGGACGTCGTAGATTGTGTGCAGGACCTAAGTAGGAGTGTGCAGGACCCCAGTAGGGGTGTGCAGGACATCATGTGACGTGTGCAGGACCTAAGTAGGAGTGTGCAGGACGTCATGGAGCGTGTGCAGGCTGTCAGGGAATGTGTGCAGGACCTCAGTAGGGTGTGCAGAACATCATGGAACGTGTGGAGGGTCCCAGTATGGGTGTGCAGGACATCATGGAACGTGTGCATGATCCCAAAAGGGGTGTGCAGGACATCATGGAACGTGTGCAGGATCCCAGTAGGGGTGTGCAGGACATCATGGGACGTGTGCAGGACGTCGTAGATTGTGTGCAGGACCTAAGTAGGAGTGTGCATGGCATCATGGAACGTGTGCAGAACCCCAATACAGGTGTGCAGGACGTCGTAGATAGTGTGCAGGACCTCAGTAGTTGGGTGCAGGACGTCATGAGCGTGTGCAGGACCCCAGTAGGGGTGTGCAGGATGTCAGGGAATGTGTGCAGGACCTCAGTAGGAGTGTGCAGAACATCATGGAATGTGTGCAGGGTCCCAGTATGGGTGTGCAGGACGTCATGGAGCGTGTGCAGGACCCCAGTAGGGGTGTGCAGGACATCATGTGACGTGTGCAGGACCCCAGTAGGTGTGTGCAGCACATAATGTGACGTGTGAAGGACCCCAGTAGGGGTGTGCAGGACATCATGTGACGTGTGCATGATCCCAAAAGGGGTGTGCAAGACATCATGGAACGTGTGCAGGATCCCAGTAGGGGTGTGCAGAACATCATGGGACGTGGGCAGGACCCAGTAGGAGTGTGCAGGACGTCATGGAACGTGGGCAGGGTCCCAGCAGGGGTGTGCAGGACATCATGGAACGTGTGCAGGACCCAATACAGGTGTGCAGGACGTCGTAGGTAGTGTGCAGGACCTCAGTAGGGGTGTGCAGGACGTCAGGGAATGTATGCAGGACCTCAGTAGGAGTGTGCAGAACATCATGGAACGTGTGCAGGGTCCCAGTATGGGTGTGCAGGACATCATGGAACGTGTGCATGACCCCGAAAGGGGTGTGCAGGACATCATGGAACGTGTGCAGGATCCCAGTAGGAGTGTGCAGGACATCATGGAACGTGTGCAGGACTCCAGCATGGGTGTGCAGGACATCATGGAACGTGTGCATGACCCCGAAAGGGGTGTGCAGGACATCATGGAACGTGTGCAGGATCCCAGTAGGAGTGTGCAGGACATCATGGAACGTGTGCAGGACATCATGTGACGTGTGCAGGACCCCAGTAGGGATGTGCAGGACATCATGTGACGTGTGCAGGACCCCAGTAGGGGTGTGCAGGACAGCATGTGACGTGTGCAGGACCACAGTATCATTGTGCAGGACGTCGTAGATTGTGTGCAGGACCTAAGTAGGAATGTGCAGGTTATCATGGAACGTGTGCAGGACCCCAATACAGGTGTGCAGGACGTCGTAGATAGTGTGCAGGACCCCAGTAGGAGTGTGTAGAACATCATGGAACGTGTGCAGGGTCCCAGTATGGGTGTGCAGGACGTCATGGAGCGTGTGCAGGACCCCAGTAGGGGTGTGCAGGACATCATGTGACGTGTGCAGGACCCCAGTAGGGGTGTGCAGGACATCATGTGACGTGTGCAGGACCCCAGTAGGGGTGTGCAGGACATCATGTGACGTGTGCAGGACGTCGTAGATTGTGTGCAGGACCTAAGTAGGAGTGTGCAGGACCCCAGTAGGGGTGTGCAGGACATCATGTGACGTGTGCAGGACCTAAGTAGGAGTGTGCAGGACGTCATGGAGCGTGTGCAGGCTGTCAGGGAATGTGTGCAGGACCTCAGTAGGGTGTGCAGAACATCATGGAACGTGTGGAGGGTCCCAGTATGGGTGTGCAGGACATCATGGAACGTGTGCATGATCCCAAAAGGGGTGTGCAGGACATCATGGAACGTGTGCAGGATCCCAGTAGGGGTGTGCAGGACATCATGGGACGTGTGCAGGACGTCGTAGATTGTGTGCAGGACCTAAGTAGGAGTGTGTATGGCATCATGGAACGTGTGCAGGACCCCAATACAGGTGTGCAGGACGTCGTAGATAGTGTGCAGGACCTCAGTAGTGGTGTGCAGGACGTCATGGAGCGTGTGCAGGACCCCAGTAGGGGTGTGCAGGATGTCAGGGAATGTGTGCAGGACCTCAGTAGGAGTGTGCAGAACATCATGGAATGTGTGCAGGGTCCCAGTATGGGTGTGCAGGACGTCATGGAGCGTGTGCAGGACCCCAGTGGGGGTGTGCAGGACATCATGTGACGTGTGCAGGACCCCAGTAGGGGTGTGCAGCACATCATGTGACGTGTGAAGGACCCCAGTAGGGGTGTGCAGGACATCATGTGAAGTGTGCAGGACGTCGTAGATTGTGTGCAGGACGTCATGGAGCGTGTGCAGGATGTCAGGGAATGTATGCAGGACCTCAGTAGGGTGTGCAGAACATCATGGAACGTGTGGAGGGTCCCAGTATGGGTGTGCAGGACATCATGGAACGTGTGCATGATCCCAAAAGGGGTGTGCAGGACATCATGGAACGTGTGCAGGACCCCAATACAGGTGTGCAGGACGTCGTAGATAGTGTGCAGGACCTCAGTAGGGGTGTGCAGGACGTCATGGAGCGCGTGCAGGACCCCAGTAGGGGTGTGCAGGATGTCAGGGAATGTTTGCAGGACCTCAGTAGGAGTGCGCAGGACATCATGGGACGTGTGCAGGACCCCAATACAGGTGTGCAGGACGTCGCAGATAGTGTGCAGAACATCATAGGACGTGGGCAGGGTCGCAGTATGGGTGTGCAGGACATCATGGAACGTGTGCAGGATCCCAGTAGGAGTGTGCAGGACATCATGGAACGTGTGCAGGACATCATGTGACGTGTGAAGGACCCCAGTAGGGGTGTGCAGGACATCATGTGACGTGTGCAGGACCTAAGTAGGAGTGTGCAGGACGTCATGGAGCGTGTGCAGGATGTCAGGGAATGTGTGCAGGACCTCAGTAGGGTGTGCAGAACATCATGGAACGTGTGGAGGGTCCCATTATGGGTGTGCAGGACATCATGGAACGTGTGCATGATCGCAAAAGGGGTGTGCAGAACATCATGGAACGTGTGCAGGATCCCAGTAGGGGTGTGCAGGACATCATGGGACGTGGGCAGGACCCAGTAGGAGTGTGCAGGACGTCATGGAACGTGGGCAGGGTCCCAGCAGGGGTGTGCAGGACATCATGGAACGTGTGCAGGACCCCAATACAGGTGTGCAGGACGTCGTAGATAGTGTGCAGGACCTCAGTAGGGGTGTGCAGGACGTCATGGGGCGCGTGCAGGACCCCAGTAGGGGTGTGCAGGATGTCAGGGAATGTTTGCAGGACCTCAGTAGGAGTGTGCAGAACATCATGGAACGTGTGCAGGGTCCCAGTATGGGTGTGCAGGACATCATGGAACGTGTGCAGGACCCCAGTAGGGGTGTGCAGGACATCATGTGACGTGTGCAGGACCCCAGTAGGTGTGTGCAGCACATAATGTGACGTGTGAAGGACCCCAGTAGGGGTGTGCAGGACATCATGTGACGTGTGCAGGACGTCGTAGATTGTGTGCAGGACATCATGGAACATGTGCAGGACCTCAGTAGTGGTGTGCAGGACGTCATGGAGCGTGTGCAGGACATCATGTGACGTGTGCAGGACCCCAGTAGGGGTGTGCAGGACATCATGTGACGTGTGCAGGACCCCAGTAGGGGTGTGCAGGACAGCATGTGACGTGTGCAGGACCACAGTATCATTGTGCAGGACGTCGTAGATTGTGTGCAGGACCTAAGTAGGAATGTGCAGGTTATCATGGAACGTGTGCAGGACCCCAATACAGGTGTGCAGGACGTCGTAGATAGTGTGCAGGACCCCAGTAGGAGTGTGCAGAACATCATGGAACGTGTGCAGGGTCCCAGTATGGGTGTGCAGGACGTCATGGAGCGTTTGCAGGACCCCAGTAGGGGTGTGCAGGACATCACGGAACGTGTGCAGGACCCCAATACAGGTGTGCAGGACGTCATGTGACGTGTGCAGGACCCCAGTAGGGGTGTGCAGGACATCATGTGACGTGTGCAGGACGTCAGTAGATTGTGTGCAGGACCTAAGTAGGAGTGTGCAGGACCCCAGTAGGGGTGTGCAGGACATCATGTGACGTGTGCAGGACCTAAGTAGGAGTGTGCAGGACGTCATGGAGCGTGTGCAGGCTGTCAGGGAATGTGTGCAGGACCTCAGTAGGGTGTGCAGAACATCATGGAGCGTGTGGAGGGTCCCAGTATGGGTGTGCAGGACATCATGGAACGTGTGCATGATCCCAAAAGGGGTGTGCAGGACATCATGTAACGTGTGCAGGATCCCAGTAGGGGTGTGCAGGACATCATGGGACGTGTGCAGGACGTCGTAGATTGTGTGCAGGACCTAAGTAGGAGTGTGCAGGACATCATGGAACGTGTGCAGGACCCCAATACAGGTGTGCAGGACGTCGTAGATAGTGTGCAGGACCTCAGTAGTTGGGTGCAGGACGTCATGGAGCGTGTGCAGGACCCCAGTAGGGATGTGCAGGATGTCAGGGAATGTTTGCAGGACCTCAGTAGGAGTGTGCAGAACATCATGGAACGTGTGCAGGGTCCCAGTATGGGTGTGCAGGACGTCATGGAGCGTGTGCAGGACCCCAGTAGGGGTGTGCAGGACATCATAGAACGTGTGCAGGATCCCAGTAGGAGTGTGCAGGACATCATGGAACGTGTGCACGATCCCAGTAGGGGTGTGCAGGACATCATGGAACGTGTGCATGATCCCAGTAGGGGTGTGCAGGACATCATGAAACGTGTGCAGGATCCCAGTGGGGGTGTGCAGGACATCATGGAGTGGGTGCAGGATCCCAGTAGGGGTGTGCAGGACGTCATGGAACGTGGGCAGGGTCCCAGCAGGGGTGTGCAGGACATCATGGAACGTGTGCAGGACCCAATACAGGTGTGCAGGACGTCGTAGGTAGTGTGCAGGACCTCAGTAGGGGTGTGCAGGACGTCAGGGAATGTTTGCAGGACCTCAGTAGGAGTGTGCAGAACATCATGGAACGTGTGCAGGGTCCCAGTATGGGTGTGCAGGACATCATGGAACGTGTGCATGATCCCGAAAGGGGTGTGCAGGACATCATGGAACGTGTGCAGGATCCCAGTAGGAGTGTGCAGGACGTCATGGAACGTGTGCAGGACCCCAGCAGAGGTGTGCAGGACATCATGGAACGTGTGCATGATCCCAAAAGGGGTGTGCAGGACATCATGGAACATGTGCAGGACCTCAGTAGTGGTGTGCAGGACGTCATGGAGCGTGTGCAGGACATCATGTGACGTGTGCAGGACCCCAGTAGGGGTGTGCAGGACATCATGTGACGTGTGCAGGACCCCAGTAGGGGTGTGCAGGACAGCATGTGACGTGTGCAGGACCACAGTATCATTGTGCAGGACGTCGTAGATTGTGTGCAGGACCTAAGTAGGAATGTGCAGGTTATCATGGAACGTGTGCAGGACCCCAATACAGGTGTGCAGGACGTCGTAGATAGTGTGCAGGACCTCAGTAGGAGTGTGCAGAACATCATGGAACGTGTGCAGGGTCCCAGTATGGGTGTGCAGGACGTCATGGAGCGTGTGCAGGACCCCAGTAGGGGTGTGCAGGACATCATGTGACGTGTGCAGGACCCCAGTAGGGGTGTGCAGGACATCATGTGACGTGTGCAGGACCCCAGTAGGGGTGTGCAGGACATCATGTGACGTGTGCAGGACGTCGTAGATTGTGTGCAGGACCTAAGTAGGAGTGTGCAGGACCCCAGTAGGGGTGTGCAGGACATCATGTGACGTGTGCAGGACCTAAGTAGGAGTGTGCAGGACGTCATGGAGCGTGTGCAGGCTGTCAGGGAATGTGTGCAGGACCTCAGTAGGGTGTGCAGAACATCATGGAACGTGTGGAGGGTCCCAGTATGGGTGTGCAGGACATCATGGAACGTGTGCATGATCCCAAAAGGGGTGTGCAGGACATCATGGAACGTGTGCAGGATCCCAGTAGGGGTGTGCAGGACATCATGGGACGTGTGCAGGACGTCGTAGATTGTGTGCAGGACCTAAGTAGGAGTGTGCAGGACATCATGGAACGTGTGCAGGACCCCAATACAGGTGTGCAGGACGTCGTAGATAGTGTGCAGGACCTCAGTAGTGGTGTGCAGGACGTCATGGAGCGTGTGCAGGACCCCAGTAGGGGTGTGCAGGATGTCAGGGAATGTGTGCAGGACCTCAGTAGGAGTGTGCAGAACATCATGGAATGTGTGCAGGGTCCCAGTATGGGTGTGCAGGACGTCATGGAGCGTGTGCAGGACCCCAGTAGGGGTGTGCAGGACATCATGTGACGTGTGCAGGACCCCAGTAGGTGTGTGCAGCACATCATGTGACGTGTGAAGGACCCCAGTAGGGGTGTGCAGGACATCATGTGACGTGTGCAGGACGTCGTAGATTGTGTGCAGGACGTCATGGAGCGTGTGCAGGATGTCAGGGAATGTATGCAGGACCTCAGTAGGGTGTGCAGAACATCATGGAACGTGTGGAGGGTCCCAGTATGGGTGTGCAGGACATCATGGAATGTGTGCATGATCCCAAAAGGGGTGTGCAGGACATCATGGAACGTGTGCAGGACCCCAATACAGGTGTGCAGGACGTCGTAGATAGTGTGCAGGACCTCAGTAGGGGTGTGCAGGACGTCATGGAGCGCGTGCAGGACCCCAGTAGGGGTGTGCAGGATGTCAGGGAATGTTTGCAGGACCTCAGTAGGAGTGTGCAGAACATCATCGAACGTGTGCAGGGTCGCAGTATGGATGTGCAGGACATCATACACGTGTGCAGGACCCCAGCAGGAGTGTGCAGAACATCATGGAACGTGTGCAGGGTCGCAGTATGGGTGTGCAGGACATCATGGAATGTGTGCAGGACCCCAGTAAGGGTGTGCAGGACATCATGGAACGTGTGCAGGACCCGAGCAGAGGTGTGCGGGACATCATGGGACGTGTGCAGGACCCCAGTAGGGGTGTGCAGGTTATCATGGAACGTGTGCAGGACCCCAATACAGGTGTGCAGGACGTCGTAGATAGTGTGCAGGACCCCAGTAGGGGTGTGCAGGATGTCAGGGAATGTATGCAGGACCTCAGTAGGGTGTGCAGAACATCATGGAACGTGTGGAGGGTCCCAGTATGGGTGTGCAGGACATCATGGAACGTGTGCATGATCCCGAAAGGGGTGTGCAGGACATCATGGAACGTGTGCAGGACCCCAGTAGGGGTGTGCAGCACATCATGTGACGTGTGAAGGACCCCAGTAGGGGTGTGCAGGACATCATGGGACGTGTGCAGGATCCCAGTAGGGGTGTGCAGGACATCATGGAGCGTGTGCAGGACCCCAGTAGGGATGTGCAGGACGTCGTAGATAGTGCGCAGGACCTCAGTAGGAGTGTGCAGGACGTCATGGAGCGTGCGCAGGACCCCAGTAGGGGTGTGCAGGATGTCAGGGAATGTGTGCAGGACCTCAGTAGGAGTGTGCAGAACATCATGGAACGTGTGCAGGGTCGCAGTATGGGTGTGCAGGACATCATGGAACGTGTGCAGGACCCCAGTAGGGGTGTGCAGGACATCATGTGACGTGTGCAGGACCCCAGTAGGGGTGTGCAGCACATCATGTGACGTGTGAAGGACCCCAGTAGGGGTGTGCAGGACATCATGTGAAGTGTGCAGGACGTCGTAGATTGTGTGCAGGACGTCATGGAGCGTGTGCAGGATGTCAGGGAATGTATGCAGGACCTCAGTAGGGTGTGCAGAACATCATGGAACGTGTGGAGGGTCCCAGTATGGGTGTGCAGGACATCATGGAACGTGTGCATGATCCCAAAAGGGGTGTGCAGGACATCATGGAACGTGTGCAGGACCCCAATACAGGTGTGCAGGACGTCGTAGATAGTGTGCAGGACCTCAGTAGGGGTGTGCAGGACGTCATGGAGCGCGTGCAGGACCCCAGTAGGGGTGTGCAGGATGTCAGGGAATGTTTGCAGGACCTCAGTAGGAGTGTGCAGAACATCATGGAACGTGTGCAGGGTCCCAGTATGGGTGTGCAGGACATCATGGAACGTGTGCATGACCCCGAAAGGGGTGTGCAGGACATCATGGAACGTGTGCAGGATCCCAGTAGGAATGTGCAGGACATCATGGAACGTGTGCAGGACACCAGCAGAGGTGTGCAGGACATCATGGGACTTGTGCAGGACCCCAGTAGGGGTGTGCAGGACATCATGGAACATGTGCAGGACCTCAGTAGTGGTGTGCAGGACGTCATGGAGCGTGTGCAGGACATCATGTGACGTGTGCAGGACCCCAGTAGGGGTGTGCAGGACATCATGTGACGTGTGCAGGACCCCAGTAGGGGTGTGCAGGACAGCATGTGACGTGTGCAGGACCACAGTATCATTGTGCAGGACGTCGTATATTGTGTGCAGGACCTAAGTAGGAATGTGGAGGTTATCATGGAACGTGTGCAGGACCCCAGTACAGGTGTGCAGGACGTCATGGAACGTGGGCAGGGTCCCAGCAGGGGTGTGCAGGACATCATGGAACGTGTGCAGGACCCCAATACAGGTGTGCAGGTCGTCGTAGATTGTGTGCAGGACCTCAGTAGGGGTGTGCAGGACGTCATGGAGCGTGTGCAGGACCCCAGTAAGGGTTTGCAGGATGTCAGGGAACGTTTGCAGGACCTCAGTAGAAGTGTGCAGAACATCATGGAACGTGTGCAGGGTCGCAGTATGGGTGTGCAGGACATCATGGAACGTGTGCAGGACCCCAGCAGGAGTGTGCAGAACATCATGGAACGTGTGCAGGACCTCAGTAGGCGTGTGCAGGACATCATGAAGCGTGTGAAGGACCCCAGTAGGGGTGTGCAGGACATCATGAAACGTGTGCAGGACGTCGCAGTTAGTGTGCATGACCTCAGTAGGAGTGTGCAGGACGTCATGGAGCGTGTGCAGGACCCCAGTAGGGGTGTGCAGGATGTCAGGGAATGTGTGCAGAACCTCAGTAGGAGTGTGCAGAACATCATGGAACGTGTGCAGGGTTCCAGTATGGGTGTGCAGGACATCATGGAACGTGTGCAGGATCCCAGTAGGGGTGTGCAGGACATCATGGAGCGCGTACAGGGTCCCAGTATGGGTGTGCAGGACATCATGTGACGTGTGCAGGACCTCAGTAGTGGTGTGCAGGACGTCATGGAGCGTGTGCAGGACCCCAGTAGGGGTGTGCAGGACATCATGTGACGTGTGCAGGACCTCAGTAGGAGTGTGCAGAACATCATGGAACGTGTGCAGGGTCCCAGTATGGGTGTGCAGAACATCATGGAACGTGTGCATGACCCCGAAAGGGGTGTGCAGAACATCATGGAACGTGTGCAGGATCCCAGCAGGGGTGTGCAGGACATTATGGAACGTGTGCAGGATCTCAGTAGGGTGTGCAGGACATCATGGGACGTGTGCAGGACCCCAGTAGGGGTGTGCAGGACATCATGGAACATGTGCAGGACCTCAGTGTGCAGGACATCATGGAACGTGTGCAGGACGTCAGTAGGAGGTGTGCAGGACATCATGTGACGTGTGCAGGACCCCAGTAGGGTGTGCAGGACATCATGTGAACGTGTGCAGGACCCCAGTAGGGGTGTGCAGGACGTCATGTGACGTGTGCAGGACCACAGTATCATTGTGCAGGACGTCATGGAACGTGTGCAGGACCTAAGTAGGAATGTGGAGGTTATCATGGAACGTGTGCAGGACCCCAGTAGGGGTGTGCAGGACATCATGGAACGTGTGCAGGGTCCCAGTAGGGGTGTGCAGGACATCACGGAACGTGTACAGGACCCCAATAGAGGTGTGCAGGACGTCGTAGATAGTGTGCAGGACCTCAGTAGGGGTGTGCAGGACGTCATGGAGCGCGTGCAGGACCCCAGTAGGGGTGTGCAGGATGTCAGGGAATGTTTGCAGGACCTCAGTAGGAGTGTGCAGAACATCATGGAACGTGTGCAGGGTCCCAGTATGGGGGTGCAGGACGTCATGGAGCGTGTGCAGGACATCATGGACGTGTGCAGGATCCCAGTAGGGTGTGCAGGACATCATGTGACGTGTGCAGGACCCCAGTAGGTGTGTGCAGCACATAATGTGACGTGTGAAGGACCCCAGTAGGGGTGTGCAGGACATCATGTGACGTGTGCAGGACGTCGTAGATAGTGTGCAGGACCTCAGTAGGGGTGTGCAGGACGTCATGGAGCGCGTGCAGGACCCCAGTAGGGGTGTGCAGGATGTCAGGGAATGCTTGCAGGACCTCAGTAGGAGTGTGCAGAACATCATGGAACGTGTGCAGGGTCCCAGTATGGGTGTGCAGGACGTCATGGAGCGTGTGCAGGACCCCAGTAGGAGTGTGCAGAACATCATGGAACGTGTGCAGGGTCCCAGTATGGGTGTGCAGGACATCATGTGACGTGTGCAGGACCCCAGTAGGGGTGTGCAGGACGTCATGGAGCGTGTGCAGGACCCCAAGTAGGGTGTGCAGGACGTCATGGAGCGTGTGCAGGATGTCAGGGAATGTTGCAGGATCTCGGTAGGAGTGTGCAGAACATCATGGAACGTGTGCACGATCCCAGTAGGGGTGTGCAGGACATCATGGAACGTGTGCATGATCCCAGTAGGGGTGTGCAGGACATCATGAAACGTGTGCAGGATCCCAGTGGGAGTGTGCAGGACATCATGGGACGTGGGCGGTACCCCAGTGGGGGTGTGCAGGACGTCATGAAGCGTGTGCAGGAACCCAGTAGGGGTGTGCAGGACATCATGGAACGTGTGCAGGATCTCAGTAGGGGTGTGCAGGACATCATGGAACGTGTGCAGAATCCCAGTAGGGGTGTGCAGGACGTCATGGAGCTTGTGCAGGACCCTAGTAGGGGTGTGCAGGACATCATAAAACGTGTGCAGGACCCCAGCAGAGGTGTGCAGGGCATCATGGAACGTGCGCAGCATCCCAGTAGGGGTGTGCAGGACATCATGTGACGTGTGCAGGACCCCAGTAGGGTGCAGGACAGCATGTGACGTGCAGGACCACAGTATCATTGTGCAGGACGTCGTATATTGTGTGCAGGACCTCAGTAGGAATGTGCAGGTTATCATGGAACGTGTGCAGGACCCCAATACAGGTGTGCAGGACGTCGTAGATAGTGTGCAGGACCTCAGTAGGAGTGTGCAGAACATCATGGAACGTGTGCAGGGTCCCAGTATGGGTGTGCAGGACGTCATGGAGCGTGTGCAGGACCCCAGTAGGGGTGTGCAGGACATCATGTGACGTGTGCAGGACCCCAGTAGGGGTGTGCAGGACATCATGTGACGTGTGAAGGACCCCACTAGGGGTGTGCAGGACATCATGTGACGTGTGCAGGACCTAAGTAGGAGTGTGCAGGACGTCATGGAGCGTGTGCAGGATGTCAGGGAATGTGTGCAGGACCTCAGTAGGGTGTGCAGAACATCATGGAACGTATGGAGGGTCCCATTATGGGTGTGCAGGACATCATGGAACGTGTGCATGATCGCAAAAGGGGTGTGCAGGACATCATGGAACGTGTGCATGATCCCGAAAGGGGTGTGCAGGACATCATGGAACGTGTGCAGGATCCCAGTAGGAGTGTGCAGGACATCATGGAACGTGTGCAGGACTCCAGCAGAGGTGTGCAGGACATCATGGGACGTGTGCAGGACCCCAGTAGGGGTGTGCAGGACATCATGGAACATGTGCATGACCTCAGTAGTGGTGTGCAGGACGTCATGGAGCGTGTGCAGGACATCATGTGACGTGTGCAGGACCCCAGTAGGGGTGTGCAGGACAGCATGTGACGTGTGCAGGACCACAGTATCATTGTGCAGGACGTCGTAGATTGTGTGCAGGACCTAAGTAGGAATGTGCAGGTTATCATGGAACGTGTGCAGGACCCCAATACAGGTGTGCAGGACGTCGTTAATAGTGTGCAGGACGTCATGGAGCGTGTGCAGGACCCCTTTAGGGGTGTGCAGGATGTCAGGGATTGTGTGCAGGACCTCAGTAGGGTGTGCAGAACATCATGGAACGTGTGCAGGATCCCAGTAGGAATGTGCAGGACATCATGGAACGTGTGCAGGACACCAGCAGAGGTGTGCAGGACATCATGGGACTTGTGCAGGACCCCAGTAGGGGTGTGCAGGACATCATGGAACATGTGCAGGACCTCAGTAGTGGTGTGCAGGACGTCATGGAGCGTGTGCAGGACATCATGTGACGTGTGCAGGATCCCAGTAGGGGTGTGCAGGACATCATGTGACGTGTGCAGGACCCCAGTAGGGGTGTGCAGGACAGCATGTGACGTGTGCAGGACCACAGTATCATTGTGCAGGACGTCGTATATTGTGTGCAGGACCTAAGTAGGAATGTGCAGGTTATCATGGAACGTGTGCAGGACCCCAATACAGGTGTGCAGGACGTCGTAGATAGTGTGCAGGACCTCAGTAGGAGTGTGCAGAACATCATGGAACGTGTGCAGGGTCCCAGTATGGGTGTGCAGGACGTCATGGAGCGTGTGCAGGACCCCAGTAGGGGTGTGCAGGACATCATGTGACGTGTGCAGGACCCCAGTAGGGGTGTGCAGGACATCATGTGACGTGTGAAGGACCCCACTAGGGGTGTGCAGGACATCATGTGACGTGTGCAGGACCTAAGTAGGAGTGTGCAGGACGTCATGGAGCGTGTGCAGGATGTCAGGGAATGTGTGCAGGACCTCAGTAGGGTGTGCAGAACATCATGGAACGTGTGGAGGGTCCCATTATGGGTGTGCAGGACATCATGGAACGTGTGCATGATCGCAAAAGGGGTGTGCAGGACATCATGGAACGTGTGCAGGATCCCAGTAGGGGTGTGCAGGACATCATGGGACGTGGGCAGGACCCAGTAGGAGTGTGCAGGACGTCATGGAACGTGGGCAGGGTCCCAGCAGGGGTGTGCAGGACATCATGGAACGTGTGCAGGACCCCAATACAGGTGTGCAGGACGTCGTAGATAGTGTGCAGGACCTCAGTAGGGGTGTGCAGGACGTCATGGAGCGCGTGCAGGACCCCAGTAGGGGTGTGCAGGATGTCAGGGAATGTTTGCAGGACCTCAGTAGGAGTGTGCAGAACATCATGGAACGTGTGCAGGGTCCCAGTATGGGTGTGCAGGACATCATGGAACGTGTGCATGACCCCGAAAGGGGTGTGCAGGACATCATGGAACGTGTGCAGGATCCCAGTAGGAGTGTGCAGGACATCATGGAACGTGTGCAGGACTCCAGCAGAGGTGTGCAGGACATCATGGGACGTGTGCAGGACCCCAGTAGGGGTGTGCAGGACATCATGGAACATGTGCAGGACCTCAGTAGTGGTGTGCAGGACGTCATGGAGCGTGTGCAGGACCCCAATACAGGGGTGTGCCCGGGACATAGGAATGTGTGCAGGACCCCAGTAGGGATGTGCAGGACATCATGTGACGTGTGCAGGACCCCAGTAGGGGTGTGCAGGACAGCATGTGACGTGTGCAGGACCACAGTATCATTGTGCAGGACGTCGTAGATTGTGTGCAGGACCTAAGTAGGAATGTGCAGGTTATCATGGAACGTGTGCAGGACCCCAATACAGGTGTGCAGGACGTCGTAGATAGTGTGCAGGACCCCAGTAGGGGTGTGCAGGATGTCAGGGAATGTATGCAGGACCTCAGTAGGGTGTGCAGAACATCATGGAACGTGTGGAGGGTCCCAGTATGGGTGTGCAGGACATCATGGAACGTGTGCAGGATCCCAGTAGGGGTGTGCAGGACATCATGGGACGTGGGCAGGACGTCATGGAACGTGGACAGGGTCCCAGCAGGGGTGTGCAGGACATCATGGAACGCGTACAGATTCTACGGCACACACTTTCTACGGCGTCCGGCTCACTCCCATATGGGTCCCACACACTTTCTACGGAGTCCTGTGCACTCCCACTTGGGTCCCGCACACTTTACACGGCGTTCGGCGCACTCCCACTTGGGTCCCGCACACTTCCTAAGGCGTCCGGCGCACTCCCACTTTGGTCCCACACACTTTCTACGGAGTCCTGTGCACTCCCACTTGGGTTCCACACACTTTCTACGGCGTCCGGCGCACTCCCACTTGGGTCACACACTCTTTCTACGGCGTCCGGCGCACTCCCACCTGGGTCCCACACACATTCAACGGCGTCCGGCGCACTTCACTCGGATCCCACACACATTCTACGCCGTGCGGCGCTCCCATATGGGTCCCACACACTTTCTACGGAGTCCTGTGCACTCCTACTTGGGTCCCACACACTTTCTACGGCGTCCGGCGTACTCCCACTGGGTTCCCACACACTTTCTACGGCGTCCGGCGAACTCCCACTTGGATCCCACACACATTCTACGGCGTCCGGCGCACTCCCATATGGGTCCCACACACTTTCTACGGAGTCCTGTGCACTCCCACTTGGGTCCCGCCACTTTAAACGGCATTCGGCGTACTTCCACTTGGGTCCCGCACACTTCCTACGACGTCCGGCGCACTCCCACTTGGAACAGACGACCCATTAACTCATACACTGAAGGGGGCTAGCGCAGCTCTTCATGAGGGCATCCCTCCGAGCACCGACGCTCGCTCCCCCCCCCCCCAATTGGGGGGAGGAGGGGGGAACAAGCGGCCGCCGAAGTGAGAATTTGACTTGATCCAAACCCTGCCGTCACTGCCTTGAAGCCCTGCCGTCACTGCCCCGGAGCACTGACGTGAAGCGCCTTCCATACCGGTTGAGCACGTGATTGAGAGATCGCAGGAGAAATCACGTCATATCGGGACAAAACTTGACGTGAATGACGATGCCTGCGTTTGGACTATGCCTTCTCTGGCCTCTATTGTCGTAAACTGCCCTTTCCGACTTCTTCGAATCCTTTTCGTCTTTCTCACGGGAGGGTCGAGTGCCGGAGGAGAGAGCAGGGCCTCCTTGAAGCCCCTCGTGGCAGGCCTCTACTGTCGCTCCCCCAAGTCGAAAACAAGCTCTATTGTCCGACGCTTGCCCCCGCAGTGTCTGATAAAGAATACAATTAAATCAGCAATTATTTGAGTTAGACCACAGCTCTGTTGGTCACATCAGACAGTTCAGGGTGTTTGAAAATGGCTAAATCAGTCGACGGCTCTAGTGGGATGAACATTTCTCATGAAAACTGGGTGGGAATCATGGTAGTAGGTGCCCCGTCCTATAAGGGTAATCTTACCCATTCTAGCGAAATAGTATGCTGCTTTTAACGTTCACACTTCTGCACCTTTTGACTTCACGAGTTGATAGAAAGATTGCACATTTCGATTCATTAGGAGTCTACTACGGTGCACCGCTCGGTGGTGGTGGGGTTGCGGGCAATGTCGAAATGTACTGTAGCGTCTGCTTATTATCACAAATTCTTCAAGACCGTCTATGTATTACCGATAATTATTGCTTTCACTTTCGTCTTTCCTTTTTCGAAGTTTTTGTCGTAACAGCGAAAACAATATTAGTGCTCCTTCGGAATAGACGACCCACTAGAGAATTTTCATGAGAAATGTTCATCCCACTAGAGCCGTCGACTGATTTAGCCATTTTCAAACACCCTGAACTGTCTGATGTGACCAACAGAGCTGTGGTCTAACTCAAATAATTGCTGATTTTATTGTATTCTTTCTCAGACACTGCGGGGGGGGGGGCAAGCTTCGGACAATAGAGCTTGTTTTCGACTTGGGGGAGCGACAGCAGAGGCCTGCCACTAGGGGGGGGGGCTTCAAGGGAGGCCCTTGCTCTCTCCTCCGGCACTCGATCCCCCCCCCCCGAGAGAAATAAACGAAAAAGATTCGAAGAAGTCGGAAAGGGCAGTATACGACAATAGAGGCCAGAGAAGGCATAGTCAAAACACAGGCATCGTCATTCACGTCAAGTTTTGTCCCGATTTGACGTGATTTCTCCTGTGATCTCTCAATCACGTGCTTAACCGGTATGAATGGCGCTCCATCTCTTAGAGAGCCGCATTTGGCCAAATAGGGCCGGCCCTGGACGGGGACTTGGAGTTTCTATGAGAAAGAGATATTTTTGGAGGAGAGCCGACGATGCTCTACGACGGGGGAGGGGGTGTCGTCCGTGCTCCGGGCCGTGAAGTCAGTGCTCCGGGGCAGTGACGGCAGGGCTTCAGGGCAGTGACGGCAGGGCTTCAGGGCAGTGACGGCAGGGCTTGCATCAAGTCAAATTCTCACTTCGGTGGCCACTTGTTCCCCCCCCCCCTAATTGGGGGGGGGGGGGAAGCAAGCGTCGGTGCTCGGAGGGATGCCCTCATGAAGAACTGCGCTAGCCCCCTCCAGTGTATGAGTTAATGGGTCGTCTATTCCGAAAGAGCATCACAATATTTGATCATGAATAGTATTGCTAGACAAGGAGCACAGTATATTTCGGCAATGTCGTCAAACACACCACCGCCTTCTCCCAGGCGGTGGATTGTATGCGGTCGAATGAAGATTGTGTTGATCTCATGTGTCGAGGGTGTATATCTGTTTTCAGTTAGATTCTCTCTTGTAGGTACACGGCACTTGAAACTACTTCCCTTGTTCCAGTCTTCATTTCAACTCCGGTCGTTGTCGAGGAGGTTGAAGTTTCTCTACATCCAAAGGTATTGACCGATAGTTGTTCTTGCGTTCACTGCACCTGGTTAAATGTGTTCTTTAGAATGCCGATGTTGGAAGAAAGAGAATCTGGCGAAGTGCGAGACTGCTAGTGGAGCAGGTGGACGCTTGGGAGATGAAACCTGGAGATACTGTTACTTTCGTGAACTGGGGCAACATCAAAATCATTTCTGTTGAAAAGAATAACGGTATCGTGTCCGAGATCCACGCTATTCTAGATCTCGCTAACCAGGTTCTTTTTCATGTTTTCTATTCCATTCTGATAATCTGGCGTGGTAGTGAATGGGTTTTCAACGCGAGATAATCATCACCTCTCAAGGCGAGTGTACCGCCAACTTTAAATTTCACATAAACCGCCAGATTCATGTGGAGTGAGGTTTATGGTCTACGCGTGCGGTACTATGGTGGGGGGGGGAGACTGCCCCGTTGAGGCACAGGAGAGACGAACAGGAAGTTTATGATGCGTTTAATATCTTGCGCAGAACCCCATCCATGTATACCTGTATTTTTGTTTCAGGATTTTAAAAAGACCATGAAAGTAACTTGGATAGCTGAAGCTGAGAATCCCAGCGCAGCCTGCATTCCTGTTATGACGGTGGATTACGACCACATTATCAGCAAAGCTGTCGTTGGTAAAGAAGAAGATTGGAAGAACTTCATCGTCTACGACTCCGTTGTCCGCTTTTATTTCCATCGTTTCAATTTGCTTCCGCGCTTTGATGAAAACATCACTTTAAGAGCTACACCAAAATGACAGGGGAACCTGCCCTCAAGAGAGTGAAGAAGGGCGATATCATTCAATTGCAGCGTAAAGGTTTTTACATCTGCGACCATGGTTACCAAGCTAAAAGCGAGTTCAGGTGTGTGTCTTGTCTGATATCTAGGTGCTCTTTCGGAATAGACGACCCACTACAGAATACAATGAAATTAGGAATAGCTCGGGCATGATCTACCGCTCGGTTGGTCACATCAAACAGTTCAGTGTATTTGAAAAAGACTAAATCATTCGACGGCTTTGGTGGCATGATCATTTCTCATGAAATTTCTCTAATGGGTCGTCCATTCCGAAAGAGTACCGATATCTAAGATTTTGTTGTCTAGCAAAAATGTTTTGTGTCAATGTTAGTCTTGCAGCGGCGTCGAGTCACCTCTTCTGCTTATCTACATTCCGGACGGGCATGTGAAAGAGACCACGATCAAGGCTAAACAGGTGTGTAACGCTCTTGTTTCTGGGCCCTAGTATCATTCCACCTTGTCGCTCTTGACAAAATTGGTATCCACATTTCAGGTTTCCGAAATTATGCCATTGATGTGTGGGCTCTATCCTAGAGGGTGGGGGGTACCCAAGATTTTTTCATAGAAATGAAATGACTCACCGATTGATAAGCTATCAATCGAAGTATTTCTATAGAATTTCAGTAAAAGCAATGATTGATAGCAGCGACATTTTGTTCATTTCTATGGAAAAATCTTGGGTGCCCTCCCCCCGTCTAGGATAGTCCCAATGTGTGATCTCTGATACTGCTTGTGGGTAGCAGCTCACTGAACTGTGATAGTTTTTTTAAACATAAATCTGCGATTTTTGATAGTTTCAGGCCGATGCGACCAAACTCGCGGTTCAGAAACTGCTCGAATCGGAAAAGCAATACAAGGAAGCTACTGGGCATGAATACCAACCGGGACAACCACCAGTACAACCGTTAACCGCAGCTACACCTGATAGAGGCGACATCGCTCTATGCTCGAAGATAGAATCACAGGGAGAGCTTGCTCGAAAGGAAAAAGCGAAGGACGCTAAATCAGTTAGTTTCTTGATAGTACCTTACGTTTCATTAAAATCAATGTTTTGTAAACACAGAAAAATTTAGGAGTCGACCAAGGCAGCAATTGCAAAACTGTTGGATTTGAAAAAAGAATACAAGGAGAAGACGGGTAAGGATTTCAAACCGGGTCAAGCTCCAGTAACTGGAGTACCTATCGCGTCAGCAACTAAAGAAAGTAGTGCCCACAGTCTTCATCTGGAAATAGAAGCACAAGGAGAGTTGGTTCGCAAGGAAAAAGCGATACATGCCAAATCGGTAAGTCTTGTTACGGAAAGTTAAGATACGAAACCTTGTTCTAGAATGAGAATTGATTCTATACGAAGTTTTGTTCATTAGTCTGCAATCGATTCGATTTAACCGAACTCGGTCGTTGTCGGGGTTTACCATCGTCACCAGGGGCCGGATGAATCAACGCGAATGTCGGGGTTTCGGCAGGCGCCGGGCACGCAGGGCAGCGAAATCGGCATGCTAAGCTGCCAGAGCAGGGGCAAGGGCAGTTAGGGGCACTGCCCCGACTAGGAAGCGGGGGCAGCGGCTGCCCCGGTTGGGGCCAGAGTGTGGCATTATTTTTCTATTTGCTTTTCTTGTTAACAGTTATATGCTTAAAGCTCTCGCTCATAAAAGAATTGCTTTCATTAGTGATAACTTCTCTTCATATCTTTTCATATATCCTGCTTTTCAGCACTTTCTTGACATTTTCATTGAATTAATTCTAATTCCTAAATACTCTATGCATCTACGTTCTCCATACTGCTTCCGTAATCCTTGCGCAGTCAATTCATGTGCTAGAGTGTTAGCAAAATAAAGAATTTTTGAAAAAGGAAGTTCCAGAAAAAGTCTTTTACAAATTGTTCTAAATTGTTTTCTTAAGAAGAGTGAATCTCGTTACACGTAAAGTCGAATGTTTCGGGAAACCATCCGTATATACAGCTAAATTTCGTTATTCTTTTGGTCCAAATTCATACGACAGATCCTTTGAATTTCGAAAGATAGGTGTACCGAATTTGGTGTTTTATGTGTGTTGGTTTGAAACAAATTTAGGCGAGAATATATGTTCGCGTCCAGCAATCCTTCAATTGAATTGAGAGAATTTTTTGAAAATCTCTTGAAAAACGTGATCGCCAGAACTGCCGTTGTTTGTTCATTTATATTGCATATCGATAATTTTTTTAGTAATTCATGATTTTTTGTGAAAAAAATAGGATACGTGGCGAACTCAGGAATTTCTGAACAAGTTACCTGAGACTTCAACGCTGCCGAGATGTCGTACGTTCGTGCCGTGGTAGTGTGGAGGAAAGAAGATCGCCTCCGTGCAAACCGACGTCAACCCTCCGAGAAGAGGGTTTTTGTCATGGGAGAGGTGCTGGTCGGCCGCAGCTCTCCTGAGGATTTTATTACAAAGGGTCGGCGTCGAGAGGAATCCAGGTCCAGCGCAGAAGTATCCATGTGCCACCTGCAGCAAGGATGTTACCTGGCATAAAACAAGTGTCCAGTGCTTCGGATGACAAAGGTGGGTGCACTTCTCCTGTTCGGGCCTCAGTTCTGTGAGGCATCATGACTAATCCTTTCGTTGTGTTCTATGCTCTGCCCCAGCAACTCTGATTCCTCAATTACCAACCGCCCCCTCTCCATTGTTCGCATTAATCTCAACGGCCTTCGCAACAAGTTATCTGAACTCTCTCTATTCGCATCACTAGGATGTTATTATGGTTCAAGAAACCAAACTCTCTCCATCTACCACTTATCCCCAGCCTAACATTCCGGGCTACACCGCCTATCACATGCCAAGGACAGCTCTTGGGGGCGGAGTGTCTACTTTCGTGCATTCTGTTTTACCTTCTCATATTATCCCTAATACTCCTAAGGACGGTACTCTCGAGTACATTCCTGTCCACCTCCCCCTCAAAACCCCTTTATCTCTACTTAACATCTTCTTCTTCTTCTTCTGCAGCCACAGAGAGGGTCCTGTCATAGACTGAGGAACTGAGCCACAAGCGTCGGATTCGTCCACAGATCTACTGTTGTTAACGATGTCGGTCTCATCGGGCAGTTGAAAAGGTGCGCAGTAGTATGCCCTTTATTACCACAATCCGGGCACTCGTCAAGTCTACTGCTATCGATCTTATGTTAATAAGACATGAGCATGGGTGAGTGCCCACTGCGTAACGAGGGAGGGGTGCACATGGCACGCCTACCGAGTTCCATCTCGGTTTCGCTGACCTCAGGCGGCACGACTCCCAGAACGGAGTTTTCGGCGGCCTTGCATAAGTGATCCTTGACGAATTGGGTATGCTCAGCACGTAAGAGACGGAGGCGTTCTTGTTGTGCGTTAGTCCATCTCTGTATATTGATTTTCGTGGGAGCATCAGCAAACGGCTTTCTTATACCTCTCTCTCTCACGGGGTCTAATACTCTTCGCGACGGATGATTTGGCTGCTTCAGAATGTTTATGTACAGCTGTTGTGCGTGGAGTTGGCAGTGGTCCTTAACTGGCAGGATGCGAGCTTCGGCATGTAGGTGCTCTATTGGAGAGCTTTTAGAACAGCCTGTTGCGATTCGCAATGCTCCATTTTGGATGCGCTGCAGCTTGGACCAGGATGTGTCCGACACGATATGCTGCCAGACTGGTGCAGCATACTCCAGGGCGGGCTGTACGATGGCCTTGTACGTGGTCAGGATCGTTTCTTTACTGCATCCCCAGGACGTTCCGCCGAGAGCACGTAGGACGTTAAGTCTTGTTTTCACTGCAGCTTGCTTCTGCTCAGTGTTCTTATGAAACCTCAGCGAAGGGTCCAACACGAGTCCGAGCAGCTTAGGGAATCGGGCGGCCGGCAGGGCGAGTTTCGTCCCATTTCACCATGGGATGAGCACTGTGCTCCGCAGGAACAGTGGAAAAGACTGTGACGGATGATTTAGCGGCAGAGACCGTAAGCATCTTGCTATCGAGAAAACATTTCAACTCGATCAAGTAGTCATTGATCTTACTGGCAGCTACATTTATGTCGCGATCCCGGCATAGTATAGTAATATCATCCGCATATGCAACCCCCTTGATGTCTTGGGATGGAACGGGTAGATCTTCAATTTACAGACTAAAAGAGCAGGCGATAAAACTCCTCCTTGAGGTACGCCGGCGGCGATTGGGATGCTATTGGAGACGTGCCCTTGAAATAGCACATTTGCCCGACGTCCTTTGGTGAATGCGGTTATCCACCGCTTCTGCCAGGGCGGAATGGTAGACCTTAACAGGCTCTCCGACAAAATGCCCAAGTTTACAGTGTCAAAAGCCTTCGTTAGATCGAGGGCTACACCTACGGTTCGCTGAGGTTTCATGGCATTGAAGCCGTCCAAAACATAGCTCACAATTTCCAGTAGGGCCGTAGTGGTGGAATGTAGCTTACGGAAACCATGTTGATGCTTTTGTTTGCTATTGTGTTCGGAGAGCTCCTCCACAGCCAATTTTTCCGCAACTTTGGCAATAGGTGAGAGAAGACTGATTGGCCTGTAACCTTTTGCCGTGGATGGTGATTTACCCGGCTTAGGCAATGGGATGACGCGTGCTACTTTCCAATCTTGAGGTAATGTACAGGTCCGAAACGATGTATTAATGACGTCAGCGAGCAGGGGTAGTAGTTCACTTGGCAGTCTCTTTAGAACTGCTGGGCTCAAACCATCTGGCCCTACTGCCTTCGAGTTACTCATTTCCTTGATAACCTTCTCGACCTGAGCGGGCGTGACTGCATCATCTTCAGCCATAAGTGGCAATTTACAGAGTTCCCGAACAGTTATTCTATTCTGCTTCTCTCTTTTTGTTTTAGTTATGAAAAAATGCTTCCCAAGAGCATTTGCGGCCTCTTTCCCTGACTTAAAGACTCCGCCGTCGAATTCAATCGTGGAATTGTTGGCGGAGGTGAACTTTCCGGAGATCAAGGGACTCTATATTCCTCCTATAACATCTTGTCCCCCGTCTTACAGCCCCATACCCCTCCTTGAGCAGTTGCATGACTGCTCACTCTCTCCCTCAGCTGTCTTTGCGGGTGACTTCAATGCTCACACGTTCAGTTCTGCTCTTGACGCTGACGCCAGAGGGGATGACGTCGAGGAATGGGCTGAGGAGTGTGACCTGGTTATCCTCAATGATGACCAGCCCACTCGTCTCCCTGCCAACGGCCGACCCTCTAGCCCAGATATCTCTCTTGTGTCATCCAATCTCTCTTATGCTTGCACGTGGTCCACATCCACAACTCTCTCCAGCGATCACATTCCCGTCTTTGTCTATATTGATCTCTCTGACTCTCTTGCCCCTTACTCTGGTTTTCGTCATCTGTTGTGGATACACAACCTTGTGAATGTATATCTAATATAACATATATAGATTAGGGCAAATGGTATCGAGTACTAAGAATCAGAGCGGTCATAAAACATTGTATAGTTCATCCATAGCCCAGACACCATTTACAACTCTGCCGTTAGGCATCGTATCCAGAGGGTGGTGTCTGGTAGGTTAATTACACGCGGGTGTGCCTCAAAGGTCCCGCTACAATTGACAGATGAGCTACTGCTTGAGGCTCGGTACACCCTGTGAATATAGCTGTAATTACAACTTTGTATAATACTTGTTTGTGGGGCCGCCTCCCCAATGTGTATAAAAGGCGATGGAATCTTGATAGAGGGTTCGTCTGTTCACTGAGCAGGCACTTGTTAATAAATCTGTATATTGCAAGTGTCTGTAACCATTGGTAATCCACCAAATTGGTGCATCGGCCAGTGAACGATCCCTCGCTTCAACTCTCAGCTAGTGTGTTCCTCCCTGAGGAAACGAGAGAAAAGTGAGCCTCACCTACCCAATCTTCTCACCTAGTGTTCCTCATTGGAGGAACGAGAAGCAAGAGCGGGAAGCTCTGTCTTGTGCGCCTCCGCAAAGGGAACCGGCAGAGTAAGCCTCTCAACGACTTATCTTCTCACTTAGTGTTCCTCATTGGAGGAACGAGAAGAAAGAGCGTAACCTCTGTCTTGTGCGTCTCCGCAAGGGGAACCGGCAGAGTAAATCTCAAAAGTGCCTGTCTTGTGCGTCTCCGCAAAGGGAACCGGCAGTGCACAACTTCCAATCTCTATCAAGAGCGTGAACTCTGTCTTGTGCGTCTCCGCAAGGGTAACCGGCAGTGCTTTACCTCTAAACCTTCACAAAAAGAGCGTGATCTCTGTCTTGTGCGTCTCCGCAAGGGGAACCGGCAGTGCTTTACGTCTAAACCTTCACAAAAAGAGCGTGATCTTTGTCTTGTGCGTCTCCGAAAGGGGAACCGGCAGAGTCGAACCTCGAAATCGTCTTGTCTTGTGAGTCTCCAGAAGGGGAACCGGCAAGGCTTACTTCAAAACCTTCATCTTGTGCGTCCTCTCACGAGGAACCGCGGAAGTAATAAGCTTTTTCCTGCAATCAGGAAAAAGTTCCGCAGCAAGTTCTCAATTTGAGCTTTCTCAGCCAGGAAGCCAAGAGGACTGTGTCAGAGCTTTCGTGTCTTCAAGTGAGAAAATCAGAAAGCGAAGCAGTTTCCTAATAAACCGGGGAAATCTGACAGGCGAAGCAAATCCTCCTTGAGGTAATCAAAAAAAGAAGAAGTCCCGCTTGGCAGGAAGTTACCTACTGCGGAATCAACCGAAGCAGTAAAAAAAATCCAAGAAACCTTGAAACTTAGAACAAACCGGAAAAAAAGTGAAAATGGCTGGAATTCAAGTCTTCAAAATAAAGATCACAAATGCTTGTGCGCTGATCAAATCCAACGAAGACGGTATGAAGAAATTGGAAGCACCATTCACATTCTCTACTGAAAAAAACAGAATGTGAAGCCTTCATACGGGAACGCACTGTGGAATTAAACCACCTGGCAAGATCCATTACAAAAGCCAAGGAATTCTTGGACAAATGTGTTCAAGACGCCATCGAAAGGATTGAATCACGGTCGGAACAGAAAGAGAGTGATAAATTGATGCTCTATCTTAACAAGCACCTGGAATCTGAGGCAAACAACTTGGATATAGAAGTCATCCAATCGCTAAACAAAATTGAGTTCAGAAAAGAAGAATAATTCAACAATCGATCCTCCTCACAAAAGCGACTAATTACGGTAGGCAACAGGCTGGCAGCAGCACTAACAGCCGCAATGCTGATGACTACGATAGCGGCAGTGCAGCAATTAGCAATCGCCACGTGAGAGTAAGTCCACCACAGCTCGAATTGCCTATCTTTTCCGGCAACTTCCGCGAATTCAACACGTTCTGGTCAGTGTTCGACTCCTTGATTCACAGCGACTCAGATTTAAGCGACCGAGAGAAATTTCTATTACTAAAGCAGGTATTGAAAGGCAAAGCTGCGGCATCAATAAGCAGCGTTCCTGTCATAGGAGAGAAGTATATTATTGCTATCAATATTCTGAAAAAGCAATACGACAGATCATCGAGTATTGCCGATGTTTTTATAAACGAAATTGAGCATATAACACGGGCAAGAGAAAATTCAAGGAGCTGCCGTGAAACTCTCTCAGCTATTTCGTCCAGAATCACGCATCTGGAGCAAACCGGAGTGTCGATGAACGCTGATCGAGTGTGGAGACGTCTAATCCTCTCAAAATTCACGGAGGAAATTAGCAGCAAGGTGATCAAGAAGGAGAATGAAGCCGGCTTCTCATATGGAGTGAACGACATTATGGAAGCAATTGATGAAATAATAGCACTCCAAGAGACGACAGAACTTACAATGAAGACAATGTTCGGCAATGACTACTGTCGACAGAAGGATATCCTTGAAGAAATTCGTCCGTCTCATATCCCGCATCAGAAACATACATACAAAAGTCATCGGTCTGGCAGCAACAGTTCCAACACGCCCTCGGAAGCAGAGTATGTCGGCCAACCAGAAGTAATCTCAGCGCAGGCTCTTCACTGCAACGTTTCACAAAACCGACAGCAAGTCAGAGTGATGCCCATAGCATCGGCACTGATTTTCAATGAAGCTGAAATTGAATATGAGCCAATAACCCTAGTGTTGAACTCTGGATCTCGAAGAAGCTTTCTGAGAAGTGGGGTCGCACATCGGATGCAGCTTCCTGTAACAAGCTCAACGATGCCCACAACTGCTGGAATTGGAAAATCGCAAGAAAAACCCAGTCTCAACGAAACATGCATAACTCTGAGAAGTCGATTCTGCTCGAAAAAACTACGAAACGTGTCACTGTCAACCAAGGATAGACCGAATTTCTGCACGACAGCTGCTGAATTGACGGCGGCAGACAAGAACATCATAAAGAAAAGGAGTATAGCAGTTTCCCAGCTTAAGCGCTCATGTACAAAAGTGTCCCCAGAGATTCTCATTGGACAAGTCCTCCTGAGCGATATCATCGAGCACAATGTTCCTGTCATTAGACTGCCATCTGGTTAACTTTTAACGTCAACTGTATTCGGCTAAATCATCTCTTCTACGAGTATCACATGCAACTCCAAAACCAGGAGAAAATATCAAATCAGCCCTGCCATCGTTGCAACGTCGATGACATCTTCACTAAATGGCTACAAGGGCCTCAGGAACCGGAACGGACTAGATTCACGCGATATTGGCAGCAAATTTAGTCAGGATCACTTCATGGGGCCATATCAAGCAGGTCCACATCGGCAATTTCAACAGCAGCTGCACAGGAAGTGTCGCCCCTCTAAGAGAAAGCGGCAACGTAAACGTGCAAAAAGCGTTCATCCCGGCACCACACCAGTTGGAAAACAGTGTAGTAAGCCGCAACGCGAGAGGGAACCTCCAATACAAATTCGACTACAAGACGACAGCTACAATCGCTTCAGTGTCCGAAACGACCGCAACGAGGATTACCGACAACGCAGTCATGTACGATCACAAGCACCTCGGATCGAGCACGATTCAAGGAAATCCAGGAATAAACTGCCGTTTCAGAAGAATATCGCCAGTTTGAATCGTACACAGTAATTTCTACTTCTTTTTGTTTTCTTGTATTAGTCGTGTTTGTTGTAAGTTCTGCTTTCAAACTTGTGATAGGGGTATGTGTAGATATTGAGTTCTATAAATTTCTATCGCTACCGCTCATTGCCGGCCGCCCCAGTGTTGTGAACAACCAAATCTCATATAAAGTCGATTTATTGTACACTATTTTTCAACCTTCGAATGTGCATATGAGTATTGGCTTGTCATCTATACAACATTTTAGCTACCGCTTATTGCCGGCCGCCCCAGTGTTGTGGATACACAACCTTGTGAATATATATCTAATATAACATATATAGATTAGGGCAAATGGTATCGAGTACTAAGAATCAGAACGGTCATAAAACATTGCGTAGTTCATCCATAGCCCAGACACCATTTACAACTCTGCCGTTAGGCATCGTATCCAGAGGGTGGTGTCTGGTAGGTTCATTACACGCGGGTGTGCCTCATAGGTCCCGCTACAATTGATAGATGAGCTACTGCTTGAGGCTCGGTACACCCTGTGAATATAGCTGTAATTACAACTTTGTATATTACTTGTTTGTGGGGCCGCCTACCCAATCTGTATAAAAGGCGATGGAATGTTGATAGAGGGTTCGTCTGTACACTGAGCAGGCACTTGTTAATAAATCTGTATATTGCAAGTGTCTGTAACCATTGGTAATCCACCAAATCATCGTACTTATCTTAATTTAGGCCTAGCAGACTGGACCCTGTTCAGAGATGTTGCACTCCGCCATGCGGTCGACTACCCATGGAATGGTGATGTCTATCAGAAAGAACGTCATTTAACAAGTGCCATCCTCAAGGCCATGAAAGCAGCAATTCTTGAGGGTCGTGTGAAGACCTTTTTTCCAAATGTCAGCAGGGAAATACTGCAAAAGATAAGAACCAGAGATGAGAAGAGAGCCGCAGACCATCTAGACCCGGAGATTGCTGTGATGGATAATGAGATCAGGCAGGATCTGGATAAGAACAAGAAGGAATGCTGGGAGAAGTTCACTGAAAAGCTGAATTTCAAGGCTGATAGAACTACGACGTGGAAAGTGTTGAGGAAAATTTCCGGCAAGTCCGCTCCCCCCATGAGCTCCGCTATTGAGTTCGAGGAGAACGTCTTCAAATCAGGGAAAGCGGCTGCTTATGCACTCGGCAAGAATTTTTTCATCACACGTACTAAGCGAGGTGTTCAAAACAGAGTCACGGTTAGAGAGCTGAGCCGGTTGCCGCTCATGAACGCTTCTGAGGCCTTTACTCTCACACAAGTAGAGAAGGCTATCAAAGAAATGCGGAATTCGAAGGCTATCGGACCTGACGGTATCTCCCCAGCCATCCTGAAGAAGCTTCCCACGGAACTTCTACCGATGCTTGCAGATATCATTAACACTTTTTTCCGGACCTGCACTCTACCCCAAGCTTGGAAGACAGCCAATGTGATACCGTTGCCAAAGCCAGGCAAGTCCCAATGCACGGCAAAAGGCTTTCGACCAATAAGCCTGTTATCGCTCATCGCAAAATTAGCTGAAAAGTTGATCGTGACGGACCTGGCTGATCAAAATGAGCGATAGCAGCATCAGCATGGGTTCAGGAAACTTCACTCTAATACTACTGCTCCATTGGAGATCGTGAGCTTTGCGATCGATAGGTTCAACATGAGAAAGCCCCTGAGAACGGTGGCCGTCGCCCTTGACCTGAGCAAAGCATTTGACTCTGTTAACTTGGGATTGCTGTCCGAGAAACTGCTCAAGTCGTCGCTACCATCATCGCAGAAGGGATGGATTGCAGCGTTCACGAAAGGCCGCCGGGCCAAGGTTCTGTTCCAGAATCACGTATCCGATAGTATTCCAATAGCAGCCGGTGTTCCGCAAGGCGGAGTGTTGTTCCCTGCCCTATTCAGCCTGTATCTTGAGGACATTCCCGAGCCTCCCAGTGATGTAAAGATTGTTATGTATGCCGACGACATCACCATCATGTGCCAGGACCGTGACATGTAGGTAGCCGCTAACAAAATCAGCGCCTATCTCGTCGAGTTGAAGCTCTTCCTCGATAATTTGATGCTCACAGTCTCTGCTGCAAAATCCCCTGTTTCAGTGTTCACAACAAACACCAAGGAACACAGTGCCCATCCAGATGTCAAATGGGATGGTGACCTGTTGCCAGCAGCAAAATTCCCCAAGCTGCTTGGCCTTATTCTTGATCCGTCACTGAAGTTCCACAAAAACGCGGAACAGAAACAAACAGTCGTCAAGGCTAGGCTTAATATCTTGAGAGCTCTCGGAGGAACATCATGGGGAAGCAGCCGTGAGACTATATTGAGAACCTACAGAGCAATACTTCAGCCGCCTCTGGAATATGCGGCACCAGTGTGGCAGCACCTGGTGTCTGACAGCTCCTGGAATAAGCTGCAGCGTGTACAAAATGCTGCGCTTAGAATTGCTACCGGTTGTGCAAGGAGCTCCCCAATAGAACAGCTTCACACGGAGGCCTGCATATTGCCGCTCAAGGAGCATTGTGAACTCCAGGCACAGCAGATGTATATTAATGTTCTGAGACAGCCGAATCATCCGACAAAGAGAATCATGAAACCCATTAGAGAGAGGTCGATTAGGACGCCGTTCGCCGATGCTCCTCGTAAAGTTGATGCACAGAGATGAGCCGACTCCAACATGGAAAGGCTTCGTCTTCTGCGTGAGGAGCACACCCAGCTTGTTCGAGGATATCTAACGAAGGCGGCTGTGAACCCTATCTTAGGAGCAGTGCCGCCTCGGGTTACGAGTCCGAGTCTCAACTCGGCAGACGAGCCAGATGTGCTCTTGCCTCGCTGCGCTGTGGTCACTCTATTCTGCTCATGTCTTACGTCAACAAGATCGACAGCAGCCGACCAGACGCATGCCCGGACTGTGGTGCTCCCGGACACGACACGGCGCACTTATTCATGTGCCCGAAGAGACCTACCTCCTTAACCACAATGGACCTTTGGACGAATCCTGTGAAGGCCGCCCAGTTCCTCAACCTATGACAAAAAACCACTTCGAGGCTGCAGAAGAAGAAGAAGAGACTTCAACGCAAGTTGCATGATGGCTTCACGCAACTCACTTCAAATTACAAGTAACTTGAAGCGATGTTACGTGTAACTTGATCAGATTTTTGATTAAAGTATCATGAAACTTGCTCTAATGAAACACAACATCGCGAGTAACTTGCCCCGTTGTTGAATGTTTTTCGACCCCGCACGCGACGCGTTCAGAACACCGACACGCGGCATGCTCGCCGAGCATGCCAGGGGGGGGGGCAAACGGCTAGGCGGTATCTCCGGCCGGTGTGCTGGCCGGAGTACCTCAAACTTGGGTAATTGAACCGCCAACGCTATCGATCTCCTAGTCCTGCCTCAAGAGTGCGTCGTATAGCTCCCTAAGAGACAGCCCGCCCCGAGGTAAGTTACATGTGCGATAAAATAACACATTTAAGTTAACCGTCAGTACTTCATGTCAAGTGAAAGTCAACTCGCACCATGCAATATACTTACTTTTTTTGAAGGTCACATGTAACTTAAAGTTATGAAAATAAGTAGCTGGTAACAAGTTTGGAGTCGTTAATTAGCATGTAACTTTATCAGAAATTCCTGAGAATATCTATCGCCTGATCACGAGTGTTACTCATGCTGTGACATTTTCAGTGCGCATGGGTACAATTCTGCTAACTGACAGTTTCCGCTCGTAAATCAAAACCTCGAGCACAAGGACAATTAGACTAGCATTACTTTTTACCCTCCATTGTGCGTAGTCGCACTGCTATCGTAAGGGGTCGTTTAGGTCGTTTATACTCCCGCCGCCGAGCGTTGCGGCACGATCGATATTGTAGGATTGCACTCCGCCGCGCCGCTCGGCGGTGGAAGTATAAACGACGCCTTAGAAACACAGCTGCACCTGAGCAGGACTGGTTTGACATATTGAATTGTTTCGTAATTCTTGCCCATTGGTGTTCCCATCACTCGATTACAAGTTCTTAAGATAACTGTTTTGGCACCCCCGACGGGCAGCTAGCCGCAGCGCACGCAATTACGCACGGCGCACGCTATTTTATGGCTGAAACCTGTGCCCTACCCCGAGCATACGGGGTAGGGCACCGCCTCTAAGGGCCCCTGCCCTTGCCCCGCTGTGTGCGTTGATGCATCCGGCCCCAGGGTGCGGCGCGAGGGATGAAGGGTTTACATACTGCTCAGAACACCCTTTCAACAGGATCTCGCTCAACCACCACCCCTGTCAATTAAGGTGCAGTGATCCGGGGTGGGGAGATCTGTTTTGAACTTTGAAGCTAAATCATCTTCCCCAAAATCATAGACTTCTAGATTTTTTTCCAAGCGAACGGGAAAAAGTGTACATGTGACGAACATGCGAATAAATCTGAAAACACAATTCTCTGAATGAGAAGCGGTAGGTTGGAGATCAATTTGCATGCAACTCATTGCAGAACAACCGCTATTTCGGTCACGAACGTTACTGCTTTGAAACTCACGCATATTGATATCCCACCGAACGCTTCTCACTGATATGGAGGTGTGCAGCTACTGGTGGACAACATTGTACGTTGTTGGACTTTTGAATGTATTCGAAAATTAATTTCGCTGAAAAAGAATTTCGATTAGTGTGATAGGTAAAGCCAGTCTTCACGATAATCGTCAATTCCGAGATAATTTGCGAGAATGATCACTCGGTCCACGGATAGAGCCAAAATGACAATGAATTTGTGAAAAAGACGTCAGAAGTACAGGCCATAAACGGCCAATGTCTCACCGTCGACTGCGTACCACGCGCTGCGCGACCGCACGTGCGTCGGAAGCAGACGAGTTTTGGACGCCGCGCGACCAGGTTTCGGCCGCCGCGCGGTGGCCGAAACACGTCGCGCGGCGGCCAAAACCCGTCTGCTTCCGACGCGCGTGCGGTCGCGCAGCGCGTGGTACGCAGTCGACGGTGAGACATTGGCCGTTTTATGGCCTGTACATACTCAGACAACTAGGGGTCCGATTCGGCCGCGAAAGGCTTTCGATTCGATTACAAAGCGGTTCGAGTACAACCCCATCTCATTTTCTAATTTTCAGTCCACCTCTGCAACAGTAATTTGCAGGATGCCTCGAAAGCTGCAATAGCTAGACTTCTCGAATTGAAAGCACAGTTCAAGGAGAAAACTGGGCAGGAATATAAAACCGGACGGAAACCTGTTGATACCCTTCCATGCGCGAAGGCTGGTGATGTGAGCATGCCGACTTTATATGCTCAAATTGAGGCTCAGGGTGAGCTAGTACGTGTAGAGAAGGCCAAGGACGCGAAATCAGTGAGTTTTTATTGATGTTTACTATAACATTGGGGCTTGCTTGTAACACCGCTCGCGCCTCGGATGTGACTTACGTTTTATAGAGGGTACTAACGATACAAGTCGTTTTGGCAGATACGTTTACCACTCTAAATGGGTCAGGTTCTCTCTATACACGGAGGGAGGAGCACAGACGAGATTCATTGCTGACGCGACGCGCGCGGCATAATTTTTATCCTACTACCCCATCACTGGAGCGCGCTTGCCACATGATCGCGAGATTCACGGGCTTTCATGTTTTTATTCATTCTCACATGACTTCTCTTTATGTTCCTGGGTTGTTCCTCTCATTATTTTATCCTGGACACTCATTTCAATAATTCTTGTATGTTCTCGCGCCGTTGTACCGCTTGATATTTGTAGAAAGTGTATCATGGTATCAAAGATCGAGCACCATTCTAGATGTAGTGATGGGTCGTTGCCGCCGACAACCAGTTTGGCTGTGTATTATGGCACATAAAGAAATGGTCATGTGAGAATCAATAAACACATGAAATCTCGCGAGCTTGTGGCAAGCGCGCTCCAGTGATGGAGTAATCAGATAAAAAATCCTCCGCGCGCTTCTCGTCAGCAATGAATCTCGTCCGTGCTCCTCCCTCCTTGTGTAGAGAGCCCCTGACCCCTCTAAACACTTCCCTTGTCGGAGGGGTTGTTTATTCCATTTTTGTTTTTCCAGAGATATCAGCTGATTCCAGAGAGGATTCGGAAGCATTCTTAGAGCGTGTTGCACAAGACGATCTGGCGTTGTTCCTAGTATATGCCCAAACAGTCCAACTCCGCCTTCCGTTGCCGCTTGAGAAGGCGCCAGGAGACGCTGGCCCCAAGCTTGTGTCAAGCGTCGCTGTACTGCCTCGATTTCCTTTTAAAGGTCTTCGTTGTGCCATATTCGCGGCCAGAAATATCCAAGCCATCACCTAAACAATTTGCTTTCCGTGCAATCTATCTTTTCCATCCTCGACTTCGGTTCTGCCCACGGTCTGATCCGTTCATCATGGCAGGGTGCACAGCTGATAGGTAGACGCGCATTTTGACTTCCTATGCGATGAGAGTAGACCACAGAGACTTGGCTAGAGAAGTGGACGAAGGTGTAGATTTCGCACATAGTTGTTGAATATTCGCTGCATAGCTACCATCGTTCTTCGGCAACCAGCCCGAATAACAGAAATCATCCACCAGTTCGATACGTTGTCCGTCCTCAGAAACTCTCGTTGAAGGTCTTCGAGAGACCCCCATCTGCTCGCATAGGGCGGGACGAAGCGGCGACATATTTCGAAACGAGGTACATAGTCCTCTGTAGTTTTGGGCTGTTTTCAGCGAATAGCACAATGTTGTCGGTGTTCTCTAGGTCGGCGTAGGAGCGTCCTGATCAGGGGTGTGCGGCAAAGGAATTTAAAATTTCGGCAAACGGCAAACACCAAAAACGACCGGCAAACGGCAAAATCTGTTTTGTGCTATAATACACCAACAATTGCTTAGTCATGTCGTATTCCATGCCATATCTGCCAGTTGCTATGTGCCTTGCGTTTCAATAGAAGAAAAATCTCAGATATCAAAAGCTACTTGGAAGCCTCAGGTTATGAGGAGTCACTATCAAGGTCAAAAAGGTTGTAAGCTTTAGATAATTTTGTTAATTCCCCCCCCCCCCACTAATTGATGTTCCCGTTGAAATCGATGCTTGAGATCCAAAAAATGGGCGTCCTTTTGAGCAGTGCAAAGTGTGATAGACCCGCAAAGGGTTTTTTTGAAAGAGGCATGCGGCGATTAGTAAACCGTAAGCAAGCTTGATGCGATGGGAGTGTGCGCCGACCCAAAGACTGACCGGTACGACATTCAGGTGAGAATACGCGATGATTGGTCCTTTGATGGCGAATGACAATCCACACCGCGATCAGCAGCTATTGTTAGTAGCAAGTAGCAGGCTCAAGGTTCTAAATTTCGATCACTTCAAACTACGATCAAACAGGAATGGAGTGAAATTAGTCTAGTTGAATTCAGTGCTCACGATAAAAACTGCTTTCGAGTTTCCACCGAAAATCAAGAGCTTCGAGAGGCATGCTGATCGAATTCACAGAATTAGAGGCACCTAAAGACAGTTCGACTGGTAAATGCGACAGAAGGCGCTACGCTCACATCGTCGCTGAAGCGCCGCGTGCAGTGCGTTTGGGCAGCAAGACTGTTCTTGGGCGCGTTCCTTTATGTGTATTCGGCCTAC
The DNA here is from genome assembly GCA_029168955.1 of Aplectana chamaeleonis. NCBI lineage: Eukaryota > Metazoa > Nematoda > Chromadorea > Rhabditida > Cosmocercidae > Aplectana > Aplectana chamaeleonis. The sequence goes on along the minus strand of JAPDOI010000046.1, from coordinate 316,276 downwards.
AAGCCGGCCCGAGGCCCATTACAACAACAATGTCAGCTAGAAAAGAAAGCAGAAAATCGTTTTTTAAGTTCCAGAACTTGAATGTGGTGTGCTCGCCCCACCCACTTCCTCTTTGACGACCGAGGAAGTGGGTGGGTCGAGCACAACACATTCAAGTTCCGGGGCCGTATAATGCTATTGGTTCCATTGCAACTGTTGTTGCAATGGGCCTCAAACCCTTCGATTTCTGGTGAAAAATTAAAATTTAATCGTTGCCTTCAAAGATTTTTCATTCTTTCATCGTTATACAATTTCTTAACAAACTCAGCTCTGTCGCAGAGTAAACCCTTCATTTCAGCTAATGATCTCGAAACCGAAAATATTATTGAACACTGCCTTTACTGACCACATTCCTAGTCGGAGCGTTCTTGATTTACCGAGCAGTTGGGTGAGAACGGTGCTGGGGCTTCGGTGGTGCAGTGCGATAAGGCGCTCCCCCGGAAAGGGAATATGCTGGTTCAATCTCGCCCGGAGACAAGCGTTTTGCGATCAACTCAACACCTTGTGTAAAGCTTTAAATATTGTTCAATTCTAAAAAAGCCAGACAAAGTATTTGCAGATTTGGTCAACATCCTGTCCCAATTAATACCACCAGCCCACCATCTCAGGATTAGCTGCCCGTTTTACACGGGTTCTCAACTGGTTCACATGTCTAAATAAGGCTGCATTCACGCTAGAACTTTGATATCACTTGGTTTCGTAATCTTAAAATTTGCAGTAATCGGTATGCTTCTGAAAAAAGGGCTTGTGTCATTTTTAAGGGGTTAAGAGTTTGATTATTAAAAAAGACATTGGGAGGCTCCCGAACAACCTAGAACTCGAAGGAACACCCCTGATTACCCAGTGAAGATGTTTTATCAATTACCGTTTAAATGGGTAAAATTGTACCTTACATGAGCTGGAACTACTTGAACTAAATATTTGTAGCAGCTTCGAATCGCTGACCAACACTGAAACGGCGGAAAGAGCAGATCCTGTTGTTTTAACGTATTTTTGCCGTTTTAGACGACAAATTCGGCAAACGGCAACGGCAAACCCCAAAAATGGCCGGCAATCGGCAAACGGCAATTGCCGCACACCCCTGGTCCTGATGGTGTTCGTATCACGTATTCAGGAAACCGTTGATGGCCATAATGTATTTCAACTGCAGTAGACGCGGGGAAATCTTCGTGTTCCTCCCAATCGTGCGCCTCGCTTCTCCCCCGTAAGCGCAATCACATGCGCCATTCATTCCACTTCTCTCGCTGTTGCAATACATTATGACGACCACCCGCAGGAAACTGTTCTGCAACTTTACGCATGATGTCATCAGCGGCAGGTTGAATAGAAAAGGTCCTGCTACAGCTCCTTGCCTTATTCCCGTTTTCGCCTTAAAAGCTGATGTAGATCAGACAGGTGTGTGACCTGCTGCTGTTGTTTCCTTGTTCATGTCCTAAATTAGTTGGACGTACTCTCCGAGACTCCATCGGTCGAGCAATCGATCACTATGAGGATGGTCGAATGCGGCTCTGAAGTTGAGCTGTACTGGCTAGCTGTAATGACTTCCAATACCGCTGCTGCGATTCAAATACTCTTCTCGCGGCAAGGACTTGGTCGATCTTCGAGGTTGGAAACCGGCTTGCTCCTCTCTGGTCGTTTCTTCACAACGTTTGATGAGTCGCACAAGAATGATATGTTCCAAAACCCTGTACATGATACGCAGTAGAGATCTGCCTCTGTAGTTCTTAGGGTCCTTGACGGATAACATTTTGTGAAGGAGTACGACGATCACATGCTCAAGGAATCGGGTATCCTTATCCATATGCACTGATGGTGTTGTCCATTTCGCGTATTCCAGACAGAGGCAGAACCTTCAGCATTCCAGCAGTGATGTTGAGATCTCTCCACCTGCCATTCCATTCCTCATTGTTTGGACTTAATTCAAAACTTCAGCCACAGTCGGCGGTTCCTTACTGACATCGTAATGTGCTCTCTGAACATGCGGGAGCTCAGGTACTGATGGCGCTGGACGATTCAGTAGTGAACTGAAATAATCCCTCCATATTGGCAACTCCAGTGCTAGTGTTCAATACATGAGAACTTCTTTTCTATATTGCCGCTATACTGGCGTAACAACGTGTAGGCTTCGCTTGGATTCTTCTCCCAAGCTGTTTCAAACTGTAGCTTCCGAATTGTCATCTTCCGTTTCCTTTGCTCTTCCGTAGATAGCTGGGTTGGTCCCTAAAGTGTGCCCGAATGAGAATGGCGGCGTGCGCTGCAGGCGGCCGTCGCATGTGTCGCCCTCGGACGAGTGTTGGATTTCAACGACGGCCGTCTCCTCTCCCACCGTCTGCAGTGCTGATTGATCGGCGCAGTGCTTGCTGCCAGCCGGTGCCGGCCTCGTTCGTAGTCGATGGCTGTGGGGACTTTTCGCATGCTCGTCCGAAAGCGGCGAACGCGAAATCCTCTCGCCCGGCGTCAAGCCGCCGAGCGAGAGGATTTGGACGTGGCCAAAACATGACGCGGCGGCGCACTTCGATGCATCGCAGGGTGGCAGCGTTGCCTCTGTCGTTCTTCATTTTCATACATTACGTACAAGCTCATTTATTCCACGCCACAATTTGAATTTTTTTCTGTTTCGAAATTTCGTCATCACTTTCCTCGCTTGCTTCCATGCGTTCATTGTTGTATTTCATCTCGAGAAAGAAAATCGAAGGAACTGCTCTCAGAAGCGGAAGACATAAAATCTTGTGGCTACGTTGATGAGAATTTCTTGAAATTCTTGTGAGAATCGGTATTACCTTACAAAAAAAAGAAACTGTGATGAAATCAATTAGAGTGAATCGGAATAGATCACATAAAAAACCACGAATGAATGAAAAAAGTGCTCAAGCGTTTACGGAAGGGAGCGATCAATACCTCAAATGTGAGTGAGAATAGATAAAAACGCATGGATGACTAAACAATGAAAAAAATCATTGAACGGATCGATGGCGGCACTCCTCGCCGGCCGTAGAAATGGTCCAGACCATTCCTCGCCGCCGCCCGCTGGCGGCGTCGCTGCGGGAACCGCTGCTGTCGCGGCGACGAAAACACTCTGCGAGGTACCCGCGTCGCCGCCCTCGCCCGCTGCGTGGCGCCCCCCCCCCCACTCTCCATCATTGCCACGCCTCAGCGACACTCGCGGCGGCGCAACTCTGCATAGCACTTTAGTCCTCCGCGACACGTCGCTGCGGCTCAGGCGCGGTAAATGTTCCTACGACAGCTGATGCCGCTGCTCCGATGCGGGTCCAACCGCGAGTTGTGCTAGATTTCATTCCAGTCGCTCATGACAGCGACAAAGTATGCCATCCCTCTTAAACCTGGTTAGCTGTCAGATTCTGAACGCATCCTAATATGTGTTTATGTACTAAGTACGTGAAACGGTGGACAGTAGGTAGTTTCTCTTGTTTCGCATGGTAATAATAGTTTTAGGGGTTATTGTTATTAGTTGCTGTTTACGATTTACAATTTACGGTGGTTTTGTCGTAATTACGGTTTACGATTTACGAAATTTGAAATTCTATTTACGCACACCCCTGGTAAGAACACCGTCGTACCATCCTCAGTCAAATGGTCAGGCTGAAAGATTCGTTGATATTTTGATTTGATTGATTTATTACTACGCATAAGACAGTCGTGAGAAAAAGTAATAACTAGGTGCATAGGATACAAGCGAAACTTTCAAGTCGTCACAGATCAAAACATGCTTCCTAGGAAAGTTGGAACACACAACTCAAGAAACAACACTGTTGAGCAGCTTGGATTTAGCGAAGCGCTTGAAGCCTGAAAACTCCATCGTTTCGCGAATCGAACTCATAAGCGTATTGTAGGCCAACGTTGCCCTGACGCAGAAAGAGTGTGCTACATACAGTGCGTTCAGCAAGTAAAGGGACATCCCCGAAAATCGAGGTTCCCAATAAAACTTTGTGTTTGGTGATCAATACCGTTCATCAATGAATTCAGCATCATGGAAAACCTATGTTTGATTATTTATATAGCAATTGTGAAATTTTGTAAGATTTTATCTCAACTTTTAGAATTTTTCGCCGTTCAGAAAGTATAGGGACACCCTTCGAAAATTCAGATTTTTTAATCCAAACAAAATTTCCCGTTGCAAGTTCGCTACATAAACTCAAGATGAGTACATGTGATATATTTATTCCTAAAATGGCTCGTGGTACTGCTCTGACTGCTGCTGAACAAGCTCAAATTCGTGCGCTCAGCGTTGCCGGGTTGAGCCAACGTCGAATCGCTACCCAGCTCGGAAGATCTGTCAACTGTGTCAACCAGTTCCTGCGAGATCCAGATTCCTACGGTACTGCAAAACGTACTGGACGGCCGAAGAAGATCAGCAATCAAGATTCGCTGAGAATTATTCGGCTCTGCTCCAACAGCACACTGTCGCTGAACCAGATTAAGTCTGAATTATCGCTCAGTGTTCCGAAAACGACAGTCTGGAACACCATAAATGGCGATAAAAACATTGTCCGACAAGTGATGAAGAAGGCCCCTTCGTTATCTGCAAACCATAAAGAGGCTCGACTTGAATTTGCAAGGAGGAACATGTCAACTGATTGGGCAAAGGTAAGGCAGTCTCATAAAATCCGGAAAAAATCGAGAAATGACGCAAAAAAAATATTAGGTCATCTTTTCCGACAAGAAGAAATTTAATCTTGACGGACCGGATGGTGCTCGATCCTACTGGCGAGATCTGCGCAAGGATCCATTGATTCTCAACAGACGGAATTTCGGCGGTGGCTCGCTGAAGTGTTGTGGAGCATTCAGTAGAGAAGGTGTTTTGGAATTGGCCTTCTTTTCTTGTCGCATGAACTCGGAGGAATATCAAGATCTCTTCGCACACATCTACTGCCATTTTTGTCCGGAACACGACGTCAGCGTTTCACTTTCCAGCAAGACATCGTGGCGGTACATGTGTCCAGGTCTACAAAAACCTGGTTTCTACGTCATCGAATCCGTTTGTTGGAATGGCCCGCGTGTAGTCCAGATTGTAACCCGATAGAGAACATCTGGGGCATACTTGTGCGCCAGGTTTATGCCAACAATAAGCAGTACAGAACGGTAGATGAGCTGAAGGTCGCTATCCTCGAAGCGTGGGTCAATCTGGATGAAAACGTCATCGCCGATTTGATCAATTTATGCCAAAGAGAATTTTTGAGATCATTGCTAATGGTGGTGCAGCTATTTCATTTTAGATTGTATGTTTAATTCTTTCTTTGTTCAATAATTTTCGTTTTTGTGTTGTGTCCCTATACTTTCTGAACGGCGAAAAAAATCTGAAATTTGAAATAAATTCTTGTAAAATTGCTCAGCTGTTATAGAAATGAACAAATAGAGCTTTTTCACCTTGTGGAATTCATTTATGAACAGTATTGATAGCCAAATATAACATGATTTTGAAAACCTTGATTTTCGGGGGTGTCCCTATACTTTCTGAACGCACTGTAGTTAGTTTTTTGTCTATTTATTCTTAATTTGTAGCGAGGCCCCCTTGTCCTGGATCGACAAAGCTTGAAAAATTGCAAGAATCCAATTTTTACTCTGAAATTCAAAAGCCTGTATACCATACAAACATCAAATAAACTTCTTCTAGGCTCGAGCGAAGCGAGCCCAAATAAACGATTCCTTGCCTTGGATCCTAGGAATTCGTCTGTATATTAGCCCACCTCTCCTAATGAAGAGTTTTCTGGTGAAGTTGTTCTGACACTTTACCATACTATCGATGTGTTTCTTTTGCACGGACTGGAAACTGTGGCTCCCCACCATAAAATTGGTCTAATATTAATTTTATAGACCTTTGTCAGCGTGGTAACTTTGTTCGCTGAGAGAGCCTTGAATATATAGAGGAAAAGTACGTAGATATCTCTTGCTCTGAATATTTGCGATATGTTTCGAAAAGTTCAATTTGTTGTTATATTAAGAGCCAGGATCTTTCACGGTTTTCACTGAGCCAATAACTTGAGTCGAACTACCCGAACGCAGATGTATGGTTTTGTAATGTGCTAAAGGTAGCTGCCACTTTTCTGTCCATTGCTGCGCAGCTGAGATAGCATCTTGAATTTTGTCACAGTCGGGAAATCAATTCGACGATAAAACTTTAGGTCATCAGCATATTGCTTGCATTCTACACCGGACTCGGAGAGAACCGTTGGCATTTCGGCCACGAAAATATTAAACAAAACCGGGGAAGGAACCCCGCCTTGAGGAACCCCACTTTCCGCAACCCTACTGGAAGAAAAGGATGATCCGACCTTCGCCTGGAATGTCCTTTGGTTCAAGTACGACTTAATCCAGCTACCTACTAGTGGGTGAAAGCGCAATTTTCGGATTTTATACATCAATTTACGATGACTGACTCTATCGAAAGCCTTAGCAAAGTCCAAATATATGATCTCACATGCACCGTTGTCGTCAAGAATACGTGCCCACTGGTTGACACACTCAAATAAATTTGTCTCCACAGACTTTCCTCTTACAAAACCGTGCTGTGACGATGGTATTACACGGTTACTCTCCAAGTGAGACACATATATATATATATATATATATATATATATATATATATATATATATATATATATATATATATATATATATATATATATATATATATATATATATATATATATATATATATATATATATATATATATATATATATATATATATATATATATATATATATATATATATATATATATATATTTATTTATTTATTTATTTATTTACAAGTTTACACTCGTGTGGAGAAAAAAGAGAAAACAGGAAAACAAACTATCAACCTCAAACAGAATATTCAGAGCAAAGATACTGTAAACCAAAGAAGAGAGAACAACGATGGATCAGTCCGAGGAATAGCACAGGGAAACGAGCAACCCAGCACTAAGGAGGGTCACTCCGCCGCTCGGAAGCCAGTTTCATGTTCACTAAGTTCTTATAGGCGCCGAAGTTTATAGGAATAGTATCGTTCCTACTGAGATCTTCGAATACCGGAACAATTCTATTAGTGAAAAAGCAGCGCCGACATGAAGCTCAGATTGAAAATGAACTCCAGTGGACCTGCAATATCAAGAGCGATCTGCTTGACAAAGCTGAGTGGTATGGCGTCTGGAGTGATAGAGTTGGATGAGGGCCAGGCAAGAAGTTCCTTGATAATTTCATCTTTGTAAAACCAACATGAATCAGCCATAACAGCGAAAGAATTGGAGACAGGTAGACTGTCCATAGAAGAGACGTCAGAAAACGACTTTTGAAATACGTCCGCCAACAACTCAGCTCTATCACTAGCATTCCTCACCAATGCCCCATTTGGGTTTTTGAGAACCCCAACACCTGGTTTTTCCCGCAGTTTAGAGTTGATAAATCTGAAGAAGGAATGTTTATCACTTGACTCTACAGCTTTTTTCTCAGTATGGTTATTATACTTCTTCAATTTATTAGCAAAACGTTCACTAACTTTTTTGAACCGTTCCCAGAACTCAGCACAGTCCTGAGTTTTAGCCAAATGCCACGCCTCAGATCTCAACCGCTCAAGGTTGGTTAAATGGGGTGGGAGTCTTCGTTGACTACGGTAACACGGTTCAAGGGGGACGAAAGTATCAATGCAATGATGGATGATAGAAAGAAAAAGCTCGTACTTCTCGTCCACACTGACAACAGTACCCAAGGAACGGAACCAGTCTACATGAAGTAAATGATTGCGAATAGCATCGAGATTTACTTTCCTAAAATTCCTTCTATATACAACGGGAGCATTACACCTCGGAAGGTTAAGTGCAAAATGAACGATAGAGTGATCACTGGACCCCAACGGTGGAGAAATGCTTACTGAATTGACCATACAGTTATCATTACACAGAACTAGGTCAAGAACATGACCACCACGGGTCGATGCCCTAACAAATTGCTCAAGGCTATGACTCGAGCACACAGTTAAAAAACTTCTTGAGATGGAACTCACATTGGCAAAAGCAGATGGTTCATTCCAATTGATATCCGGGAGGTTAAAATCGCCTGTGATGATAGAAGGCCAGCTACAAGAAATGAGGTCGCCGATGGTACTGAACAGTTGCTCAGACAAATTCGAAGTACAAGATGGTGTCCTGTACACAACCAGAAACCGTATGTGTTTCAAGTCATTTTCCAAATCCGTGCAAAGGATTTCATATGCATCAGGGACCGAATCCTGGAACACAAGAACTGGACAAAAAAGTTTCCTAGCCAGAAAAAGAACTCCTCCACCCTTTTGCGAAGACGGTCCGACCTCAAAACTTCGTAATGCGAGCACCAGTCACGCAGTAGAGAAACCGACCCAACCCCACCGTTCAACCATGTTTCAGTTAAAGAGATAATGTCCGTGTCGAATTTTTGAAGCAAGAATTTCACCGCGTCAACGTTCTTTACTAGTGAGCGAATGTTAGTGGCAATACATGTAAGGCGACACAAAGTTATCCGGGGAGAGTTTAGCAGTTTCCCGAGCTCGTAGGGGCTGGGTCACCCAGGAAGATGCAGAAGGATCAGTTACAATGTTCCAGGTGCTGGCATGACTTACATTTACAGGAGCAACGATATTCCCGCGACTAGAGTTGGGACGCTGCCGTTGGGCCCTGACCCTGTCCCTCTCCTCCTTTGAAAGAGAGGGCCTTATAAAGACCCCTGGAGGAGAAAGATTTGAGCCAGTGGGCTCGACGACAGACTAGATTAGCGTGAAACGTTGTAGGCAAGACCAACTTAATCAAGCGTGACCTACCAGAATTCGGCTTACCCATCCGATAAATGGATGTGGGCCTGCACTCAACCTCCAAATGATCTAATATCTTAGCAATACAATTCTCATCATGTAATACCCTAACCGATGATGTGACATCGGAAGATTCATCAATACCAGAGATCACTACCGACCGCTTCCTCTCACGTTCCTCAAACGTGCAATCACAGTTATTAGTAGGCCTAACAGGAGAAGATGAGCGCACAGTTAAGTTGTGGGAAAGCTCAGACTCGAGAGTAACAATCTCAGCTTGTAATACGGCATTATCCTGAAGTAGCTGGGCATTCTTAGCGGCTAATGACCTATTCTCATCTACAAGTTCAAGATTCTTCGACATGATTAAATCAAACTTCTCCCTCATAGACGAGAATTCGCTTATCACAAGCTTCAGATGCGTTGGAAGCGTTTCATCCTTCATCAATTCCACAACAGCACTAGCAAAATCCAACGGTGCTTGTGATCCAACTTCTCCGCCGCGACTTGTTGATGCTTGCGTCTGAACAGGAGAGCGGCGAACACGGTTAGGCATACTTACGAAGCAGATGAGTTGAAGCTAATAGACCTGTGATGGTGGCTTGTTGAAAAGTCGAGTATATGATTTCGCACCCCGCCACAGAGGTACTCGCAGTTAGTAGACGTTGACAACAGACCAAGAGCAGTATATATAAACGTCGGCTGCTTGACGAGATACGTGCGATTCAATAGCGCATTTGATATCCAACCATCAAGTATACGAGTGGTAGGCCGGAGAACAGCAAGGTACTTAATAAGTCCCACAGCTCGTGCGTGTATATATTGAACAGAAGCGGTGAAAGAACTCCACCCTGCGGAACTCCACTACACACTGGAACATTGTGAGCTTTCAGTATTTTCTCGAAAACCCTGCAAAACAGCGATGTGATACTGACTGGTCTGTGATTTCCTGGGTCACTATAGGGTTGCTTCTTCAAGATCGGAGTAACAAAAGAGTGAGGCCAAAGAGACGGGACTTCACTAGACATCATTGATTGGTTATAAATATATGCCAGTGGATTGGCAATCACATATGCGATTTCGTGAATGAATGCAAAGGGAATTTGATCTGGAGTCACCGAGGAGGATCGAGGCCATTTTGACAAAATTTGGAATACCTCTTGCTCATGAAACCATGGAAATCTGTCCATTGACAGGCCCAATTCGGGATGAAAATCGAGTTGATTACCATCATCTTCAATGAAAACACTTTCGAATTGGTCAGCTAGAACTTCAGCTTTATTTGCATCTGTTACCACAATTTGATCATTATTCTTGAAACTTCCTATTCCATTTTTACTCGAGTCAGAAAGCTTAAATTTCACATATCTCAAGAATTTGTTCTGGTCCCTCGATTCAATTATTTTTTTCTCCACGTTTTTGTTGTACTTCACAAGCTCCTTATGGAAAGAGGCAGAAAATTCTTTGAATCCATTCCAGTATCCTGTCAGTTTTGCATACTCATAAAGGCAGTCACGATGTTCTATCATTCTAACTAGGTGAGGAGGAAGAGTTCCGGTGTCAGCTCGAACTAAAACCCAAGGGATGAACAGATCCATAGTATGGTGCAATATATCTATGAACATTTCATATTGATCATTAACGGACGTGAGCGTTTCGAAAGAGTCTACCCATCGTACATTTGAGAGGCAAGTGCATACCTGGCTAAAATTGCACTTTCTAAACAACCGACGATAAACCATTGAACTATTAGACGACGCACCATTGATATGAAAAACTAAACTATTATGATCACATGTGCGCACTGGTTTGTGGATTGAGACGTCGCTACATAAATCTGGACTACTGGCTATCAAAAGGTCGAGGATGGAACTGCTCCTCGTAGGCTCATTAATTGACTGGACCATCTCGTGACTTTGCAGCATATTTATGAACGAGTTGCAAGCGGTTGAATTAGATTCCAATGTTACCCAACAAATCTCCGGAAAATTAAGGTCGCCCACTATTACGGTAAGATTTTCATTTGTGATCAAGTCACTAATGACCTTGATGAGCTGATTCGAATTTGCTATGGAGCACGAAGGTGTTCAGTAAACAACCACAAATCGGAATGAATTCCCATTACTAAAAATATCCAGAGCGAGTATTTCGTACCCTTCCCTAACAGATTCACAGAAAACAGTAGAATGCGAAAACGAGTTTCTTAAAATCAAAATGACACCTCCACCAGTTACTTTGGGCCTATCACATCGAATAATGTTATATTCCTTAATCCAGTTACTGAACAGTGCAGAAGTATTATGGCGTTGCTTGAGCCAGTATTCCGAGAAAGCATAAATATCATAGCGGGAACAAATTAATCGATCAACAAAGCAGGAGTTCTTCACCAGTGATCTTAGATTGGCATAAAGGCACGTGATATAATCATGATTTCGAAGATTACGAGGAACCGCATGGTGCGCTGTTGTCAGTGAGTGTGTTAGAGAATCATCATAAACTGATGAAGAAGACCGAAGATCAGAACTTAGTTTAAAGACATACCAGACTGGGTATTGCCTCTGGTGGGGGACGCATGTGTATTTGGAGTAACTGACTCTCCAACATCCAGAGGACGAACGGAGAGATCAGACTGGCCGTTGCTGCGACTTCCACCCGACGCCATACGCGCTTCCCGTCTCCGAAGTCTCTCCTCGAGCGTAAGTGACTTCCTTAAATAGAGCCCCTTTCCCGGAAAAGATCGGAGGCGAGAAATGAGAGCCAGTTTCTGGAAGCGAGAACAAGGTAGAACGATTTTCAGGAGCCTATTTTCGCCTTTGAACGGCGCACCTAATCTGTAAACACTAACGGGATCACATTCAACACGAAGGTGCTCCAAGACATGACACTCAGTATTGTAATCATAATCTTTGCGATAACGGATAGATGCATCAGCTTTCTCAGGAACTCCTACTAAGACCAATGATCTACGCCTTTCTATGTCACTCTCAGCATTATTATCCTTCTCATTAGGCAACGAAATGTTTGTAGAGATATTGACAGATGGAACATGGGAGGGAACATGTGATTCAGAGACATGCGCACTTTCAGAGACCAGAGAATTATGATCTTTCAAAACTTGGTTTTCCTCACTAAGCAATCGAACCTGTGCCTCCAGCTCCCTGTTACGTTGAATAAGATGATCCATCTGCGACTTCTCGTGCCATAAATAGAGAAGTAGTGCCTTCACGTGGTCCGGTAGAGTTCCATCATTACGAATCCGTTCAATATACATGATCATATCATCGTTCACGCCAGCATCGATCAATAAATTACGTTTACGAGGTTCTCGTTTCAACCATTATCAATAGTAATCCTCAAACTTGGGAGGGATTAAGAAGCTAAAAGAGGAGGGGAGGTCGTCCACTCGCCCAGAAAATGACTGTCTAAACGCAGTGTTGTTGGCTTACCGCACAACACCTAATTCGGCTCTGCAAGGTAAATGCCCAGCTGAAGTTTTCATGAGAAGAAATCTAAGAACCCGGTTGAGTATGCTAAGACCGTCGGAAGCGCAGACAGAAACAGACAGTGCCGCTGACCCTAGGAGAAGGACTGAAGAACAATTCAATCGGAAAAATGGTACAAAACACCGAGACTTTTCACCAGGAGACACTGTATTAGTAAAGGAATACAATGGACTCAGGGGACAGTTGTGAAGCAGATTGGAAATGTCATGTACGAAGTTGATTTCGGAGGCAAAACGGGTCGTCTACATGCGAACCATATGCGAGGCAGTTTACTGAGTCATAAATATGATGATGCATACTCGCGAGATCTACAACTCTTGGACTTGTTTTAAACCGATCCTATTAGCACATGAAGAGTGCCAGAACTGAGAAGTCAAAATTTGCCAGATCTAGAGCTAGAGACTGTGGTTATACCCAGTAATGATACCTCCGATTCTGCTTCACACAGCAACGCTGAGCAACCCAGTACGAGTCGCGCAACTCCAGGGGTAGTTAAAAGACGAGCTCGAAAACCGCGAATGGTTGGGTTTGCTCCCTTAGCGTGACGAAGGTCAACCCGACAGCGCCGCAAGCCAAAGTGCTATGAACATTTGTGGGTTGATTTCAAATTGATTCTCCGCACCGTATAACGCCTCTTTAAAGGGGAGGTGTTGCGATGGGAGATCAAACATCAGTTGATCTATCGACTGATCACCATGTGGGTGGGGTTTTGATATAGGCGCGAAAACCGGCCAATCACAAACCACCCACCTGCCGCCGCACTGTTACAGATCCGATTCGGATTCCGCCTACCACTCCGTTCCTGCACTCGTCGTTCCTGCACCACCACCTTCGCCGACGCCTCGACGCCACGCCCAGCAGCCGAACCCAGTCGTCTCGCTACTCACTACTTCACTGTTATTCTTGCTGTACGTTTGGCCTAACCACCTGCGTGTGGCAACCTTTTGGAATAAACCTTTTGCTCGCCGATTGTGTCCCGTACACAACAGAGGAGTAAGGGTTGTTTTTGTTATAGGGTGGAAGTGGACGAGTTACTCAGCGCGCGGTTGCAGCACCGAATATTTGCAACAAAACGGTTGAGATAGAGAAGCCGATATACTCTTGCAGCCTGTGCTGGAACGTTCACCTTGTTGGAAGCCTTAAAGACCAGCCAAATTTACCGTACTAGAACGATCAATCTGAACGAGTTTGCATTTTGGGGCGGGGTTGTCGAAGCTCAGGGGCGGGGTTGCAGAAATTTTTTGACTTGCGTTGCTCAAATTTAGTAGTTTTGACTCGTTTTTGATGTTTTTAACGGCGTGAGCATTCTGCTAGGAGCCGTACGACCCCAGTATCGTAATCAACTCAACAACTTTTCTGGCGTGTCTGCTGTCTTTAAGCGAAAGAATTCTTCGCGATCCAGCTGGGTGGTGTCCATCGTGTATAACGACCCCCGAAGAGGCGGGAGAATGTCGCTAGCCCCGTGTTGCGTCCAATCAGGAACTTCGGCCCTCCCCCGTTTCTCCCACCTCTGCAGGGGTTGGAATACACGATGGCCAGCACCCGATCCAGTTCGACTGTTCTAAACACAGACATGACGCGAATTTAAACACCATTGTCGAATACCTTCAACCTTGATTTTTTTCGTTAGTTGAGGTTTTGAAAAGTCTCCTTTGCCATTTTCGTTCACTACAGGGATACATCCACTCAAAAATATGGTAATATGAAATATGTTTTTTTTTGCGCGCATGATGCCTTCAACTATGTACTCTATTGAGAATCTTGTTCCCCATACCTACGCCAAGCAGAAGCCGTCGAGTTTCTGATGGAGGAATACCGAGGCAAAGATTTCTTCTGTGCCCACTAGGCGTTGTAGAGAATGTGGGCATTCTAGTCGTTGTAAAGATGTTGCGTGAGAAATAATTTTGTATTTTCTCTGAAAGCTCTAAATTTTCCTTTCGAGATGGATTGAGAACAGAGGTTCCCGATTCAACTAGCGGTCGATAGTACATAGGAAGTATAAGCTGTACTGACTGTACTAGCTTGTAAAGTCAGCCAATATTGAATTTGAAAATGAGCCCAAATAATTGATTCCCTTCGGTTATTTTCGCAATTTGTCGACGTATCCCTTTAGGGGTCGTTTATACTCTCGCCGCAAAGCGGCCCGGCTCAATGAATTTCTTTAATATTGATCACGCGGCGCGGCACGTCCGATATTGTAGGACTGCACTTCGCCGCGCCGCTCGGCGGCGGAAGTATAAACGATGGCTTAGGTATAGTATAAATGGGCATATTTTGTCGTTTTTCCCCCAGAAAAAAACATGGAGGAGAGGTTGTGTTTCGTACATTCAGAGTCTGGAATGTTTCTTAGAACTTTTTCTTCAGGATGCTGCCAAAGCAGCTGTTTCCAAGCTTTTGAAGTTGAAGAAGCAGTACGAGCTGTGCACTGGCCAACAATACAAGCCTGGAAAACAACCAGCTGCGACATCTTCTGCCTCTCAGCCTGCGTCTGCCAATGATGAGTCTACGCTTTATAATGAGATCCAGGCACAAGGTGATCTCGTCCGACAGGAAAAGCAGAAGGATGCTAAATCGGTGTGGTTTGTTCTCTAAGTACAGTTAAACTGTTGGTTTTCATTTGATTGTACCTTTTGTGGTTCACATTCATTACTTCAGGCTGCGGCGAAAACTGCCATACAAAAGCTGCTTGAATTGAAGAAGCTCTATAAGGACAAGACTGGTCAGGAGTACAAGCCGAAATGATTTTTCTTTACGATACATTTTTTCTGCTGTGAAATGTCGATCTGCATACTAATGCAAATCCTAAAATCTGTTCCAGTTTGTGGGCAATTTGAAAGCAGCTGCGAGAATGCTGGATGTTATTATAAGTTTTAAAGTAGGGTAATATAGTTACTGTTGGTTTTTCTGGGGTATTAAGCGTTCTTTGGCTTGTTTTACCCTTTTTTCTGTTGGTAATGTAGTTTCTGATAAATTTGTTCTGAATGTGCCTTCGCTTTTCTGTCGAGCTCTTGTTTTTTTCAGTCGAGTGATCACTATCATTATTCGTTATTTCCAACTTTATTTTTTGATGGAACAATTGAGGTTGAAAACATTTTTTTAGATTGTTCATAACTCTGCCGAGCTGGTTCCAGTTATGGCTCAGCCTTCTAGTAAGCCCTGATAATCTTCACGCACTAGACTCTCGTTATGCTTTTCTTGGCATTCGTGCTGACAAGTCTTGGTTAGTTTCTGATTTATGTGTTTTAAAACGGCGTTCGTTTGAAGAAGCTAAAGAGAATTTGCGTTTTTGTCCTTTCGAACTTATAACTCTTAGAGATCAATAACTGTGCCTGAATCACACATTTTTACTGCAAATGGCCTGGAACGCGAGGCCTGCTCAGGTCGATAAACACCATAAGGTTACCTTTGTGAGGTTTTACCAGTAGATTGACAGCAGAAAACAAATAAAAAAGGAGGATGAGGTTAATTCTCGTAAAATTCTCTCACAATCTGAGTTTCATTGGTATGTATGGCCCTTTTCATAATGACGTCGCTGCGAAACTCGTTGTTGCTGTTATTGAACAAAAGATGCAGAGTGCTACGCAGCATTGCGTAGCGCTCCACATCTTTTGTATAACCTCTGCGACGTCGAGTTTCGCTGCGACGCCACTCTGAAAGTCCCTTATGGTCAAGCGAGCCGTTGCGTAGGAGCTCAGCGGAGATACTACACCTCCCCTTGGTGACCAATTCTTTCCACGAACTTCTTCCCAAATCATTTCCGGGATGATATTCTTGTCATTTCCACCTGAAATTTTCTATTCAGGCGCAAATTTTTCACGACCCTCACCACCCGTTGAGAAATTAAGCAACCGCGCTTGACTGAAGACGAAAAACCTAATTATTTTTCAGCGTTGTCAGTATGGTTTTAAGGCATTCTGAAAGACACAGTTCAATCTCGGAAACGTTTATCTGCTTATCCTAAAGATGGTTCCACGCTGAGACCCATGACATCTGCGGAATCGTACAGAGCCTCTCGTGAACAGAGTTATGGCCCCTCAAAAAATTGCCCAAAAGTGAGCGGCTAAAGCATTTTGGACGAGTTGTTTGGGGCTTGTATTTTCACTTCCTCGGACAAAGTGAAAACCTGACCGCGCGCAAATAGCGGACCGCCACCGGGATGGGCGTTGGTCGAACCGGTTTCCGCTCGCGGTCAGTCCGCAAACTCACGCGGTCAGTCCGCAAGCTCCCGCGGTCAGTCCGCGAGCTCCCGCGGTCAGTACGCAAGCTACCGCGGTCAGTACGCGAACTCCCGCGGTGGGTCCGCATTTAACCACGGTCAACCCGCGAGCTCCCGCGGTCGGTCCGGAATGCCTCGCGCTGGGTCCGCATTTAACCACGGTCAGCCCGCTAGCTCCCGCGGTCGGCCGAGAAGACCCCACCATCAGTTCTGAAGGTCACGCGGTTGGCGCACAAGTTCGTGCGGTTGATCAAGGTCTATCCACGGTCGGTCCGCAAGCTCCCGCGATTTATATTGATTGATACACTGTCAGATCAGAAGTTTCCGTGATTATTCTGTCGTTTTCGCGTTTGGCTTACATACAAGCAGACGTATCCCCGAGAAGTCCGGGTCTCTGCGTGTCTCTGCATGTGGCGTGCAGTCTATGTGATCGGCAGAAAATCCTAGATGACGGACCACTCCGCGTCGACCAGCATATGTAAACAGTCATGCAGAGAAGAAAAAGAAAGATGAACAGAAAGAATTTTTGTCATGATAATGGCATGGTGTGATAATGCAGACTACAGATGGGATCTGGTTCATCTTCAACAAATCATTGGTGTCTCACGACTTCAAATCCGCCGTGACAATACCCATGAAATGTCAAAGTGACGCAACCGTGTTGGATTTCAACTTGAGGGGGAGGGGAGGATCAGAGTCAAGAGATTATGCACATGACATCAAAACTCACCTAGATTTTAACGGGTAAACATAAATATGTACATCACGGCAAGTCGAAAAAAAAAATTAAACAGTTTCTATTGTGATAGAAAGCGCTCTGTTTAAAAATGCACAGATTTCTGGCCAATGTGCGGACTTCATTGTGATAAGAACTGTAAGCTTACAGCAAAGCGAAAAAAACAGAAGAAGCCTTGCCAACGTCTCAAAAAGTTCATTCAAGCAACGATTCAGGATCCATATAGAGTTCTGAGGGTTGCGAGTTCCAGCGATAATAGGGAATAAAGTGCAGCTAAAAGCTTCGCAGATGCTCTTTATACCGCATCATTGTTGCAACTCGGCTCCCAGAACTTTATATGAGCATTTATACTTTGTAACGCGTAGAAAACCTATTTCGTAGCCCAGCATGGTTTTTTATTTTTTTGTAGCTTTTTTCAACAGCGTCCGAAATATAATGTCTTTGCGTCAAGTTGCAGTTTGCTCGAAATGGAGATTTTTGTTCCAGATGATTTTCGATCGATTCATTTTTCAACTATTTCAGGTCCATAAATTTAGCATCGAAAAGAAAGTTCATTGACCCGAAAATGAATAAAATATGAAGTGCATAAAAAAACAATCGCGCTATCTAAAGGAGCACATTATTCCTTCTCAGCGACCGGGACGATGAAATTTTTGGAACACTGTGCGCAACTTCAAAAAAAACGCGGATGTTGTAAGAAGACCACGGGCATTTCGAATATCAACAAATAATGGAAAAAAAATAGTGCTATTATTAAGGGCTCTGCAGAGTTGCAGCGACAGGCGGCACGCCGCCGAGCCAGAGGTTTGGGGTGGGAACAAAACCTGACGCAGCGTTGGGCACCAAGACCTCGCAGAATTGCCGCGATGCCGCCGCCGGCCACGCTGTTCTTCCATTGCGTACAACCTCCCTTATTCGACGTCAAAATTTCCTGTAACCTCCGACACTGGCAGCGGACTCCTACAGGAGTCTGCTAGGAGTCCTAGTCTCCCCTGCAACAGGAGTCCTGGTTTTCTCCTGTAGTCCTATTATTCTCCTGTAGGAAAACGGAACTTGTACGGTAGCTTGGAGGGAATTTCAAATAATGTTTGCTGGAATCAAGCCAAAACCGCCTAGTTTTCGAATTCTTTAAAATCGAAGCATGATTTTCACACTTCCCCGTTAACAGTTTAGTCAACGGCAAAATTACCAGGCCGTCCAATAATTCCTGTCCGAAAATTTTCAAAATTCTATAATTTTCCTTAGAAGTGTTATAATATCAGGGAAGTGTAAGAACCTTCTAGACGGTTCTCCAAAGTTCTACGCTAGGGGTATATAAGGCGCAGTCGCCGCGTCTAGCTACTATACATTCCATCCGATGGCCAAAATGGCGTCGGATCGGATTTTCGGATATTGCCGATTTCGCAAAACCGACTCATCGGATAAATCGGATACTGTCCCAAACGAGAATTTCGGATAGCGGATGCTATGCGAAAGCAGAATTTGATCCGGATCGGATATCGGATATCCGATCGGATAAAATCGGATTCACCGGATAATTCGGATGAAAAAACCGATAAGAAAATTTTTTTAGTAGTAGCGTGGATTCAACCCCGTGTATTCAAGCAAATACATTCTGTAGCCACGAGCATACGCGTCGCGGTCCGGTGTGTGTCGCGCTCGCGGCGAACACTGAAACCCCCCCCCCCACCGTTTAGAGTAGTCTTCAGCGCTTTAAAGGAGTAAATGGCTATCATCTGTGACGAGAAATGAACGCAGGAAAGCAAATTATGCCCCTGGACATGTCAGTTTACTTGGTTTCACCCTGAAGCAGGGATGTCGCGTCGCCGCGCAACTCGTCGCGCGCGACGCTCGCCAACAACGACGCGGCACGCACGGGTGAGATACTAGCCCTCCCCTGCAACCGGTGAGAGCACATAACTGACCAAAAAGACCTGCGACAGAATCATGGTTTAGCGGGCCGTTGCGACCAATCTCGGTAGGGCTACGACCCCTTACCTTGTTAAACGAAACCTTGGAAAAAAATCCGAATTCGTTACGAACTTCCCCTTCTGGGTAAACATTGAGCTTGAAAATTATATGATCCCTGCAGAATTAACGCTGTCGCAGCAAGGGGGGCCACCGTGCAATCAATCGCACATAGCCACGCGCATTTTCCGTGCCGCCGCATCATGAGTACACCAACCGAGGGTTTCCCTACCCTCCTGAATTCAAGTCGTTTGATTACGAAACGGGAAAATGGGTAGGGACAAGTGCGAAACCGAAGCAGGGCTAGTTCTTTTTTGCACACTTCCTCTGTTGTCTTCAACATAAATGAAGGACACAACATCAATTAATTTTAACACAACACTACGGGTTGCGGAACGTGCCACATATTTCACGGTAGAGCGCGTGCCCGCCGTTGCACCGTCAACCCGTTTTCCACCGCCAAATAACCGTCTCCGTGTATTGAATCTCTCTTTATCTGCGGTACAACCAACAATTCGACTCTCCCCGTTTTGCTCCCGCCGTCGCACTGACAAGCCTTTTACCCCGCCGAACAGCCATCAGCGTGTCTGAGTCCAACTGGAGAACGTCACGAGTTATGAACACAGATTCGCGTTTTAATAAAGCGTCCGAACAAAGACATTCCTCCGAAACCTGTCCGTGAAATTTACAAATACAACACTTTTTGTCTTCCTGAGAGCTCAAAATCATTTGTGTGCCATCATCAGGAGCACACTTATTTCTGCAGAATCATATAAAATCTGGAAACGCTTACACTTCCCTTTTACACTTAGTGTGGATGGCTTTTGATGGCAATAATGTATCATGAGATTGAACAAATTGAATTAATACCGCAAATTGCAAGTTTTTCCCGCATCTAAGGCCCCGTCAGACTTGGTCGAAAACCGACCGAGTCCGGCTAAGTCCGGGGCAGAAAACCGACCTTCTCAAGCAATGGCGGGGTCGGTGGCAGGTTAAAACGCCCCTTTTGCAATGAAATTGATCGGATCTGTCTGATCAGCGGAGGTTTCGGCATGACTCATAACTGCCGAAGTTTTCGTGGTAATGTCTCATAAGTGGCGGAGTTTTCGGGTCAATGTGCTGCAGTTTCTGCACTGTTTTTCCCTGACATTCTCTCGTGTAGAGCGCGGAAATGGCAGCCCACAATGTATACGCTGCGCTTGGATGTGAGGTGTTTGTGCTTGTCATGGTTGACATTGTTCGGAATATCGACGCTCTGGCGGGATGTAGGTGGCAGATTGAATCGCTAGTGCTGCCTCTCGACCTGCACGCGGGAGCTTTCTTTCGGCGCATGATTGGGAGTTTTTCGGGCTTAGCCCGCCCCTTTTTCCGTTTCTGAGCGGCACGCTACCTGTTCAACTCCCCTCAACCCGCCGCCACCGGAGCCCAGCGAGTGTGTGAGTTGGTGCAATGGATCTGCCCGTGTGCAAAGAACGTGAAACAACCCGTATCGACTGGGTGGATTGCGCTGCCCAATGAGGTCGGTCGCATTCGGACCTCAGTGGGTTGATTTTTCTGCACCCGACTGTCACTATTTCGGTGCGTATCGACCGTGGCAGGTGGGACTCAGTTCATCGACCATCTCTGACGGCGGCCTAAGGACTTGCAAAACGAAACAGCATAAGTGCTCTCTCCACTTAACGAAATACCCCCTATCACATGTTATGCAGTTATTTTGTGATATTATGTCCCCTTCATTATAAAATATTTGTATTTGTTCAATATACATGTAGTGAAGTGTCAAAATCCATTCTCACACATGCTTAATCAGCGATTCCCGCAACCGTCAATAGCGCGCTCTACTGCCAGAATTCGCGCGACCTCTACGCGACCGCGTTCGAGCTGGCATGCTGTTACGGCGGGCGCAATTCTATCCGTTTTTCATCCCGAAATTATCCGATATTCATCCGATAATTATCCGATTTTTATCCGAAAAATCTGATTTTTATCCAAGATCGATTATCCGTTTTATCCGATTATCCGGTTTTCTGATCCGCGATCCTTCGATTTTCACTTTCCGGATATCGGATGAATTCGGATATCTGCGTTTTTTCGTCTGATCCGGATTTCGGATCAATCCGAAATCGCCACTTTGACGTCGGATCGGATTTCGGATAATTATCCGATCGGATTATCCGACCCGGATATCCGAAACCGACTCCGTCGGATGGAATGTATACTAGCTACCAGTACAAGCTAAAATGGACCAAGGTCGAATTCGTACGTTCGTGTACTACGAGTGGCTGCTGGGCAACGACACGGGCACCCCGGTCTCCAACATCTGCAGAGCGTGCAAGGAGGATACAGTATACTTGTTATCCGAAGGTAATTCCTCGGATAATGGATCGATTCGGATAATGCCATTTTTCCAATGATTCGGATACGGATATCCGTCGGATAATTTCGAATAAATTTCGGGTATTATCGGAACATATCTGAGGCAAAACGGTGAAAAATAAACCAGGTACTCAAGGCAAGCCATTGATAACACCTGTTAGTAATGGAATGTAAACAGTAGTACTTCATTGTTATTTCAGCATGTGTTAACTTATAAACTTCAAGGTATATATATATATATATAGAAATATATATATATATATATATATATATATATATATATATATATATATATAGGTAATATATATATATATATATATATATAAAGATATGAGTACATAGGTGGTAGTATATATAGTTATATATATATATATATATATATATATATATATATATGATATATATATATAGAGTATATATATATATATATATATATATATATGGCAGTACAAATGTGCAAAAGTCTATTCCCTGTGTTTTTGTCTTTTCTTTCGGACCATAACTTTGTTGCAAATTGGTAAAACTGTCATTTTGGATGAAAAAAAATTTTTTCCCATATGGGGAAACATATTCTAAATGCGTTGCACATGTCAGCGATAATATGTTTCAAGTGGACTATATATATGATTGATTTTTCTCAAATTCGTATAATTGACCATTTTCGATTTCTTTATAATTTGTTTTTTTTTCTCGTTTTCTTACAGCCTATGGTTATTATTCCTTATTCACAGAATGGCTAGACCACAGGGCTCTAAGAATCTCTCACAAGCAGAACGCGAGGCCATCTGCCGAGGCCGATCCGTGGGCTTGTCTGTTTGACATGCGTTCCTAGCACAACAGTCATCAATGTGACTATTCGTGCAATTCAAGCAAGTCTGAAACAACCAGTTCTGGAGCAGAAATCGACGGGAAGCGCCCTCGTCTTACATCTTTCTACAACAGATCGACTCATCAGAAGAATGCCAGCAGCAAGGCGAATCCGAGGATGGCAGCCCCTGATATCCACAAGGAGCTCAAGTAAGAGCATTTGGTCATGTTAAGGTATGCCGGTTTTCGTAGTGTAGGACCTATATTTTTGATGTATTCTGTTTTAGATCTCCTCGGATGTTGTCAAAAGACGCCTACGCGATTCAGGCCTGTTTGGAAGACGTCCTATCAAGAAGCCATGATGATCTCTGAGAAGAAACCGTAAAGCACACGATCTCGCAGTGGGCCAAAGACCACCTTCACTGGACTTTCCGCAACAGTGGTCTGGAAGTCATCTGGCACCAGATGAATCCAAGTACACTCCTATTGGGACAGACAGAATAAGTCATGCGTTAGACGCCCAGTAGGTTCCAGACTGCATCCGCGCTTATCAGGTCAGCGCACCGTTAAAACATGCGGTGGAGGCGCTGTCATGGTGTGGGGCTGCTTTCACGCGAAATGGTGTCGGTCCCCTGCACCGCATAGAAGCTGTACTATGCGGATAAGGGGAGATGTACAAGAGCATATTGGAAAACCCTATGCTTTCTATTTGGGCGAAGTTGCAATGCGTAGGGACTTTGTCTTCCAACGAGACAATGATCTGAAACATGCTTCTCGTGTGGTCAAGCGATTGGTTGTCTCCACTCCAGCGCCGCATCCGCGTAATGGACTCACTTGAGTCAATCTCTGGACTCTAAACTACAATCGGAACATCTCTGGGCAGAATTGGGACGGGCATTTCAGAGGCAAAACTGCTCGAAATGCGACTGGAAAAATTTGCACAACTCGAGCAAGTCCTGGAAGTCTGTATTCCTGTCCTGAGCCTCCCCACCAACCTTGTGGCCTGCTGTGCCCTGGAACGGTGTCAGGCTGTGATCGATGCCAACAGTATGGCTACCAAGTACTAGATGTATACTATTCCAGCAACATAGTACCGTTTCATCTTTAGCCTTTTTTAGTATTTATATTTTTTTCAAAATAATATCCTTTATGAGCCTCTTTTATTCATAATTTGATTTTTTGTTTATAAATTTGGTTGTAAGTGTTGTTTAGAGATGATTCTGTATAGTATGTTTGTTCTATCATTGTGTTGAAGATTGTGATAAAGAATTGAAATACGATTGCTCTTAAGCTAGCAAATGAGTTATATGGTCAGAAAAACAAAAACGAATAGACTTTTGCACAGTATCTGCATATATATATATATATATATATATATATATATATATATATATAGTTGAGCATATATATGGTGTATAGGGAGCATATATAGGTATAGCAGTAGTTATATAGAAAGAGCTATATATATATATATATAGTTGATATATACAAGGTATAAGTTATATATATATATATATATATATATATATATATACTAGCGAGACCTAGCAGAAGTTTTCTGCTCCACAGAAACTTTTGCATGAGTTTCAACTACGTGAGACGGATTACTTTGTTAGAACGGTGGTGGGACTGACTTCCGCTCTGCACCCGAGCAAGTACTCTCCTGAAGCAGAGCAAGGTGCCGTACATTTACAGCAGAGCCGTCAAACCCAACGTGCAGGGTATATCAAAATGTGGGATCATAAAGCCAAAACATAAGAAGCTAGCGGTAAATCGTCGGTTGCTACTCGGCACAAAATTCAGGAACCCCTTCTGTACTTCCTTCCCTCTTACCGTCCAAAGCTACTTCCACTGCCCCTTTTCTTCCAATTTGTAAAGTTCACAAGCGATATTATTCTCGCTTTACCGTCTCTATCATGATAAGGAAAAACGCGAGAGATTTCTCCCTCATATTATATGATGTTTCCCTAGTTGACCAACATCATGCCCTTGTTCTCAATGAATGAAATTAGTAGGTGGTTGTTTATGTTTTTAGTGGTGCAGATTTTGATAAGCTCAGACTTGCAACATATATAAAACTGAGCCTTTTTGGAAGATTAGGGATCTCGGAAATGACTGAGCGGTTACAATGAGTGGCGAACAGAGAAGGTGCGGAAGAATGAAGCTGCTGCTTGTATCCTAAAACTGGAAAAAATGTCGCAGGAGTTCTGCGCCAATCTCAGAACGCGTCCCACGCTTCTCAAGATTCATATTTTCCTATCTATTTCCTCTCCACAAAAGGTTAAGTTGATTTAGCATTAAAAATTGAAAAACCTTTTCCAAATTCTACACTCTTGGTGACGTCCTGCACACTCCCACTGCGGTCCTGCTAACTTTCGATGACCTGCACACTCCCACTCAGGACCTGTGCATTTTCTACGACGCCCTGCACGCACTCCAACCGGGGACCCGCGCACTCTATGACGTCCTGCAACACCCCTGTTGGAGGTTCTTTTTCACATTTTCTATGACGCCCTCCACGCTACCATTTGGGTCCTGCACACTTTATATGACGTGCTGCACCACTTCCCGTTGGGGTCCTGCAATATTCCTACTTAGGACCTCTGCGCACTTTCTACCCGATCGTCCTGCACACTCCGATTAGGGGTCCTGCACACTTTCTATGACGCCCTGCACACTCCCGCTGGGAGAGTCCTGCACACTTTCTATTACGTCCTGCACACTCCCACTGGGGTCCCGCACAATATCTCTCACTTAGGACCTGCGCACTTTCTATGACGTCCTGCACACCCAATTAGGGTCCTGGGCACACTTTCTATGACGCCCTGCACACCCCCACATGGAGGTGAAAGTCTCCCGCACACTTTCTATGATCGTCCCTGGGAACACTTCCGCTGGCCAGTCCTGCACATTCCTACTTAGGACCTGCGCACTTTCAATGCACGTCCCTGCACACCCGATTAGGGGTCCTGCACACTTTCTATGACGCCCTGCACCGCTCCCACCGAAGGCACATCCTGCAACACTTTCTATGACGTCACTGCACACCCTCCTACTGGGGTCCTGCACATTCCTACTTAGGACCCGGTGCGCACTTTCTATGAAGCGTCCCGCACACTTCGATTAAAGGTCCTGGCACACTTTCTATGACGCTCCTAGAACACTCCCCACTGGGGTCCTGCACATTCCTACTTAGGACCTGCGCACTTTCTATGACGTCCTGCACACTTCGGGATTAGGGTCCTGCACACTTTCTATGACGCCCTGAACACTCCGCGGCACTGAGGTCCTGCACACTTTCTATGACGCTCCCGCACACTCCCACTGGGGTCCTGCACATTCCTTACCACCACGTGCAGGGACCTGCGCACTTTCTATGACGTCCTGCACACCCGGATCATGGTCCCGCACACTTTCTATGACGCTCCTGCACACTCCTTGGCACCGGGAGTGTCCTGCACACTTTCTATGACGTCCCGCACACTTCCGCTGGGGTCCCGCACATTCCTACTTTGGGACTCTGCGCACTTCTGCATGACGTCCCGCACACTCCGGGATTAGGGGTCCTGGCACACCTTTCTGATGACGCCCTGCACACCTCCCACTGGGGTCCTGCACACTTTCTATGACGTGTCCTGCACACTTCCAAACTGGGGTCCTGCACAATATTCCTTACTTAGGACCTGCGCACTTTTTACATATGACGGGTCCTGCAATACACTCCGACAGAGTCCCGCACAATTACATTATGACGTCTTGCACACCCTCACTGGGGTCCTGCACACCTTTTATGACGCCCTCCTGCATTTTTTGCATCGCCAGACGAGCTCCGCAGAAGTTATCATGACCCACGGCCAAAAAGTGCGCTCCACGGACAACAATCCCGGCTGGCCCGAGGCACGTAAGAGGTGAGTCGGGCTGATTTTGTATCAATCGATAAATGTCGCACCCACCTAAATGTTGGGTACCATTTCCTCATACAAGTTTTGATCGGCCTGCGCACTTTCAATCACGTCTGCACACTCGATTAGGGTCCTGCACACTTTCTATGACGCCCTGCACGCTCCACTGAGGTGAGCAAACAACTCTCATGACGCCCGCACCCCCCCACTGGGGTCCTGCACATTCACGTAGGAGACCTGCACTTTCTATGACGTCCTGCACACTTCGATTAGGTCCTGCACACTTTCTATGACGCCTGAACACTCCCACCGGAGGTCCTGCACATTCCTACTTAGGACCTGCGCACTTTCTATGACGTCTGCACTTCTATTAGGGTCCTGCACACTTTCTATGACGCCTGAACACTCCCACTGAGGTCCTGCACACTTTCTATGACGCCCTGCACACTCCCACTGGGGTCCTGCACATTCCTACGTAGGACCTGCGCACTTTCTATGACGTCCTGCACACTCCGATTATGGTCCTGCACACTTTCTATGACGCCCTGCACACTCCCACCGAGGTCCTGCACACTTTCTATGACGTCCTGCACACTTCCGCTGGGGTCCTGCACATTCCTAATTAGGACCTGCGCCCTTTCTATGACGTCCTGCACACTCCGATTAGGGTCCTGCACACTTTCTATGACGCCCTCCACACCCCCACTCGGGTCCTGCACACTTTCTGTGACGTGCTACACACTCCCGTTGGGGTCCTGCACATTCCTACTTAGGACCTGCGCACTTTTTATGACGTCCCACACCCGGGATTAGGGTCCTGCACACTTACTATGACGTCTTGCACACCCTCACTGGGTCCTGCACACCTTTTATGACGCCCACCATTTTTGCATCGCTAGACGACTCGCAGAAGTTATCATGACCCACGGCCAAAAGTGCGCTCCACGGACAAACTCAGTTGGCCCGAGGCACGTAAGAGGTGAGTCGGGCTGATTTTTTTGGTAATCGATAAATGTCGCACCCACACCTAAATGTTGGTACCATTTCATACAAGTTTTGATCGGCCATTCCAAAGATATCGGGGACACATGCACACACATACACACACACACACACACACATCGGGACATAACTGCTTTAAGTATATGATTTCAGCTCCCCAATGAACTCACTGCGAAAAAAAACGAATAATTTTAATGAGTCAAATTTCAAAAAGGACGAAAATTAAAATTTCTGAACAGCTTATGAGAACAGATTCCGCTAGTTATTGACTTGGGACAGCGCTGAAAAAATCAAGCTTATTAGGAAGCCATGATCAGCGACTCGAATTTGAATAGAATCGTCAAAATTTTAAATGAAATGCGAGCGAATCGAGGGAATAGCACGAACAGATATTCGGTTAATGCGAGACTCACAGGGTATGAGTAAGATATGCAACGGAGCAAGACATTAAAAGGGTAACATAGAGTAATCTCCTTTAGAAAACAGGATATATGAGGCAAGGCAGAATCAATGATCATATTGGTCGGCACAAGGTGTGACTTCAAGAGCAGAAGTTTTTAAGGTGTAGGATACTTCTCATAAAACTCACTTATCACTTTCAAATATTCCCAACAACGGTGACCCCCGAATGAAGACAGACAATTGTCAGATTCTTGAAAAGAGAGCATTGAAGGAACCGCCACCCACAACTCCTAACTCCCGAATCCCCTGTTTAGAGCGTCATTTAGCGTGAGTTTCATTTCACAGTCAGACCAATCACATAATAAAGGGGTACGAGAAACTCCACAATGATTCAGGGTCAAGCGGGCCGTTGCGTAGGACCTTAGTGGACCTACGACTCCTCCCCTTGGTGACCCTAATTTCTAGGAAATTTTACGTTCTCCTCCCAAAAATAGTTGCTTGAGCCGAAATCTTCATTTTTTAGTTAATATTTTTTAACGACAGCCCTCACCAGTTATGAAGTGACCTTAAACGCGCATGACCCTACAAAGTTATGCTCATGAGTCCTGGGAAAAAGGAAGAAGCAACAGAATCAGCCCTGAGAACAAGTCCATGACGCTATTTTGCAGCCCATAATATATGCAGAGCCAGTGCATGCAAGTTGAAATTTAGATTTATAAGTAACACTATCAGTTAGGTAACTAATTATTTGATTTTGAAGAGAGAGGAACCCAATTCTGGCAACGACCGAGGAACCAGTGGGATTGAATAAAATAATGTGGAGAGGTCAAGTGCGGTTGTGTTATTTCTTAAAGGGTGGTGAGTGGATTAGTGAAAAATTTAGTCCGAAAATGGGTGTTTCGTGGTCATCGTAAAACTCCTGAAAAATTTTGGTCACTGGGAAGAGGGTTCGCAGCCTGTGAAACGTTCGGAGTTTTCCGCCAAACACTTGCAACATTGGGTCGTATGATCCATCACTGATCGAGAGATCGCCGCGTCGGTCGAACACAGAGTGGCACGCACGCAAGCGAGAAGGTAATGATCCCATCACTCTCCTCGCTTGCGTGTGCCATGTATCGTACGCGGCGCTCTCGACCAGTGATCGACGATACACAATTTTTCTTCGACACCCCATTAATGGTAACTGGGCAACCCGTCGAAAAGCCTAGAATGGATGAAAAAGAAGGCGCTGACCAGTTCTTCGTGAACTGGCAAGGAAAGAGTTTGTTTCATCGGCTTCCCGCCAAAAAGCAGAACTTTTTGTGAGGCGAATGGGAAGGCTTGACGACTCAAACACAATGGCAATGTCGATATATAGGCAAAAAACAGCAAACGCATGTTTTTTTCCGATCCGATGGATCCTTACCCCCAAGATATGAGCCGAGTCAAGGGAATGGCAATGCTGCGGTGGGAGCAGATGGGATGCGATGCCCATCGACCGGTTTCTGGAGTGAAAAACGATTGAACCCGAAGGAAAGCTTGCTGGATAGGAAGAGTGCACGCCGTCAGCTGCGCGGTTGTTGACGAAAAACGCGCAATAAGAAAACTCAGAGCTGGCCTCACGCCAGAAATTGAATCGACTCCGAGTTCCGGCGAGCGCGACGCGGCTCGTAAAGCGCGCTTTTCGCTTCTTCGATTAGGGCGCGGCAGTCAGTTTTCGTGATTATCCTCATGCTCACTTATATTGTCTTTTCTGCTGTCGAGATCAAACATTATAGCCTTATTTAGACATTGTGCAAGCGAGAATTTCCTGGAGTAGCGTATTTTAGAACTCAGTAGGAGAAATTGGTTATTCAGAAATCAGAACCTGGTACCGGGCGACCAATCGCTGCTCGTCCGGGTCGCCCGGAAATGGTGAATCGGGTCGCGAAAAATTTGTCCATTGTAGTTTAGTCCTCCGTACATTCACACGCAAATTCGCTGCACCGGGAAGGCAATTTTCGTCATCCGTGTGCTGGTAACAATCGAGGGTTAGCGGGTCCTCCGAGAGAACTGGCCGCTGTAGTACCGCAATCGTGCCGCAGTCCCCATAGTTCCGCAGTCGTACCGCAATGACGATGCAGTGGGCTCGCACTTGTGAGTCAAATACAGTAGCGCCGCAATGATTGCGGTACTATTGCGGAGCTACTGCGGCAAAATTACAGTGCTGCTGAAACCAGCCTTGCCATTTATCGATTCACTCAACCCGGCTTGCCACGCTTCATTCACTTGTCTTCGTCTTTCTGTTCTGCTGGAACGAAAGCGTGTCTCTTGCTTTTCTCAAAAATCATTACCTCTCTTAGGGAAACACTGACACATTAATCCTCCTAGGTTGTATAAGACTTTATGTTGACAAAGATTTGAATCATTTTTTCTCGTGAAAGTTTAGAATAATTTTTTGAGCTTAAAGTCTCAGTCCAACCTCAGGGGTAGAAATTGATATTAAAATCCGCCCACCGTGAATAGCAACCCTGCTAAGCGCGAGATCTCAATTCGATCAAATAAGTGAGAAACTACAGATAAAATGTCGGCTCCGTCCCTAATACCCTAAAAACTTAATTAGGCGTTTTGCTCCAAATAGAGAACTAAAATCTTCGTGAACGGAAAAGTCGGTTTGTATGGCAATGCTCAAAGGCAAAACGTACAATAGCAGAACTCTGGGTTCCCTTTCCGGGATGGTGCGCGGTTAGGGTTTTGGGGGTATCGTGAGCGGGGTCGACATTTTCCTGTAGTTTCTCACTTATTTGAGCGAATTGAGATCTCGCGCTTGGCAGGGTTGCTATTCACGGTGGGCGGACCTGTAATATCAAATTTTCCCCGGAAAGTTGGACTGTGCCTTCAAGCTTTTTGAGTTTTGAACTTTTTGAGTTTTTTGAGCACATTCGGCCACACTTCCTGAATTCACAAACTTGAGTTCTATAATATGCTTTCTGTGTGAAGCCGAGGTCCCATAGTTCTCTCGCGTGGGTGTTTCCAGGTATAAGCGGATTTTTTTCTAAACTTTTTAGAGGCTGTGTCCACGATAGAAAGCCGTATTCTAGTTTTTCTATGTTTTTCAGTAGGCAAGTTCTCGATGTAGAGGATAATTGGGAAACGTCCCTATAGAACTTTGAAAGCCGAATAAAAAGTTTTAAAAAAAACCATGTATTTACGCCTGTTGGTGTGTTTGCGTCCTGCAGACAAAACGTCAGACTAAACGTCGCAAATTGTTTTAGCTTTGAAATTGTTAGGTAAGTGACTTTGCTTTCTGTTTCGTGTACTGAAACTCTTGAAAAAATAAGGAAGTTGAATGCTCATGTTTGGATCTTACAATTTCCCGGAATAAAGAGTAAAATTCGGCAACAGTTACTTTGATACTAGAAACTATGGACAACTGCCATTTGGCTTGGGCAGGGTGATCCAATGGGTCGCCTGGTTCACGAGATTTTCACATGATTCCTGGCCGTTTTTCGAATTACTTCCATCCCTACTATTCTCAGAAGGACCCAAAGCTTTGATTTGATTTGATTTATTACACGGTAGAACCGCGTAAAGACAACAACAGAATAATAAAAGCACTAAAATCAGTCGAACAACAATAAACAAATGGATCAACTGACTATTAGGCATACATCGGCACCATCAAGAAAGAAATCTTACAAACATTACTCCTGGGACAACAGATAAATACACTCAAGTGTCTTTTTGAATTCACTGGTTTCCCCATTATCAAACCTGACCGAAGTAGTTTATTGAATTCAGACCCCCGCTCTATTGACAAAGAAGTGCTGTCGTACGTTCCGCCTGGCCCCAATGAGGCCCAATTTCACCAGGTGCTCCCCCCTAGTGGTTGATGGTCTAAGGTTGAACAGCCGGCTAGCCTTGATACCAGCACTCCCATGAATGATCTTTTACATCATTATCATATCAAACCTTCTTCTCCTGCGCTCTAGAGTGGTTAGGCCCAGTTTGGCGTTTCTGGTGGCATGACACACGTTGCGATTCGTCTGAAACCACGATGTCCGCAAGTAAACTCTACGTGTGAAAGTATTCTGACTTTCTCAAGAGCGTCGATGGATCCTTTTTGTATGGACTTTAAAACTACCGTACCATACTCCATTAGTGGACGTACGTACGTTTATACACCTCGGTCAGCACGTTTGCATTAGTAGTTGATAGTGCTCGGAAACGCGCAGTGCATCATCCACATTAGCCGTGGACGCAACCTGGAGGCAAAGATCATCGAAATTAAGATCGTCCTTGCTGCCGAGATGTCGTACGTTCGTGCCGTGGCAGTGTGGAGGAAAGAAGATCGCCTCCGTGCAAACCGACGTCATCCCTCCACAAAGAGGGTTTTTGTCATGGGAGAGTGCTGGCCGGCCGCAACTCTCCTTCGGATTCTCCTACAAAGGGCCGGCGTGGAGAGGAATCCTGGACCGCTCAGAAGTACCCATGCGCCACGTGCGGAGAGGATGTAAACTGGAGACATACCAGCGTCCAGTGCTTCGGATGCCAAAGGTGGGTGCATCTCTCCTGTTCGGGTCTCAGTTCTGTGAGGCATCATAACTCATCTTTCGTTGTGTGTTATGCTCCTCACCTTCCATCTCAGATTCCTCTATCTCCAAATCGCCCCCTTTCCATTATTGCATATCAATCTAAGCTTGACTAGTACCCAGCTTTTCCTGAACTCTCTCTCTCTTTGCACGTACCTTACCCATCCAGACTTGTGAAATCACGGACAGAAACCAAGCTCTCTCCATCCCTACCTATCCTCATCCCAATATCCCAGGCTATACTTCTTACCATGCTCCAAGGTCATCTCTCGGCGGTGGAGTCTCTACTTTCGTTCTATCTTCACTTCCCTCACACCTCATTCCCAGCACTCCCCCCACGGACGGTACTCTCGAGTACCTCCCAATCCATCTCCCCTAAAAACACCCCCTTTCTCTTTTCAACATATACATCTCCACCTACAACTTCATGCCCTTCATCTTACAATCCTATCCCACTTCTCAAGCAGCTGAGCGACTGCTCCCTATCATCCTCGGTCGTTTTCGCGGGTGATTTCAACGCTCACACCTTTGCCTAACCGTCTCTCGGTCCTGATGTTAGAGGAAATGACGTCGAAGAATGGGCAGATGAGTGCGACCTCGGTCATTCTCTAAACGATGATCAGCCCACTCGTCTCCCTGCCAGCGGCCGATCTTCTAGCCCAGACATATCTCTTGTCTCGTCCAACCTTTCTAACTGCTGCTCATGGTCTACCTCGACTACTCTGCCAAGTGACCACGTTCCTGTCTCTTTGTCCACATCGATCTATCCACCCTCTCGCTCCTTTTCTGGTGTTCGCCAACGTTCTTTATCTCAATTTAGGCCCGAGCAGACTGGCGCCTGTTCCAGTGAAGTTGCGCTTCGCCTATCGGCAGATTACCCGTGGAATGGAAGCGATGCACCAGAAGGAGTAAGCCATCTATCTGACGCGCAATCTGCACGTGGCCACAGAATGCTGACTATCCCTATCGGTCGCGTCAAGACGTTCTATCCAAATGCTCAACAGGGAAATCCTCAGACAAAATTAGAACGAGAGATGCGAGGAGAGCGGTTAACTCATCTGGACCAACCCGTGGTTGCTGAGCTTTGACGGTGAGATCAAAAAGGATTTGGACAGACACAAGAAAGTTAAAGAGTGGAGAAGTTCACCGGATTGTGATGGACTTTAAGACGGACAGTGCGGCTACTTGGAAGGTTTACGGAAGCTTTCGGGTAAAAGCTCACCCGCCACCGCCTCCACTATCGAATTCGACAACGGCGTATTCAAATCAGGAAAGGAAGCCGCTTATGCGCTCAGGGAAAAGTTTTCCATCCACCAGTGCTAAACGAGGTCCGCAAGAATAGAGTGACTGTAAGAAGGAGCAAATGCGCCTCCCGCTTATGAGCACGGCCGAAGCGGTTTACTACGACAAATTGAGAAGATTATAAAGGAAGTAGGTGAACTCTAGAGCTATTGGTTCCCTGATGGGATATGGTCCTGCTGTCTTGAAGAAGATGCCCACTGACTTTACTACCGCTCCTCACTGATGTGATAAACTCCTCGTTCATGTCGTGTACTATCCCGCAGAATTGGAAGATGTGCAAACGTCGTTCCGCTGCCCAAGCCTGGCAAGCCCCAAGCTTCAAGTCAAGGGATATCGGCCCATTAGCTTCAATTGTCTTCTTTTTGCTAAAGTAGCTGAAAAGCTGATCGGTCAAAGACCCGGCCGAGCACAACGAGAGACAGGTGTTTCAGCATGGATTCAGAAAAAATGCATTCCACCACGACAGCTTTGTTAGAAATTACGAGCTATGCAATTGATGGTTTCAACGCGTATAAGCCGGAAAGAACTGTAGCAGTTGCCTTGGATCTCACTAAGGCTTTCGACACAGTGAATCTTGGTATCTTATCAAACAACTTACTGGAGTCATCAATCCTGCCATGGCAAAGCGCTGGATAGCTGCATTCACTAAGGGAAGACAGGCTGAGTGATGGCCGTTCCAGAATCATGTCATTCAAAGCAGCATTCCGATTGCAGCTGGAGTCCCTGAGGCGGTGTATTGTCGCCTGCTTTCTCTTCCGGTCTGCGCCTCGAAGATATGCCCGCCCCACCCCAAGATATCATGTGGTCGCCTTACGCTGATGATATGACTGTACTTGTGTCGTGATCGGGACATAAATGTGGCCGCCAAGTTAAGATTAACGGGTACTGGTGACCGCACTGAAAGCTTCTTCGACCGCAAAATGCTGAAGATTTCTTGCGTCATAAGTCATCGGTATCCGTACCCTGACAACGGACCCATCTGAACACAGCTGCACATCCGTATGCATCGTATGGAATGGAGATCGTTTGCTACTGCCGCCCGCTTCCCCCAAAACTTCTCGGACTCGTACTCGATCCATCGCTCCAAATTCCCATAAGAACACGGAACAGAAGCAGGCTATCGTTAAAGCGAAGCTTAACGTGCTTAGGAGTCCTGGGCGGTACAAAACATGGGGGTAGTAGCAAAGAAACCATTATTACAACGTATAAGGCTGCATTCTCCAGCCTTCCGCACTGAAGCAATGGGCGCCCCAGCCTGGGCAGCATCTAGTTTCCGAATCCCGTTCTGGACCTAAGATGCAACGCATACAGAATGCGGCTTCTTCGAATCGCCACCGGGTGTGCAAGAAGTGTTCCCCGGGTCGAATCACTTGCATGCTGAGCACCCGCGACACAGTAAGGGAAGCACTCGTGAAGCTCCAGGCCAAAACAATTTCTTCATCAACATTGTCAAACAACCAAATCACCCTCTCTGGAGAGTGCTTCAAAGCCCCGTCAGAGAAAGAAAGATCAGAAAGCCATCTCGCCGATGCTCCCAGCAAAGTCAATCTGCAGAGATGGCACGACTCACAGCAAGAACGACTCTGTCTATTGCGCGAGGAGCATACTCAGTTTGTACGGTGTCATCTGGAAAAGGCGGTCATTAATCCCATATTGCCAGGTAGTGCCGCCCCAAGTCTGCACACATCCGAGGCTCAACTCGGAAGAAGGGCCAGGTGCACGCTCGCACTCATTACGCTGTGGTCACTCTACAATGCTAATGTCTTATGTCAGCAGGATTGACAGCAGTAAATCTGATGTGTGCCCGGACTGCGGTACCATCGGCCACGATACCGCACATTTATTCAACTGTCCGGAGAGACCTACCACGCTGACCGTAATGGACTTATGGACAAATCCGTTACTGGTCGCCCAGTTCCTCAACCTATGACAAAACCCTCAATGTGGCTGCAAAGAAGAAGAAGATAATACGAAAGTGTCCAGGATCGACTTTCCATAAATCTTGGCATAGCGAACAAATAATTAGTAGAGTATTAATGAAGCCGTGTCCAAGATATTAATTCTTTATCCGGCTAACGTTTCGGCCTCGTCGCCTTCATCAGAGCCTGGAAAGTCAAAAAACAGGTGTGACTATTCCTCAAACACACGATAAACTAGCAGAAAAGCAGTCAAGACTAGGAAGGCCTAGAAAACGCCGCACGTAGTCAAAAATCGCATTACTCACCTTAGGTGCCAATAAAATGCAGAAGGGGGCCACCTCTAGATAGTCATGCAGTGGTGGTATGATTATGTGCCTCCCTGACATGAAGACGTTGAGATCACGGTCTCCAGAGGTCAAGAAAAGGAGCGAGTTCGTTGGTTATAGCAAGTCACTCATCTTTCCGATTCATTTTGGGACTTTTCGCATCAATCTAAAACTCTTCAAGTGTTTTTCGCGCTGGTGTCTGGGGAGCGTGTGCCAAAATTTTGACCGTAACTTCGAAAAACTCGTTGCCGTGACGCTGCCTACGATGTGCTCCCAACGGTGTACCAGGGACTGATTTTCTTAACCCATCCAGATGTTCCTTTATCCTTGAGCATAGTGGGCGTCCTGTTTCACCAATATATTCTTCTCCGCATGGGCCACATGAGATCAAATATATGACGCCAGACATACAGTCTCCTTCCTGACTTGGAGGACAGACCACGCAGTCGACTGTGGCGCAGAATCTGTCGCATAGTCGATTTCTGACCAGCTGACGTTTCAGATTCGCAGGAGGTATCTCCACCAGCCTAACCACATCGTCAAGGTCGAATTTTTACAAAAATCCTCGCACTGACGAACTCATAGCGTCCGATATATACGGGAAACAGAACGGTATTTTCCTCTCATTATCGTTATCAGGCCGATCCCGCGTCCGTTGTCCACCCATGGGTGGTCCAGTTGAGCTTGGCCCTCCTGTAGAGTATCCATTGGTGGCAGCTATTTCTCTAGCTAGCTCCATTGACTCGGCTTTTTCTTCGACTCCCGAGGAAACCCTTTTAGCTGTATTGTACATGTTCTTAGTGACAGCGACTTTTGTCCGGGAAGTGTGAGCGGAGCTGGAGTGGATCAGGATGTTCTTACTGGTAGGTTTCCGGTACCTTTTAGTCTTGAAAGATCCTTCCCGCAGCTGGACCTGCACATTGAGAAAAGCCAGCCACGACTCGTGAGGCTTCTCGCGGGTGAATCGTATGTGCTGTGATTGTTCATTCAGCAAGCTGAAACATGTGTCCATTTCCTTTTGTGTGGAGCACACTATGAAACAATCGTCGATATAGCGACGGTAGATGATGGGCCGCCGCTCCAGCACAGGTCTCTCTATCCGTGACATGAAAACTATAGCCAAGGTGGGTGCCAAACGTTGGCCCATGGCCAGACCGCGTATTTGTCTGTAGTACTGATCGGACCACCTGAATATACAGCAATTAAGACACTCTTGGAGAAGCTCCATAATCTGCGAGATGTTAAGGTGGTGCATGCTCAGAACAGATTCATGTTCTGTGAGAAGCTCCGAAATGGCCTGAAGTGCGTCTTTATTAGAGACATTTGTGTACAGCGAGCTGACATCGAAGGACTCCATCACGTGATTTCTCCGACTTCTCGTTTCGCGCAATCGTTCCAGGAACATATTGGTGTTAGTAAGATGCGATGGAACGAACTGCAACAACTGCTGAATGATAAGGTTAAAGAACTATGGGATCCTGTCAGAGGGCCCACCCACGCTGCTTATTATTTGCCTGACCTTGAAATCCGAGGCGTCATTTGACGATAGTGTTGCGGATGAAAGTTTGTGAGTTTTGATGAGGACGTAAAGTACAGGGCAGACGGGCAGTTCACACTTCAAGCGGCTCACGACGGTTTTGTGGAGTGTTGTAGATTTCGATCCGCTGGTCCACAGCCGATTTAATTTTCGGTACTGCTTCTCGAA
This sequence comes from Aplectana chamaeleonis, assembly GCA_029168955.1. NCBI lineage: Eukaryota > Metazoa > Nematoda > Chromadorea > Rhabditida > Cosmocercidae > Aplectana > Aplectana chamaeleonis. The sequence continues at coordinate 278,744 of JAPDOI010000046.1, read as the reverse complement.
CTCTTTTGCTGACGACGGGAAGTTCAGTGTTGAGTCTTGTAAGTGCGCAAAACTGATAGCAGCATCCAGTTCTTGAGGTATGACCACGAATTCGCCACCCTTGTCACTCACCGAAACCTTTAAGGAGCCCGACGCTGAAAGAGCGCGCACTTCTTTGAGGCCCTGCTTTTGCGCGGCGGTCAAATTGGAAGATGAGCGCTTATTAGTATTTTGGCGGATTAGGTTGAAAATGGAAGTTGAAAAAAGACGAAAAAAGATGAATCTGTTCTGAGCATGCACCACCTTAACATCTCGCAGATTATGGTGCTTCTCCAAAAATGCCTTAATTCTTGTATATTCAGGTGGACCGGTCAATACTACAGACAAATACGCGGTCTGGCCATGGGCCAACGTTTGGCACCCACCTTGGCTATAGTTTTCATATCACGGATAGAGACCTGTGCTGGAGCGGCGGCCCATCATCTACCGTCTCTATATCGGCGATTGTTTCATAGTGAGCTCGACACAAAAGGAAATGGACACATGTTTCAGCTTGCTGAATGAACAATCACAGCACATACGATTCACCCGCGAGAAGCCTCACAAGTCGTGGCTGGCTTTTCTCAATGTGCAGGTCCAGCTGCGGGAAGGATCTTTCAAGACTAAGTGGTACCGGAAACCTACCAGTAAGAACATCCTGATCCACTCCAGCTCCGCTCACCCTTCCCGGACAAAAGTCGCTGTCACTAAGAATATGTACAATACAGCTAAAAGGGCTTCCTCGGGAGCCGAAGAAAAAAGCCGACTCAATGGAGCTAGCTAGAGAAATAGCTGCCACCAATGGATACTCTACAGGAGGGCCAAGCTCAACTGGACCACCCATGGGTAGACAGCTGCCCCGGAATCGGCCTGATAACGATAGTGAGAGGAGAATACCGTTCTGTTTCCCGTATATATATATATCGGACGCTATGAGTTCGTCAAGGCGAGGATTTTTGCGAAAATTCAACCTTGACGATGTGGTTAGGCTGGTGGAGATACCCCTGCGAATCTGAAACGTCAGCTAGTCAGAAAGCGACTATACGACAGATTCTGCGCCACAGTCGACTGCGTGGTCTGTCCTTTAGGTCAGGAAGGAGACTGTATGATGTCTGGTGTCATATATTTGATCTCATGTGGCTTATGCGGAGAAGAATATATTGGTGAAACAGGACGCCCACTATGCTCAAGGATAAAGGAACATCTGGATGGGTTGAGAAAATCAGTCCCTGGTACACCGTTGGGAGCACATCGTAGGCAGCGTCACGGCAACGAGTTTTTCGAAGTTACGGTCAAAATTTTGGCACACGCTCCCCAGACGCCAGCGCGAAAAACACTTAAAGCGTTTTAGATTAATGCGAAAAGTCCCAAAATGAATCGGATAGATGAGTGCCTTGCTATAACCAACGAACTCGCTCCCTTTCTTGACCTCTGGAGACCGTGATCTCGACGTCTTCATGTCAGGGAGGCACATAATCATACCACCACTGCAGGACTAACTAGAGGTGGCCCCCTTCTGCACTTTCTTGGCACCTAAGGTGAGTAATGCAATTTTTGACTATATGCGGCGTTTCCTAGGTCTTCCTAGTCTTGGCTGCTGTTCTGCTAGTTTATCGTGTGTTTGAAGAATAGTCACATCTGTTTTTTGACTTTCCAGGCTCTGATGAAGGCGACGAGGCCGAAACGTTAGCCGGATAAAGAATTAATATCTTGGACACGGCTTCATTAATACTCTACTAATATTACGAAAATTATTGAAATTCATAAAATTATGAATAATATGATTAATATTAATTCTTATTTAAAAGAACCAATGAATGATTAGCCGGACTATTATGTGATGCAGCGTGCGTGACGACTTAAAGGCAGTGTTCACGATAATCTTCGATTTTGAGATAAATCGCTAAATCGATTGTTTGGCCCCCGAGTAGATATTAAATGACGAAGAAACCGAGAAAAACGCACCAGAAGGGCACGAAATCCTCAAGTATCAGCCCGCCTCTTAAGTATCAATGGAACTGTTCGTTGCGACAATGAAATCTTTTGTGGACCCGTCTTTTGCAATTCTCCATTCTGTGTTGCTCCGTTCTTTCCTTCGGGCCCTAACTAATACTGTTCTGCCCAAAATAGTCTTCCATTTTCGATTAGTCCCATTTTCTACCGGTGACAACCACCGTGAACATGTTCATCCAACCGGACAACTAGTCCAGGCCATAAAATAATGTCACTGAAATAAGACGAATTAGTGCGTTTCTCGCCGTTTCTTCGTGACTTTGGTAACACTTCGTTGCCAACGCATTGTTTTGAGTGAAAAACTTGGAAACGAGAATCATCGTGAACACTGCCTTTAAGCAGAAGTGACATCACATGTGAACATTTTCTGAATCTTCTTGAGTTACAGACAACGGACTAAAAGCCGCGCCGCCCTGCCTCTCACGGCCGCTGATTTTGCGATGCACGCGGTCCGACCGTCGTTTCATAGGGGGGAACCTTAATTGGAGCGATGTTATCGCAGTCAGAAAGGCGATCTAGCACCGGTCGCCGCGCGCGATAAAGGAATCGAGGAGTCGCGGTGAGGTCAGCCGTCGCGCGCGGCTTTTGAGTGGCAGCTGCTACGCGCGATGCCATCGCGCTCACATCGCGTCTAAACCATAGTTTTTCGCGCGGTCGCCTGCTGTTTAGCGTGTTTCGCGATTTCATCGCATCGCAGCGCCCTGCACTGCGATGTGAGGACATCGCGGCAGGTTTTTTCTAATGTTTCGTAGTTTCCTCGGTTTATTTCAATCTTTCTTCTTCGTTCTCTGTATTCCCTTTTTATTATATGTCTCATTATCTGTTCACCCATTCACGACCGCACGCTACCACTACCACTTCGGACCGCAAGCTTTTCAAAAATCTAATCCTCTGCCACAACGACGAAATTCCAAGCTATCTCACGTTCAATGTCAATGTATTCTCTACGGAAGTTGTGGTCCGTTGGCAGCTCCACTACAGCACAATCCTCAAATTTTTCTGGAAATAGCTAAAGCTCAATCGGAAAAAATCGTTTCGATAACATTTTCTCACAGGTTTATAATTTGCCACCGGCACAAAATTCTCACGGAAGTGAAGTGGTTTTTCTTACCAGAGTTTTCCATGAGTAGACCTCAATATCGTGTTATCTTTATCACCGGTGAGGCTGTTTCCCTAATTCCTAGTGGGTTCAGCTTCAGCCGCTCACCTCCGGAGAATGACGGTGTGTGAATGAAAACACACCGCTCTCAATTTCTTTTATACCCTACTTTTTATCAATTGGATATCATCATCTTTGTTTACCGTGAGAATTTTGTGCCGGTGGCAATTCATAATCGTCTCATTTTTTTCGAGCACATTATGAGTGCTTGTTCCTTTCACTGCCATTTCTAAGCTCTCTTAGCAGGAAACCTTAATTCGAATCACGTTCTGTTCATCTGGAAACGTGCCACGACCATGACTACACCTACCATGACCTCGAAACATAGTTTTTCCTCAATTTGAACGTTTCACCTAATCTAGATGCGCCCAAAGTCAGTGAATTACACAAACCCCGAAGTCAGTTATCATTAGCGGACAACTCTGAAAAAATAAACATCTGCGAAAACGAAACAACAGCAAAAAATAAGCTCTAGAACTTCTTAAACCCTGCTCTTTCAGATTTGAGCATGTTTGGGTGAGGACGCAAAATGGCGTCGAAGTATGGTTTCTCTTTAGCGCGATGCGATGTGTTGGCGCGATGTACATCGCAGAGCAAATCACATCGCGCACGATTTTCGTGGCGCGATGTAAGTAAGGTTCCCCCCCATATCGCGGTTTGACCGCGTCCAAGCGCGGTTCGACCGTTCATTCATTCATTCATTCATTCATTCATTCAACGACTTTATCGTGGAAATGAAGAAACATACATATACACGTATGTGAATGAGATTCTTTGTTAAAGTAAAAAAAAGATGCATAACAATGGCAGAAGTGAGAAGGGGACAAAATATGATTTTTTTTGCAGAGGAATTTTTTTTTACAATTGGAATGACATCTTGTCTCAAGATACTTGAGGCCACCGCGCCCCTGGGACAAAGAAAAGCACAACAAGCTGGAAAAACCCGTCGCATTAGATTATCAGTAATACCCTTTTAATCAGAGTGGACGCTCACTCGTTCCTTGTAATGACCGCCGGTAAAACATGAGCGCGGTCGAAACGCGCTTCAACCGCCGCATTGTAGCGATCTGCTTTATTTCAAATAGTTGCCCGCGGTCAGGTTTTCTACTTGTCTGCGTTCCGTCATTCGCAACCAGGGTAAGGCGTAGCGGTGTGATCGGCCCGTGAGAGGTGCGGCCCCCCCCTCCTCCAACCTTGGATCCGGTGCGGCCCCCCTCCCACCGAGCTTGTAACTTTAACCCCTTGTGCAAAACAATTTGGGAGGTCTTTTCCGAACAACGCTTTCAAACGATTTTCAGCAAAAACGGACGTCATAGGTCAAGTCACACCGGCTGTAATCGGCTCAAAATGGCCCGTTCGACCTGAGACTCGGCCGACAGCTTTTTTTGATGGTCCTCTTCAAAATAAACACTGCAACAGCCCAACCCAGAAAAAATACTTTTTCGACCTCTCCTGACGTTGAAGTCCAATCAGCGGTTTTCCGATTTTTCAACGCCCCGAATCACACACTCATCGTCAACTAATTAGCCTCTGGAAGGACCAGCCAAGTGGTTTTCTCACTTTTCTATCTGATAAAGCTTCCAAAACTAATCTAGAGGCCTTTATCGCAAAAATCACACGGTGTGATGAGGCCTGTTTTTAAGGCTCAAATCACACCGTCACATCTACAGCCGTCACACCGGCCGTAATCGGCTCAAAATGGTCGGATCGACCTGAGACTCGGCCGACAGCTTTCTTTGATGGTCCTCTTCAAAATAAACACTGCAACAGCCCAACCCAGAAAAAATTATTTTTTCGACCTCTCCTGACGTTGAAGTCCAATCAGCGGTTTTCCGATCTCTGGTCAGTATCTCGGATTTGGCTGAAATCTTGACTAGGGGTGTAATTCAGGGCGCTGAAGACGAATCTGACGTCCGTTTCACAATTTTCGACCTGCTACCTCGGTTATACGATGGTTAAATTGCGTGTATCTTCGAGCCTTGCCTTTTTTAACTTACTGCTGACAACAAAGTGGTGAAATGGGCCTGCTCTCGAGAAAAAAGGAAATCGAAGGGCTTCTAAGGATTCATGCAATGCCTGTGAGGAGTTTCAACAACTACGTTCTGAGTTAATGTCTCGGCAATCAGAAAACCAGAAAAATCTCGAAATTCTGGATTATTTGTCGGTTCACATATAGGGATCACTCAGAAAACTAACACGTTGACGAATAAGGAAAGTGCTTCGGTTAGCGACTAGGTTGCAAAACTGTGCGGAATGTTTCGGGATGAGAATGCGGTCTTGCGTTTCGGATGGAGATTGAAACGCGTTGATGTTGCAGGACCTAAATCATCCAATGCTTCGATTGATACAGTGGTGTGAGAGACAACACTAGGAAGACAACACTCTCTATTACTGCAAACTTTCCTGCAGCAAGCTTTGCGACAGTCGTCGGACCGCGAGAATAGGCTTGATAGATCTATTATATGAGAATCCAGGTCAGAATCGATCCCAGTAGAACGAAGAAAGCGACATACTCGCCCTTAATTTTGGAAAGTGCGTAGAATACAGAAATAACAGCACGGCAAGGTACAGAGAGGCCCCGCTCCCACGGCAACAGCCAAGGGAGGGTGAAGACTGTCTCCGACTTAGCTCACTTTGCTCACTTTGACTATGACAAGGTGTCCTGTCTTAAAAAAACCTCTCTACAGATTTTTTGAACGTGCAGAAATGGGCTGAGATTACTTGCCCAGACGATGAGACGACACCACTACAACCCCACAGAGCACAACAAATCCTTGCGTGTTTCCTAGGTTATGATAAGGAAGGCTTGAAGCGAGCCACCGGGGCTGCAATAAGATCTACTGCCATAGCCTACACTGCATCTAAAAAGGCATTTAATTTTTCCAAAGAATTTTCACTCGTAATTGCACGATGAAGACAGGAACAGTTGCTTGTGGAGCTCATTACGAAGCGAGAAGAGCTTACAGGTGGGATTAAAGGCAGTGTTCACGATAAGAATCGTTTTTCTGCTTTTTCGCCTATCTTGAAGAGAGTCCCATGCTGATTCCAATGATTTTTTGGAATCGTACAAGACCTTCTGGGAACGGAGTTATGGTCCCTTAAAGATTGAGCTAAGGAAACATGGTGAGAGTTGTTCGAGGCTTGTAACTTCCGTCTTTTGCAGCCGATGTAAGCGAGCTGACCTGAGTAAAGAGAGAAGTTGGGAATAAAGGGAAGAACAGGGCTATTGATACGAAACTATCGCTCATCTCACAATTCCGAGCATTCATTTATTCACGTCAGTGGGCGTGGAAAGTGCATCTGGGGGTGACGAGCTGACGGGTGTCCAACTTTGGGCCCGTAGGGGACCGACCGTTCCGAGCTCATTTTTCTTAGTTTTTTCAACGTTAGGGTTGCACTAGGCCCTGCATCTGCCGATCTCCACCAAAAAAACACATGGTTTTTATCGTAGACACTGCCTTTAAGCAGCTCGCTGTTAACATGAAACACGACCTGTTGAAGTAAGTCATCGACGAAAGCCTTCCGATCTCACCTCTAACACATGATCACAGAGGAAACGGAACAAAATAGATGGTCTTTTTTACTGAGAACTGCATCTCCTGTCAATCGTTCATTAACTATTGTGGAAGTACAGGATAAGTTATGCAATGATCCTCACCTAAACACTTGTTGTGAAGGAGTACTTCCTATTCGGTTCCCCAACCAGGAGATCTACCTAACGATCTGTAGCAGAGCAAATTAATTTCGGGTATCTTCAAATGACGATGCTCCACCGTGTCTGATGGACTGCAAGTTTTCAGTCATGAGTACACAACATTCTCACCAGTTACCTGGTGCTGCTTGTAAGTCTCAGACGGCTGAAACAGAATTTAGATGTCACACCGCGGGGACTAAAGCAAGAGAATGTCACAGAAAGGGTAATAAATGACTACAGTACATTTACTATTGTGGAACACGTGAACGCAAGCCTCCACCACTTCGCTACATTTTTTGAAACTCTTCCAAACGAAGAGAGCATTCAGTAGATTTCACACCCAATTGCGAGGTCTGAAAAAAAGTGCAGCACCGAGAAAGTTTTCTGCAAACGTTTTGTTGCATTTTTTTGCTAGCACAGAGCGCCCCATCGCCACAACTCACTTCAAAATTGACGGAATGAATCTTCAGAGTTTTCATATTTCTGTTAAACAGGTGAATGCATTGGTATGTTAAAAGACTTCCTGACTTCGGTGTTTCATCGTAGTACTTGTATTTCTTTCTGTGATTCCAAATGACCACAGTTCGAAACGGGTCACATTTCTCTTATGGTGACCGTCTGATCAGTTCACAATGAGGGATTTTATTATGGAAATATACAATTTTTGTTTGATTTCGGGTATCAACTCAGTTATTTCGTATCACTATTGTACATATGTTACTCGTTGAAAGGTGTTCAAAAAATGGCATCAAAACTAGATTCGTAGGACTCTGAAACAAGTTATGGCTATGTGGCGCTTTTTGCGCGCGAAATGGCCGAAAATCGCCGTTTTCGCGAAAAAAAATCTGCTCGGTACGGGGGAAAATTTTGGCATGATGACGGACCCCCCCCCCTTACCCGGCGTCTAAGGCCGCGGCCCCCCTTCTGTGATCGTCACACCGTACGCCTGAGCCTGTTCGCAACCGATTTTAAGGAGTGGACCTGAATGAAGAGGCTGAGAATGAAGAGAGGAACAGGGCTATTGATCGAAAACCCTCGCTCATCTTGCCAATGTTTAGTTCATGAGGTTGTCTAAGGGGTCGTGCCAAAGTTACTCCCTGCTCTGGGAGCGCTAGAGTGGCTTCCTCCTTTATCTAGCTAGTTTGGGGAAATTGAGAGCTTGCATTTGGCAAGAGTTATATTGGTCGGGTTAACTTCACAATTATGTTGAAGTCTCAGATCCCGTCCCTGAGGTTGGACCGTGCCTTTAAGGTTTGGGATCGAATGGAATACCTCTTCAGCCCAAAAATTTTTGCGGTTCCCCCCTCGTCCTCAAGTGAATCATGATGTAGCCCTCATATAAATGAAAGTTCTAGTGGAATTTCATTACTTTATGATTTTTTTCGGTAAAAAAAAGAAAAAATGATAAACGTGACGTAGAATTCGGAACATTTTTGAGTTGTCTTCTTCGAGACTAGAGCTCTGCAGAGCTGCGCCGCGGCGAGTGCCGCTGCGGCACGGCTGTGACGGATGATGGGAGGCGCCATGCCGAGAGCAGCGACGCGGGTACCTCGCAGTGTGTTTCCGTCGCCGCGACAGCAGCGGCTATCGGAGCGACGCCGCCAGCGAGCGGCGGCGAGGAATAGTCTGGACCATTTCTATCGTCAGCGAGGAGCGTCGCCATCTATCCTTTCAATGTATTTTCCATTGTTTAGTCATCCATGCGAAGTTTTTCTATTTTTACTCTCAGTTGAGGTAGTGATCGCACGCATCCATAAATGCTTGCACGCTTTTTCATTCGTTCGTGGCTTGTTTTTATGTGACCCATTTCATTTCACTTTCCTTCCTAAATAATTGGTCTCACTTTTTGTGGGATAATATCGATTCTCACGAGAAATTCCAAATTAGCGTCACTACTAGATTTTATGGTTTTTCCGCTCTTGAGAGTTATCCTTTGATTTTTTTGAATGACGAAATTCTTCCAAAAGCGGAAGTTCAGCAGTTTTTGAAGAGCTTTTCAGTTCTGGCGCCACTTAAGTTCAAATTTCTGTTCAAGTGTGATTTCATGATGTTTGAAATCAGTGAAATTCAAATTTTGACGTACAATGAATGAAGTTGTACGTAATGGAGGAAAATGAACGACGGCAGACATCGCTGCTACTCTGAGAGGCATTGAAGTGCGCCGCCGCGTTAGGGTTTGGCCACGCACTAATTTGTATTTGTTTATTACAGGTCACGCCTGCATAGTTAAGTTACATAGAAAAGCAAGAGAAACACTGAATATATAAAGACAGGAAACGGATATAATACCAATATGAATTGAAACAGGCTCAATCATCCTCAGTCATCAAGTACTGATCCAAGCTACGTTTGAAAGCGGAAATAGTTGTAGGGAGGTTGCCCCTCTTGAGTAACTTTTCAAACTCACTTCCTGCTCTATTGACATAGAAGCGGTGCCTCAAACTCCTCCTGGCTCTGTTGCGGACAAGTTTGAAACTGCTGCCTCTTGTGGTAGACGCCCTGAGCTGGAGGAAATCGTTTGGCTTGAGTCCAATATGGCCATACAAGATCTTACAAACCATCAGAAGATCGAACCTTTTCATTCTGCCAGCCAGCGATTCAAGTTGTAGCTCCTTATTCCTAACAATGCTGCAGGGCATTTCACCATAGCTGAGACCCCTAACCCTGATCATCACCTTGCGTGTGAAGCTGTTTTGGAGTTTTTCCAACACACCCCTGGTCGAGACCTTGTGAGGGTTGGAAATTACAGTCGCATACTCAAGGTGTGGTCTAACATACGTTTTATAATAATTAAAAAGCACTCTTTCGTTGTTGCTGGACAGGGCTCTGAACATGCTATATTTAACTTCACTAGCTCTAGACACAGCCTTAGCACAATGAGCGTCAAAGGTGAGATCGCTGCGTATCAGGAAACCCAAATCCATTATCTTGTCGACAACCTCGAGCTGCTGGCCATCAATGGTATAAACAGCAGCTGAACTATCGCTTCCAATGTGCGAGACTTTAGTTGTTTCCTTTGAGAGCAACATACTCCAATCTCTAGACCAGCTTGCAACCTTATCCAACGTCATTTGCAAGTACTCCTTGTCGCTTCCCGTTTCGAATCCTCTCGCTCGGCGGCGTGCCGCCGGGCGGTGCAACTCTGCAGGGCCCTATAGTCCTTACAGCAATCAGATTTGGAGCGTAAGATGCTTTTCACCCATTTCTAACGTACCAGTGCAGACTGCAGGTCATAGAAGTATCACCACAGCGACGGACATACTTGTCGTCCGCTTCTGGGGTACCTGCTATCGCAACTAACACCGACATGGATCGTGAAGAGACTTCGCGTGCACTGTTGAAGGTTGGCCCAAACTCGGTGCACCTATGTTATAGCATATGGCACCGAATTTGCGCCAACCTTCAGCGGTGCACGCGAAGTCTCCTCACGATCCATGCCGACTTTACATCAATGTACTCCTCGATAAAGCAGACAAATTTGGCCTGGGGTTTTTTTTTTCGGCCCCAAACTCATTGCAGCACAATCGCTCTAGCGCTGCCAGGAACGAACGTTTTGCTTTGCTTGGAAATGCATGCATTTTGATCTCCAGCCGACGCTGAAAGCGTTCAGCGCAAGCTTTAGGCCATTGTTATACCGAAAGTTTGCAACCGCGACAGGTGCGGCCAACCACTACGTATCGTGTGGGGACCAGTCTCGCACAGTAGAAATTTGATGTCGTAGGAACACTTTCCAGCACCTGTCGCTGTCGCTTTCTCGAAGAGGGGTATTATTTCTGAAATATGAAAACAGTGCGGTAATCGGTGGCTGTCGCGGCTGCTCGTCCCAGTGCAGTGCCTACGACGGGTGCCAGCGACAGCAACTGAAGGTTAAATCCGTTGTCGCCCGGTTTTTTTTTGGTCCTCGGTGTTAGCGACGTCACAGAGCTCTGCGACCGCAACAGGTCTGCCGTGGGGTAAAAGAAAGGCCTCATTAAAGCGTTGTGGCCGGCTCTGATGGAGCTTCGACCACTCACCCTTGGCGGCCTAAACTTCTGAAAAATTTCGGGAATCATTGGGAATCCCTCCCTAGAAGGCAGAGCTGAGCAGGCCGTTGCAAAAATTTTGGGCGGGGCTACGACCCCCCCCTGTTGACCAGAACCTTGAAAGAAGTTGAAATTTTTTTAACGATCCCCCTCCCGAGATAAGAAATTGCTTGAGCGTTTTCTGAGTGACGAATTTGGACAATTTTCGAACTTGTGGTAATGAGGGAAAATTTTTGCGGCCACCCCCCCCGAATTTCCATTTTAGAAAAATTCCAAAAATTTCACGATCCCCCGTTGCGTCGAGTCCCAACCCTGCTCAACCTTGCTAGTAGGTGAGAATTCGGTCTAAAATTTTCAAGACCATTCATCAAATTCATACATTTTCATTTTGGGCTGGGGAGTTTACGATTCCCCTTTTTTCTCTTTGTGTCCGGTTGAAATTCCGCTGGACCCCGGGTCAGCGTATGTCGAAATGTGGCCGGCGATAGAATTTGTTCCATAATCGCACCGCCGTGCCTCTACTATCCTACGTTATTTCCATTTGATTTTGTGACTAAAGTGTTGAGGTAGCGTAACGGCACGAACGCTGTGTAAACAATGCTGGACTCCTGCCTTCCTGCGAAATTCCAGCGCTTGTTTTTCAGCGTTATCAGTGAATGGAGAGGGCCTTTCTGATGATATCTATATAAAACTCCCCGTGGCAGAAGGTGTTGCTGGTTATCGTTTATTCAATGGCACCAATCAATTCGGTTTCCACAGTATGTTATGTTCGTTAAACTTCAGCATTAAATTCTTATTATGAGCGACATTGATACAGAAAATGCAAAACGTTAAGAAAAATCTTCAGGCTCGAAAAAAGGTTCTAGAGGCGTGGTGGTGAGGATTGAGAGTGGAGAAAGGGCTGGATTGCGAGATTGTTGGCGTAGTCGATTCCGGGGTTATCTGGGAAAGTATCATCTTTTGATACGTGCTGATGTGATTGATAGGTCGGTTCTTTTCTAGATTTGATCCCGCAGAAAGTTCTATCAAAAACTCTATTCTCCCTTAGGTCTATGGTGCAGGAAATTCTGGCGTCAAACTGTATTTCTGGTATGATCATTATGGATCCAGAATCGGTTCTTGAACCGTCTGAGCCTCTTTCTCACGATGGGATTTGTCCCAATCGTTATAGCGGTACGTCACTTGCCAAATTTAGAAAGGAAGGATCGGCTATGCAAAAAAAAACATTTATCCAATGCTTGACATAAATTCTTTGCATTTTTGCATCGACACCAGGGGTGTGCGGAAAATTGTCTTCGGTAAATTTTTTACCAACATTTTCTACAGAGAAATTTTTTCGGGAAATTCGGAAAAGTTGCTGGATCTTGATTTCTCTAGTATCAGGAAAAACCAGTAAGAAACTGGTGAGAATAGTATGAAACGCCTCAGTTTTGAAAGTGATAGGGCTCACAGCTTTTTCAAAGCACGATGTCTCTTTTCCACCCAAAACCTGTCATTTGAAATGCAAGTAGCATTCACGAAAACTTGCCATTTGGTGGTGGAGTACCAGTTTAAATAAGTGGAATGCCAGAAATGAGAGAACGTTTTAATTTGTTTTGATGCCTTTGCAGCAATCTTTTCTAAATTTTTGCTACATTAAGGATTAGATCTAGACCTCCTCTCGGAAAAAACTCTGGAATCTTTTCTATCGCGACCTTGCCTTAAACCGGATAAGGAAAATGTTCTTTCCATCTTCTGATGCCCAAAGTAGATTTTTTTCTTGCTGGAACGGATTCGGTCCGATTCATCCTCTCTACCGTCCCGGTAAGTGATGGGGAGTGTGACTCAGCATAAATGAAGGTATCTATAGCTATTTGTAAAAAAACAAACGTTAGAACATCAAAAGGAAATATGCAAAGTTTTCTGAAGGGGAGACATGGAAATCAGTAGCGATTTCCATGTTGCTGACAAAGGTAAATGCTCACAAAGGGGGTCACTGTGAGTCGGAATAGGGTTTATCCATGCAATTCAGGCGAGAAATGGGTCGAGTTAGCTGAAAAATTACTTCGGTTTGTTCGGTAAAAATTTCTGTAAATTTCGAGATTAAGGCCTAGTGCATACTTCGTCGTGGGTGCGACGGCGTAGCCGCGACAGAGAGTGCTTAACGACGTGATTGGTGATCGGCCGGTCGTCCGCAGACGGAGATGACGCAATATTGCGTCCACGACCAAATACACACTATTTTCTTGACAGTGTGTTTTGTCATCTCCTTTCAATTATAGGGTCTAATCTTCTATAATCCAATACAGGCTCATTTGTAGGTGATTGACACGGAGCTGTATCATTTTCGTCCTCTCCCTTTTTAACTGATTACTCAATATGTGAGGTGATTTTGTTCAATTTCAAATTTGACTAAAACTTCACCTCTGGAGACTTTTAAGGCAGTGATCATTGATGAGACTTCTTTCGAAATTCCAAATCATGTAAGGTGGCTGAGTGACGTTTTATACACCGTAAACATCGCGATTCATAAAAAATCGTAAGCCGATGGTGAATTGCATAGTGATCAGCACCCAAAAAGACTCATACTAGGAAAGGTTGCACCCCTAAATCTGGAACATTTGCCCACCGACTTAGATATGTATAAGTATCGGCGTGATCCTATCACAACCCTTTGGAATCGCTCAACAAATCTGAGACCTGGGTTGACCGCCCAGATCAACCCTGGTAAAGGTCCCGAGCGTAAAAATTTTAAGGGAATTTCAAAGAGTGGAATAGCGCCAGTCTCTGTGAATTTCGATGTCATTTTTCCATTTTCGTGATATTTGCTCTCAAAATAGTGTCTCTCTCTACGATTATTAATGCGAACATAATTTCGGACAAGGAATAGTGAGTGCATTGCAGTAAAAAATCATGAAGAAAGAAAATGTGAAATGATAGAAATAACGAAGAAATTCACTTCATGACAGTATTCGGGAAAATGAAAACCTCCGATTGGCCGATCGTCGTTATATAATCTACGCGAACTGTCGATTAGAACGCATAACAAACGAATTCGAGGCCATTTTCCAACCAAAAATTGTTGAAACAAACGTAGTATTGCCTTCCAGGACGGATGTCTGGCGCTCACGTCGCGCTGTCGTAGTGCAGTGCACGACGACACGACACACCATCCAGATGGCGCTAAACAGCGCGCACATTGTGGAAAAGTGTAGATTGGCCGCGACGCAGGGACGACACCGTCGCGTATAGCAGCTCCCAGTATACCGGCCGCGCACGACGACTGTCAGTGCTAGACGCGATCGATCACTGCGCTGGGCGCGGCGGGTTGTATCAGTTCCTACACCGCGACCCCGTCGCCGCGACGCAAGTATGCACTAGGCCTAAGTCGGTAAATCAAAATTTACTTAAAAATACCGGTAAATCCGAAAAATCGGTAAACGGTAAATGCAAACCCCTGATCGACACTGAGATGCAGCAGTATCTGTATACATCGTGCGCACCCACCCCGCTTCGCGGCGTACTTGTGGGCGTGCTTTAGGATCTATGGATTATTCAAATTACAGAGCAGTGCTGCGCTGTGCTCAACAGCCTTGACCACATACAATACCGCGCACTTTTTTTTGCAGAAAAAGCGTTTTGCTGCGTTTCATGCGCTCGCAAAGCGCCGCTTCACCATAACTTGCTTCAAAGTGGTCCGATTAGAATTTTGAAGTAATTTCTGAATTGCTTTCATTGATTCCCTTACAGATGTGTTATAAAATAATAGATTCCACCTAAGAAGCGCATCGAAAAATGCATATTTGCAGCGCAAACTCTCCCATTATGAACTGGTCTGACGATCATGATAGCAGAATTTTTTATGATTTGATCTGTGGTCAATGTGAATTTAAGAAGGAAATACAAAATTTTCAACAGGATACCGGAGTACAAAAGACCAGGGATGTGCGTAATTACGACTAACGACTAACGACTTTAACGACTAACGGGCTTTTTGGGTGGGTGATATTATGGAGCGGTGCCTGCAGGACACAACTACAGGAACAGTATCCGATGATTGGATTGTAAAGGGTGCCGTCCTTCGATTTTCAGTCATAAATTCGAGATATGTGGCTTCTACAAAGTGGTGCTGGGACCTGTCAGGGGTAAAATTTTCACTGCTAATTTCTTCCGACCTTTCCCCGTTATGGGAACAAGCTCTAAACCACGTAAGCGCTCGGCTCGAGACGCTGAGCAAAGAACAATTAGTGCAAAGTCGGTGCAGTTCTCCGTGTTGTCACCATTGGGTAGATCTCAAATAGCATCATACAGCGCAGAAAAAAAGCAGAGTTCTAGATTGTCTCTGTTTCCCATTTTGCTTCTTTTCTTACCGAAAAAAATTACAAAAATCGATAAACGCACACTCTCGAGTATTAGGTTTCGTGCAGCGTTATCCGAGTGGTTAAGGGTATATTTTTAATTAAGTATATGTAGGCTTGCAGTTTGAACTAGGTTCTCTAAGGAGGAATGATGTGTGTCGTTAATGGCCATGAATGCTTCGGAAAACATACATCTCTTCATGTCTTCCTTTTTTGTATTCATAAGGGTTTTTTCTGCCTCAGCTGTGCTTGTTTTCAAAGCCTAGATTTTTAACGACTAACGATTAACGACTAAGGAGGGTTTTGGCCGGTTGAACGACTAACGACTAACGAATTACAAAATTTCTATTACGCACATCCCTGCTCTACACGTACCATTGCATTCACCTCAATGAGAGGAACACTAAAACTACCTCAGAAACTCATTTAGTCAATTTTGAAGTGAGATATGGCGATGTCGCGCTTTGTCTAAGAAGTATTGCCGCGACTCTTCCGCTTCTGACCCTCCACCGCGACACCGTGCTCTTGCGCGACTTGCGACTTCTCCGTGGGTCACGCTTTCGTGACTCCCCCGGGGGCCCTTCCGCGACTTAGTCAATAAAGATTCGTCCTCGGTTCTCCCCCGCCCCCCCCCCCCCTGCGACTGCCTCCGACTCGACGCCGGAGGAGTTGCGGCGGGATCGCGGCAATACTTTTCAGAGTTGCATGCGCAAAAAATGCCACAAAACGCTTTTTGCAACAAAACAAACTTGCGCAGTACTGTACGTTTTTACGGATATCAGTTACATTGTGCTCAACCTTACTCACACAGGGTTACAATTGAATGCATAACCCTTCACTGTCTGACACAGATTTGAAAGAAGAGAATCTGCGAAAAAAGTTATGTCACACTTTTCAATGGATTGGTAAACTGTTCGGGGTAGATTGATGTCCTGCTCAGTTCTTGAGCTCATCTCATAAAGCTGTCTCTCTGGAAAGTGATCGTGAATGAACAGTTGAAGCAATAGGCACGAATGAAGTAAGATTCATGCAGTAGAAGTTTCAAGAGCTGACTTTCTCTTGTTTGCCCATTGACACGAAAGCGAGGTCAATGACAACCGCTGCATACGTGAACAGTGGATGTGACAGCCGAGTGTCAGTTGTTATCGACATGACTAATTTCCGTTCCTTCGCACACACCCACAGACACACAGACGGCCACACAAAGTAAGGCAAATATAGATAGTAGGATATTCCAGCTTTTCTACTTGGTGGTAGTGGTAATAGTTTTGATGTTGAGAGTCAGTCTGTTGCGTTTGCTTGTATAAGTTGATATTTTGCTGATGAGTTCCACTAACATTAACCCATTCACGACCAAGTGTCCTACCGGTGGAACGCTTTTCAAAAATCGGTTTCTCCGCCACAAAGACGAACTTCCAAGCTTTCAAAGGTCAAGCGATAAGTACATCCACTATTCGTAACTTCAAGGGGTAGAAGAAGGCAAACAACTTGTCGCTCTGTGACACCATATCCTATAGAAGAAAAAGTGAGTATATTATTAACTTAAGATTTTTATGGAGAGAGTTGCTCGGCTGATCCTTGGAATGACAATGGATTTGTTTTACCAGATGGGCTGCGCAATATTGATTGGAAGATGCAAATCCTGTTCATGCATAATCAAACCCACATAGAAACCATTGAAAAGGTGAGCGATCATTTTGGAATATCCCTAATGTAATATCTGTTTTCTCTGCTTTTTTTTTACCAGAAAATGATCAGAACGGTTCATCAGAACTACCCTGGCAGTCTTATTCTTATTATCCACTTCTTCTTCTTCTGCAGCCACAGAGAGGGTCCTGTCATAGATTGAGGAACTGGGCCACCAGCGTAGGATTCGTCCAAAAATCTTTTTTTATCGTTAACGATGTCGGTCTCATCGGGCAGTTGAAAAGGTGCGCAGTCGTATGCCCTTCATTACCACAAGCCGGGCACTCGTCAGCAGCTTTCGACCTTATGTAAATAAGACATAAGCTTGGGGGAGTGCCCACAGCGCAACGAGGCAAGGGTGCACTTGGCACGCCTACAGAGTTCCATTTCGGTTTCGTTGAACTCAGGCGGCACGACTCTCAAAATGGAGTTTACGGCGGCCTTGCACAAGTGATCCTTGACGAATTGAGTATGCTCCGCATGTAAGAGACGGAGGCGTTCTTGCTGTGCGTTGGTCCATCTCAGTATATTGATTTTCGTGGGAGCATCAGCAAACGGCTCTCTTATACCTCACTCTCTCTCACGGGGTCTAATACTCTTCGCTACGGATGATTCGGCTGCTTCAGAGTGTTTATGTACAGCTGTTGTGCGTGGAGTTGGCAATGGTCCTTAACTGGCAGGATGCGAGCTTCGGCGTGTAAGTGCTCTATTGGAGAGCTTTCAGAACAGCTTGTTGCGATTCGCTGAGCTCCATTTTGGATGCGCTGCAGCTTGGACCAAGACGTGTCCGACACGATGTGCTGCCAGACTGGTGCAGCATACTCCAGGGCGGTCTGTACGATGGCCTTGTACGTGGTCAGGATCGTTTCTTTACTGCACCCCCAGGACGTTTCACTGAGAGCACGTAGGACGTAGAGTCTAGTTTTCACTGTGGCTTGCTTCTGCTCAGTGTTCTTATGAAACTTCAACAAAGGATCCAACACGAGTTCGAGTAGCTTGGGGAATCGGGCCGCCGGCAAGTGAATTTCGTCCTATTTCACCATGAGATGGGCACTGTGCTCCGCAGGATCAGTGGAAATGACTGGCGGATGATTTAGAGGCAGAGACCGTAAGCATTTTGCTATCGAGAAAAAATTTCAACTCCATCAAGTTGTCATTGATCTTACTGGCGGCTACATTTATGTCGCGATCTCGGCACAGAATAGTGATATCATACGCATATGCAACGACCTTGATGCCCCTGGACAAAGTTTGGGCGAGAAATCATATATACAGGGTGCGAGAAAATTACGTGCGCGTAGTTTCAAATACAATTTTAATCGAGTCTATAGTCTATGAAGATGAGGTTCTTACGAAAGCAGTTCTCCTCTGGAAGCAAAGTCGTCGAGATATGATCTTCATGCAGGACTGGGCTCCGGCTCACGGAGCCAAAACGACAATTAGCTTTTTGGAGGCCAAAATTGGCTCCTTTCTGACAAAAGATCTTTAACCAATCAAACAGTTCGGACCTTACCCCTGTGGATTTCTCCGTTTGGGGCCATGTTGAGGAGAAACTAGGGAATAGAAAAGTGCAAAATTTGGACGAGTTGCGCAAAGTTTTGACTGAATTAAATATGGGACGATCTAGTCTTAGACTACCTGCGGCGCACAGTCGTTTCCGTTAAGAGACGATTTGCCGCCTGCATACAAGTTGATGGGAGCCACTTCGAAAACCTCTTGTGATTGTTAACTCTTATCGCTCCAGCCGCGAAGCGGCTGGAGAGGTTTGGTTTTGCCTAGGCATTGTGATCACTTAGAATTTTATAAAATAGTTTATAGAATCTTTAAAACAGAGTTCCTGAAGATTTCCTTCTGGATATAAGTGAAGGGGTCCAGAAGACACATGCTCTCCAAATTTCAGCCAAATCGGTTCACAAATTACAAAGTTGTGAGCCCGAAAGCTTAAAGGCACAGTCCAACCTCAGGGGTAAAATTTGATATTATGGTCCGCCCATCGCGTATAGCAACCCTGCCAAGCGCGAGATCTCAATTCGATTAAATAAGCGAGAAAAAGCGCGGAAAAAGGTGGCCCCGCCCCCTATACATCAAAAGCATGATCAAGCTTTTCGGCCCAAATAGGGCATCAAAATCTTTGCAAACGGTAAAAATTGGTTTGTGTGGCCGTGCTCAAAGACAAAATGTACAACAGCAGAGCTCTTGATTCTCTTTCCGATGCGGTGTGCGCGGTTAGGCTTTTGGGGCGTTGTTTGCGGGGCCGACTTTTTCCCTGTAGTTTCTCACTTATTTGGAAAAATTGAGATCTCGCGCTTGGCAGGGTCGCTATTCACGATGGGCGGACTATAATATCAAATTTTACCCCTGAGGTTGGACTGTGTATTTAAAGGCACAGGACACCCAAAAAATTATTTTTCAGTTTCCATGCTGATCTAGGAGAGGGTGACACGCTGATCACAGTGGTACCTCTGAAATCGTCCAAGACCCCCTAAGAACAAAGTTATGGCACCCTAAATATGCATATATTCTTAGGGTGAAAAATTAGTGGACGAGTTGTCTCAGGCCTATATTTCTCTTCATTCGCAATCTCTGCACGTGATCAAAACAGGATGAGGAGATAGACCGGCAATGGACTGAAGAACGACGACTTATTAGAATTCATCCATCCATCGAGCCGCTATCGAGTTCGAAAATCTGTTAGGGGGTCGGGCCTGTGGTGGTCGCTTATATCTCCCTTATTTGGAAGATTTGAGATCTCGCATTTGGCAAGTGTTATACAGGTGGGATCTACTACACAAACCAATGAAAATCACAAAAATCATGTCTGAGGGTGTTCTGTGCCTTTAAGGAATTTTCATGGTGTGCGCCGTAGGCCGTGGGCCGTCACGCTTTTCAGTCCTCACTGCTAATAGCCACTGCCAATGGTCGCTGCAATTAACTTGGCAGACAGGTAAGTTGGTAGGGGGCACGTAGGCTGGTAAGTATTCGATTTGTAGGTGAGTGGTGATTCTGGTGACATCATCGGGACGTCGTGAAAAGTGCTTCGGGCTTCTGATGACGTCATCGGCACGTCTTGAAAAGTGCTTCGGGCTTCTGATGACGTCATCGGCACGTCTTGAAAAGTGCTTCGGGCTTCTAATGACGTCATCGGGACGTCGTGAAAAGTGCTTCGGGCTTCGGATGACGTCATCGGCACGTCTTGAAAAGTGCAGAGCGGTTCATATAATATGTGCGTATTGCCGCGAAATGTGAGTAGCGCTTCATTTTTAGCGTACTTCACAAGTTGATTGCACAAGTTTAAAATTTGCCATCGGCACTCTCACGGAAGTGTAGCAGTTTTTCTTGCCAGAGTTTTCCATGTTTATGCCCAGATATCGTGATACCTTTAGGCCCCGGTCATAGTTGGTGCTATTTGCATCTGCATCCCCCGCACCCCCGCACCCCCCAACACCCCGCACCCCCAACACCCCCAACACCACTCCGGTCGATACGTATGTTTAAAATGATGGAGTGAGGTTGAGAAAAATCACTCGATGCATCCAACTAGATATGACGATGATTACGTGGCCCACAGGATTGCACCTGTTCAGAGAAATAGTGAAGGCGAGTATGGTGAAGTCACGGAGGTAGCAGTAAGGTTAGCTTTCTAGTGATACGCAATGTTTATCTTCGACCCGCCCACCCGGTGATTTTCTCATCCACGTATTGCATGGATATCGACCGCGTCGGATACATTGAGTGATTTTCTCAACCTCACTAACCATCATTTTAAACATACGTATCGACCGGGGGTGTGAAATACGAAGGGGGAGGCGGGGGATACACCAGTGATTTTCTCGCGCTTCACCTCACCATGTTGTTCATACGTATCGACCGGGGGTGCGGGGTGTTGGGGGTGGGGGGGATACACCGAGTGATTTTTGCATCCCATTTCCAATGCATTCTGTGTGTATCGACCGGGCTGGAGGCGTCGGCTAATCCAACTATGACCGGGGCCTTATAACCTGTGACGCTGTTTCCCTAATCCCTAGTCTTTTCAGCTTCAGCCGCTCACTTCCAGAGAGAGACGGTGTGTGAATGAAAACACACCGCTCTCAATTTCTTTTATACCCTACTCTTTATCAATTGGTTATCATGAATTTTGTTTATGGTGAGAATTTTGTGCCGATGGCAATTTATTATCGTCTGTTGACTGCTTACTGATTATCGTATCAGTTCAGAAAGGTTGATAACTGTTGCATATTTTTTAGGGATGTTACTGCCTAATATCGGAAAAAAGTGAACAATTCTATCCAAAAGGGGTCTTCCAAGCGAAAGAAGTTTGCTTCGCGCCAGAAACGTTCCAACAAAAAGCGAACAATAGGAAAGTGAGGTGAGGAGAGTGTACAAAAAGTGAACAATATTTTCTGCAAGCAATATTCTCGGTCGACTCTTCTATACAGCGAAAACAAACCGTTGTGGTATTTTACGAGGAAGAGCAATGGTAAAAAAAGGACTTTTATTCGTTCACGAGATAATGCGGGAATACTCTTGCTTGATGTTGTATTTCGATTGTTTCATTTTTCCCAAGAGCTGGGGGGTTAATCGTCTGCTCTGGCCAGTTTGACATCATCCCTTTCAACGAAAACTATCAGATACAAATACATGTATATTTTTAACGGTTCTCGTATGATCGGAGTTATTTTTGGAACTACAAAGTACTTCCGAGTAGAATACCGCAACGGTTTGTTTTCGCTGTATAGAAGAGTCGACCGAGAATATTGCTTGGAGAAAATATTGTTCAGTTTTTGTACACTCTCCTCACCTCACTTTCCCATTGTTCGCTTTTTGTTGGAACGTTTCTGGCGCGAAGCAAACCTCTTTCGCTTGGAATAAAATTGTTCTAGTTTTTAGGAAAATAAATGTTGCTATAAGTTATTTGAGAAAAAAATCAAGTTATAGCGTTTTCTTTGGCGCACGTAGTTTTCTCGCATCCTGTGCCCTCTATAAACGTCGTAATTCACATCATTCCAGGCGCGAGCGGCGCGCGCGTCGCCTGGGTCTCCGTCTGCCCTACGCTCTCTCACTGTCTCTAACCTCCGCACCGCACCAGCAAGCGAAGGAACCAAGTGAATTTCGCCGTTTTATAGCCTGTATATATTTTTTTGTCAAATGAAAACCTTTTTAAATTGTTACTCGGTCAGCTGAGATGGTGTTTGGTGCAACCGGGGGGCAGTGATTCAGAAACAAATATGACTGCAAGGGTTATTTTGACGAATCGAAATGGTCATACCGTTGTTATAATATTCAGTGCCGTTATCTAGATGATTGATTCAGACATGTGTTCTTGAATAAATGCCAGTGGTTAGCGTAGTCTGACGAACTACTGAAAGAATTTTTCAGTGTTACGAGTTGTATAATGTGCCCAAGAACGAGTCAACTTCTGTTTCATTTCCGTTCTGTGCTGCGTCTTTTGGTGTGTTCAGTACAGCAGCTGGTTCTAGTGAGATCTGCTATCGAAGAAGCAAACCGTGGTCTCGTTTGTTTGATTTGAGCCTGGAGAATAGAGAGTACGTTCTTGATTCTTCTGTTTTTTTACCTGAGTGCTTATTCTGCGCGGTGACCTGTAGTCTAAGCATTATTATTCCAGCGATTTGTGCAGCCCTCTCGCTGGTGTCAACATTCTTGCTTATCTGCCGCCTAAAGTCTACAACGAAACGGCTTTCCCACACACTACTAGATATCTCATGCTGACCGCTCGTGTGAGTTGACGTCTGCGTGCAGGAAATCTGGTTTTCTCTCCAGAAACTTACGTTCCAGCTAGATAGCTTCGGGCTGATTCCTGAAATTTCACCTGGAGAAGTCAGCGTTGTGACATCTGTCATTGCTCTGTTGGCAGTAGCTAAGACAATAGGAAAGCATTCTCAGGTTTTTGAGAAGGCTGCAAACGCTTCAAATCGCCACGTAATTATGTCCTTCTTCGATGGGGTGAGCGGCTTTGCTTCAAACATTATTTCATTAATTTCAATGATAAATCGAGAAATTAAGTGTAATTGTATGGTTCAGGAGTCCTTTGATTATATTGGCAGTAGTGACGCCGCGTACGACATGACGTGAGTCTCCACCCAATATCTAGTCGGAAAAAGTTCTTGCTTCGTTCCGTTGCGGTCTGTGATCGTTTTCAATTAACAGGCTTGGCGAATTTCCTCGTAAATTGCGGAGTAAATTCAAAGCACAACTTGATCCCGTCCTTACTTCACAGCTTGATGGAATTATTGAAGTGCAGCAGCTGGGAAGTGGAAATGGTGTTCAGTTGAATGCCCACGCAGATGGCCATCAGTTCGGAAAGGGAGAGGTTCGTGAAATACGTGCCGTAGTCTAAATTTTCCAGGACTTCTCAGCTTAGCTAGGCATGTCTTTTGAAAGAAGAGACTTTGTTGGGACTTTCCTTCAGACAGCAATGCCTAGACTCATTATGAGACAGTAGCTGCAAGATACTGCAACTACTGTCTCATAATGAGTCTAGGTGGAAAATGAGATGCCGAGCAATGTGCGGAGAATTTTGTTCAATTCGGACGCCAGTTTCTAGGCGAACTGTCACTTTACGGCTGTCTTCCCGTGGAGCGCCTTCTTCTTCCTCTCGAGTTAAACACGGGCTTCAGCCTGCTCTGGAATGTGCGGCACCAGTGTGGCAGCACCTGGTGTCTGACAGCTCCTGGAATAAGCTGCAGCGTGTACAGAATGCTGCGCTCAGAATTGCTCCCGGTTGTGCAAGGAGCTTCTCAATAGAACATCATCACGCGGAGGTCTGCATATCGCCGGTCAAGGAGGACTGTGAACTCCAGGCACAGCAGATGTATATTAATGTTCTGAGACAGCCGAATCATCCGACACAGAGAATCATGAAGCCCATTAGAGAGGTCGATTAGGACGCCGTTCGCCGATGCTCCTCGTAAAGTTGATGCGCAGAGATGGGCCGACTCCAACATGGAAAGGCTTCGTCTTCTGCGTGAGGAGCACACCCAGTTTGTTCGAGGATATCTAACGAAGGCGGCTGTTAACCCTATCTTAGGAGCAGTGCCGCCTCGGGTTTGCGAGTCCGAGGCTCAACTCGGCAGACGAGCCAGATGTGCTCTTGCATCGCTGCGCTGTGGTCACTCTATTCTGCTCCTGTCTTACGTGAACAAGATCGACAACAGCCGACCCGACGCATGCTGGACTGTGGTGCTCCCGGACACGACACGACGCACTTGTTCATGTGCCCGAAGAGACCTTCCTCCTTAACCACAATGGACCTTTGGACGAATCCTGTGGAGGCCGCCCAGTTCCCCAACCTATGACAAAAAACCACTTTGAGGCTGCAGAAGAAAACACGGGCTGTCTCAACATGGGAAGTTAGATTCTGCGATGCTGTCATTAAAGGCACTGTTCGCGATAAACTTCATTCTCGAATTTTTCATGACATACGCTTCTCGTGGCTCTCAGAAGCAGAACAGCGTTGAAGAAACGTGACGAAAAGCTACCCAGGAGCCGCAAAACGGCTTAGAAAAGTGGGCAAACCCCGCCATTGTGGGCAAGCCCCGCCCCTCGACGTGAACAAAGGAACACTCGAAATCGTGAGATGAGCGATGGTTTCCGATCAAAAGCCCCGTTCTTCCCTTCATTCTCAGCTTCTCTCTTTACTCAGGTTAGCTCGCATACATTGGCTGCAAAAGGCGGAAGTTACAAGCCTCGGACAACTCGTCCACCATGTTTCTTTAGCTCAATTTTGGAGGGACCATAACTCCATTTCCAGAAGGTCTTGTACGATTCCAGAAGCATCATTGGAATCAGAGTGGGACCGGTTTCAAGATAGGCAGAAAAACAGAAAAGCGATTTCTATCGCGAACAGTGCCTTTAACCCTCAGCGAACTGTGGCGCAAAAATTTTAGAAGATCTCTGGAGGATTTGAAATTTGAAAGCTTTCTTATATACGTGGGAATAAACATTGGAAGGCACAAATTTATCTATATGGCTGTCCATTGTATCGAGAGATTGTCCGTTTCTGTTCGATTAGACAATCAGTTCCTATCTGAAATGTGTTCCTTTTGTGTTTACCTTTCTTTATAATGAAGGGTCCTCCGATTTTCAATATACTATGTGATACATTTCGGATTCTGCATTTTCTGGGATCGAATTTGCAGTCCGTCCGAATTTCTAACTTAGGAGTAAGATTTGATTTCGAGTATTTTCGAACACATATACCGGGTGGTTTTCAAATATGTTGACAAAACTTTCTGATCTTACCGCGCGTACATATGCGCGTCGGTAATCACCTTGAATGGTCTGTTCTTTTCACCAAACCTCTCTCTCGAAATGCGCAACGTTCCGCAACACAAAATGATTATTGAAACAAATGGTGAGCAAAAGTCTGAAGGGTCCCCGATTTACCCAGTATGACTCGTCATTAAGTCGGATTCGGTAACGGTTGCTCGTTCCCCTATGTGGCCATGAAGAATTGTTCCGATGGGTTATTTCGAAGCAGAGTGGGTCTACTTGAAAACGTATAATAGCTGATGTCCTTGGACCTTCCAGTGAAAGAACTGAAGGGCAAAGTACTAAAAATTAACTCCATTTTTGGGCTAGGGCAGTGCTCAAAATAGCTGCATTCATGCCATTTTTTCCGTTTTCCTGACATCGTATAGGCGTCACAGTTGGAACATAAGTGCCCTTGAAGATTTTCTATCGACCTGTGTAGATTTTCCCGACTTTTTTTTGAAAAATCGAACGATTATCGATTTTCTAAAGAAATAAATTTTAAGAGACCGCGCGTTCTACGGCCAATCCATTCAGTGAGTTTTACACTGAATTTTTGTTGTAAATGACTATAGTTAAGCCCGTGGCTTGTTTCCTCGTGAAAAAACATTTGAATCCCACCTGGCGCAGCAATCGCTAGCGCCGGCCCGCTAATCGATTCAGGCCAAGAGAAGAGAGCAGCTGATCAGTTAAACCACACCGCCAGCCGCCGGTGAGATTCAAATCTCCCGCGCCAGCCGCGGATAAAATTTAAATGTTTTTTCTTGAGGAAACGAACCACGGACCTTGCAGTATGTCAAAAGGAGATATATGTCGCTTAATGTCTGCATACTAGAGTACGTCACCCAATATTCGGAGAACGAATATTCGGCCGAATAATCGAATATTCGAATTATTCGATTATTCGGAAAAGTCAATTTTTCGATTAATTCGTTTATTCGAATATTCGGAAAAGTCAATTTTTCGAATTATTCGTTTATTCGAATGTTCGGATAAGTCAATTTCACGAATAATTCGTTTATTCGAATATTCGATCGGCCCAATATTCGAATATTCGGCCGAATAAACGAATAATTTCAGAAAAATAGGAAGCAAAGTCTCCGGCACATGTCCGTTTCTGCGGTCCAGAGGTGAAATGTCTTCAGCCAAACTGGGTGCTATCTTAGCTGTGGGGGCGCTATGGCTGGATGCACTTGGCCCCGCCCATTTTACCGTGCCGCACTAAATTTGAGAATCACCCGGGGTTTCCCTCCCCTACCTAAATCAGGATTGCAGCACGGAAAAATTGACGTGGCCAGGTGTGATCAGGGTAAGGCGTAGCGGTGTGATTGGCCCATGAGAGGTGCGGACCCCTCCTCCAGCTTTGGATCCGGTGCGGTCCCCCTCCCATCGAGGTTGTCACTTTAATTCTTTGTGTGAACCGATTTGAGTGCCCTCTTCCGAACAATGCTTCCAAGCGATTTTTCAGCAAAAACGGACGTTATAGGCCAAGTCACACCGGCTATAATCGGCTCAAAATTGTCAGATCGACCTGGGACGGGCGATAGCTTTTTTTAGTGGTCTTCTTCAAAATGAACACTACAGCAGCCCGATCAAGAAAAATTATTTTCTCTACCTCTCCAGACGTCGAAGTCCAGACAACGGTTTTCCGATCTTCAGCGCCCCGAATAACACACTCATAGGCGACTGCTGCCTACTGGTAGGGGTAATCAATAAGTTTTCTCACTCATCTACCTGATAAAGCTTTTAAAAGCTGAGCTAGAGGTCGTTATCGCAAAAATCATACGGTGTGATGGGGCCTGTTTTTAGGGCTCAAACCACAATATCACATTTACAGCTGTCACATAGGCCGTAATCGGCTCAAAACGGTCGGATCGACCTTGGACTCGGCCGACAGCTTTCTTAATGGTCTTCTTGAAAATAAACACTACAGCAGCCCCATCCAGAAACATTATTTTCTCGACCTCATCAGACGTCAAATCAAAGTCCAGGCAGCGGTTTTCCGATCTCTGGTCGGTATCTCGGATTTGGCTGAAATCTTGCCTAGAGGTGCAATCCAGGGCGCTGAAGAGGAATTTGACATCCACTTCACAATTTTCGACCCGCTACCTCAGCTCTACGATGGTTTTGGAAAGACTTAATTCATGCGATCATTTCAGTGTTCGATTACCAGTTATGCAAGTTGTTTCAAGTGTGGATATTCCAGCAATGATTAGAAGGAAACCGTTCTTCTTGAAGTAAAACGAAAAAATCGAGTTCATGGCGTGGGTGCGAAGTGTGATCACGTGGTCTCTCAAGGGTTAACAAGAAGTAAAAAATTCGATGAAGAATCTTTAACTGCTCTTGACTACAAAGTGTGCCGCCTGTATGTTTTCAGGCAGCAACAAGTGCAATATGAGAATATTTGTTGTTCTATCTGTGGACTGTTTTTTTATTTGTTTTCCTCTGTCTTATTTGTCCTAATGATTCAGTTGAAAAGCCTCTTGGACTCTCTATCGGCAGGAGCGATTACGGCTGGTGGTGTACTGCTTCCACCCACTGAGAACTCACGAATGCCACCATCAAGCTGGCATTCATTTGCGCGTGTTGCATCTTTTATACCAGGTGTTGTGTTGACTCCATTCCGAGAAAAGTATGACTACCGGTGAGCATCCATTTGTGCATTTCACGCAAGATGTTTTGAGAATCAGTTGTTGCTTTATGTGATGGGTGTATTTCGTCAATAGTTTCCGAAAAACCTTTCAGTCGCATCAACTCCATGCTCGATCGTGCTCAGTGGAATTCGTCGCAGCGGTCTGCAGCTATCTCTGAAGTGACGATAGCGGCAAGCTCTATGCTTCGAGCGGCGGGGGACCACGTTAAACTGGAGGCGGGTCAGAAGATGACACTATCAGTCGACAAAGAGTTTGTGAGTTGTGTCTATTCTACTATTTACGACCACCAGAGTTATGCGAAAGTGTTCGGTTTTTTTGTGGTTTCGGACTCTTCCTTACCGTTTCCGTTTTTTGTGGTCCGCAGAAATGGGTGACGGCAGAAGGCTTGCTCTTAGCATGTCTATGTTTTGTTTAGACGTGACCACAGTAAGCCGTTCCAGGCGAAGCCCAGCCTGGCATGGCCTTTCGAAAAAAAAATGAAATTCCATTTCATTTTTAGTTTATGAACTTAAATTAAAAGGTAACGACGGCAAACAATTGACGGTGGCATCAATTTCAGTCGTTGCTCTGTTTCCGACATTTCCATGCCTTCTGACTTTCTGCCATTATCGTTCCGTATTTGAAATTGCCGAACATGATTTTTCTGGCCTCTGATTACCATTCTTCGCCCCGTTTTAACGATGAAGCTTTTTCCTTCGTGTAGTTTAGATCTGAGTGTCTCTCTTTTTCTTCTTCCCTCTATAGTTTATTTGCTTTTCAGTAAACTAGCGTCGCCTATTGGCTGACGCCGGCCTCCCTCACTGGCGAACCGACTGCCGGTTCGCAAGCTGGCATGACCGGCTATGGGTTGTCGACTACGTAAAACAGAAAAAAAGTCAAACAAAATTTTCATTTCGAAGCTGCTGCAAAAGCGGTTCTACTTAGTTCCTTTACTCCTGACCAGCTCTTTCTCTTTCATTTCTAAAAGCATCGTACGCGCATAAAACCGTATATCATTTTTTCATGATTTTGTGTAGCTTGGCCTTTCTAGTGAACGAAAGTGTCGAAAGGGCCTGTGAAAAACCTCCACTTGTGAAGGAAAGCCAGTCTGAACACATTGTAAAATTGAATGTGAATTTTGCTCTAAAATATTTTTTGAAGTTTCTCTGCATTTGGAGACCGCGTTACTGTCATTATGCCGCAACTGTTTTTCATATGGTTTGACGGTCGCATTAACATTCTTTGAAAAAAGTCCTAGATGACCGGCGAGAACTGGTGTCGAATCCTCGTCCTTGATCCCTTTCAACCGCATGACCCTACGTTTTTGACGCTCCGGAGTTTACTGGTGTGATTTACCGAGCTCATTCATGAAATTGAGCCTGAAAAATGGAAACTGGTTTCCAGCGCGAACGATGCCTTCAAGCTCCGCCCTCTCGCTAATAGCGAGTCGCTATCCTGCTACACTGCCTTCTTACGTTTCTCTTAGCTTCTCCAGTTCTCCTCGTTATTGAGGAGAATTTCCCCATTTACAGCTGTCACTTGATCAGTTTTTATCTCAAGTTGTTTGAGCTCAGTGTCTCAGCATCACTTTTTCACCTCCCCCGCCCTTTCCCCGCATTCTACTCACACGCAGGATTATTTGTGTCTATGGTTATCATCTTTGATCTTCGTTGGTTGTATACACGCATACTATTTGTGTACGTCCCTAAATAAATTAATTAATAAATAAATACATTCGTACGCTCCAGGAAGCGCTAATCATGTTCTCATTTTGCACAACGGCACGCTCTTCAAAAGCAGTGTTTACGATAAAAATTGTATTCTAGCTTTCAATGTCTTTGAGTATGCAAACCTGTTTGGTGTGCTTTGAGGGACTGCGGACTTTGAACAATCCCTACGCTGAAAATGTTTTTTCGCTTCAAAATTTATAGGTAAATGACCTTGTTTTCTGCTTCTTGCACCAAAAACTCTTGAAAAATGGGATGTTCCAATGCACATGTGTGGATGTTAGAGTCTTTAGGGATGAAGAGCATTAAAATTTGGGGGGTAAGCGTTATGCCCGAAATGGGCGGGGCAGGGGCGGAGTGGGCTGTCACCAACTGCCCGGGTGGCCGGTCGTAAACGAGGTGCGAACGAAGGTGCGAGGAACGCAATTATAGCGTCGCTCTCACTACGGCCGCTTGGACCAACTAACGAGCTACGCAAGCCAATCGATCCAATTTTATATCCTTATACTTAAAGCAGTTATGTCCCGATGTGTGTGTGTGTGTGTGTGTGTGTGTGTGTGTGTGTGTGTGTGTGTGTGTGTGTATGTGTGTGCATGTGTCCCGGATATCTTAGGAATGGCCGATCAAAACTTGTATGAAATGGTACCAACATTTATTTGGGTGCGACATTTATCGATTACCAAAAAATCAGCCCGAGTCACCTCTTACGTGCCTCGGGGCAATCGAGTTTGTCCGTGGAGCGCACTCTTGGCCGTGGGTCATGATAACTTCTGCGAGTCGTCTAGCGATGCAAAAAATGCAGGGCGTCATAAAAGGTGTGCAGGACCCCATTGAGGGTGTGCAAGACGTCCTAGTAAGTGTGCAGGACCCTAATCGGAGTGTGCAGGTCGTCATAGAAAGTGCGCAGGTCCTAAGTAGGAATGTGCAGGACCCCAGCGGAAGTGTGCAGGACGTCATAGAAAGTGTGCAGGACCCCAGTGGGAGTGTGCAGGGCGTCATAAAAAGTGTGCAGGACCCTAATCGAGGTGTGCAGGACGTCATAGAAAGTGTGCAGGACCTCAGTGTGAGTGTGCAGGGCGTCATAGAAAGTGTGCAGGACCCTAATCCGGAGTGTGCAGGACGTCATAGAAAGTGCGCAGGTCCTAAGTATGAATGTGCAGGACCCCAGTGGGAGTGCGCAGGACGTCATAGAAAGTGTGCAGGACCTCAGTGGGAGTGTGCAGGGCTTCATAGAAAGTGTGCAGGACCCCAATCGGAGTGTGTAGGACGTCATAGAAAGTGCAGGTCCTAAGTAGGAGGTGCAGGACCCCAGCGGAAGTGTGCAGGACGTCATAGAAAGTGTGCGCAGGACCCCAGTGGGAGTGTGCAGGGCGTCATAAAAGTGTGCAGGACCCTAATCGGGAGTGTGCAGGACGTCGCCACAGAAAGTGTGCAGGACCTCAGTGTGAGTGTGCAGGGCGTCATAGAAAGTGTGCAGGACCCTAATCGGAGTGTGCAGGACGTCATAGAAAGTGCGCAGGTCCTAAGTAGGAATGTGCAGGACCCCAGTGGGAGTGCGCAGGGCGTCATGGAAAGTGTGCAGGACCCTAATCGGAGTGTGTAGGACGTCATAGAAAGTGCGCAGGGCTTTAGTAGGAATGTGCAGGTCCCTTAACGGGAGGAGTGTGCAGCACGTCATAGAGGTGTGCAGGGACCTCGTGGGAGTGTGCAGGGCGTCATAGAAAGTGTGCAGGACCCTAATCGGAGTGTGCAGGACGTCATAGAAAGTGCGCAGGTCCTAAGTAGGAATGTGCAGTACCCCAGTGGGAGTGCGCAGGACGTCATAGAAAGTGTGCAGGACCTCAGTGGAAGTGTGCAGGGCGTCATAAAAAGTGTGCAGGACCCTAATCGGAGTGTGCAGGACGTCATAGAAAGTGTGCAGGACCTCAGTGTGAGTGTGCAGGGCGTCATAGAAAATGTGAAGAACCCAACGGGAGTGTGCAGGTCATCGAAAGCTAGCAGGACCGCAGTGGGAGTGTGCAGGACGTCACCAAGGGTGTAGAATTTTAAAAAAGTTTTTTCAAATTTTAATGCTGTATCTTAACTTTTTGTGGAGAAGAAATAGATAGGAAAACATGAATCTTGAGAAGCGTGCGACGCGTTTTGAGATTGACGCAGAACTCCTGCGACATTTTTTTGTTTTAGGATACAAGCAGCAGCTCCACTTCCGCACCTTCTCTGTTCGCCACTCATTGCAAACTGCTCAGTCATTTCGAATCCCTAACTTCCAAAACCAGTTTTATATATGTTGCAAGTCTGAGCTTATCAAAAACTGCACCACAAAAACATAAACAACCACCTACTAATTTCATTCATTGAGAACAAGGGCATGATGTTGGTCAACTAGGGAAACATCATATAATATGAGAATGGGTTTTTCCTCATCATGATAGAGACGGTAAAGCGAGAATAATCGCTTGTGAACTTCACAAATTAGAAGAAAGGGCAGTGGGTAGCGACGTAAGGAAGCACAGAAGGGGTTGTGAATTTTGTGCCGGTAGCAACCGACGATTTACCGCTGGCTTCTTATGTTTTGCTTTATGATCCCAAATTTTGATACCCCACGGCCTGCTGTAAATGTACGGCACCCTGCTCTGCTCAGGAGAGTCCATACGTACAGCAACCTTCGGGTAGACGGAAGTCAGTCACCACCGTTCTAACAAACTAATCCGTCTTAGGTAGTTGGCTCACGCAAAAGTTTCTGTGAGCGAAAACTTCGCTAGGTCTCGCTAGTAGGTTGCTATGAAGGTAACTGTTTCTAGAAATTAGCAGCGGTATTGTACCAAATGACTCCAAAGTTCGAAAAACGGAATAAATTACTAAAGACTCGATGTGAAAAAAAGAACATTATCCAAACCCTCGAGTGAATCAGATATGAATCGATAATTTAAAAAAAAGGAAAACTGAATTCATTAACAAGGAAGGCTTTCACCAAAAACCATTGAGTTTCAGAGCGTAATTTTAATATATTGTAGGGGA
Source organism: Aplectana chamaeleonis (assembly GCA_029168955.1). Classification (NCBI taxonomy): domain Eukaryota; kingdom Metazoa; phylum Nematoda; class Chromadorea; order Rhabditida; family Cosmocercidae; genus Aplectana; species Aplectana chamaeleonis. The sequence continues at coordinate 246,169 of JAPDOI010000046.1, read as the reverse complement.
AGGACAGTGGTCCAATATTCCATACTGAGCGGCTAAATGCCTAACAAGGGAACTGTTATAAGTCATACTAACCATTAAGAATGAAATGTTCTACAACCATTTTCGGACGTAAATCCGAATATGCCCATCGCAGCTGCCTAGACTCGTTCTGGAAGAAGTTATGAGCGTTTTTAAAGCTTCGCGGCGAGGTACCATCATGGAATTTTTATAATGTTTTTGAATTTTTCTCCGGATTCTGCTCAAAACATGTAAAACAAACTTTGTCAGGGGAGGTAGTTTTGGGCCCTGAACACGATTATGAGGTCCGTTCCCGGATTTTCGGAAGACTACTGCGCTTTTTGGAGGGTAGAATAGGTACGAAAATCAGAGAAAAAATGTCTATACCTTCTTTTACAATGAGTCTAGGCAGCTGCGATGGGCATATTCGGACTTTACGTCCAAAAATGGCTCTAGTAAAGCATATTTCATTTGGAATGGTTAGTATGACTTATAGTAAGTAGTTCCCTTGTAAGAGATTCACAGAAAGTTTTTTTAAAGCACGGATCATTTATGTACTGTCACAGACGAACCGAATAGAATAACTCCTTTACGGTTGATATTGTCCTATCTCACCACACTTTAATTTCTCTCCTTTTTGCTCCTCGTCAATTGGCTTGAATGGCTCGTTGGTTGGTCGACCCTGTAGTAGTGAGAGCATCGCTATAATTGCGTTGCTCGCGCCTCCGTTTACGACCGGCCACCTGGGCAATTGGTGACAGCCGACTCCGCCCCGCTCCGCCCATTTCGGGCATCACGCAGCACACCCTTAAAATTTGGCAACTCTTGCTTTGGTGAAACAAGCACAGGACAACTGTTGTATGACGTGGGCGGGGTGATCCATTGGATCGGCTGGTCCACGAGAATTTCACCCACGTCCTGGTTATTTTTCGTAGTACATCCGTCCTTACCTCTTTTAGAGATACAAAGCTTACGTTTTCGCGAGTGAAAATCCGGCTACTACCCATTTTCTACGACGCGGCCCACGCTCCATATGAGCGCTAGTTAACTTCTGCTGCATGTCGCACCCTCTCTAAAAAAAGCATCCCCTATTCCAAACTACTCGGTTCCTGCTACCTAAGAAGTGCTATTCATTTTTTACAATTCGGTACACCCTCCACATTTACGCTACTCACTTTTCATGATGCAGCGCCTGCTCTAAATCAAGAAGTATTCACTTCCTCCTCGCAGCGCGGGCTCCCCAAGACGCCTCCACTTCGAACGATGCGCCGCGACGCTCGCTACCCAAGTGGCACCCCTCACTTTCTATTTGCTGCGCGCACTCCTGCTTTTGAGCGACGCGAAACACAATCTCCAATAAGTGCAGCTTGCTTTCTACTATACCCCGCATGCTTCCCAAAAAGCGCAACTCTCTTCCCCCGACGCGGCTTAAGCTACTGAAAAAACGCCCCTCTTTTTCACCACGCTGCACTCGTCGTAAGAAGCGCTTCTCTTTCCTGAAAGACGGAGCACACGATTTCTGGGAAGCGCTTGGCGCTTGCTATTGAAGAAGGGGTACTCACTTTCTACGAATAGTCGAGCGCTCCCCATGAAGTGCCTCCCGCTTTTCATGGCACGACGCACGCTACCCATGAAGCGCCGTTTAATACTCACATTGCGGCGCACGCTTTTTAAAGCGCTATTCATTTCCCTCAACGCCAGCGCGGCACGCGCGTGATGCGCCGGCGTGGCGTGAGACGATGAATGCCTTGACGCCACGCGCGCGCGACGCCCGCTTCGCTATGGCGGCGACAGCCGTAACAACTTTTTCATCATTCTCTTTATTAGCCCGTCATCAATTTCATTCTGTTTCATGGTAATTAATTTCATTACTATCCTCTGCTATCGTGACGGTGAACGCGTGTACAGAATTTATTTATTTGGAAAAGTTGGGGCCCATTTTTCCCGCCCCGCCACGGCATTGCCGCAGGAGTATTCATAGTCTCCGCAGGCTCGTGATGCGCGTGACGCGCTTGTGGAGGCTGCGAATACATCAGCGGTGACGCTGTGGCGCAGCGGACTAAAGTGGGCCTCAACTCTGCCGAGCAAGCAAAATAGGTATGCACGTTCACTACCATGGTAGCAGAGGATAGTACTAGAATTTTTATTCATCAAAAGGACTAAAATTGGTGTTGGATCAATAATGAAAAATTAAAAAAGTCGTTGCGGCCGTCTTCGCCATAGCGGAGCGGGCGTGGCGTTGGGTCATTCACACTCGGACGCCACGCCCGCGCGTCACGCGCTGGCGTTGGGGAGTATGAATTGCGCTTAACAGTAATAAGCGCTCTTCTTTATAAACGACGCGGCGCACGCTTTTCATGAAGTGCAACTTTTTTTCTACGACACGGCGCTTTCTTCTCAAGGAGCGCTACTCACTTTCCACAAGACGGCGCACAGTATCCATGGAACACCACCTATTTTTCACTACACTGCGCACGCTATCCTAGAAGCGATACTGTTTTCCACGATGCTACTCATAGACCACAGAGCATCACCCACTTTTCTAGATTTCTGCATAGCATTCGCGACGTCCCACATATGATCCACACGCCACACCTTGCCTAAGTTTGGCGACGTTTCATGCGACGAGCCCAGTGTTCGGCCCACGTTAGCGAAGTTTTCCAAGATGATCCAGAAGACCCGCCACAGCTTTACTTGACTGCGTCATTTGTCCACAATCTGCCCGTATAGCCTGTGCGAACTTGTTGCCGCTGCTCTCTTTCCAGTAAGAGAGCGCTAATGTGCACTGTCACGATTGTTATGCATTATGAGACCAAGCAGCGTTCGACAACGCAACCTTCCAACGGCCTATATCGAGCCGTTCGACGTTTCGACAAATCGACAGACCTTTTGCGCGATTTTTCATGGGGAAGAACTACTCAGCATAACCTAGAGTAATGTATATGACATCGTTCATTGACTTGACCGTAAGCCCTTCTCGTGCGAGACAGACGGTTGACTGTGGATGGTTTTTTTTTCACTGCGCTTCCGTCCATGCAGGACCTCCAAGGCGTTTTCATGGTCTATATTCCTGCGCCATCAACAGTTTAATTCTGCGTTGTAGTGCAGAAATAGAGCTCGACCGTAGAGACTCAGAGTTAGATACAAAACCCACAAATGCTTATCGAGCATATGCTGCTCTGCCTCTAAGAACCACTCTGGCGGATAGTCTCCTCTCCCGACTCGTCCTGGGCACGCCGCTGGCGTTGGCCTCTCCCCCCGACTGGGAACGCGGCTGGCTGACCTTTCCCTCATCATGTAGCTCCTCCACGCTTATCGTGGAAAAATCTCATGTTGTGTTTGTCCCATGATATTTTATATGAGATACTGCCGTGTAAAGATGTGTTGAAGTATTAAACTGATTTTGCAACATGGTGTTCTATCTCAAGGCAAGATTTACGAAATTCAGTATCACCATGAATACAGGTTGTATTAGAGTGAAGGCAATTGATACAGTGAGTGACTAGAACGAGTGGAAGGATAGGCGTTTTCCAGGGCCCGGAGAACGTTTTTTACAGCCTCTTACTAACAATTTCTGCATTACGCTATACTATCGTGTACGAAAAGATGAGGACAAAAGTTATGCGCGCGGTACTTGCAGCGAGAACTATGAACGGAGCCCTTTACGGACATGAAGTGTGTGGATAGATGGAGTTAAACATGATGTGTCGAACATTCTATTGTTAATCATCCCTCTGAGCACTCTTTTGCGGAAGAGGACACACAATGGCTTCCCAACGTTTCCATGTTTTTTTAGCATCCTGTTTAGGTTGAAACGCTTTTCAAATGCTTCATCGACTCCTCCGACTGGTTCTCGTGTGACTTTTTCAATCGTCTCAATGGAGGGCGTGTTAAACCATCTTCAGGTACCCTAGGTGTTGTATCAAATTTCTATCCTCTTTATTCTCTTAAGTTTCCTATTTCAAGCATTTTATTCTGGAAAGTCGACGTATGTTTCTGCCGGATATCGCAATCCAATCCGTTTCTTTGTGGAATGGCTGGCTATCTACACGACCGGTTCAACTTCTTATACAAGCAACGTGAAGGACAAAAACACTTGTGACGATTTAGGCGGCGATCAAAATGTGAGCATATTTCCTGTTGTTCTCATACATCATCCTTTTGTAATGATGATCTATATGTGGTCCACCTATTCCTGTTGGTTTTGTTGTTTAAATATCGGAATACGAGACTAGTTCGTTTCATCCAAATAATGCTTTCGTAGAAAAATGAGTCCGTCTCTTGGCGAATACCGAATAATTGTGGTAGTAGCGGTCGGTGTTTAAAAGAGCGTTCTGCCAAATTTGTTTTATATTGTCCGGAATTTCTGAAACATCTATTTCGTTTGTGTTCTCTGGTTTTCTGAAGTGTTTTACAAAGTTCCATGAGGGTTATGTAGGGAATGAGGGCTCTGCTGCCTATGTTGCTCCAGTCAGCGAACTTCAACGTCTTTCCCACAAGAACGTCCAAGCCATCACTTTTGAAGAGTTCCCCTAGGACACACCTACACGCGAATCTGCTCGACAGATTAACCACGCAGTAGGCTAAGGTGCAGTCGCTGCATTTTGATCCAAGGTGTGTTCGGCACCATGCGCTGCGAAACCGGAGCCGCGTGCTCCAAGATTCGGTGCTGACAGAAACATTCCAACAAAAAAAAGGGTTGCAGGGAAGTGTAGTCGATGAGTCTACGAAAAGGTATCAAAATTTCTCGAGAACCGATTCCCGAGGCCTCAACTTTGAACTCGCAAAAACAGACCGTTTTATTATTCTTCATAGAAGAACTTTGTGGTTATTAAAATAACTTCTCTTTCGTCGGTTCTATTCTAGTACGAAAAAAGATTTGTGCATCCAATACTTATTTTTGAAAAGAAGACATGGTGTTGGTCAATTCACACAGACGGTTTCATTTTGCTGATCAGAAACGTAAACCAGTGAAAGTGCAGTAGCAAGCGCAATTACTAACGCATGAACCTTCTCAACCAAGTAGAGGTCCTTTTTCGAAAAGTCTAGAGCTCTTCTATGTTAAATACCACAACGATTTGTTTCGAGGACTTAAAAATTTATCCATGGAAATCGGCTCTCAAAAAATATTTTTAATTCTTTGTAGACTCCCCACTCCACTTTCCTGATGTTCCTTTCTGTTGGAGCGTTTCGGCCAGTGTCAAACTGTTTTTGCTTGGAGAAAGCTAGAGATGTGATTTTGAAAATGTTTTCTCCATTTCCTAGCCGAATTCTTTGGGAAACAACCTTCAGCATCTACGACTGTTTTAATACGACTTTCTGGATTCACTTGATAATCCAGTAACCCACTTGTTAACCGGTTATTCTGTACTTCCGCATGAAAGAAGCGCAGCCTACAACGCCTTCAGACGATTAAATTGAAGAATCGATTACTTCAGAAATTCATCCCTGGGTGCAAACTTTTGTTTAGGGGATTCATCAAAATCAATTTTTTCCAATATAAAGTATCTGATAGCGTTATCAGTCATTGCCTTCCTAGAGACTCCATGGAAAGACTCCATATCCTTAGACTTCTGAAAACTGTACCTTTCACTCCATTTTGTAATGCTGAGCGCCCCTCCCTCCCGAACTGAAGATAAGATGCTTCCATCAGCGCACTGTACAGACAAAGCTGTAAACGATTTCTCCGCGGAGACGCCGAGATAGCCAGTTGCACTTTGGCTGGCCGAGAGAGATGCCAGTGGCTGGGCGCGCCTTCGTCCTCTGCGCTCATCATACTGACTGACACCGCGCGGGTTGTCAATGCCTGAAGACACTCGGCTCGCTCGTCAGAAGGCCTCTCCACCTCGAGAGAAGAGCAGACAGCTAAGATCGCAGCGGCGGTTTCCGCGCGGCCAGTTAGCAGGCGTTCACTTGCTGCCTCCGGATTATGATTGGACTACAGACGGTAACCGATCCGCCAGTATATTGATTGGGACATTGACAGCGCTACGTTTATTAGATATTACATGAGCATGCAGTATTACTTTCCAAATATTTGAACACAAATCACCATTATGTAAGATCCATTGGATTATTACACGCGGAAAATTGATAATTTACATAAGTATTTGGTGACACGTACTAAAGAATCACACAGCTGAGTTTGTTGCAAAACGCGACATCTTCTTGCAGTACTCACAATCTTCGTCCCGAGAAACGTCAGTCCTTCATTACACGCCGATTTGTGAAACGGTCTACGATTAGCACACACCCACCTGCTTGTACCCACAGCCGCAAAAATTTTTGCTAATATAACAATTATTTCATCGACTTTTATGCAAACGTTTCATTCGTCTAAAATTTCTACTCCAGCACCTGCCATAATTTCTTAAACCTATTTCCCAGAGATTGATATATGTCGAGAACTTTATCCTTCATCCTTTATTTTCAAAGCATTCCCGATGATTACAATTCATTATTTTCTGATGAACATTAGCAAGATTTATTCCGATGATTATTTAATTCCAAATTCCATAGTTCCATCAAGCTAATTTGATTCATGTTCCACGCATCCATTCATTTATCGACGAAACTTTCGCTGCAAAGTTATTACTTCATTTCGATGACGATTGATTATTTCATTTTTATTTCTGATGATTACTCAGACTCTGTCCAATGTCATTGCCATGTTACATTTCTATGATCTTATTTAAATTCCACAGATTCCATCAAGTAATTCAATTTTCAGTTCGCACTCATTCATTTGAAGGCAAGTGTTCACGATAATTTTCGTTCCCGAGTTTTTCTACTCAAAACAATGCCGCCAAGTGCTCGCCCGTTCTTCGATCTAGCTCGAGACCTGAACTTTCGATTTCTCAAAAACCGAAAATCTGAAATCCATCGTGGACACTGCCTTTAAACGTCTTATTTCATTGACATTAATCTCCTAGCCTGAACTAGTTGTCCATTTGATGAACATGTTGTCACCGGCAAAAATTGGACTAAAAATGGAACAAATTTTGGGCTTGTCAGTATTAGTTAGGGTCCGAACGGAAGAACTGGCACAGAGAACCTCAAAGACAGGTCCACAAAGATTTCATTGCCACAACAAACAGTTCCACTCAGGTAAAGAGCGGGGTGAGAGTAAAGATTTCGTGCCATTCTGCGACGCTTTCTCTCGGTTTCTTCGTCATTTCTGTTCTACGACCAGCCAAAACTATCGAATTCAGCGATTAATCTCAAAATTGAAGATTATCGTGAACACCGCCTTTAAATTAATTGGAACACCATTTGTTTTCATTTCAGTAGAAAACTCCTGGTTTGTTTTTATCCTTATCCATTCGGTATTCCGTTACCTTCCTCTAACACCAATCAATGAGATTACCATGCTTCTATCTTGCCTATGGCAGAGTCATTAGGAGTGTCCATTCAGAACGATGCCAATGCATCACTCCTCCTCGACGAGGAATACAAGCACACCTCATCGTCGCGTTGCGGACGATCTAGTCGCCGTGGAGTTGGCGAGAGATTCTGAGTCGAGGCAGATAATTATGCCTCCCGGTAATCTGAGTCGAGGTGCGAATATCGCTAATTCATAGTCGCACTAATTGATTTTATCCTAAAGTTGCGCACCCGTTGCAAGGGGTGCGCAACTTTAGGATAAAATCAATTAGTGCGACTGTAATTAGCGATGGTTCGCACCTCGACTCAGATTACCAGGAGGTATAATTATCTGCCTCGACTCAGAATCTCTCGCCAACTCCGCACGGCGACTAGATCGCCGCAACGCGACGATGAGGTGTGCCTTAGTATTCCTCGTCGAGGAGGGTGAGTGGATGCATTGGCATCGTTCTGAATGGGACACTCCTAATGACTCTGCCATAGGCAAAGATAGAGGCATGGTAATCTCATTGATTGGTGTTAGAGGAAGGTAACGAATACCGAATGGATAAGGATAAAAAACAAAACCAGGAGTTTTCTCTACTAATGAAAAACAAATGGTGTTCAATTAATTTAAAGGCAGTGTTCACGATAATCTTCAATTTTGAGATTAATCGCTAATTCGATAGTTTGGCCCCCGAGTAGAACAGAAATGACGAAGAAACCGAGAGAAACGTCGCAGAATGGCACGAAATCCTTTACTCTCACCCCGCTTCTTTACTCTGAGTGGAACTGTTTGTTGTGGCAATGAAATCTTTTGTGGACCCGTCTTTGAGGTTCTCTTTTTTGTGCTTCTGCGTTCTTCCGTTCGGACCCTAACTAATACTGTTTCGCCCAAAATTTTGTTCCATTTTTAGTCCAATTTTTTTACCGGTGACAACATGTTCATCCAAATGGACAACTAGTTCAGGCTAGAGATTAATGTCAATGAAATAAGACGTTTAAAGGCAGTGTCCACGATAAATTTCGTCTTCGGTTTTTGGCCGGAAATCGAAAGTTCAGGGTCTCATTGGAGCACTGGGATCGAAAGAACGAACGAAAACGACACTTGGTAGCCAACGCATTGTTTTGAGTAGAAAACTCGGGAACGAAAATTATCGTGAACACTGCCTTCAAATGAATGAGGGTGCGTGGAACTTGAAAATTGAATTACTTGATGGAATCTGTGGAATTTAAATAAAATAATCATAGAAATGTAACATAATAATGACATTGGACAAGTCCTGAAATAATCATCGAAATAAAATGAAATAATCAATAATCATCATCGAAATGAAGTAATAGCTTGCAGCGAAAGTTTCGTCGATAAATGAATGTGGATGCGTGGAACATGAAAATCAAATTACTTGATGGAACCTATGGAATTTGAATTAAATAATCATCGGAATAAAATCTTATAATGTTCATCAGAAAAATAATGAAGTAATCATCGGAATGAAAACTTTTTTTGAAAATAAAAGGATGAAGGATAAAGTTCTCGGCGTATATCAATCCTCTGGGAAAATAGGTTTAAAAATTATGGCAGGTGCCCAGAGTAGGAAATTTTTAGACGAATAAGCATTTGCATAAAAAAGTCAATGAAATAATTGTTATATTAGCAAAAAAAATTTTTTTACCTTTGTGGGTACAAGCAGGTGGGTGTGTGCTAATCGTAGACCGTTTCATCAACGTGTAATGAAGGACTGACGTTTCTCGGGACGAGATTGTGGAGTACTGCAAGAAGATGTCGCGTTTTGCAACAAACTCAGCTGTGTGATTCTTTAGTACTTTTGTCACCAAATACTTATGTAAATTAATAATTTTCCGCGTGTAATAATCCAATGGATCTTACATAATTAATTTGTGTTCAAATATTTAGAAAAAGTAATACTGCATGCTCATGTAATATCTAATAAACATGCGCTGTCAATCCTCCTAATCAATATACTGGCAGTGGATCGGTTACCGTCTGTAGTCCAATCATAATCCGAGAGGCAGCAATTGAACCTGCATACTTAACTGGCCGCGCGGAAACCGCCGCGCGATCTTAGCTGTCTGCTCTCTCTCTCGAGGTGGGAGGGGCCTTCTGACGAGCGAGCCGAGGTGGTCTTCGGAGCATTGACAACCCGGCGCGCGGGGTGTCCGAGTCAGTATGATGAGCGCAGAGGACGAAAAGAAAGGCGCTGCCAGCCGCACTAGCACTCTCTCGGCCAGCCAAAGTGCAAACTGGCTATCTCGGCGTCTCCGCGGAGAGGAATCATTTACAGCTTTGTCTGTACAGTGCACTGATGGAAGCAATCTTAGTTCGGGAGGGGAGGGGGCGCTCAGCATTACAAAATGGAGTGAAAGGTACAGTTTTCAGAAGTCTAAGGATATGGAGTCTTTCCATGGAGTCTCTAGGAAGGCAATGACTGATAACGCTATCAGATACTTTATATTGGAAAAAAATTGATTTTGATGAATCCCCCCCCCCTAAACAAAGTTTGCACCCAGGGATGAATTTCTGAAGTAATCGATTCTTAATTTAATCGTCTGAAAGGCGTTGTAGGCTGCGCTCTTTCCATGCGGAAGTACAGAATAACCGGTTAACAAGTGGGTTACTAGCTAATTATCAAGTGAATCCAGAAAGTCGTATTAAACAGTCGTAGATGCGAAGCGGTTGTTTCCCAAAGAATTCAACTAGGAAATGGAGAAAACATTTTCAAAATCACATCTCTAGCTTTCTCCAAGCAAAAACAGTTTGACACTGGCCGAAACGCTCCAACAGAAAGGAACATCAGGAAAGTGGAGTGGGGGAGTCTACAAAGAATTAAAAATATTTTTTTGAGAGCCGATTTCCATGGATAAAATTTTTAAGTCCTCGAAACAAATCGTTGTGGTATTTAACATAGAAGAGCTCTAGACTTTTCGAAAAAGGACCTCTACTTGGTTGAGAAGGTTCATGCGTTAGTAATTGCGCTTGCTACTGCACTTTCACTGGTTTACGTTTCTGATCAGCAAAATGAAACCGTCTGTGTGAATTGACCAACACCATGTCTTCTTTTCAAAAATAAGTATTGGATGCACAAATCTTTTTTCGTACTAGAATAGAACCGACGAAAGAGAAGTTATTTTAATAACCACAAAGTTCTTCTATGAAGAATAATAAAACGGTCTGTTTTTGCGAGTTCAAAGTTGAGGCCTCGGGAATCGGTTCTCGAGAAATTTCGATACCTTTTCGTAGACTCATCGACTACACTTCCCTGCAACCCTTTTTTTGTTGGAATGTTTCTGTCAGCACCGAATCTTATTTGCTTGGTAGATCCCCTTTCTGATAGGACTTACTCTCACTTTTTTTCTCTTTTATCACAAATGTAATCACCAGCGTTACCAAGCAAAGAATTCAGTAATTCTGTTAAAGAAATGCGTAGCAAAAATGAGATTTGTTTCCGATCAATCGGAGATAAAAATATTGTTAGAACTCTAACAAATTCTTCTACAGGAAATGTGTTTACAGGCGTAATTGTGATTACAGCCTCAGCATCCACATAGACGAAGGGGTCGTGGCAGTTTGCCAGAATATACATCGCAACCCCAATCATCCGAAAGACGCCAGTCGATGGCACAGTATGTACTAGCGTCTTTTTCTTTGTGTCTCCGCAGCAGGAGGGTGGGGTGGAAAACGCAGCAAGCGCGAGGGAAAGTGGGCGAGGCATGCTTGGTTGTCAATGGTACCGCAACCAGCCGAGGTGCGAACAGCGCTAACGAGTTTTTAATTACACAAGTGATCTCTGATTTTATCCTAAAGTCCCTCTCCCCGGGCAAGCAATCTCCATCCCAGTTGACTCTAGGATGGGCGCTGTGCTCTCCGGTGTCCGTTGTGAAAATCGTTACGGAAGACTTGGCGGCTGAGACCCTGAGCATCTTGCTGTGGAAGTACCTTTTCAAATCGGTCAGGTACTCGTTGATCTGCAACTTGTGTGTCTTGGCACATGATTGTCATGTCATCAGCATAGGCGACAACTACTATTTCATGGGGAGGCACCGATATGTCCTTTAAAGGCAGCATACACGCTCGTAAACGTGGTTGATATAACAATGTGAATCGAACCGTATTGCTTACAACATAATGCCTACGCATTTTGAAGTGTCAAAAACGACCCATAATGCCGCTACATTAGTTAGAAGTTGGCCCCGCCCCGTATTTTCACGCCCCCTGTATTTGCCCTTTTCCTCCAACGCAGGGTTGTTGGGCCATCTTGTTGTTGTTGTTGCCCATCTTCCACCATAACCATTGATCCTGGATCCAAACTTCCGGTACGTAGACGGCATAATCGAAGCAAGTTTTCTAGGGTCCTCTTTTTTGGAGGATCCCTGAGTGGGGCGTTTTTCAACCCTCTTTTTTTTGATTTTTTTTTGTTTTTTTTGGTGTTTTTTTGGTGTTTTTTTTTTTTTTTTTTGATTTTTTTTTGATTTTTTTTTTACATTTTAAAATCATCATTGCATGATCAAAGTGACAGGAAATTGGCGACTTCCACTGGGTTGAGCCAGAGATCTTCTATTGTAAGGTGCGTTGGCTTTCCAGAGCATGAGAACATGTGGGGTACGGTATGTTCCTCCAGTCTGCATTCCGGACAAAGTGGATTATCAGTTGCTCCTATCTTATGGAGATACCATTGCGATTTTGAGTAGAAACCACTTCGGAGCTGAGACAGCGCTACTCGGCTAGGTCTTGACAACGTCTCCTCCTCCTTGGATATCTTCGGCGGCGGTCCACTCAGCAAGGGAGAGTTCAGATTACCCAAGAACTCTTTCACAAACTCCTTGTGAACTTCTTTGCGAATGCTCTCTGCAGTTCCAGGTTTCACCAGCATTGGTTTGACAGTTCTGACGTGTTTCCTTATCTGTCTAGGCGGTTCTGGCTCCTTAAACATGTCGTGCGACGCGTGTTCAGGGTCGAGTGTCGCAACCGTTCGATATTGGAGTGTCAGCATCTCATTATGAGCTCGAACTGGCATGATTCCTGTCTCGCTACTCAGATGAGTTGTGCTTGCCATTGCCAGGCTTCCCGTCGCGGTCCTCAAAGCTGTGTTTTGACAAGCTTGCAACCGATCCCAGTGAGAAGATGCAATGAGCGGGCTCCAGGCTGGAGCCGCGTAGGACATCACAGATTGTCCAATGGCACGGTAGGTCAGTGTGAGCAGCTCTTTGCTTTGTTCCCAATTCCTTCCCGCCAACGCTTTCAGGAGGTTCGTTCTTTTATCCGTCTTCTTGCGAACAGCTTCCGCATGAAGTCGTCCCGTCATCATGGTATCAAAGTGATAGCCGAGGATCGTCGGATTTCTTTCGTGCGTGATTTGCGTTCCATTTATGAAGACTTTCGGCACGTATCTCGCTTGAGCAGAATGTGTTGTGAGAAGAGAGACAGTAGTCTTTTGGATCGAAAGTTGCAGTTGGAGATCTTCTAGAGGGCTGGAGGGTTGGGCCATCTTCGCCATCAGAGACGTGTGTGGCTCACTTGTTAGGCAATCTACCAACAGTACCAACGGTGAAGACGACCCAGCAACCTTGCTTTGCAGTAAAAGGGCAAATACAGGGGGCGTGAAAATTCAGGGCGGGCCCAATTTCCAACTCATGTAGCGGCATTGTGGGTCGTTTTTGACATTTCAAAATGCGTAGGCATTGTAATCTGGGCCATACCATTCTATTTCCGTAGTTATCTCAATCACGTTTACGAGCGTGTATGCTGCCCTTAAGTACAGGTTAAAGAGAGCGGGCAATAACACCACGCCTTTCGGAACACCGGCAGCTATAGGGATACTGTTAGGAGCGTGATTTTGGAACATAACTTTCTCTCGATGGCCCTTACAATTGGTGAAACAGTTATCCAATGCTTCTGCCACGGCGTGATTGAGTTGTCAAATAAACTTTCGGTAGTATGCCCAGGTTTACACTGTCGACTGCCTTTCTCAAATCAAGGGCTACAGTCTGGTTTCTTCATGTTGAAGCTATCAATGGCATAGCCAACCATTTCCAGCAGTACCGTCGTGGCAGAGCACAGCTTTCGGAAACCGAGCTGATGCTGCTGCTTTTCACCATACCGAGCTAAGTCATTGACAGTTAGCTTTTAAGTAACCTTGATCATTGGTGACAGAAGGCTTATGGGCCTGTATCCTTACGCTGATGACTGTGATTTACCGGGTTTTGGTAGAGGGATGGCTTTCGCTGTCTTCCAATCTTGTGGCAATGTGCGTGTCCGAAATCATGTATTCATTGAATCTGTGGGTAGCGGGAGGAATTCGCACGGAAGCTTTTTTAGGACTGCGGTATAGATTCCTTCTTCTTCTTCTTCTGCAGCCTCAAAGTGGTTCTTGTCATAGGTTGAGGAACTGGGCGGCCTTCACAGGATTCGTCCAGAGGTCCATTGTTGTTAAGGAGCTAGGTCTCTTCGGGCACATGAACAAGTGCGCCGTGTCGGGTCCGGGAGCACCACAATCCGGGCATGCATCTGGTCGGCTGCTGTCGATCTTGTTGGCGTAAGACATTAGCAGAATAGAGTGACCACAGCGCAGCGAAGCGAGAGCACATCTGGCTCGCCTGCCGAGTTGAGACTCGGTCTCGCCAACCCGAGGCGGCACTGCTCCTAAAATAGGGTTCACAGCCGCCTTCTCCAGATATCCTCGAACAAACTGGGTGTGCTCCTCGCGCAGAAGACGAAGCCTTTCCATGTTGGAGTCGACCCATCTCTGTACATCAACTTTACGAGGAGCATCTGCGAACGGCGTCCTAATCGACCTCTCTTATGGGCTTCATGATTCTCTTTGTCGGATGATTCGGCTGTCTCAGAACATTAATATACATCTGCTGTGCCTGGAGTTCACAATGCTCCTTGAGCGGCAATATGCAGGCCTCCGTGTGAAGCTGTTCTATTGGGGAGCTCCTTGCACAACCGGTAGCAATTCTAAGCGCAGCATTTTGTACACGCTGCAGCTTATTCCAGGAGCTGACAGACACTAGGTGCTGCCACACTGGTGCCGCATATTCCAGAGCCGGCTGAAGTATTGCTCTGTAGGTTCTCAATATAGTCTCACGGCTGCTTCCCCATGATGTTCCTCCGAGAGCTCTCAAGATATTAAGCCTAGCCTTGACGACTGTTTGTTTCTGTTCCGCGTTTTTGTGGAACTTCAGTGACGGATCAAGAATAAGGCCAAGCAGCTTGGGGAATTTTGCTGCTGGCAACAGGTCACCATCCCATTTGACATCTGGATGAGCACTGTGTTCCTTGGTGTTTGTTGTGAACACTGAAACAGGGGATTTTGCAGCAGAGACTGTGAGCATCAAATTATCGAGGAAGAGCTTCAACTCGACGAGATAGGCGCTGATTTTGTTAGCGGCTACCTGCAGGTCACGGTTCTGGCACATGATGGTGATGTCGTCGGCATACATAACAATCTTTACATCACTGGGAGGCTCGGGAAGATCCTCAAGATACAGGCTGAATAGGGCAGGGGACAACACTCCGCCTTGCGGAACACCGGCTTCTATTGGAATGCTATCGGATACGTGATTCTGGAACTGAACCTTAACCCGGCGGCCTTTAGTAAACGCTGCAATCCATCGCTTCTGCCAGGATGGCAACGAGGACTTCAGCAGTTTGTCGGACAGCAGTCCCAAGTTAACAGAGTCACTCCGCTATTACCGCACTCACATCGATTACGGAACACATAATTGCCGGTTTCAATAGCAAAGCTCCTGCTGGTAGAAGCCTGGTCGTCGCAGTTGATCTGACATCCGCTTTTGACAATGTCAGCACTTCCTTGCTGTCTAAGTCGATTCTGGACTGTGATATGCCCGACTGGTGTAAACGATGGACCGACAACTTTGTCAAAAACAGCTCTATACGTGTGAAGTTCGACGTACACTTGTCGAAGTCTGTTCCCTTGAAGGCAGGCGTTCCCCAAGGTGGAGTATTGTCACCAAGCCTATTCTCTCTGTATCTGTCCGATATTCCGAAGCCATCGCCTAACATCCACTTATGTCTGTATGCGGATGACATCACTATTGTGTGTACTGACCCTGTTATTGACCGTGCTACTGCGGAGATGAACAAATACCTCAGCAGTCTGGCCGTATCTGGAATCAAAACAGTTAAAGGTCTCGCCTACGAAGTCCAGCGTTACTATGTGCACTACTGCCACGGCTGAACACAAACTGCATCCCCAGGTTCTCTGGGAAGGAAATCTGCTGCCCCTATCCAAGCACTCTCGTCTACTCGGTGTATTCCTGGACCCTTCATTGCGATTCAATGAAAACTCACGTATTCAAGCTGCTGCGGCCAATGCGCGTAACAACATACTCCGCGCTCTAGCTGGCACTACATGGGGTAGCTCAAAGGAAGTCTTGCGCGTTACGTACAAGGCGATGATACAGCCCGTACCGGAATATCGAGCCCCGGTCTGGTCAAGGCACTTGACGGAAACGTCCTGGAACAAACTTCAGCGAACACAAAACTCTGCTTAACGTGTCATCACTGGATGCTCCAAGTCCACTCCTTTATCCCACCTACATCAAGAATGTGCACTACATCCTGTAAAGCAGCATTGCCAACTGCAGACCCAACAGTTCCATATTGGCATAGTCAGGAATGTCGCTCACCCCAACTATCACTTGCTATCATCCAACCCCCCTCATTCCCGCAACATCCGTGCACCGTTGTATGCTGCTGTCTCTGTAAATGACCGTCAACGTTGGGCGACCTCAGAGCTCAACCGAAAGAGGCTCCTGCAGATGTAGCACACCAGATTCGTCAATGAATACCTCTCCTGTGCCCCTCCCAATTCTATACTCGACGGTGTACCGCCCAAGGTCGACGATAGTGAGATGGATCTACCAAGATGCTCCCGAGTAATCTTGGCAGGTCTTCGCTGTGGACATTCCTCATTCCTGAAGGCCTATGTCAATAGGATCGATCCATCGGTCCCCGACGTATGTCCTGACTGCCACGGCACAGGGCATGATTCATTACGTTTATTTTCATGCCCAGCTCGACCAATTTCACTGACAGCTCTGGATATGTGGAGGAAGCAGTGCGATGTGGCCGCCTTCCTGCGCCTATGAGAAGATGCTCGTTGTGGCCGATAATAAGAAGAAGTTAACAGAGTCAAACGCTTTGGTCAGGTCGAGGGCGACGTCCACCGTTCTTAGGGACTTTCTCATGTTGAATCCGTCGACCGCAAAGCTCACGATCTCCAATACAGCTGAGATTCATGAACGGCAAACTATGGGCTACAACTGGGTTCGCTGCGAAGATAGCACGCGATCTTTGGAGACAGACTAAGCCGTAGCCCATGGTTTGCTTTCATGGATTCCAGCCTAGAGCAGTAGTAGTAGTAGAGTGAAGTTTCCTGAACCCATGCTGATGCTGCTGTCGCTAATTTTGATCAGCCAGGTCCCTCACGATCAACTTATCAGCTAATTTGGCAACGGGAGATAAAAGGCTAATAGGTCGAAAGCCTTTTGCCGTACTATGGGACTTGCCTGGCTTTGGCAACGGTATCACATTAGCTGTCTTCCAAGCTTGGGGTAGAATGCAGATCCGGAAAGAAGTGTTAATGATATCTGCAAGCATCGGTAGAAGTTCCATGGGAAGCTTCTTCAGGATGGCTGGGGAGATACCGTCAGGTCCGATAGCCTTCGAATTCCGCATTTCTTTAATAGCCTTCTCTACTTGTGTGAGAGTAAAGGCCTCAGAAGCGTTCATGAGCGGCAACTGGCTCAGTTCTCTAACCGTGTCTCTGTTTGGCACGCCTCGCTTGGCACGTGTGATGAAGAAATTCTTGCCGAGCGCATAAGCAGCCGCTTTCCCTGATTTGAAGGCGTTCTCCTCGAACTCAATAGCGGAGCTCATCGGGGGAGCGGACTTGCCGGAAATTTTCCTCAACACTTTCCACGTCGTAGTTCCGTCCGCCTTGAAATTCAGCTTTTCAGTGAACTTCTTCCAGCATTCCCTCTTGTTCCTATCCAGATCCTGCTTGATCTCATTATCCAGCACAGCAATCTCCGGGTCTAGATGGTCTGCGGCTCTCTTCTCATCTCTGGTTCTTATCTTCTGCAGTATTTCCCTGCTGACATTTGGAAAAAAAGGTCTTGACACGACCCTCAGGAATTGCTGCTTTCATGGCCTTGCGGATGGCACTTGTTAAATGGCGCTCTTTCTGATGGACATCACCATTCATGGGTAGTCGACCGCATGGCGGAGTTCAACATCTCTGAACAGGGTCCAGTCTGCTAGGCCTAAATTAAGATAAGTACGATGACGAAAACCAGAGTAAGGGGCAAGAGAGTCAGAGAGATCAATATAGACAAAGACGGTAATGTGATCACTGAAGGGAGTTGTGGATGTGGACCACGTGCAAGCATTAGAAAGATTGGATGACACAAGAGAGATATCTGGGCTAGAAGGTCGGCCGTTAGCAGGGAGACGCTGGTCATCATTGAGGATAACCAGATCGCACTCAGCCCATTCTTCGAAGTCTTCCCCTCTAGCGTCAGAATCGAGCGCAGAACAGAACGTGTGAGCATTGAAGTCACCCGCAAAGACAGCTGAGGGAGAGAGTGAGCAGTCGTGCAACTGCTTAAGGAGGAGTATAGGATTACAAGACGGGGGGTAAGATGTTACAGGGGGGATATAGATGTCAAATAGAGATAAAGGGGTTTTGAGGGGGAGGTGGACGGGGACGTACTCAAGAGTACCGTCCTTAGGAGTATTAGGAATAATATGAGAAAGGTAAGGCAGATTGCACAAAAGTAGACACTTCGCCCCCAAGAGCAGACCTTGACATGTGATAGGCAGCGTAGCCCGGAATGTTAGGTTGGGGATCAGTGGTAGATGGAGAGAGTTTGGTTTCTTGAAGCATAATTACATCCGGATGATGATTACGTGCGAAGAGTGAGAGTTCAGATAACTTGTTGCGAAGGCCGTTGAGATTAAGGTGAACAGTGGAGAGGGGGCGATTGGTAATTGAGGAATCAGAGTTGCTGGGGGCAGAGCATAGAACAAGACGAAAGAATGAGTCATGATGCCTCACAGAACTGAGGCCCGAACAGGAGAAGTGCACCCACCTTTGACATCCGAAGCACTGGACACTTGTTTTATGCCAGGTAACATCCTGGCTGCAGGTGGCACATGGATACTTCTGCTCTGGACCTGGATTCCTCTCGACGCCGGCCTTCTGCAGTAAAATCCTCAGGAGAGCTGCGGCCGACCAGCACCTCCCCCATGACAAAAACCCTCTTCTCGGAGGGGTTGACGTTGGTTCGCACGGAGGCGATCTTCTTTCTTCCACACTGCCACGGCACGAACGTACGACATCTCGGCAGCGGATAGATTCCGTCAGGTCTAAAGGCTTTGGAGTTACGGCTCTCCTTTATATTCTTCTCCACCTGCGCAGGAGTGAAGGCATCAGTCGTGCTCATAAGCAGAAGGCGGCACAGCTCCCTTACTGTCACTCTACTTTAGGGGCCTCGCTTCGCACGTGTTATGAAGAAGCTCTTGCCCAACACGTAAGCAGCATCCTTTCTCGACTTGAATAGCCTTTCTCCCTCTTTTTGAGCCGGTCGGAGTAAGGCTTTTCGGGCTTATCATGTCAAAACCTTATCTTTGTGCTATTTCGCAATGACCCACCGCTTTGCTGCTGGCTACGTCCGGACTCATTTCAGCAAGATAAGGTTTACATAGTTGTCGAACTCGATCGTGGAGACGGTGTCGGCTGTGGCATTTCCGGAGAGCTTTCTCAGGATTTTCCATTTCCCAGAACCATCTGCCTTGAAGTTCAATTTTCAGTGAACTTCCGCCACTCGTCTTTCTTGTTTCTGTCAACGTCCTTGGCCCGTAGTAAAGCCGGCGAGAGTTTCAGTTCAGCCTAGCTGAATCCATCTTCTGAAAAGAATTTAGGCGAGCCGCACTTATTTCAGACGTGCGTGTTATAGGATAGCGTTCCAGGCTAACAGGGGAAGTATACAAAGCGTAGGTCGGATCTGCCATTTCGACTAGTATCGTTAGTATCTCTTGTGGCTCAATAGTAAAACTGCGCAGTATCCCGCCCCGAGCTGCAGGTTCCGAGAAGTTACAAGCTTAAAAATGTCGTTTTTTTGAGCTTTTTCTACCTTCCAAAAAGCACATTAGTCTTCGGAAAATCCGGAAATGAACCTCATAAATGTGTTCAGCGACCAAAACTACCCCCGTGAGCAAAGTTTGGGTGGAGGCGCGTTTTCCATGCTTTGTCCAGACTGATAGCGTTTTGGACTTTTTAAGAAGAAAGCGTTTAAGAAAAGTGTTCCAGATTTGACTCAAAATTCTCCCAAGGGTTTTTTGTGGGGTGCTGATCACGAATCTGTGGTTTATTAGTCGATTGTCCGAAATTTTCGGCTAATTTCGTTTGAAACTTCCCAACCGGGGAAAATTTCGAGGGAGAAACGCCACTTTCGAGATTTCCGTATTTCTACGATAGATATGTCTCAAAATCATTCTCGAAGGGTTATTTGGAAAGCTGAACACGAATCTGGAGTCCGTTTATCGATTTTTTGCAGATTACGGTGGGTATACGCTAGTTTGGTCAAAATCTCAGATTTTAATCAAAATTTGTATACGGGGGTTGTTCGTGGTGGAGAATGCGAATTTAACGTCCGTTTGTCGATTTTCGAAATACTAAGGTGGGTTTTGTCCCCTAAATGACATGTTACTTACCTTAACCTACAGTAAACCTCAAAATTTTGACAAATGGACTCTAATTCGTGTTCACCACCCTAGATTACCCCTGCATACAAGTTTTGAGCTAAATCCGTGAAAATTTTTTGAAACTCCAAAAAAATGCCTGATGGGTCGCGCCTTTTCGCGCGGCTTGAAAAATGCTCATAGCTTTTTTGAACCTGGGCGGGATACTGCGCATTTTTACCATTGATCCAGAAGAGATATAGTCTACAGCAATGGAAGTAGGACCTCGTGAGGTTGTGGACTCGTCCTAACATACGATAGTTTGTTAGGGATGTCACTCATTTTTTCCGAAACAGCTCTGATAGATCGGTGAGTCTGTGTTTTCACCGATATGACCACATATGAGGAAGCAATGAAAACAGGTGAAAATGCCGGAGTAAAAATAAAATCTCGCCGACCAATCTCAGTTATTAAAAAAATGTGTGATAACACAATCAGACTACAGTATGTTAGGAAGAGTCCGCAACCTCACCAGGTCCTACTTCCATTGCTTTAGACTATACTAACAATACTAGTCGTTTTGGCAGATCCCACCTACGCTTTGTATACTTCCCTTGTAAGTAAAGAAAGTCAGCGACAAACAAGATAAGGCATTATCAAATGAGATTCTACGAGAGAAACAGCTTGATTTACCTAACTATAACTTGTTCACATACCGATTGATTCCTATCCACTTTCAAGAATGCCGCTCCATTCCGGCTGGCTTCTAAAATGGAGCATTTCATCAGTAAACAGACATGTCATAATCAGGTACATCAAGATGTTCCTCTCGTAGACTCTCATTTGATAGTGCTATCTTTCTAAATTATCAACTCAGAAAAATGAAAACAAGTTACTTGTCACATAAAAGGCCGAAAACAAGTTACTTGTAACATATCTGAGCCAATGTAAGTTACTTGCGACTTATCTCAGGTCATTTAAGTTACATGTAACATATCGGCGGGATACTGCGTGCGGTGCATTTCCGATATGTTACATGTAACTTAAATGACTTGAGATAAGTCGCAAGTAACTTACATCAGCTTAAATATGTTACAAGTAACTTGTTTTCGGTTTCTGAGAGGATCCTGCGAGCAGTGCGCCTCCGATATGTTACATGTAACTTAAATGACACAATATAAGTCGCAAGTAACTTAAATTGGCCAAGAAGATATTCCCAACTCAGAAAAATGAAAACAAGTTACTTGTAACATATCTGAGCCGATGTAAGTTACTTGCGACTTATCTCAGGTCATTTAAATTACATGTTGCTGCCGAGATGTCGTACGTTCGTGCCGTGGCAGTGTGGAGGAAAGAAGATCGCCTCCGTGCAAACCGACGTCAACCCCTCCGAGAAGAGGGTTTTTGTCATGGGAGAGGTGCTGGTCGGCCGCAGCTCTCCTGAGGATTTTGTTACAAAGGGCCGGCGTCGAGAGGAATCCAGGTCCAGCACGGAAGTATCCATGTGCCACCTGCGGCGAGGATGTTACCTGGCATAAAACAAGTGTCCAGTGCTTCGGATGCCAAAGGTGGGTGCACTTCTCCTGTTCGGGCCTCAGTTCTGTGAGGCATCATGACTCATCCTTTCGTTGTGTTCTATGCTCTGCCCCCAACAACTCTGATTCCTCAATTACCAACCGCCCTCTCCATTGTTCACATTAATCTCAACGGCCTTCGCAACAAGTTATCTGAACTCTCTCTATTCGCACGTTCTCATCACCCGGATGTTATCATGGTTCAAGAAACCAAGCTCTCTCCATCTACCACTTATCCCCAACCTAACATTCCGGGCTACACCGCCTATCACATGCCAAGGACAGCTCTTTGGGGGCGGAGTGTCTACTTTCGTTCAATCTGCCTTACCTTCTCATATTATCCCTAATACTCCTAAGGACGGTACTCTCGAGTACATTCCTGTCCACCTCCCCCTCAAAACCCCTTTATCTCTATTTAACATATATTAGGTCTAGAAGTTAATTTCCGCGTTTTTTTTTTTACGCTTTTACACTATTGAAACCTGGACATACTTAAACAAAATTTTTATTCCAAATAATTTCCGTCATTAATAACAACCATTTCCCAGAGTTTGGGTAACTTATGGATTCCATCATAATAAAATTTTTCTGGTTTGGCCTCCACCCATTCATCGAGCCATTTTTTGACATCTTGACGATCTTTGAAAGCGTTGCTGCCAGACCATGCGCCATTGACCGGAAAAAGGTGATAATCCGACGGGGCGATGTCTGGAGAGTACGGCGGGTGCGGTAAGACTTCCCATTTGAACTCTTTAGCGTATCCTTTACCGTTCGAGCAACATGAGGTCGAGCGTTATCATGAAGCAATATGGCTTTTTCGTGTCGACTCGCCCATTCTGGTCTCTCTTTGCTTCGATTTCATGCCGCAATTGCGCTAGTTGATGTTGATAGCGATTCGCAGTAACTGTTTCGCCAGGTTGAAGAAGTTCATAGTACAGTATACCGCGTTGATCCTGCACCATATGCACAGTAAGACCTTCTTCCCGTGGATGTTTGGTTTTGCGGTCGAAGTTGTTGTTTCACCAGGACTAACCCACGATTTTCTTCGCTTCGGATTGTCGTAGTACACCCACTTTTTCATCGCCAGTTATGATGCGGTGTAAAAAGACTTTCTTTGGAATCGGTCCAACAAGATTTGTGAAGTTGTTTTTCTCTGCTCTTTGTTGCGTTCTGAGAGCCTCATAGGGGATCCATTTTCCTTCCTTTGAATCTTCCCCATTGCCTTCAATCGAATAGAAATTGCTTTTTGGGTGACGCCGAGAGATGCCGCGAGCTGTTCTGCGTTTGAGCCGAATCTTGATCCAACAAAGCCTGAAGTTCTTCGTCTTCGAACTTTTTTGGCTGTCCTGGTCGATCTTTGTCCTTAACGTCAAAATCACCCGATTTGAAACGCTGAAACCATTCTTGGCAGGTTCTTATGGATGGAGCAGCATCCCCGTAAGCTTGGGCAAGCATTTGGTGCGCGGCAGTGGGTTTCTTCTTGAGATGAAAAACGGAAAAGAGAGCTTCCTGCAAATGGCGTTTTTCCGGCACAAAAGTTGACATATTCTGAAACTAAAATAATACTTTTTTATAAGGTACGTGAAGCAAGTTATATATCAATAGAAAGCTGATAATACAGTGAGCATTATAACATAAAATTCGTTATATAAAAATAATTTTATTTTTTACAAAATATCAATAACAACAAAAACGCGGAAATTAACTTCTAGACCTAATATATTCCTCCTATATCATCTTGTCCCCCCTCTTATAATCCTATTCCCCTCCTTAAGCAGTTGTACGACTGCTCACTCTCCCCTTCTGCTGTCTTTGCGGGTGACTTCAATGCTCACACGTTCTGTTCCGCTCTTGATTCTGACGCCAGAGGGGAAGATGTCGAAGAATGGGCTGAGGAGTGTGACCTGGTTATCCTCAATGATGACCAGCCCACTCGTCTCCCTGCCAACGGCCGACCTTCTAGCCCAGACATCTCTCTTGTGTCATCCAATCTCTAATGCTTGCACGTGGTCCACATCCACAACTCTCTCCAGCGATCACATTCCCGTCTTTGTCTATATTGATCTCTCTGACTCTCTTGCCCCTTACTCTGGTTTTCGTCATCGTACTTATCTTAATTTAGGCCTAGCAGACTGGACCCTGTTCAGAGATGTTGCACTTCGCCATGCGGTCGACTACCCATGGAATGGTGATGTTCATCAGAAAGAGCGCCATCTAACAAGTGCCATCCGCAAGGCCATGAAAGCAGCAATTCCTGAGGGTCGTGTCAAGACCTTTTTTCCAAATGTCAGCAGGGAAATACTGCAGAAGATAAGAACCAGAGATGAGAAGAGAGCCGCAGACCATCTAGACCCGGACATAGCTGTGCTGGATAACGAGATCAGGCAGGATCTGGATAAGAACAAGAAGGAATGCTGGGAGAAGTTCACTGAAAAGCTGAATTTCAAGGCTGACGGAACTACGACGTGGAAAGTGTTGAGGAAAATTTCCGGCAAGTCCGCTCCCTCGATGAGCTCCGCTATTGAGTTCGAGGAGAACGTCTTCAAATCAGGGAAAGCGGCTGCTTATGCGCTCGGCAAGAACTTCTTCATCACACGTGCCAAGCGAGGCGTGCAGAACAGAGTCACGGTTAGAGAACTGAGCCGGTTGCCGCTCATGAACGCTTCTGAGGCCTTTACTCTCACGCAAGTAGAGAAGGCTATCAAAGAAATGCGGAATTCGAAGGCTATCGGACCTGACGGTATCTCCTCAGCCATCCTGAAGAAGCTTCCCACGGAACTTCTACCGATGCTTGCAGATATCATTAACACTTCTTTCCGGACCTGCACTCTACCCCAAGCTTGGAAGACAGCCAATGTGATACCGTTGCCAAAGCCAGGCAAGTCCCAAAGCACGGCAATGGGCTTTCGACCAATAAGCCTGTTATCGCCCGTCGCTAAATTAGCTGAAAAGTTGATCGTGACGGACCTGGCTGATCAAAATGAGCGACAGCAGCATCAGCATGGGTTCAGGAAACTTCACTCCACTACTACAGCTCTATTGGAGATCGTGAGCTTTGCGGTCGATGGGTTCAACATGAGAAAGCCCCTGAGAACGGTGGCCGTCGCCCTCGACCTGAGCAAAGCGTTTGACTCTGTTAACTTGGGACTGCTGTCCGAGAAACTGCTCAAGTCGTCGCTACCATCATGGCAGAAGCGATGGATTGCAGCGTTCACTAAAGGCCGCCGTGCTAAGGTTCTGTTCCAGAATCATGTATCCGATAGCATTCCAATAGCAGCCGGTGTTCCGCAAGGCGGAGTGTTGTCCCCGCCCTATTCAGCCTGTATCTTGAGGACATCTCTGAGCCTCCCAATGATGTAAGGATTGTTATGTATGCCGACGACATCACCATCATGTGCCAGGATCGTGACTCGCAGATAGCCGCTAACAAGATCAGCGCCTATCTCGTCGAGTTGAAGCTCTTCCTCGATAAAATGATGCTCACAGTCTCTGCCGCAAAATCCTTCTGTTTCAGTGTTCACAACGAACACCAAGGAACACAGTGCCCATCCAGATGTCAAATGGGATGGTGACCTGTTGCCAGCAGCAAAATCCCCAAGCTGCTTGGCCTTATTCTTGATCCTCACTGAAGTTCCACAAAACGCGGAACAGAAACAAACAGTCGTCAAGGCTAGACTTAATATCTTGAGAGCTCTCGGAGGAACATCATGGGGAAGCAGCCGAGAGACTATATTGAGAACCTACAGAGCAATACTTCAGCCGGCTCTGGAATATGCGGCACCAGTGTGGCAGCACCTGGTGTCTGGACAGCTCCTGGAATAAGCTGCAGCGTGTACAGAATGCTGCGCTTAGAATTGCTACCGGTTGTGCAAGGAGCTCCCGGTGGAGCACCTTCACGCGGAGGCCTGCATATTGCCGGTCAAGGAGCATTGTGAACTCCAGGCACAGCAGATGTATATTAATGTTCTGAGGCAGCCGAATCATCCGTCAAAGAGAATCATGAAGCCCATAAGAGAGAGGTCGATTAGGACGCCGTTCGCCGATGCTCCTCGTAAAGTTGATGTACAGAGATGGGCCGACTCCAACATGGAAAGGTTTCGTCTTCTGCGTGAGGAGCACACGCAATTTGTTCGAGGATATCTAGCAAAGGCGGCTGTGAACCCTATCTTGGGAACGGTGCCGCCTCGGGTTTGCGAGTCCGAGTCTCAACTCGGCAGACGAGCCAGATGTGCTCTTGCATCGCTGCGCTGTGGTCACTCTATTCTGCTCATGTCTTACGTCAACAAGATCGACAGCAGCCGACCAGACGCATGCCCGGACTGTGGTGCTCCCGGACACGACACGGCGCACTTGTTCATGTGCCCGAAGAGACCTACCTCCTTAACAACAATGGACCTTTGGACGAATCCTGTGAAGGCCGCCCAGTTCCTCAACCTATGACAAAAACCACTTTGAGGCTGCAGAAGAAGAAGAAATTACATGTAACATATCGGCGCGATACTGCGTGGGGTGCGCCTCCGATATGTTACATGTTATTTAAATGACTTGAGATAAGTCGCAAGTAATTTACATCAGCTTAGATATGTTACAAGTAACTTGTTTTCGATTTCTGAGAAGACACTGCGTGAAGTGCGCCTTCGATATGTTACATGTAACTTAAATGGCACAATATAAGTCGCAAGTAACTTAAATCGGCCTAGAAGATATTTACCAGGGGGATGTACGACGCACTCGCGGGCTCAGGCCTAAGATTGGCGTTCCTGTTGGTTCAATTACCCAAGTTTGAGGTACTTGACCCCCCACCAGCAGGGAAGGCCGTGCACAGCATTTTGTTGCGTAGTGTGTGGTCTGGGACGCGCCCTCTGAGTCGCGTGCCGTCTGCGTCACGTGATGGCCACCCATAGTGAAAATTCGAATGTAAGTTACATGTAACATAAGTGTAACTTACATGTAATATAAATTTAAGTTACATGTAATATAAATGTATGTTACTTGAGACATTCAAGTAAGTTACATTTATATTACAAGTAACTTGTTTTGAATTTTCTGAGAAGGGGAATGTACGACGCAATCGGGGGGTCAGGCTTACGACTGGCGCTGCTGTTGGTTCAATTACCCAAGTTTGAGGTACTTGACCCAACACCAGCACGGAAGGCCCTGCACAACATTTTTTGCGTGGTGTGTGGTCTGGGACGCGCCCTATGCGTCGCGTGTCGTCTGCGTCACGTGATGGCCACCCATCGTGAAAATTCAAATGTAAGTTACATGTAACATAAGTGTAACTTACATGTAATATAAATTTAAGTTACATGTAATATAAATGTATGTTACATGTAATATAAATGTAAGTTACTTGAGACATTCAAGTAAGTTACATTTATATTACAAGTAACTTGTTTTGATTTTTCTGAGAAATGCTTTCAAATGTTCCACTCTTCATTCTGTTATTCGTAGGGGTGGGGTACCGCAGGCTTTCGAGACGGGATTGCTTAAATAATGTCACACTGGACAGTTTTCAGTGCTTCAAACTTCGTTAATAACATGGTAGCGGCCGCGCGTACCCATTTATGCTGCTATCTCAACCATGTTTGTGAGCTTGTATGCTGCCTTTAAATAATTCAGCAGAGATATCGGCTTATCAATGTATCAATATCAATATCAGCTTCCACGAAACAAACAACATTTCATTTATTGAGAAACGGAGTATGGAGTTGGTCGATTAGTGAACGACCACGTAGATATTGATGGCCGGTTGTTCTTATTATCACAGGTATCATCATGTTCCCATCATCATGGATTTGCGAGACCGACCGCTTGAATGCAATCTATCCTCTGCCAATTCGAGACTTGATGCTTCGGGAAAGCGACCTTTATCACGCTCTGTTATCATTAGGCATCAAATTCACCTTTAGCGCTGTCATCAAAGCTTATCCGCGCAAAGGGTGAATTTGCTGAGCGGTTGGGTATCAGTCAGCGCAAAGCGTGAAAATACCGCCAGCGCTAACATGTTAATGCATATCAGTTGTTTAGCGGCTGGATATCAATCAGCGCAAAGGGTGAAATTACCTCCGTTGCTGGGATCTCAGAAATTTCTAAACAAGTGAAAACATCTCAGGCCCCGGTCAGAGTTGGTGCTATTGTGGTGCGCGCGAAGCGCGCACCAGATTTGGCTTTAACTCGCCCACGCGCAACTCTGCGATTACGAAATCGGCGTTCGGAGTGAATGTGGAAATGCGGTTTTTTCTTCATTGGAAAGAGCGTAAAAAGTTGGGGTATACACCCAAAGATGGTTAAAGGCAGCGTACGCGCAAAAAACCGTGTTCATTTTTTTCATAATTTTGCGCAGGTAGGCTTACCAGATTGTCTTATATCATGAAGAGACCACCCAAAACACTCAAGTTTCAGAGAAAAACTCGTTGGAAAATCTCGGGGCATTCAGCTTCCTTTTTCTGACGTCTGTCCGGTGTGTCTTGTGTATTACACAAATATCGGAAATTCGAACGGCTGAATTGGTTTAGCCCCCTTAACTTTTTGGGTTCCTCAATTTTTTTCGTCTTTCTGCTGTCAATGATCATCTAAAAGTAGGAAGCTTTTATTACCCACGTCTGAACTCGAAGATCCCTCGGAATAAAGAATGTAGAAAATTGGGTTTCCGCGGCCTGTCGAAGCCTGTCGTGGGGCATCTGTTCCTAGTGTTAGATGATCGACCGGGAAAACGCCTTTTCAGACCACGGAGCGATTTTCACGAGCCCATAGCGTTACGAATACGCAACATTGAGATCTCAAGCTTCGCCAACTATCTCCACTTGGTTCAAACATTGGGTTGAGAAGAAAAACCCAAATGTTGTTTTCTGCGCGGACGCTGCCTTTAAAAATGGTTCCTTGGCGCTCGAGAAAAATGGCGAAAACCACGTGATTTTGGTCGAAAAACTGTTAATCTCCTTTTTTTTAGACGGCGTTCGCGATCTTGTTGGAGTACTTAAAATTGAGCTAGGAAGCTAATTTTTTGGCAGGAGGCTGGAAATGGATGCAGCTAGCTCCTATTCAATTTTGGATTTGAAAACTCAATTTTTGCGGAACCTCAATATTGAGGGTCAAGACGGGTAAAAACATGTAAACATGTTATTGTAAACCATCCGACGTTCCCTGAACTTCGAAAATGAACTAGTCAAAATCAACACAGCTAATGATAGGCTTCTGGCCAAGATTGTTCTCTCTTTGAGATGGTGGACGCCGCAGAAAGAGACGATTATAATTTGCCTCCGGCACAAAATAGACATGTTTAGAAAAAGGTGTTAACAATATTGCTGGTATAAAAGGCTCCTCATCTCACCGTGTGCCTCAGTCGGCTCTTCGGAGCCGGACCTGGAAGGTGGCCTTAGTCACTTTCCAGAAGACCCACCGGATTCCGGAGGATAATTTTTGTCGCCGAGGGGATATCCCCACGGCTCGGGGGGGGGGCGGAGGTGGTACCCAAGTATGGGCCCATCTCCCCACGGTTTGCAGTGTGGTGGACCCCACTGCGAGCAGTGGTGGTGGGGTCACCCCCACCTCCTCAGAGAGTTTTGACCGAAAAATAGCCGCGAAATGCCAGCTTGCCGCGTAATAGCCGCTAAATAATGCTCGCCGCCAAATGATTCTCGCCGAGAAATAATGCTCTCCAGGCAGATATACGGAGCATTCCAGAGGCATAATTCAGATGTCAGCACCTCCGTCGGTTCAATTACTCAAGTTTGAGGTTCGTGGACCTCGTTCAACCTCTGGAAGTCCCGCCCAACCGCTGGCGGTCCCACACGGTGGCTCATCGAGCCGGCGACGGTTGCGTCTTGGTTAATTTTGATTATTTCTGAATATTTCTCGGTTATATCTCGGCTATTTCTGGGCTATCTGGGCTACTTCTGGTCCGTTCCATGAGAAGCCGAGAAATAGCCGCGGAATAGCCTGGAAATAGCCCACCAGGAGCCGCTGCGGAGCCTGGTGGCCTATTTCCCGGCTATTTCGCGGCCAAAACTCTCAGAGTCCCGTTAGGATCACAACAGGGATGATCCTTGTGGAATGGTCTCTTGGCGCTCGAGAAAAATGGCGAAAACCACGTGATTTTGGTCGAAAAACTGTTCATCTCCTTTTTTTTCAGACGGCATTCACGATCTTGTTGCAACACTTAAAATTTAGCTAGGAAGTAAATTTTTTGGCAGGAGGCGGGAAGTGGATGCAGCTAGCTCCAATACAATTTTGGAGCTGAAAGCTCAATTTTAGCGGAACCTCAAAATTGAGGGCCAAGACGGGTAAAAACATGTAAACATGTTATTGTAAACCATCCGACGCTCGCTGAACTTTGAAAATGAACTAATGAAAATCAACACAGCCAATGATAGTCTTCCGCCCAGGATTGTTTCCTCTTTGAGACGGTTGGTGTGAATAGGATTTGAGGAGTGCGCAGGATGCCGTACAAAGTGTGCGGGCCCCCAGTGGAAGTGCGCAAGACGCCGCAGAAAGTGTGCGGGCCCCTTGTGGGAATTCTCAGGACGCCGTACAAAGTGTACGGGCCCCAGTGGGAGTGCGCAGGGCGCTGTAAGAATGTACGGGACCACAGTGAGATGTGTGTGGGACCGGAATGAGAGTGCGCCGGACGCCGTAGAATGTTTGCGAGACCCAATTGGAAGTGCGCAGGACGCCGCAGAAAGTGTGTGAGACCAGAATAGAGTACGCCGAACGCCGCAGAAAGTGTGCGGCCCAAAAGTGGGAGTGCACAGGACGCTAAAGAAATTGTGCGGGACCCCAGTGGGAAAGCGCATGACGCCGCAAAAAGTGTACGGGACCCCACTGGAAGTGCGCACGATGCCGTAAAACGTGTACGGGACCTGAGTAGGAAAGAAAGGGTCGTTTTTTTATGTCTGCGGGTCACAATTTTTAGGAGTTATAGTCGTCCGACCACACCGATCGGTAATGATTTAATTATTTACCGTAGGGAAGAGCTTTCATAAAAGGTTTTTCCTCTCCAGAGTGGGAATCGCTAAGCAAAAATCAGGTCAGAAAGGGGACCTTTGGTAAAAATATATGAAATTTCCAAAAGTTCCTGGCAAAGTATGATTTGGCAAAGTTATGACTACAAGAAATATGGAAGGTGACAAAATAAAATAAAAAAAAACGTCTTGAAATATCTTTGAAAATGATTTGGCACAAAATAACCAGAACTAATGAAAAACTGGGAAATGTAGTGAAATAACCAAAACCGGATTTGGCGGTCATTCATAGGCCAACTTTTGATAAGTAGTGACTGACGAGGGATTAAATTCTACAAGATTCTCCGTTAAACTTATCAAAGCTAAATCAAGTGCGCAACGGAAACCGTAAAACGTTTCATTGAAGATGTAATACGGAAATCAGGGTGGGTCAAGCTATGTGAACGTAATGCTCAAATCCGATGCGCGCTTGATTTCGCTTTGATGAGTTTAACGGATAAGCTTGTAAAATTTAATTCCACGTCGGTCACTACCTATCAAAAGTTGGACTCTGAATGACCACCAAATCCGGTTTTGGTTATTTCACTACGTTTCCCAGTTTTTCATTTGTTCTGGTTATTTTGTGCCAAATCATTTTCAAAGATATTTCAAGACGTTTTTTTTATTTTATTTTGTCAACTTCTATATTTCTTGTAGTTATAACATTGCCAAATCATTACTTTTGCCAGGAAGCTAAACTTTTGGAAATTTGCATCTGTAACCCACCGACTCCCCCCCGCACTCCCAACACCCACCCGGTCGATACGTATGATTAGAATGATGGAGTGAGGTTGAGAAAATCACTCGGTGTATCCAACTAGATATGACGATGATTACGTGGCCAACAGGATTGCACCTGTTCAGAGAAATAGTGAAGGAGAGTAAGGTGAAGGAACGGAGGTAGCAGTAAGGTTAGCTTTCTAGTGATACGCAATGTTTTATCATCGACCCGCCCACCCGGTGATTTTCTCATCCGCCGTCATCCACGTATTGCATGGATATCGACCGCGTCGGATACACCGAGTGATTTTCTCAACCTCACTCCATCATTTTAAACATACGTATCGACCGGGTGGGTGTTGGGGGGTGCGGGGGGGATACACCGAGTGATTTTTGCATCCCATTTCCAATGCATTCTGTGTGTATCGACCGGGCTGGAGACGTCGGCTCATCCGTTTATGACCAGGGCCTCAGCGAAAACATGATAAAACGATTGATCACGTCTCGATGTGTTTACTATGAGCACAGCCGGTATAAAAGCCGCCTCATCCCACTTGAGTCCTCAATCGGCATTCCGATGCCGGCCCTGAGGCCCCCGTCATAGTCGGTGGATCTACTGAGTCCCACCGGGTCGATACGCATCGAATTCGTGGAAGACGGGTGCAAAAAAATCAACCCACTGAGTCCGACTGCGACCGTCTGATGCCCACCGCAATCCCACCGGTCGATATTGATGGTTCTCATGCGTACAAGGGCGGGGCCAATGCACCGACTGAGTCCGACTGAGTCCCTCCGAAACCATCCTCACCCCACCCGGTCGATATAGGTGTTTCTCACGTGATTTGGGTGCGTTTTTTTCGGCCGACTGCGACCTGCCTAGTCCCGCCGCATCTCGACTCTCGTCGTCTGCGCTCTGCCCCACCTGCTGCTGATACGGAAATCAGATTCAGACATGTTGAAAATAAGAAAAATCAGCCATCAAACACGTTCCGATTCACAGCTGAGGTGATAATCGTCACTATCAATTGCGTGTTTCGCAGAGGAACTGGTTGGCGCTGGGGGCAACCGGACTCAGTGGGACTCAGCAGGTTTTTCCACCCCGGATTCATTCGGACTCAGCAGGTTTTTCGACGAAGTCTGACCGGGGCCTTAGGCCCCCGTCATAGTCGGCCGAAAGCGCCCGTCCTAGTCCCACCCGGTCGATTGGTATGAGAAGCACGCAAAACGGGAAGAAATGAAGAGATAAAAATCATCCTCGAATGATAAAAATCGTCCTGTGATATGAAAAAGTTTGACCCCAACTGATAAAAACCGTCTGGAATGATAAAAATCCACCTGATAGGCCCCGGTCATAGTTGGATGAGCCGACGTCTCCAGCCCGGTCGATACACACAGAATGCATTGTAAATGGGATGCAAAAATCACTCGGTTTATCCCCCCCCCGCACCCCCCAACATCCACCCGGTCGATACGTATGATTGGAATGATGGAATGAGGTTGAGAAAATCACTCGGTGTATCCGACGCGGTCGATATCCATGCAATACGTGGATGACGGCGGATGAGAAAATCACCGGGTGGGCGGGTTGATGATAAAACATTGCGTATCACTAGAAAGCTAACCTTACTGCTACCTCCGTTCCTTCACTTTACCCTCCTTCACTATTTCTCCGAACAGGTGCAATCCTGTTGGCCACGTAATCATCGTCATATCTAGTTGGATACACCGCGTGATTTTCTCAACCTCACTCCATCATTTTAAACATACGTATTGACCCAGTGGGTGTTGGGGGTGCGGGGGGTTGTTGGGGGAGTCGGTGGGTTACAGATGCAAAAAGCACCAACTCTGACCGGGGCCATACGACCAAGGACGACATAGAGAAGGTGGAATTTTATTAGTTGAGGATGATTTTTATCACTTCATTTCTTCCCTTCCTGCGTGTGTCTCATAGATATCGACCGGGTGGGACTAGGACGCCCAGTTTTTCGGCCGACTATGACGGGGGCCTGAAAGGTGACTTCGGGTCACTCTCCGGAGGCCAGCATAATTTTGGCTGCTGGGAGGATACAGTGGGTATCCTCACGGCGGGGGGCGAGTTACGCCGCGGTCCGCAGAGGGTGGCTTCTCACCGCAGACCTCGGTGAAGATTGCGCCCATGTTGCGGACAGGGCGGGGCTTCCTGTGCTGTGGACCTTCAAATTCGTGAAATTTTCGAGGTAAACTCACCTTTTTATCGAGGTAAAATCACCTAATTTCCGCGGTAAATTGGACCCTCTCTCGCTGTCAGTTCGCACCATTTTCGCGGGATATTCACCCCATTCTCACCTATCCTAGCGGGAAATTCACCCATACAGTTAATTTAACGCGGCAAATTATGACTTCTTGCCGAATTGTACATGAGCATCAAGTCTCTTTGGCTGAGGCATCAAGTCTCGAATTGGCAGAGTCTTTCGATACAATTTCGGACTCGTCTGAACCCTGTCTGAATCATTTCGGGCTCGTCTTATCACCCACTCAGATGATCCTGTCTGAGTGGTGGGTTTACTACGGGCCTTTGTCTTGTCATCAAGCTGAGTGACCGCCGGGTCCAGATGGTGGGCAGATCTCTTTTCATCTCTTGTTCTGATTTCCTGTAGGATCTCCCTGGTGACGTTGGGGTAGAAAGCTGCCTGTTCTAGACAAGTTTCGGGAGTATGGAACGTGGGTGCCACATGATTCGTTGGAACATCGGATGCAACTGCGCGTCGACTTCTGGAATTCACGAAACGTCAACAAAGTTTTAGCCATAGTTTGTGGACAATCGATTCGCACCCAGCGCGTTTAACCATGGTTACGCTAACCATAGGTAGAATGTGGTTATCCTTTCGTGAATTCCACCCTTGCTAGGTCATATTTCTCCACACGAGTGGCGACTGGCTTCGACATGTGGTCACAACGGGTAGTTTTCCTAAACCATAACCGCACGTGCCGGTGGCTTGTAGCGGACGACACGGGTATTCCAACACCGAGACCCGACCACTACGGAAAAAAGGTAATGCTGACGTGTTTTTTGTTTTTTTGTTATGTTCCAGTTTCTCGCTCGTTACTCAGACGGAAAAATTGACGACCAGCGATACCTATGTACAAATGCGCATCAAAAAGTTACTCGATGAGAAACCTTCTGGGCTCTACAGACATGCAATATATCTTTTGCTCGAAAGTGGGCTTGTGATTGGAGACTCTAACTGTGCTCATATTATTGCTTGATTGTAGAAACAGAAGAAGAGAAATATATTGTAAGTTTTTGTCTGAGGTGTTTCAGAAATTTTTGTATAATCTTATCTCTACATTGTCCACACCAACAACGCGATCTAGCCAAATATGATTATTGTTTGTTATAAGTCGCGGTGACGGATACTAAGGATCGGTCTCCAAGCTTGAGATGTGGGCTCGCTACATTGAGTCTGCTTGCTTATCCGCTTATTACTGGGATCGCTTCGGAACGCAGACTGTGTGTCTGAACATGCAAATAGTTGAAAGGTCACTTGAAGTTTTGAATTGCCATAAAATTCTTGATGACGAGTGAATCTGAATTTCCACGGGTTGAGAAGCACTATCTAGGATGGAAATGTCGGTCGTTTCCAGGAAGAGCAGGCAGGGGAGAAGCGCTGGTCCGACTATACTTTGTTGAGTAAGAAATGACGGAATAACCTGAAAACTGTAAAAGGCAGCATACACGCTCGCAAACGTGGTCGAGATAACAGCACAAACAGGCCCGCACGGCTCCTTCCAAGTCATCAACGACGTTTGAACCATTTAGGATAACAGTAATAATAATAATAATTTATTAGTCAATCACAAATGATGAGCAGAACGAAGGAAGTAATCAATATACATTCAGATTGACTTTGAAGGATCCTAAAAGCAAACTGAAGTTACCGCCTGTGAAAATAGTGGCTCTGTTTGGAAGGTCTGACGTTTTGATAATCCAAGGAAATCAGTGGCAATTGATTAAGGGAAAAGAAGAAAATAGTTATAGCTCACAATCAGACCCACAGCGGCCAGCAGTATGTACGCGCTTAGCGGTTCGGTGTAAAGGGTCTAACAAAACGAAAAAAGATAGCTTATTGTAAGATATAATAGAAACAGATGAGAACGGAACAGTTTTCGAGCATTCCGCTCTCGCAAGCCTCCATCTTCCCACCCCATCGAATAAGAGAAAAAGAAATGATGTAAGGAAACTCAGGTAATTGAGAGTGACAGCACTATCAAATGGGGTCTGCGAGAGGAGCAGCTTGATTTACCTTAATATAACATGTCTAAATGTCGAGTAATTCCATCCATTCTCGAGAACGCCGCTGTATTCCGGCTGGCTTTTTAAAACGACATTGATGTGGCAGCTCGGTCAGAAAAAAATTGCAAAATATCATCATAAGCCCCAATTTCCATCGGAGCAGGGCCGTTTTTGTTAGCTTTTTTTTGAACAGTGAAATAAATTACATGTGTAAAGGGTTGCCACCTTCTTTGAACCACTTCATCGACTATCACTTCTCAATGCTATTTCTTTTGGCCTTCGTTTGTTAACGTTTCGAAGGTTTTCAAAATGAGTTCTAGTCTCGTGGACGAGGTGACACAGTCGATTATAATCCTCGTCCTGTCCGTTCTCCGCTATCCTTCTATTACTAATGCGAGATGGTGCAGAACATGGGACTTTGCATTGAAAACTGACATTTTTCTTCATAGGGTTCATTATCTTCCTCTGCAGCCAGAATTTCTTCCCGGAAGCTATAACTCGGGAAGTTCTCGCCGTTTGTCCCTCTGGCATGGTAACGTTGACCGGCAACTCCTTCACGCTCATCCAAGACCAGTGAGCGGGGCTTCAATTCCTCTACTGAAAATCGGGGAATGCTGCGCGCTATTACTCAGGAATTTCTGATTAAGTTACATGCGGAGTAAGGACTCTGAACACTTTACCTGCGACTTATCTTGACAACTTTAAGTTACATGTGACCTTCAACATAGTAAGTATGTTCCATGGTACGAGATGACTAACATGTGACTCCGGTCCGCACTTAGGGCCTACGGCTATTGCATCATGCGACACGTGTTAATCGTGCTGGGACCACTTGGTCCCGGCACGATTCACTCTTTTACCAGCACGATTAACACGTGTCGCATGATGCAATGGCCGTAGTCCGCAATGTGGACCGGAATTCGGCCCAGAGAACGACAGTACTCGAGTGTAAGTTGAGTGTGTTAGTGTATCGCACACGTAACTTGTCTACGCGGCAAGCTGTCTCCATGGGAAGTATACGACGCACTCTTGAAGCAGGTCTTAGATGTAAGCACCGTCGGCTGTTCAATTACCCAAAATTGAGATACTAGGTCGTCCCGCCTAGCCGCTGGAGGGCCCGTCCAACCACTGGCGTTCCCAGAAGGCTGTCGGCGAGCCTGCCGCTATGCATGTCTGTGGTAGGTTACATGTGACAACAGTACAAGTTACTCACAATGCTGTGTAAGTTACGTCTAATATTGATCCAAGTTACGCGTGACTTTAATTGAAACTCACGCCAAGTTACACGTAACATCGTCTCTAGTTACACGTGAATTCAGAGTAAGTTGCGTGAGGCCACCACTCAACTTGCGTCAAAGCCGCAGTTAACCTTCTCAGAAATTCCTGGCTTCTGCACGCAGCGACGGACTAAAACTCCAGGATAAAGAGCAGGCTTATGAAAGTGGATTGGGGTGGGATAGGTGATTCTCAAGATTCAAGACTAGAGACTCAGCAGAAAATAAGGGATCGACACCACTCGAAAGTAGCAGGCATCGGATGTTATATTGAATTTGCAGGTGTATGTCTACACATGGCAAGCTGACCCTGCAACAGGCGAATTTTTCTGTTATCGTTCATCTGTGGATGTGTACCAAGTGAACTCTCCAGCTTTTAGAATTCAAGGTTTGCTATATTTCGTTCTCGCAATATCTCGATTTTGCGAGATGAGCTTCAAATATTGTTTTTCAGATTACGATTTCACCAACCGAACGTATTCAACATGGACAGAATCACTTTATAGTATTGACGATATCAGGCTGTATCTAGTAGAGCAAGAATCGTTGGAAATGGTCATGCTTAGTGTGGGAATCGTCGTAGCCTTACTGTCGTTTTTGGTTCGTGAGGATGTAGTTATCTGGGTAGATAATTTTATCACCTTTTTTGTGATTCTCTTATTCCAGATAGTGGGACGTTGTACGGAGAACTCCTTCATTATCGATGAAGGAGAACGTCTCGCGAAGGAAGGGGAACCTTTATGACATCAGCATTCATCATTTCTACATGGAGATAACACCCCTTAGTTTTGTTTCAATTTTTGTACATAATATTTGCACGAATCACGGTCTATTTTGAGGTTATTTGCTAGTTGGAGCTGTATTTTTTTGATTTTTTTGCTATATTGCAATGTTGCTTGTAAGTTGTGAGATGGAATTTATGAGGATCATTCGGCCTAACAAGGGAAACCAATTCAGTGTAGTCCGAAGTTACTAAAATGAAGTACATAGCGAGATTAACCATGCTGCAAGAAGTAAAATTTGCGAGTGACTCCGGCGATTGGTTGCAGTGGTGAAATAGCGTTCTACCTAGTGTTAATTCCACTATATATTAGGTTTACCATAAAAGTCCGCACCACGTAAACGGATCTCATGTTCGAAGTCACCGCTCCTATCTACCTCCCGTGCAAAGTTTTAGTGAATTATAGAAGGAGTTATTAGCGATAAGTGAAAAGAGCGAAACCCTCGGCGGCCAGTGAGGCCCTGCCTACTCGATCCGAAGTTGAATCAAGCACGGAGCGTTTGGGGTGTAGTGGTGGACAGGCTGGCCCTACAGTGGTGACACTAGGGTTCGAATCCCCTACACAACAAAATTTCTGCATTTCGTGGAACGTTCATATTTGGCCTTGAAATCACGTGATTCCTATTTAAATCTTTTGCAATGCAGTATAACCTTGTGGTTTAGAGTATCGATCAAAACGGGTTCAATGTGCTACCTGCAATTCTTAAAAATTTGCATATTTCTCTTGAAAATTACAACGCATCATATTGGTCGACATTCGTGGCCAATATGAGTCCATACAGAGCTTCTCGCAATCAGCAACGCGCAGCTTTCGATCGAAAATCGACGCGTTCCACCGGTGGCAACAGCAGCCTAGCCAAGTATAGCCCTGACCCGTACTCGTTCCAATCTCTCGAACTCCGATATTTCAAACATTTTTATGAGTTCATATTGATTATTCTGGGCGCTCAACACAAATACGAGAACCAGTTTCAGTTTTCAGGAGATTACAGTGTTTTACGGGAGTCATATCGGTACCTTGCTCACTTTAAGTGATCTTAATCGTTTAGAAACACGGAAAACGGGCTTCATTTTTGTGTTCATTCACCCCCCCCCCCCCGAAAACCTCATCGATCGTTTCGAGCTCGTAACCTTTTCAGATACAGGTTTAGGCCGGAGCAGCTCACAAATATTACTACTCGTAGCGTAGTTAACCTCGCTACGTACTTCATTTTTCTAACCTCGGACTACGTTAAAATGGTGTCCCTTGTAAGGACGAACCGTCTATCATGTGATTTTTGAACGTTCGAAAATGTGACCAGGTTATTTTTCGGAGTAGGCGTACGTATAAGTTACATCTTTGGCACCCATTGTGTGGATTCGCAATCTTCCCATATGCAATTTGTGACGTTAGAGGTTTACACAACGGCAGGCTCACTTTAGTTAGTAGTACTAACCTTTCGAAACATCGGTGAGGAATACCATCTGTGGATAGCTTTCGTACCTATTGCCGATTTTATGATTAACGCGTCCGGAGACGTATCCATGATCTCTTATCCTGAAGTCTGATATTTGTGATTTCTGGGTACTTGTAGTTTACTTTTCATATTAATAAACATTTCTGCATCTAGTGTCATGTGTCAAGTAAAGAATTGCGAAATACTGCGTGGCCAATACTTATTCTTAGCCGGTTTCTACACTCACAGTAGTGATTACGTTGCGTTTGTCATTTTAGGCTATGGAGATTAATAACAAATACAAAGTCTATGTTGAAGAGCTTGGCTGCGGTTAGGAAAGCAACTTTTTAAAGTAGGTCTTTGTCCATTGAATGTTACAGTGCTTTGTAGGAGGCTCAGGAATGGGAGAAATTGGAACCCATAAAATAGCTTTCATGTAGGAGAAGAGGTCCGCAGTTGTTCTGATGTTCAAAGTCTATAGGCTGTGAAACCGCGAAACTCCCATGATTCCTGCGCGTGCTGGTGCGGAGCGGAGGATAGAGACAGATGTCGGAAAACTGGACGTCTGAAATGGTTAAGCCCCTTCAACTTCATAGGTCGCTTATTCATTTTGGCCTTTGCGTTGTCAAGAATTCTTCAAAAACAAGAACTCAAAATACACATGTTTGAGCGCGAGGATCTCTCGAATTAAGGAACATAGAATTTTGGATTTCCACGGTCTATCGGGGCGCTTCTGCGCATCGTGCTAGATGATCGACCAGGCAAACGCCTTTTCAAACCACGGAGCAGTTTTCGAGAGGCTATAGCATTATGAATACGCAGCATTGAGGTCTGAAGCTTTGCCAACTATCTCTACTTGGCTCAACCATTATACTGATAAGGAAAAGCCAATTGTGGTTTTCTGCGCGAACGCTGCCTTTAACGTCAGAATCAGCTTTCATTCAAAACACGAATCAGTTCTGACTTAGCTCACAAAATATTCATCCCTTTTACAAAAAATATGTGCGTTCTACATGTAAAGTGATTTCTACCTCCACGTTTTGCATACTATGTATTCTTCTCGATAAAACAAAACTGCTCGTATGATTTGGTGAAAGGGCGGATCGAAGCAAAACAGTGAATCGGTGAAAGTAAGGGCTAGTGGTCATTAGCCCATTCCAAAACTTTACCACCGCGACAGGTCCGGTCATCTGTTACGAATCGTGCTAGGACCAGGTTCACCCAGCACAAATTTCTTGTCGCAGGAACACTGCGGCACCTGTCGCGGTCGCTGATTCGAAGAGGGATGTTATGCCTGAAACGTGAAAACCGTTCGGTAATCGATCACTGTCGCGGCTGTCCGTTACAGTGCATTGCGCTGCGACGGGTGCCAGCGACAGCAACCGAGTGTCCAATCCCGTGTCGTGCCGGGAGTTTCTTGCCCTGAGCGACAGCGACGGACGGCCCTCAGCGTCAGCGGCGTCGCAGTGTTCTGCGACCGCCACAGATCTGTCGTGGGGTTCAACAATGACCTTAAAGGCAGTGTTCACGATGATTTTCGTCCCGGAGTTCTTCGCATAAAACAATACGTTAGCTCCCAAGTGTTATCAAAATTACGAAGAAACGGCGAGAAACGCATTAAAACTGCGTATTTCAGTGACATTATTCCATAACATGGACTAGTTGTCCGTTTGGATGAACATGTTCATGGTGGTTGTCACCGGTGAAAAAATGGGGCTAATCAAAAATGGAACAATATTTTGGGCAAAACAGTATTGGTTAGGGTCTGAAAAAGGTACGAAGCAACAGAGAGTGGTGAATTGCAAAGAACGGGTCCACCAAAGATTCCATTGTCACAACAAACAGTTCCTGTGATACTTAAGAGGAGGGGTGATACTTAAGGATTTCGTGTACTTCTGGTGCGTTTTTCTCAATTTCTACGTCAACTTAGTTCTACCCGAGGGTCGATCAATCAATATAGCGAATAATCTCAGAATTGAAGATTATCGTGAACACTGCCTTTAATAACACGCTCCGAGTCGTAATAACTGATCTCGTCATGTGAATTGATCAATGTTCGCAAGACGAAACGTTTCATTCGCTTCGTCTCTGCCAAGTTAGCTGCGATGGAGCAATTACGAGCGACCACTGCTTATCGCCCCTCCAGCAATGATACAGTAAGGCCGGGATCATACTTCCAGCGACGAGCCCGAAAAGCGGTGTGCCTGATATGCACTGTTGCCGTCGCTTGCGGAAAGTATGATCCCGGCCTAAAACATAAGGCTGCCAAGATGACGTACGTTTATGCCGTGGCAGTGTGGAGGAAAGAAGAACACCTCTGTGCAAACCGACGTCACCACCCCCACGAAGAGGGTTTTTGTCATGGGAGAGGTGCTGGCCTGCCGCGTCTCTCCTTTGGATTCTCCTGCTAAGGGTCGGCGTGGAGAGGAATCTTGGACCCGCTCAGAAGTACCTATGCGCCACGTGCGGCAAGTATGTCACCTGGAGAGATACCAGCGTCCAGTGCTTCGGATGCCAAAGGTGGGTGCATCTCTCCTGTTTGGGTCTCAGTTCTGTGAGGCATCATAACTCTGCTTTTCGCTGTGTTTTATGCTCTTCACCTACCAACTCTGATTCATCTTCCTCAAATCGCCCCCTTTCCATTGTACATATCAATCTCAACGGCCTTCGTGCCAAACTTTCTGAGCTCTCTCTCTTCGCACGTACTTACCAT
Organism: Aplectana chamaeleonis; assembly: GCA_029168955.1. Classification (NCBI taxonomy): domain Eukaryota; kingdom Metazoa; phylum Nematoda; class Chromadorea; order Rhabditida; family Cosmocercidae; genus Aplectana; species Aplectana chamaeleonis. The sequence goes on along the minus strand of JAPDOI010000046.1, from coordinate 204,307 downwards.
TCAGACGTGATCATGGTTCAAGAACCCAAGCTCTCTCCATCACCTACCCGTCCTCGTCCTAATATCCCGGGCTACACTGCCTTCCATGCTCCAAGATCAGCTCTTGGCGAAGGAGTTTCAACCTTCTCATACCCAACACCCCCACGGATGGTACTCTCGAGTACCTTCCAATCCATCTCCCTCTTAAAACACCCCTTTCTCTTTTCAACATGTATACTCCACCCACTACATCATGCCCCCCATCTTACGATCCTATTCCTCTACTTAAAGGCATCGTACACGATGAAAACCGAATTCCAGCTTTTGCGTTCAGTCGGACTAGTGGGTCATAATAATGTCGCTCAGAAAGTTTGGAGTTTTAAAATCGCCTCTGAATGGAGATTCGCTTACCTCAAAAAGGCTTCCTGGGTTTTGGGGGCCGGCCTTGGGGTCGATACGTTGTTACAAGGAACGAAATTCGTAGTCGCTGCCGGCGATCGTGCGTTGACGCGTCGTAGGGCGCAATTCACACGCCACTCGATTTCACGTTCGGCATCGATCGAAAGCAGCTGACAGCAATGGACGCATCATGTTAGTAACCCTTTTTGGTTTCGTTCAAAAAAAAAAGATCGCTCGTCTGAATGGCGTCCTCGGTGAATTGCTTCCAGCGCTGCGCCAAGGAACGAATCGTAAAAGTTTTCCTTGTGTTCTTCGCGCAACTATCCCAAATTGATTTCGGCGGGAACTTCAAATTTGTATTGAGCTTTCCTGAAATGGGTTTCTCCTTAAAAGGTGACGTTTTTGAGGGGGCATTTTGCAACCTTCAGTCACTATAGGCATATAACAACACTAAAAACTCAAAAACCCAAGTATGGTTCTCATCGTGTACGATGCCTTTAAGCAGCTAAACGACTGCTCCCCTCCCTCTCATCTTCGGTTGTCTTCGCGGGCGATTTTAATGCTCACACCTTTTGCTCGTCACTTGATTCTGACGCTAGTATAAATGACGTCGAAGAATGGGCAGGGGAGTGTGACCTGGTCATCTTAAACGATGATCAGCCCACTCGTCTCCCTACCAACGACCGATCTTCCAGCCCATACATATCTCTTGTCTCGTCCAACCTCTCTAACTCTTGCTCATGGTCCACCTCAACTACTTTGCCAAGTGACCATGTCCCCGTCTTTATCCATATCGATCTCTCCAACTCTCTCGGTCCCTATTCTGGTGTTCGTCAACGTTCTTATCATAATTTAGGCCGAGCAGACTGGAGCCTGTTCAGTGAAGTTGCGCTTCGCCTGTCGGCGAATTACCCTTGGAATGGCGACGTGCACCAGAAAGAGTGCCATTTATCTGACGCGATCCGCAGAGCCATGAAAGCGGCTATTCCTGTCGGCCGCGTCAAGGCTTTCTATCCAAATGTCACAAGGGAGATCCTCGATAAGATCAGGACTAGAGATGCCAGGAGAGCGGTCAACCATCTGGACCCCATCGTTGCTGAACTTGACGATGAGATCAGAAAGGATCTTGACAGGCACAAGAAAGAAGAGTGGGTAAAGTTCACTGGACAGTTGGATTTCAAGACGGGCAGTGCAGCTACTTGGAAGGTATTACGGAAGCTCTCGGGTAAGAGCCCGCCTGCTACCGTCTCCACATTCGAATTCGACAACGGCGTATTCAAATCAGGAAAAGAAGCCGCTTATGCGCTCGGGAAAAGTTTTCTCATCACCAGTGCTAAACGAGGTCCGCAGAATAGAGTGACTGTACGAGAGCTGTGCCGCCTCCCGCTTATGATCACGGCCGAAGCGTTCACTTCTACGCAAGTTGAGAAGGTTATAAAGGATATGCGGAATTCAAAAGCGGTTGGTCCAGACGGGATACGTCCTGTTGTCTTGAAGAAGATACCGAATGAAATCCTTCCGCTTCTCACTGATTTGATTAACACCTCGCTCAGATCGTGCACCTTCCCACAGAATTGGAAGACAGCTAACGTTGTGCCGCTGCCCAAGCCGGGGAAACCTCGGGCTTCAGTCAAGGGATACAGACCCATTAGCTTGCTGTCCACGTCCGCAAAGGTAGCCGAAAAACTGATCGTAAAAAAAAAACTGATTGCAGAGCACAATGAGAACCAGGTTCTTCAGCAGGGATTCAGAAAGCTGCATTCCACCACGACAGCTCTGCTGGAAATTACAAGCTTTTTCATCGATGGGTTCAATGCCCAGAAGCCACAGAGAACTGTGGCTGTTGCCTTAGATGTTACCAAGGCATTCGACACAGTAAACCATGGAGTTCTCTCAAGCAACTTACTGGAATCATCAATACCGCCGTGACAGAAACAGTGGATATCGGCATTCATCAAGGGCAGACGAGCCAGAGTTATGTTCCAGAACCATGTCTCCAATAGTATTCCTATTGCAGCTGGAGTCCCGCAGGGCGGCGTTTTTTTGCCTGCCTTCTTCAGTCTGTACCTCGAAGACATGTCCGCCCCTCCCCAGGATTTCAAGGTGGTCTCCTATGCCGATGATATGACAATACTGTGTCGGGATCGGGATATACATGTGGCCGCCTCCAAGATCATTGAGTATCTGGTCACACTGAAAAGCTTTTTCGACCGCAAAATGCTAAAGATCTCTGCATCCAAATCGTCGGTATCCGTACTAACAACGGATCCATCGAGCACAGCGCCCACCCGTATGTTGAGTGGGACGGAGATCGATTACCTGCTGCTCGCTTTCCCAAACTGCTCGGTCTGGTGCTCGATCCATCGCTCAAGTTTCACAAGAACACCGAGCAGAAGCAGGCCGTCGTCAAAGCGAAGCTGAATGTGCTCAGAGCCGTGGGCCATACATCATGGGGCAGTAGCAAGGAAACTATTATCAGGACGTACAAGGCCATACTTCAGCCCGCTCTGGAGTACGCTGCACCGGTGTGGCAGCACTTGGTATCAGAAACCTCTTGGACCAAGATGCAGCGTGTACAGAATGCCGCACTTCGTATAGCTACCGGATGGCAAGAAGTTCCCCAGTCGGGCACTTGAATGCGGAGACACGATTATTGCCAGTAAAGGGGGACTGTCAGCTCCAGGCCCAACAATTTTTCATCATTATCATAAAGCAACCCAACCACCCCTCATGGAGAGTGCTGAACCCCGTCAGGGAGAGAGACATCAGAAAGCCATTCGCCGATGCTCCAAGCAAAGTCAATCTGCAAAGATGGCACGATTCACAGCAAGAACGACTCCGTCTGTTGTGCGAGGAGCACACACAGTTCGTGCGGTGTCATCTGGAAAAGGCGGCGGTAAATCCCATCCTGGGGGTGGGGCCGCCCCGGGTCTGCACATCCGAGTCTCAACTCGGAAGGAGGGCCAGATGCACCCTGGCATCGCTGCGCTGTGGTCACTCTACTATGCTTATGGCTTACGTTAGCAAGATTGACAGCAGCAAATCGGACGTTTGCCCAGACTGTGGATGCCACGGCCACGATACGGCACATTTGTTTAATTGTCCGGAGAGACCAACCACGCTGACCACAATGGACCTATGGACGAATCCATCACTGGTCGCCCGGTTCCTCAACCTGTGACAGAACCCTCGACGTGGCTGCAAAGAAAAAGAAGACACAAGGTTTAGAAGAGAAGATCATACTACCGCCGCGTCGATGTGAGAGAAAGCAGTATCGATCAATCGCTGCGATACTGCGCTCCTGAGGGAATCGATTGTTCTGACGAGCATAACAGCATCCCATTGTGTGAAACGGGATGATGTATTTATCCGAGATTGGTCGGAACCATTGTTTTCAACCACATTCCGAAAATATTGAGCAAATATGGATATCGCCGCTATGACATTGGCACCGCTTTCCATTGGGCGACGTTGCAATGAAATTGCCGAAATTTACGGCAAGGCGGTTGGAAACGGAGGTGTCAATCATTCACGCATGAATATCCCATCCCATTCAACTCCACGAACTGCCTCTGTGCTTATAAAAGCAATGGATTCTCTCCAAAGCGCAATATCGTCGCGTTTGATCGATACCGCTTTTTCTCATGTATCGCCGGGACGGAAGTATGATCCCGGCCTTACCGCCGCAAGTCAACAATGGCGGACGTCTGCCACAAAGCCATCACAACTGGAGCACTTTTCAATCATGCGCGATGAAAAAGGAGCAGTTGTTCCTCACAGCGACCGACTGCAGTAAGAGCCGGGGTTAAGGAAAGACAGAAAATTGGAAAATTTTGACTGCTCCGCCCGTAAGGGTACCTCCAGCTGTTATGAGGGAATTTTCATTGGCAAAAACGAACCCAACCTTCTCAAATCGTTGGCAGTATCTATGCATCTCCTGATCAAATAAATATTAGAACTACAAAAGTAGCCACAAAGTCACATTATCTTAAAAGTATATACTATGGTGCAGTATTACATAATCGCGCTGAACTCTTTTCGTTTTCATCGACCAAATGCCAAACCAAGCGCCGCGGTCTACCAGGAAGGGGTTCTAGTGAAGTGTCACTGTTCTGGGAGAAAAGCCATAGCAATGTGGTTTTCCATCAGGACTGGGCGCCTACTCACAATACAGTCCGCTTTTAGTCCGACTTCGAGTTTGCTGCCTTTTGCGTTAAGGGCAAGGTCCGGTCAAATTTTGACACTACCGAAGTTTGGGTTAAAGGCAGTGTTCACGGTAATTTTTGTTCCCGAGTTTTTCACATAAAACAATGCGTTGGCCTCCAAGTGTTACCAAAATTACGAAGAAACGGCGAGAGACGCATTAAAACGTCGTATTTCAGTGACATTATTCTATAATATGGACTAGTTGTCCGGTCCGATGAACATGTTCATGGTGGTTGTCACCGGTGGAAAATTGGGTCAATCGAAAATAGGAGAATATTTTATGCAAAGCAGGATTAGTTAGGGCCCTAAGGGAAGAACGGGGCAATAGAGAGTAGAGAATTACAAAGGACGGGTCCACAAAAGATTTCACTGTCACAACAAACAGTTCCAGTGATACTTAAGAGGCGGGGTGATACTTAAGGATTTTGTGTACTTCTGGTGCATTTTTCTCGGTTCCTTCGTCATTTTAGTTCTACTCGGGGGCCAAACAATCGATTTAGCGACTAATCTCAAAATCGAAGATTATCGTGAACACTGCCTTTAAATAGATTGGTCTGGCCTAGCTGAGCGTCGTCTGAACGTTTCGCGAACTCTGAGTCCTCAGTTCTGGAGAAAATTGCCTCAAAATCACGGTATTCACAGCATGATAATCATGGCTGGAATGACCGATAATTACACAGCACTTTTGAAGAATGCGTGTACAACCGCTAAAATATGGACGATGGCCAAACTTTTCTGCCTTTTCTGGATCATCGGCTAACGGAAGTGGCTGGAATAACTTGAAGAAGACCGGTTTTTGCGCAGTTTTCGCATGTTCCTTGGGACTACCTGTAGCAAGAGCACCGATTTTGCGGGAAATCTCAAAATCGAAATTCTGCCCGGACCCTGCCTTTAAGGGATGATCAGAGAAACACATAGTGAACGAAAAATGCAACTACGGCTGACTTTCTAGTTTGACTGGAAACGAACTGGGACGACTTGGCTGTGAACTACCCACGGCGGATTCTGGACCCCGTGACCGAATTGTTTCCGTTTCTTTGACCGCCCCTGGGGGCGATTTTAAGCAGCTCCTACACTTTCCTAGTCCTCGTAGGTGGCCAGTAAATAAAAGGGGAAGATTTCAAAAAAAAATCAAAGGAAAGTTCCCGCATCCTCCTATACGTTTCATTGACCCTGTATTTCATTTCGGACCGCGTTTGGTTAGGGGACCATTTTCGCTCAAATTGCCAGCAGGGGACGCTTATAAAGAAGCATCTACTCCTTGCGAGAGCGCACGATTCTTCGAAATCGATGGTCGTCGAGGGCACTTGATTCGCCAGCCGCTCCCGCGCGCTTACGCTTGTTTTTGCTCGGTCGTACTCGCTCGCGCGCGCTTACGCTTGCTTTCGCGCGCTCGTGCTCGCTCTCGCGCGCTTACGCTCGCTCTCGTTAGCACCCGGGAAGAAGCAGCTAAACTCAAGCTCATTTCTCTACCCCCAAAAGTGTTAAGCTTCAAGCTTTTTTCAAAAAGAGGGCTTTCGTGTTTTATAAAGCCACTACGGCCATCACAAGCCGTGGTGAATAAGCAGCCAACGAGTCGACACAAGTGGTTGATCATCAGGTCAAAGCTTATGAATCGAATCAACACGAAGTAATAGGGGTTTGGGGCTGAGATGTCGTACGTTCGTGCCGTGGCAGTGTGGAGGAAAGAAGATCGCCTCCGTGAAAACCGACGTCATCCCCTCCTCGAAGAGGGTTTTTGTCATGGGAGAGGTGCTGGCCGGCAGCGGCTCCTTCGGATTTTCCTGCTAAGCGCTGGCGTGGAGAGGAATCCTAGATCTGCTCAGAAGTACCCATGTGCCACATGCGGCAGAAATGTCACGTGGAATGGAACCAGCGTCCAATGCTTTGGATTTCAAAGATGGGTGCATCTCTCCTGCTCGGGTCTCAGCTCTGTGAGGCGTCATAACTCTTCTTTTCGATGTGTTTTGTGCTTCTCACCTACCACCTCTGATTCCTCAAACTGCAATCGCCCCCTTTCCATTGTAAATATAAATCTAAATGGTCTTCGTGCCAAGCATTCTGAACTTTCTCTCTTCGCACGTACTTACTATCCAGACGCCATCAGGGTTCAACAAACCAAACTATCTCCATCCCCTACCTATTCTCATCCCATTATCCCAGGCTATACTTCTTACCATGCTCCAAGGTCAACTCTTGGCGGAGGAGTTTCCACTTTCATATTATCCACTCTTCCCTCACACCTCATACCTAACACTCCCACGGACGATACTCTCGAGTTCTTCCGGTCCACCTCCCCCTTAAAACTCCCCTTTCTCTTTTCAACATCTATATTCCCCTACCACCTCATGCCCTTCATCCTATGACCCTATTCCACTTCTTAAGCAGCTGAGCGACTGCTCCGTCTCATCCTTGGTTGTTTTCGCGGGTGATTTAAACGCTCACACCTTCTGCTCGTCTCTCGGTCCTTGTGCTAGAGGAAATTACATCGAAAAATGGGCAGAGTGCTACCTGTGCCCGTATTCACGAAGCACCGGGAGCCTCCCAGGGAGGTCCAAAGTCCACCCGCTGTTGGACGAGTTTACGATCCAGGTACCTGGCAGGTAGACAGGAAGGCTACCTGCTACCTGGCGGGAGGACGGAGAAAATGGTGGCTGCCTGCTTCGTCGATCTTGCGTTTCAGAACGTGATAAGTAAGTTACTGGAAGGCGGCGCGCGCTCTGCCCGTCCACCCGCACAGTCGAGGTCGGGCATGCTGTACCCGCCGGAATGCATTGATAGCGTGGTTGAGACACAGTAGTTTTCTACCCGGCGGTCTTCTGTTCGTCTCTGCAGGTGGCTACCCATGCCTGTCTCTGCACTTGACAGGTGGCGAAGAGGAGGCCGCCACTATTGAAATCTCGACAGAGGAGCCACAAAACTGGCGACAATACGGCGGGTACGGGAAGGTTACGCCTCCTCACTGCGCTCGCCATTTCATGAATACGGCCACTGGTCATCTTAAACGATGATCAGCCCACTCGTTTACCTGCCAACTGCCGATCTTCTATCCCAGACATATCGTTTGTCTCGTCCAACTTTTCTAACTGCTGCTCATGGTCTACCTCAACTACTTTGCCTAGTGACCATGTTCCTGTCTTTGTCCACATCGATCTATCCAATTCTCTCGCTCCCTATTCGAGTGTTCGCCAACGTTCTCATCTTAATATAGTTGTCTGAGGATGTTGTACTCGACACGAGGTTGATAATACTTCTTTATGGCTGACGTTTCGGAGAAATCTCCTTCTTCAGAGCCTGAAAGGATCGAATAAGATTTGTTCTTACTCGATCAAACGTCGCCTTAAACTTACCAATCCGAGAGCCAAAATTTCCCCCGCGTGGGTGTGAGAGAGGAAGGCAGATGAACTTCACCCAGCCAGGCACTCGCTAGTAAATAAAACAGCGCGGTAAGTCGATAGTATAGCCGTCTCGCTCATTTAGGCCCCCGTCATAGTCGGTGGATCTACTGAGTCCCACCGGGTCGATGCGCATCGAATTCGTGGAAGACGGGTGCAAAAAAATCAACCCACTGAGTCCGACTGCGACCGTCTGATGCCCACCGCAATCCCACCGGTCGGTATTGATGGTTCTCATGCGTACAAGGGCGGGGCCAATGCACCGACTGAGTCCGACTGAGTCCCTCCGAAACCATCCTCACCCCACCCGGTCGATATAGGTGTTTCTCACGTGATTTGGGTGCGTTTTTTTCGGCCGACTGCGACCTGCCTAGTCCCGCCGCATCTCGACTCTCGTCGTGTGCGTTCTGCCCCACCTGCTGCTGATACGGAAATCAGATTCAGACATGTTGAAAACAAGAAAAATCAGCCACCAAACCCTTTCCGATTCACAGCTGAGGTGATAATCGTCACTATCAATTGCGTGTTTCGCAGAGGAACTGGTTGGCGGGGGGGGGCAACCGGACTCAGTGGGACTCAGCAAGTTTTTCCACCCCGGATTCATTCGGACTCAGTCGGACTCAGCAGGTTTTTCGACGAAGTCTGACCGGGGCCTTAAAGGCAGTGTTCATGGTAATCTTCGATTTTGAGATTAATCGCTAAATCGATTGTTTGGCCTCCGCGTAGAACTGAAATGACGAAGAAATCGAGAAAAACGCCCCAGAAGGGCGCGAAATCCTTTACTCTCACCCCGCCTCTTTACTCTCACAGGAAGTGTTTGTTGTGACAATGAAATTTTTTGTGGATCCGTCCTTTGCAATTTGCACTCTATTGCTCCGTTATTTCCTTAGGGCCCTAACTAATCCTGATTTCCATAAAATATTCGTCTATTTTCGATTAAACCAAGTTTCCACCGGTGACAACCAACATGAACATGTTCATCCAGGTGGACAACTAGTCCATGTTATAGAATAATGTCGCTGAAAAACGACGTTTTAATGCGTTTCTCGCCGATTCTTCGTAATTTTGGTAACACTTGGTGGCCAACCCATTGTTTTGCGTGGAAAACTCGAGAACGAGAATCATCGTGAACACTGCTGCCTTTAAGGCCGGGATCATACTTCTCGCGACCAGCGACGGCGACAATGCATATCAGGCATATTGATTTTTGGTCGATATTGATGGTAAACATTGTGTCGCGTCGCTCGTCGCTGGAAGTATGATCCCGGCCTAAGTCCGAGCAGAACAAGCAGCGGAGCGGTTGGTCATGGCAAAACACAACAGTGATACGGAGATTTCGACATGATAAGCCCGGTAAGCCTTACTTCGATTGACTCAGAATGAGGAGAGGCTATAGGAACGCTGAAGACCACCACTTGTAATGTTAGAAGGCTAGTCTTACGTATTGCGTGAGCTCCTTATCTTAATTTAAGCCGAGCAGACTGGAGCCTGTTCAGTGAGGTTGCGCTTCGCCTGTTGGCAGATCACCCCTGGAATGGAAGCGTGCACCAGAAAGAGTGCCATTTATCTGACGCAATCCGCAAGGTCATGAATGCGGCTATTCCTATCGGTCGTTGCGGCAGCATATCCTGCCAACATATGCTGGCGTACTAACGCTCATAATCGACAGAATTTGGACTGCCACCCTCCTTGCCGGTGTTGGGTATAATTCTTGCCACGGCCAGTAGCAAGGAGGCCATCCTCGCCGCGGGCCGCCACAAGGGCATCATCTTCGCCACGGCCCACAACGAGGAGGCTTCCCTCGCGAAGGGCCATGGGGATGATCCCCTCAGCGTTCAAAATTAACGTCCGAAAAGTGACACAAGGTCACCTCCTCGGACTGGCCTCAAACGACCAACTGCCCCCTCAGCGAGACTGGCCGCCTTATATACCCGCCACCGTCGTACAAGAGGATGCTGCAGTGTTCATTCGTATCAGACAAATCAATGAAGGAGGGTGGCAGCTGACACTAGGAGAGAGGGGCTGGCAATAGCACGCGTGCCACCATAAAAAAGCGTTAGTACGCCAGCACATGCGACAGGAGCTTCTGTTCGTTGCCAGCATATCCTGCTGTTACCAGCAGCTACAGCACAGGTGCTGCCGATCCCTTTGCGCCGGCGTACTAACGGTACTGAGCCGACGTACTAAGCCCCGACTGTCCGAGTAGCTGAACTCGACAATGAGATCAGAAAGCATCTGGACAAACACAAGAAAGAAGAGTGGGAAAAGTTCACTGGGCAGCTGGGTTTTAAGACGGACAGTGCAGCCACTTGAAAGGTCCTACGGAAGCTTTCGGGTAAGAGCTCACCCGCCACCGTCTCCACAATCGAATTCGACAACGGCGTATTCAAATCAGGAAAGGAAGCCGCTTATGCGCTCGGGAAAAGTTTTTTCATCACCAGTGCTAAACGAGGTCCGCAGAATAGAGTGACTGTAACAGAGCTGTGCCGCCTCCCGCTTATGAGCACGGCCGAAGCGTTTACTACGACGCAAGTTGAGAAGATTATAGAGGAAATGCGGAACTCTAGAGCTGTTGGTCCTGATGGGATATGTCCTGCTGTCTTGAAGAAGATGCCGACTGGCCTTCTACCGCTTCTCACTGATGTGATAAACAGCTCGTTTAGGTCTTGTACAATCCCGCAGAATTGGAAGACGGCAAACTTCGTGCCGCTGCCCAAGCCTGGCAAACAAGGTGGTAGCTTACGCCGATGACATTACCGTCTTGTGTCGAGATCGGGACATAAATGTGGCCGCCGCTAAGATCAACGAGTACTTGATCACGCTGAGAACTTTCTGCGACCGCAAAATGCTGAAGATTTCTGCGTCAAAGTCATCGGTTTCCGCACTCATTACGAACCCATCTGAACAGAGCGCACATCCGTATGCCGTATGGAATGAAGATCGTCTGCCTGCGGCCCGCTTCCCAAAACTTCTCGGACTCGTGCTCGATCCATCGCTCAAGTTCCATAAGAACACGGAACAGAAGCAGGCTATCGTCAAGGCGAAGCTTAATGTGCTTAGAGCCCTGGGCGGTACAACATGGGGTAGCAGCAAGGAAACCATTATCACAACGTATAAGGTGATTCGGCAGCCTGCACTAGAATATGCCGCACCAGTTTGGCAGCATCTATTCTCAGAATCCTCTTGGACCGAGATGCAACGCGTACAAAATGCAGCTCTCCGTATCGCCACCGGATGTGCAAGAAGTTCTCCAGTCGATCATTTGCATGCTGAGACCTGCTTATTACCAGTAATGGAGCACTGCCATCTCCAGGCGCAACAATTTTGCATCAACATTGTCAAGCAACCTAACCACCCCTCTTGGAGAGTGCTAAACCCTGTCAGAGAGAGAGACATCAGAAAGCCATTCGCCGATGCTCTCAGTAGAGTCAATCTGCAAAGATTGCACGACTTACAGCAAGAACGACTCCGTCTATTGCGCGAGGAGCATACTCAGATCGTACGGTGTCATTTGGAAAAGGCGCCACTAATCCCATACTGGGAGTAGTGCCGCCCCGAGTCTGCACATCCGAGGCTCAACGCGGAAAATGGGCCAGATGCACCCTCGCATCGCTGCGCTGTGGTTACTCTGCTTTGCTTATGTCCTACGCCAGCAAGATAGACAGCAGCAAATCAGAAGTCTGCCCGAACTGCGGTTGCCCCGGTCATGATACTGCACACCTTTTCAAATGTCCGGCGAGACCCACCACGCTGACCGTAATGGACCTATGGACGAATCCGTTACTGGTCGCCCAGTTTCTTAACCTTTGACAAAACCCTCAATGTGGCTGCAAAGAAGAAGAAGAAGGGGTTCGCTCGTGTCTTTCTGCGTGTACGGATATCCTTCTGTATGGTCGTTGCCTAAGGTGTCGTTTATACTCGCGCCGCCGAGTGGCGCCTCACAATGCGTTTGGGATCCTTTATACCTCCGCCGCGGAGCGGCGCGGCAAAGTGCATTTTAGCCATCTCGACCACTGAAGTTTAGAGTTTATCTGCATAAATTTTGGAGAAGGTCAGGCGGCGCGTCGGCGATGGTGTCAAGGGAAGGAAAATCTTTCGGAATCGGGCTTCTGGATCCGAAATGTTCAACCTACGCGTCGTGGATCTTCGGAGTCGACGTTCATGGAGACTCATCAAACGAATGTCAACCACTCCATCTGGAGTTTTTTCTTGTTAAGAGCGTTTATGGCTGGCTGCGGCACTTTTCTGTATTTTACTTCTACGAGCTGGCATTGAAAGGAATTCGGGACCGCACAGCAAGACTCCTCGATATTCCTGTTGTCACTGTGGAATACCTGCTCAACATGCAAGCATTCAATGCGGTGGTTGTCTTGGCTGGGTGCACCTCAAATGTTTGGGACTGGCCAGTAATGATGACCACGCTCTTGCTTATTGTTGTATGTCTTGCTCTAATAATCCACCCAGGGTTCCTGTATAGTCTTGAAATTTTTCAACTCAATATCAATGACCTGCGTGCCAAACTTTCTGAACTCAGTAGTGACTTTCTGAACTTAATAGTGGAGTGACTTGATGCGTGAGCTAATTTTGAGAGAAGGCCTTTTTCCTATTGACTCCTTTGAACTTGTTTGTTGTGTATCTCAAGTAATTATGTTGCTGTTTTATACGATTGTCTTAAACGTCGTAATAAATCAAATCAAATCAAACTCACTTTGTATGTATACAATATCTGCGGTAGTCACACCACGATCTTTGGCGAAGAAAAATGAAAGGATTTATTATTCTTTAGATCACTAAGCGTAGCGCACATCCCCTTTCCTCCCCCGCCTTTCCGGTTATATGTCCTATCACGTTCTTCGTACTTCTCATGGCGGTGGTGTCTCTACATTTGTAAAATCATCCATTCCTTCCCACCTTATTGTTCTCCCCGCATTTTTCTGCTTTATTTGGAACTGGGTAGCATATATTAAGTATGTTCTAGTTAAAACTTGATTTATATGGCATGCGAGTGGAAAATTCCGTGTGGGTAAAGTTTGCCTCACGAGAAATTCCAAATTATCCGAATGATCCGAATCATTTTGCGGAAACTTCGATTTCAGAGAGGCCAATGCTTTTCAGTTAGTGGCGAAGTTAGCATCGTGCGAATGCTACAATGGGGTTGAAATTGATAGACCATCTTCACTTTCAACTTCAAGCTGAAGTTCATAAGAGAATACAGTTTTCGTAACTTGAGTTTTTGCTGATGATTGTGATCTTGTTCCCATTGATGGGTCTTCCGGCGGCGGACAGGTTTCCGTAGTAAGTCCTATTCTAACTATCGTAAGACTAACTGGGAGTTGTTTGAAGGCAGCGTACACGCTCATAAACATGGTCAGGTTTTCAGCATCAATAGGCTCGCCCGGCACCTACCTTTTCGTCAGCGACGTTTGAAGCGCTGAAATTCATCCAGGATAACAATATTTCAGCAATGTTTGAGCAATCCTGTCTTGCACGCCCGTATTCCCCCTCAGAGCAACAAAATGAAAAGTTATTGAGAAAACATGTGATAACTTAGAGTGATAGCACTATCAAAAGGGAGGGCATGAGAGAAACAGCTTGATTTACCCGAATATAGCATGTATGTTCACCGATGAAATCCTCCATTTCAAAAGCCAGCCGGAGTGGAGCGGCATTCATGAAAATGGATAAGATTTAATCGGCATTTAAACATGTTATATGCAGGCAAATCAAGCTGTTTCTCCCGTGCACTCCTTGTTGATAGTGCTATCTTTCTCGATTATCACCTGTTCTCTCAAGTTTAACTTTTCATTCTGTTACTCAAAGGGGCGGGAAAATACGGGGTTGCGAGACAGGATTGCTCAAATATTGTCCAGTATTGTCATCCTGGATGGTTTTCAGGGGTGTGGGAGGTTTAGGCCGAGAAGAGATGTTGCCACCTCTCTGCGCCTCTGGTTCGGAGTTCCTAGAATGACTGATAAGAAGAAGATTCGAACTCATGAAAGATGAGTCGGTTTGGGTAGAGGTAAATTAACTACGGGGTGTTTATGCTCCGTAATATATAGCAGTTTTCTGCAGACTGGAAACTAACATCATCAGGATCCTCCCATGTCGACCTGGAGTACATCGACGACATTCTGCTATCCATTGAAAACAACGCAAAATTGCAGAGGATTGTAAACCACGTTTCGAAGTATATCGCATCCTATGGACTTCTTATTCGTCCTGAGAAATTCAAGAAAATGTGGGTCTCTCTGGGGCGTTAAACGGGGGTTTGTCTGGACTAATAACGTATTGAACTTGTAGATGATTTCTGTTATTTGGGCTGCTTGCTGAAGAACGATGGTAGTTGTAGTTATGCATCGAATATTCTACATCTGCATTTAATCCTCTAATCAAGTTTTTGTGGTCTAGAATTTAGACGAGCCGCACTTATTTCAGACGTGCGTGTTATAGGATAGCGACCTAGGCTAACTGTCAGTGAGGTAAATGCTATGGTACGTATTGAGAGTTGAAAAAACTCCGGTATCCTGTTGAAAAATGTGTATTTCCTTGTAAAATTCGCATCGACCACAGGTGACACATAATAAATTTCTGCTATCATGATCGTCTGACCAGTTCATAGTGAGGGATTTTTTGGTGCAAATATGCAATTTTCGATGCAGTTCTTAAGTTGAATCTATTATTTTGTAACAATCTCATGTAATGGAAGCAATTCGGAAACTACTTCAAATTTGAAATCGGACCACTTTGAAGCAAGTTATGGCGACGCGGCGCTTTGTGAGCGCAAAAAAACGCCGCAAAACGCTTTTTCTGCAAAAAAAATGCGCGGTACTGCGTGGGGGCAATGCTGTTGAGCACAGCAAGGCGCGGCTCTGCAATTTAAATATTCCATGGGTTCTAAAGCACGGCCACAAGTACGCCGCGAAGCGGCGTGGATGTGCACCTTGTATGTTATATTTGTATAAAAAAAACGGCATTCACGGAATTTTCGCCGCTTCAGCGTTCGAGATAAACTCTATGCTGCGAATTACGCAACATTAAAACAGGAGCAACTATTAGAAAGTTATCAGGCAAATAAGAAGATCAAGAAAAATGATGGAAAGGAAAGAAAGGGAAAGGAAATATGACGACGCCACCCCACCCGCTCGACACGCGCATCCCCGGATTCGGCGCGGCTGCGCGCCGTCTAGAGAACGACGATACTTGATCGTTTCGATTATGCCGTTTCCACTTGGGCACTAGACCCTAATTTTTGAATGAATCAATAATCCGAACACGGCCGTGTGAACATACATAGTGACTAAGTTCTCTGAAGTTCATAAACCCGATTTTTCAAGTGACTTGGCACGGTCGAAGGACTGTTCCATATTCGTTCCAAATTTTTAATTATATAATTTTTTGAACAATGAGAGTATTGGATTCTTCCGAAAATTAGTCGGATAACTCAAGAACAGCTGAATTTTTTTTGCGATCATCCATTCGAGCATCGTCACCGTTATTCTGTCCAGTACCCATGTAGTTGAGCTAAAAAAAACTTGCTCGTGCTTTCCTGCGAGCAAGTCATCACAGGATAGTTTCTACTGGAGTATGCTATTCTAGGGAGGCCCCTCAGTGATTCTCATTTTCCCCGTACTCCCTTCTCTTGCGGTTATTTGCTTATTATTACAATGAACATCCTGAACTTCTTGCTTTTCTGCCACCGTGAGTTAGGATTAAGTTCATTTTCTTTCAAAGCTTGTTAAACGTTAAAGTTACAAGCTTCAATACTGTTACTCAGAACGTCAGAGGGCCGCGCCCCCGTACCCACCACTCAGCGAGGCGCCCCCTCCGCGCCAGTAAACTCCAAATACCGTGCGGTACCGATTGCCACAACGGCATGAAATGATGATATCAGTTACATTTCTATATCAGGCCGACCGACTCAGACTCTTAGATGAAAATTGCAAAGTATTTCATGGCTTTGTGGCAATCGGTACCGCACGGTATTTTTCGCCTAGTCTCCGCGCCTGGCGCCCATACAGGGGCGGCGTGCACGTACGCGGCGGGTTACGTGGGGGTTAGGCAGGGTTTGAAGCGTCGGCGCGTTTGAAGATAGCGGCGCGAGGGCTGAAAGGGGGTTAGGCTAGCACTGAAAAATCTTTCCCTTGCAAACCCTACCTAGGAGGGTGGGGCAGACGAAACCCCGTTGAGATCCCAACTATTGATTATCTCCAGCACTCGCACAGCAATCATGAAACGCGCCGACGCCCCAAACCCTGCCTAACCCAACCTGACACCGCTGACCCAACCCAACCCCGGTGCGCGTTCGTGCATGCTGCCCCAGGTCCCCGCCCCAGCCCCATGACTCATAATGGGCGCGACGCCCGGACATCCAAGCAAAAGGGCGCGGGGCTCGTCGGCTTTTTTGATGATTACCCGCAAGGGCAAACCGCGTCGTAGCCGAGCACTGTCTCACTTGCCCCTGCCTCTTAGCTGGGTTAGAAGTGGGCATGACTGGTCAACGATCTCCCGCTTGCACAGGGTAATCATCAAAAGTGCCGACGCCTTTTCCGCTACCGAAACCCGCACGTTGATGAATCCGGCCACGGGAACCCCCTCTCTCATACCCTAGGCAGGTGCTATACCCTCCTCCAAAACTTTCCAAACCCATGGTGGGTCTCCCATTCAAGCCTAATCGATAGACTGGGGAACTTACCTTACTGCCACCCCGCGAAGTGCGCGATGATGTAAGTACTTACTCAGTGGTGCCTGCAGTGAAGTCACCATAAAATTGTGCTCCGTATGTGGCACGGGTTTGATTCTGGCGTTCAACGTGTCATGCGATTTGCCCGAGCGAACATGTTTTCCTCTGTTTCGAATTTTCCCTGCAGGACCAAGCCAACGAAATTTGGTGGCGCCCCCGCCTCGCGCCTGATGATTCTCCGCTCGCAAAACATGGCCCTCGCCGCTCGCTCTTGGTAGGAAATTCCCGGGCACACGGCTCTACGACGTTTTGAGTAAATCATGGAGGAATAGCGGTATAGAGCTTCGGGGAATCGATAGGGCCTCTTTCAGAGTTTGATCGCCGCGCGACGCGATGGAATGATAATCATACACATCGATCGAGATCGCGTCGCACGTCGATCTGTATTGAAAACATGCCATCGCGGCGATCAACGGTTGAAGTGTGAAATAGGCCTAAAACATGCCTGTTAAAGTGGCGAAACTTGTCTATCTGTGATTATCTGTCTGAACACGTTTGATCGGTACGTATGATTCGTTTAGGAGCAGAACGGTTCCCCGAAGCTCATTACTCTCACTCAATTATGGAGTTATTATTGAGTGCAGACCTAGTTGGGGGGGGGGATTAGAATCCAAGTGGAGGACGATTGATCCGGATATCAGACATCAAAGTATTTCTAGAGTGCGAGTACAGAGCTTGGGGGCCCGTCCTGCTCCGCTTGTCCTTGCCGCGCACAGCGTACCACTCTTCCCGCACCCTCAGGTCGGCAGAAATAGCAGCGCTCGCTCTCGGGGAGGGTGAAGTGAAGAGTGAATTTCCAAGAGTTTAGCTTCTCATTGCGACGAACGGCGAACCTTTGTGCCGAAAACGACGGCCGGCACCTCACATTTCAAGGGTGACGGCCAGCGGCGAGCCATGCTGCATGCGACTCACACGCAGCGCGGATATTTGATAATGGTCACGAATGATCACGGCGTACCAAGCTTATTAAGTGCACAACCGGTATAAAAGGCGCCTCATCTCACTAGAGTCCTCATTCGGCATTCTAATGGCGGCCCTGTAAGGTGACTTCGAGTCACTCTCCGGAGGCCAGCATATTTTTGACCGCTTAGGGGATAGGGTATCCCCACGCCTGGGGGAGCTTTCGCCGTGATCCGCGGGGAGGGTGGTTCCTCACCGCAGACTGCGGCTGGCCGAGGCGGGGCGTTTCTGCGTCGTGGACCTGGGGTGGCATGCTTGAGGTAAATAATAAAACAAATAATAATCGCGGGTCATCTGGTAAAGGTCGGCGAGCCGTCGACATGAAGCTGGTCGGCGAACCAAAAGCGGGCGGCCGGAGGACGGAGACCGCGGGCCAGCTGGGAAGGGCTCGCGGGCTGTCACCCTGAGTACCTGAGTTCCTTGCAAAAGGAATGATTTGGCAATGTTGTAATTACAAGAAACCACAAGTTGAAATAAAAAAAAACGTCTTGAATTATCTTAAAAATGATTTGGCGCAAAACATCCAGAGGTAATGAAAAAAAATGTTGTGAATTGTCCAGAATATGTAGGTTTCGGCGGTCAATCATAGACCAACTGTCAATAAGTAGTGACAGGCGAGAGATCGGATTTCACAAGCTCCTCCGTTAAACTTATTGAAGCAAAATCAAGCACGCATCGGTTTCGAGGGCTACGTTCGACTAGCTTGACCTATGCTGATTGTCGCATAATCGTGAAAGAATGAAATTTCTTACGGTTTCCCGTGCACGCTTGATTTTGCTTCAATAAGTTTAACGGAGGAGCTTGTGAAATCCGATCCCTCGCCTGTAACTACTTATCGACAGTTGGTCTATTATTGACCGCCAAAACCTATTCTGGTCCTTTGACTACATTTCCCAGTTTTTTCATTACTTCTGGTTATTTTGCGACAAATAATTTTTGAAGATATTTCAAGACGTTCCTTAGAATTTTTTTCAACTTGTAGTTTCTTGTAGTTATGATATTGCCAAATCATTACTTTTGCCAGGGGCCATATGCATGAATGTTTAAAATGGGGTTAGGCTAGCTTTTAGAAAGTTAGGCCAACCTTTAGAAATTGTGGTGAGCGCGAAGCGCTCACCAGATTTGGCTTTGATCTCTTGCCGCGCGCATGTCCAATACCGAGATCACCTATTCTGTCACCAGAAAAATAAGCTGTACATCATTCGAAGGGTCCAATCAATATACATATCTGAGCCAAGTTTCATTGCAACCGGTCACCGCTCTCAAAAAGATATGGCGCCTCGAATGACGCAAAAATTTTCTCCGCCACTGCCTCCGTCCGTCACATTTCAATTTTTTGGACGGCGTAGACAAAATTGCTTGAAACTTGGTGACCAGAGGTAATCGGGCACGGGGATGCCAAAAATAATCCGTAGAACTCACCATTTTCACTCCTGGACCGTTTACAGGCGGTTTAAACATAGAAACCAGCCTCTCAATATTGGTTCATAAAATGACGGGTTTTCTCGTTATCAGTTATTATTTCCTTAGAGACTCCATATAACCTCCATTTCCCTGCTACTCGCACTTTTCTGTATCACTATCATAGAAGCGGTGTGGTTTTGAGAATGATTTCTTCATTTTCGTAGTAGAAATTTCCGAAAAACAACCGCTTCGCACCTACGATTGTGATAATAGAAGTGCGAGTAGCGGGGAAATGAAGGCTAGATACCTTGCTCTGTACTGTCTCCCTTAGGGTCTATTCATACTTCCAACCTCTCCCTCTGCCAGACCGGTCCGCTCGGCAAAAGGAGTGAGTATGAATGAAAACACGACCACCCGCTCCTCCCGCTCCGCCAGTGACTCAGGCTCTGCGGGGGGGGGGGGCAAGCGCCGGACAATAGAGCCCGTTTTCGACTTGGGGAGCGACAGCGCAGGCCTCCCCCGAGGGGGGCTTCAGGGGAGGCCCCTGCTCTCCTCCGGCGCTTGCCCCCCCCCCCGAGAGGAAGAGAGGGAAAAGATGGGAAGAAGTCGTAGAAGGTAGTTTACGACAATAGAGGCCAGAGAAGGCATAGTAGGCCAAACGCACACATAGTCATTCACGTCGAGTTTTGTCCCGATTTGACGTGATTTCTCCTGTGATCTATCACGTGCTCGACCGGTATAAGGCCTATTTTAGAGTTCCATCGCAGTGCGGCGCGATGAGATGTTTTCTGTGGGCATCGATCGATAACGCGCCGCTCGTTGATTCGCATATGAATCACGAAATCGCGCCGCGCCGCGGTGGAACTCTAAAAACCCCCTAAAAGGCGCCTCACCTCATGGAGAGTCGCATTCGGCCCAACAGGGCCGGCCCTGGACGGCGACTTCGAGTCACTGTCAGAAAGGGATATTTTTGGAGGAAAGCGGACGCTTTCCGGGGGGGAGGGTGACGTCACTGCTCCGGTGTTGTGACGTCACTGCTCCGGAGCCGTGACATCAGTGCTCCGGGGCAGTGACAGGGGGGCTTCAAGGCAGTGACAGGTGGGATTCAAGGTAGTGACAGGGGGGCTTCAGGGCAGTGACGGGGGTGCTTCAGGGCAGTGACAGGGGGCTTCAAAGCAGTGATAGGGGGGCTTCAGGGCAGTGGCAGGGGGGCTCCGATCTAGCCAAATTGTCACTTCGGTGGTAGCCCCCCCCCCGATTGGGGGGGGGGCAAGCGCCGGTGCCCGGAGGGTTGCGCCCCTGAAGAGCTGCGCTAGCCCCCTCCAGTGTATGAGGAAGTATGAACACTCCAGAGACATCGCCATGGCAGAGCAAGAGAGGGGGGAAATCGGTGGGTTTGTTTTTAGAGATGAGGGCCCGGTCATAGGTGGTGGTATTTGGATCTGCATCCCCCCGCACCCCGCAACACCCCCCCGCACCCCCCAACACCCCCCAACACCACCCCGGTCGATACGTATGTTTAAAATGATGGAGTGAGGTTGAGAAAATCACTCGATGCATCCAACTAGATATGACGATGATTACGTGGCCAACAGGATTGCACCTGTTCAGAGAAATAGTGAAGGCGAGTATGGTGAAGTCACGGAGGTAGCAGTAAGGTTAGCTTTCTAGTGATACGCAATGTTTTATCATCGACCCACCCACCCGGTGATTTTCTCATCCGCCGTCATCCACGTATTGCATGGATATCGACCGCGTCGGATACATTGAGTGATTTTCTCAACCTAACTCCATCATTTTAAACATACGTATCGACCGGGGGTGCGGGGGTGTTGGGGGAGCGGGGGGTATACACCGAGTGATTTTCTCAGCTTCACCTCACCATGTTGTTCATACGTATCGACCGGGTGGGTGTTGGGGGGTGTTGGGGGGTGCGGGGGGGGATACACCGAGTGATTTTTGCATCCCATTTCCAATGCATTCTGTGTGTATCGACCGGGCTGGAGGCGTCGGCTCATCCAACTATGACCGGGGCCTGAAGCGATGCGGGCGGTCTTTGATAAGTTTGATAAGATATGTTGGTTTCGTTGTATGTAAAGGCTATCCAGGGGTCGTATTCGCCAACAACCCGCCGAGGGAAGTGGAAGGGAAGCGGAAGGGATGATACCGCGCGCGGCAGAGGAGCAGATCAACCCATCTCACACCATGTAAGATGGAAATGCAAACTGTGTTACGTATCGATATCACTGCAAAAAGATAAAGATTCCATCGCAAAGCGGCCATTCTTCAGCTATGCGATTCGAAAAATTACGGCGGTCGCGAGGGAAGCCCAGGGAGGCGAGAGGTGGCCGTGGAGCGCGCGTTTTGTACTGAAATTTCACCTCATTTACCCTTCGACTACCCGGCGGGTACCCGGCGGGTTATTGGCGAATACGACCCCAGGGGTGGTTGATCAGTTGCGGTTGCAATCCAAGAACCAACTTGGTACTGCGCAGAACAGATGGACCCCTTCAGGTCTGCATTGATCGAGGCTGTGGAATAGGAGGAGTGCATACATACTCAGAGAAACTCACGGCCCGTCCGCGGCGGAAGATGAGCTCTCCGGACGGTCCGCGGCGCTTGACGGCTGATCCGCGGCACAACTAATAGCGGGTTGGTCGAACGTCTCATCCGCGGCGCTGTTGTTCTCAATAGGGGTGGTTCCGAGGCGCACTAGCAGTTGAACGGCTTCCACCTCCTCATCTCACTCACTCACATCTCACTTGACCGCAGGCACGGCTGCAGTGGCAGACATGAAAAAACATGGTAAATCGAATGATCACGTTCTAATGTTTTTATCACATCCACAGCCGGTATAAAAGGCGCCTCATCTCACTCGAGTCCTCATTCGGCATTCGAATGCCGGCCCTGGAAGGTGACTTCGAGTCACTCTCCGAAGGCCAGCATATTTTTGGTCGCTGCGGAATAAGGGATCCTCACAGTTTGGGGGGGGCGGTTTTCGCCGCGGTCCGCAGGGAGGGTGGTTCCTTACCGCAGACCTCGGCGGAAATATTGTGAAGGCGTGCGTTTTGTGTTGCGGACAAGACACGCTATTTGACGTCCAATTTCCATAAAATGACGACTCATAGGACGATCGGCGGCGGCTCTCAGGACTATCCGCGGCGCCTGCAGGACGATCTGCGGCGCCTGCAGGATGGTCCGTGGCGCTTTACCGGCGCTTTACCGACTTCGGTGAAGGATCGTCCGGTCGTCGGCCGCTGACGATCCTGCAAAAGCGCCGCGCATGGTCCGTGAGTTTCTTTGAGTATGGAACATAACCTCGCCCGAGTACCACAAAATGGATTTGAAAAGGAACTGCTGGGACAATGTCCTAACCTACATGCGTAATAAAGATTTCAGAATGAGAATGAACTCTACGGATACCGAGATCTGAGTGATTCTACAGATTTTCTAAATAGACAATGACTGATAACGCTATCGGAAAGCCGATATCAGAGGCAACTTTCATTTTTAGGAAAGAATGCTGGGTGGCCCCCCTCCTACTAGATTTGAGTTAAGATTGATCTACATACTTTCTACGGCGTCCTGCGCACTCCCACTTGGGTTCCGTACACTTTCTACGGCGTCCGGTGCACTTTCATTTGGGTCCCGCACACTTTCTAAGGCGTCCTGCGCACTCCCACTTGGGTCCCGCACACTTTCTACGGCGTCCTGCGCACTCCCGCTTGGGTCCCGCACACTTTCTACGGCGTCCTGCGCACTCCCACTTGAGTCCCGCACACATTCTACGGCGTCCGGTTCACTTTCATTTGGGTCCCGCACACTTTCTACGGCGTCCGGTGCACTTTCATTTGGGTCCCGCACACTTTCTACGGCGTCCTGCGCGTTCCCACTTGGGTCCTACACACTTTCTGCGGCGTCCGGCGCACTCTTATTTGGGTCCCGCACACTTTCTACGGCGTATTGCGCGCTTTCACTGAAGCCCCGCTACACTTATATGACGTAATTTAGTGCAACAAGTAATGCTACCAACAAATGCCTCGGCGGTGCGAGACGGGAGTATGAATGCTCCAGAGACACCACTGTGGCGGGGCAGGAGGAACGGGAGAGGCGGGAGGCGCGAGAGGTCGTGTTTTTATTCATACTCACCACTTTTTCCGCGCGGACCGGTCTGGCAGAGCGAGAGGTTGGAAGTATGAATAGTCCCTTAGGCCCCGGTTATAGTTGGATGAGCCGACGTATCCAGCCCGGTCGATACACACAGGAAGCATTGGAAATAGGGTGCAAAAATCACCCGGTGTATCCCTCCAACATCCCCCAACACCCTCCCGGTCGAAACGTATGATTTGGATGATGGGGTGAGGTGGAGAAAATCAACCGGTATATCCGACGCGGTCGATATCCATGCAATACGTGGATGACAGCGGATGAGAAAATCACCGGGTGGGCGGGCCGATGATAAAACTGCGTATCACTAGAAAGCTATCGACATTGCTACCTCCGTTTCTTCACTATACTCTGCTTCACTATTTCTCTGAACAGGTGCAATCCTGTTGGCCACGTAATCACCGTCATATCTAGTTGGATACACCGAGTGATTTTCTCAACCTCACCCCATCATTTTTGTCATACGTATCGACCCGGTCTGTGTTGGGGGGGGGGGTGTTGGGGGTTGAATCGGTGGGTTACAGATGCAAATAGCACCAACTCTGACCGGGGCCTTTTGCCAGTTTCACAGTCTGCCGGACGACGCCGTCCGGCGTTAGAAGGGAGTTGCAGTGAGAGGAAGGCTGCGGTGAACAGTCGACTCTTCAGTACAAAGTTTAAGGCCAAAACAACACGTTCTACCCCGACATAACTTGATCCGACGTCGTGTCAATGATTTCACCGCACTGGGACGTCGTTCGGCCGACACCGAAGTGCGGGCCGCAGTGACGCCGCAGTCCTATCTTATAACGTGCCGGACGGCGTCCTCCGGTAGACTGTGAAAGGCACTTAAGGGTGTTGTACTCTAAACGTCAGGATCGGAAAAGGAGGGTGGTGCGGGAGGGATGCTTCTGAGCGTGGCGCGTGGTCGTAACCTGCGCACCATCGATAAGAAGGCGTCGCAGGGTGTGCTAAAGTCTCAGTTAACTATGCGGGACCTCAACAGGAGTATGTAGGAAATCATGGGACGTGTGCAGGACCGCAATAGGGGTGTGCAGGATGTCATGGAACGTGTGTAGGACCTCAGTAGGAGTGGGCAGGACATCATGGGACGTGTGCAGGACCGCATTAGGGGTGTGCAAGATGTCATGGAATGTGTGCAGGACCTCAGTAGGAGTGTGCAGGACATCATGGGACGTGTGCAGGACTGCTGTAGGGGTGTGCAAGATGTCATGGAATGTGTGCAGGACCTCAGTAGGAGTGTGCAGGACATCGTGGGACGTGTGCAGGACCGCAGTAGGGGTTTGCAGTATGTCATGGAATGTGTGCAGGACCTCAGTAGGAGTGTGCAGGACATCACGGGACGTGTGCAGGACCGCAGTAGGTGTGTGCAAGATGTCATGGAATGTGTGCAGGACCTCAGTAGGAGTGTGCAGGACATCTAGGGACGTGTGCACGGCCGCAGTAGAGGTGTGCAAATGTCATGGAATGTGTGCAGGACCTCAGTAGGAGTGTGGAGGTCATCATGGAACGTGTGCAGGACCGCAATAGGGGTGTACAAGATGTCATGGAATGTGTGCAGGACCTCAGTAGGAGTGTGCAGGACATCACGGGACGTGTGCAGGACCGCAGTAGGTGTGTGCAAGATGTCATGGAATGTGTGCAGGACCTCAGTAGGAGTATGCAGGACATCGTGGGACGTTTGCAGGACCGCAGTAGGGGTGTGCAAGATGTCATGGAATGTGTGCAGGACCTCAGTAGGAGTGTGCAGGACATCATGGGACGTCTGCAGGACCGCAGTAGGGGTGTGCAAGATGTCATGGAATGTGTGCAGGACCTCAGTAGGAGTGTGCAGGACAACATGGGACGTGTGCAGGACCGCGATAGGGGTGTGCAGGATGTCATGGAATGTGTGCAGGACCTCAGTAGGAGTGTGCAGGACAACATGGGACGTGTGCAGGACTGCAATAGGGGTGTGCAGGATGTCATGGAATGTGTGCAGGACCTCAGTAGGAGTGTGCAGGACATCATGGGACGTGTGCAGGACCGCAATAGGGGTGTGCAGGATGTCATGGAATGTGTGCAGAACCTCAGTAGGAGTGTGCAGGACATCATGGGACGTGTGCAGGACCGCAGTAGGGGTGTGCAAGATGTCATGGAATGTGTGCAGGACATCAGTAGGAGTGTGCAGGACATCATGGGACGTGTGCAGGACCGCAATAAGGGTGTGCAGGATGCCATGGAATGTGGGCAGGACCTCAGTAGGGTGTGCAGGACATCATGGGACGTGTGCAGGACCGCGATAATGGTGTGCAGGATGTCATGGAATGTGTGCAGGACCTCAGTAGGAGTGTGCAGGACATCATGGGACGTGTGCAGGACCGCAGTAGGGGTGTGCAAGATGTCATGGAATGTGTTCAGAACATTAGCAGGAGTGTGCAGGACATCATGGGACGTGTGCGGGACCGCAATAGGGGTGTGTAGGATGTCATGGAATGTGTGCAGGACCTCAGTAGGAGTGTGCAGGAAATCATGGGACGTGTGCAGGGCCACTGTAGGGGTGTTCAATATGTCAACGAATGTGTGCAGAACCTCAGTAGGAGTGTGCAGGACATCATGGGACGTGTGCAGGACCGCAGTAGGGGTGTGCAAGATGTCATGGAATGTGTGCAGGACCTCAGTAGGAGTGTGCAGGACATCATGGGACGTGTGCAGGACCGCAGTAGGGGTGTGCAAGATGTCATGGAATGTGTGCAGGACCTCAGTAGGAGTGTGCAGGACAACATGGGACGTGTGCAGGACCGCAGTAGGTGTGTGCAAGATGTCATGGAATGTGTGCAGGACCTCAGTAGGAGTATGCAGGACATCGTGGGACGTTTGCAGGACCGCAGTAGGGGTGTGCAGGATGTCATGGAATGTGTGCAGGACCTCAGTAGGAGTGTGCAGGACAACATGGGACGTGTGCAGGACTGCAATAGGGGTGTGCAGGATGTCATGGAATGTGTGCAGGACCTCAGTAGGAGTGTGCAGGACATCATGGGACGTGTGCAGGACCGCTATAGGGGTGTGCAGGATGTCATGGAATGTGTGCAGGACCTCAGTAGGAGTGTGCAGGACATCATGGGACGTGTGCAGGACCGCAGTAGGGGTGTGCAAGATGTCATGGAATGTGTGCAGGACCTCAGTAGGAGTGTGCAGGACATCATGGGACGTGTGCAGGACCGCGATAGGGGTGTGCAGGATGTCATGGAATGTGTGCAGGACCTCAGTAGTAGTGTGCAGGACATCATGGGACGTGTGCAGGACCGCAATAGGGGTGTGCAGGATGTCATGGAATGTGTGCAGGACCTCAGTAGGAGTGTGCAGGACATCATGGGACGTGTGCAGGACCGCGATAATGGTGTGCAGGATGTCATGGAATGTGTGCAGGACCTCAGTAGGAGTGTGCAGGACATCATGGGACGTGTGCAGGACCGCAGTAGGGGTGTGCAAGATGTCATGGAATGTGTTCAGAACATTAGCAGGAGTGTGCAGGACATCATGGGACGTGTGCGGGACCGCAATAGGGGTGTGTAGGATGTCATGGAATGTGTGCAGGACCTCAGTAGGAGTGTGCAGGACATCATGGGACGTGTGCAGGACCGCAGTAGGGGTGTGCAAGATGTCATGGAATGTGTTCAGAACCTTAGCAGGAGTGTGCAGGACATCATGGGACGTGTGCGGGACCGCAATAGGGGTGTGTAGGATGTCATGGAATGTGTGCAGGACCTCAGTAGGAGTGTGCAGGAAATCATGGGACGTGTGCAGGGCCACTGTAGGGGTGTGCAATATGTCAATGAATGTGTGCGGGACCTCAGTAGGAGTGTGCAGGACATCATGGGACGTGTGCAGGACCGCAATAGGGGTGTGCAAGATGTCATGGAATGTGTGCAGGACCTCAGTAGGAGTGTGCAGGACATCATGGGACGTGTGCGGGACCGCAATAGGGGTGTGTAGGATGTCATGGAATGTGTGCAGGACCTCAGTAGGAGTGTGCAGGAAATCATGGGACGTGTGCAGGGCCACTGTAGGGGTGTGCAATATGTCAATGAATGTGTGCAGGACCTCAGTAGGAGTGTGCAGGACATCATGGGACGTGTGCAGGACCGCAATAGGGGTGTGCAAGATGTCATGGAATGTGTGCAGGACCTCAGTAGGAGTGTGCAGGACATCATGGTACGTGTGCAGGGCCGCAATAGGGGTGTGCAGGATGTCATGAAGAGTGTGCAGGACTTCAGTAGGAGTAAGCAGGACATCATGGGACGTTCTATAGAAATACTGTTGATGTTGACGAAATTCTATAGAAATACTTCGATTGATAGCGTTATAGATCGGTGGTTTATTCCAGTTCTGACTTGAGTCATGAGTGGTCCCCCCGTCTAGGATAGTCCCCAAAAAACTTTTCGAAAGGCTCCCGTTTTTTCATGAATACGGCCACAGGGTGGTCCCTAGTTAGTGACCAAACGCCCACAAATTGTTACATCCCGGAAGAGACCAGCTTTTCTCCGCGAAATCACAAGCGTTGCCATCAGGGGTGAGCGAAGTTCCGCGTTTCGCTTTCTCAAATCCACAGTTTCGCGCATTTTCGGCATTCCTCATACCGAAGACCGCATTCCGAGGACCGCAGAAAGTGCTGCGGAATGCGAAATATCTTACCATTTGAGACGGAAAAATCATAAGATGATTTCTAAATTTCTCCGCGTTTCTCGTTCCGAAAATCGCATTTTCGCGCATTTTCAGGCTTTCGCGCCCGATTTCCAAAACCCGAGAACAAACGAGGAAAACAAATAATTTACCTACACATCGCGAACAATTATCAATTTCGAAAGATGCAGAATAGAGACGCGATTTGACTTTGAATGAACTAAAAGAGCGAACGATAAGAAACAGAAAGGAACAATAATGCTAAGGAAGTGGAAACCGTGAATATTGATTGCGAAAATTTTGAATTTTGGTGTCAGATTCGGTTTCCGTAGTCCGCACAGCGTCGTTGTTTATTGGACGCCTACTTTTCCCCCCAGCGGGAGTCTAGCATCGCCAGTCTCGTCCTTTTCCTTGCGGGAAGCCTCCACTGGCCGTACGGAGGGCCTCCCGATGACAAATATCTGACGCGGAGTCTGACGAGCATTTGCCTGAGTAGTGTCCGGACCGTGATTTTGACGTCATGGCGAGCATCGCGATGCTGTGCTCCTGCTGCCCCTCATCGTATGACTCCGCGTAGGTCTGTTTCTTTCTCCTATCGGAAGTGTCGCGGAGTGTCCCCCGATTTGTCTGAGGTGGCGCCGTTATGGAACTGAAATGCAGTTTTGCGTGAAATTGTATCGCTATGGGATTGAAATGCAGCTCATGCGCGAAACAGCATAGCTACGGCACAGCAAACATGCGGTGCGCGAAATAGCATCGCTATGGCATTGCAATGACATTCAGTCAAAAGCCGAAGGGTGATTTTGGCAGCTGAGGGGATGGGCTCCTCGGCTCGGAGAGGGGATGGTCCAGCACACGGAGACCGTGGTGAGAACCATGGGAATATTTCACATGTGGCTTCGAAAGGACCCACATGTGGCATTGAAATAACTCACATGTGGTCGGTCCGGCCACGCGTGGGTTATTACCATGCCATAGCAATGCAAATATTCTCAGAGTAGTCGGCGCAGGATTCTATGGAGATATCGAAAACAACCTTCACCAGAGGTCTTAGGTTCGTTGGGGTGGAGACAGCGATCCGAGAGGTGAAGGTTCTTTAAGATATCTGAGTGGGGAATGGTGATGGTTCCCTATAGGCTTGCAACTTCAAAATTTTACGTTTTCTTAATCCTCTTTTTCTTGCATTCAATATATTTTTATTTTTAATCATTAATTGTGAAACATTTTTTTCGTTATATGACCTTCTTTAAAAATACCCTATTCTCAATGAGATGACCTGCCTAGGTCATGAAAAATTTTCTTTGAGCTGTCTTCGAGTCAAAATGTTTCGGAAAATTTTGCCAAGCGATTTTTGAAAAACTACCTGTTCTTCGCTCATAACATTTTTGCCCTTTGAAGTGGAACTTTGAACGGAGCTGTTTCCGAAGTCTTCCTGAAATTTTGCGTCTAAGAATGTTTGCAATTTGAGAAAAATACGTTTCCATGTTTGCAATTTAACGAAATTACGTTTTTGCTTTCGGAATCCCCATAAAATTCTGCATCGAATAGCGTTTTTAGTTTCAAAAAATACGTTCCCGCTCTTCCAGCCGATTCCAGCTTATAAAGTGCATTTTTTTTGCCTGAATTAATCGGTTTTTCGTCCATAACTTTGTGCTTGGAGATAGACTTTTGGTGAAGGTTGTTTTCGGAATCTCGATGGAATTCTGCGTCAACTAGTGTTTTCATTTTGGAAAAATATTTTCTCGATCCTTCAGCCTAATTCATTTTACGAAACACTGTTTTTTCGCCTCTAACTTTTTAACAGTTGTAGATAGGATTTTGGTGAAGACTGTTTTGGAAATCTCCGTAAAATTCTGCGTCGAATGATATTTCGGGTTCCTAACCTTGCTTGCCCCATAAGCCAGCCTGGTCGGTGGAGCCGAGCTCCGTAGTTATCTCCATAGGGTGCTCTCGCCTCTATGGTTTAAAGGCAGTGGTCGCGATCAAATATGCTTGTCGTCTTTTTCTCTCCAAATCCTTTCCTGGGTCTCGAGTAGTAGGACCTATAAGAAAAAATCGCGAAAAAACCACTGTTTTGGGCCGAATTTGAAACCTGAACTTTCTTGTCTTTTGATGGTGGACGAGCCCTCTCCACATCATCGGCATCGATGACCTCTTATATCAAGAACATCAGTTAGCTTGAAATTGAATGTCAATCAATGAACCTCCGAATTTATGTACACATCTAGTCAAAAACATTGACTGAAGTGATGCTTTCATTATTCAACTGTTTTTATTCGTTAAATTTGCATTTATTTCGTCCTCTGAATGTCGATGATTTTTGACTGCTCGGCATGAGACTGCGATCTGTTTCGTCATCGCTGTGCACGTGTGCACGAAGTACCTTCTTTGGGCCCTAGAAACTCTATTTGTAGACCGTTTTTCACCGCGCTACCTTCATAGTTTTTCAGCTGTTTTTGATCTAAGTTGATTTTTGTAGTTTTTTCGATAACGTTTTTCATCGTGACCACTGCCTTTAAATGAGAGGCGCAGAGTTCTGCTGGAGCCAACAACGGGGCTCGGCTCCACCGACCTCGCTGGCTAATGGAGCAAGCATGGTTAGGAACCCGATATATCATTCGACGCAGAATTTTACGTAGGTTTCAAAAACGACGTTCACCGCAACCCTATCTTCAACGGTTGAAGAGATGAAGGCGAAAAACCGGTGTTTCGTAAAACGAATTAGGCTGAAGGATTGAGAGAAAAATTTTCTAACCTGGGAACACTAGTCGAAGCAGAGTTCTATGGGGATTCCGAAAACAACCTTCGCCAAAGGTCTATCTCTAAGCCCAGAAAAGTTATGGGCCAAAACCGGCAATGACACCCATCCAATTTCGAAAACGACTTGCATGAATGTCGGGTCACTTTAATTTTTTTCGGGGCGTTTACCCAGTCGTCACCGGCTTCCCCAATGGTGAAGGTACCCCCTTCACCTGCCCAGAGGGGAAAAGTGGTGGAGAACCCGGCTCCTCCCAACGAAGCCATGCCGTCAATACAGCTAGTTACAATAGCCACAATAAACAACATCTACCAGGACAACGGAACAATATTCAGTGCAAACCTAGTTAGGGGCCACCCAAGATTCGTTCATGAATGAAATTTAAAATTTCTTCCGATATCAGATATCTGATAACGTGATCAGTCACATATTTCTAACAAACTCCATAGAAATTTTATCGCGGTGAAAATTTACTTATTCAAATGATATTTGATTTGTACAAATTATTTATGAAAAGACAGCTGTTCAATCAATGCGTTTCAATGGAGTTTCAGAAAAAGTCTGTTTCGGCTTTTTATTGCTTTACTTGTTGCTTGCAGCAGTCTTTTTTTAAGCCTCACCTTGTAAGGCTGACTAATTGTATTGCAGTTACAGTTTCGTGTCATGCGGTCAACATAGCGGATGAATTCTACTCTACGTTCCCAGTATTGGAGGGTCATGCGGGCTACCGAATTCTGAATGGAACACATCAGTTCGGCTTTGGCGGTTTGTTGCTCATTTTGTGTCATGAATATGCGTCTGTTGCGAAACTAAGGGGGTGAGGCTGGGGGAGTTCAGGGGTTGGAGACTTGCTGTGAAGAAAGGATGATACCACTTCCAGTAATCGAAGTATTTGAATGGAGTTTCTATGAAAACAATGACTGATCACGACTGATCCGAAATTATCAGAGTTTGCGTGAACAGGCTACGGCTCGAAGTGTGATACAACTCAAGCTTGGTCCGACTTCCCTCCTAAATCGGGTGATTTGCTCAGCCCTCCCCTGTGAGGAAATTCGGGTGCCTTTTCTCATGTATGGCTTTCCGCATGTGAAATCGTACGCAAAATTTCATAAAAGCAGCTCGAAGCCTTAGAGCGCTACGAAAGGTGGGCGGAGCCAGTTTTTATGCCCTGAGGGCACATTGGGCAGCTTCGGGCACGCAAACTACATATAGTATGAATACCCGCATTTGAAAACGTACCCGAAATTTCATGAACAAGCCGAAGAGCTCTAACGTCGGCGTGGATTCTTATGAGACGTTGCGTTCACTATTGAAGGTTGGCGCGAACTTGGTGCCATATGCCATAACATAGGTGCACCGAGTTTGCGTCAACCTCCAAAGGGGAACGCAAAGTCTCATCAAGATTCATGCCGATGTTACAGAAGGTGGGCGGAGCTTGTCTTTATGTCCTGAGTCATGTTTCAGAACCATGTCTCCAACAGTATTCCTATGGCAGCTGGAGTCCTTCAGGGCGGAGTTCTATCGCCAGCCCTCTTCAATCTGTACCTCGAAGATATGCGTGAGCCTCCACAGGACATCAAGGTCGTCGCGTATGCCGATGACATAACAATCATGTGTCGAGATCGGGACTTACAGGTGGCCGCCAATAAGATCAACGAGTACCTGATCACACTGAAGAGCTTTTTTGACCGCAAGATGCTAAGTATCTCTGCAGCCAAGTCGTCAGTGTCCGTTCTCACGACGGACCCATCCGAGCACAGCGCTCATCCGGATGTCGTGTGGGATGGAGACCGTTTGCCTGCTGCTCGCTTTCCAAAGCTGCTCGGTCTTGTGCTCAATCCGTCACTCAAGTTTCATAAGAATACCGAGCAGAAGCAGGCAGTCGTTAAAGCTAAGCTCAACGTTCTCAGGGCCCTGGGCGGCACTTCGTGGGGTAGCAGCAAGGAGACTATACTCACAACGTATAAGGCAATTCTGCAGCCCGCCCTGGAGTACGCCGCACCGGTTTGGCAGCATCTCGTCTCAGAATCCTCCTGGACAAAGATGCAACGAGTACAAAATGCTGCTCTCCGTATCGCCACCGGATGTGCAAGGAGTTCCCCAATCGAGCACCTGCATGCTGAGACCCGTCTATTACCAGTGAAGGAGCACTGTCAGCTCCAGGCCCAGCAATTCCGCATTAACATTATAAAGCAACCAAATCACCCGTCGTGGAGAGTGCTGAACCCCGTGAGAGAGAGAAGTATAAGAAAGCCATTCGCCGATGCTCCAAACAAAGTCAATTTGCAAAGATGGCACGACTCACAGCAAGAACGACTCCGTCTTTTGCGCGAGGAGCACACCAAGTTTGTACGGTGTCATCTTGTGAAGGTGGCCATAAATCCTATACTAGGAGATATACCGCCCCCCGTCTGCACCTCAGAGTCTCAACTCGGAAGAAGGGCGAGATGCACGCTCGCATCATTACGCTGTGGTCACTCTACAATGCTAATGTCTTATGTCAGCAAGATTGACAGCAGCAAATCTGATGTGTGTCCGGACTGTGGTATCGTCGGCCATGATACCGCACATTTATTCAACTGTCCGGAGAGACCTACCACGCTGACACCAATGGACCTATGGACGAATCCACTACTGGTCGCCCAGTTCCTCCGCCTATGACAAAACCCTCTATGTGGCTGCAAAGAAGAAGAAGATGTCCTGAGGGCACAAAGGTGCGGTTTCGGGCACGAAAACTACATTTGGAATATTGCTGTCCTCATTTGAAAGCGTACCCAAAATTTCATGAGCGCAGCTTGAAGCTATAGAGTGTACATGAGGTGGGGTCCTTGAAAAAATGTTCAAGTCCTTGATTGTGGTGAATTATTAACAAGTATTTATCGAAATTCTAATTAGGGCTTTTCGCGTTGCTACTACGTGTGGAAAACCTAGTCCTGGACGCAAGTAACTAATTTAGTTTTTTTGGCCTGTTCTTCTTCTTCTTTGCAGCCACAGAGAGGGGTTCTGTCATAGGTTCAGAAACTCGGCCACTAGCACTGGGTTCGTCCACAGATCCATTGTCGTCAATGTAGTCGGTCTTTTCGGGCAATTGAACAGGTGCGCAGTAGTATGCCCTTGACTACCGCAATCAGGACACTCGTCAGGTTTGCTGTTGTCAATCCTATGCAAGTATGACATAAGCATGGGGGAGTGTCCACAGCGTAACGATGCAAGGGTGCACCTGGCACGCCTGCCAAGTTCCATCTCTGTCTCGGAGACCTTTGGAGGTGCGACTCCCAGGATGGGGTTTATGGCAACTCTGCTCAAGTGTTCGTTCACGAATCAGGTATGCTCCGCGCGCAAGAGACGGAGGCGTTCTTGTTGTGCTTCAGTCCATCTCTGCACATCTACTTTCGACGGAGCATCAGCGAAAGGCTTTCTGATACATCTCTCTCTCTCACCGGGTTTAGTACTCTTCGCGAAGGATGATTCGGCTGCTTCACGATGTTAATGTACATTTGTTGCGCCTGGAGTTGGCAGTGGTCTCTAACTGGCAATATGCGAGCTTCGGCATGTAAGTGCTCTATTGGAGAGCTTTTGGAACAGCCTGTTGTAATTCGCAGAGCACAATTTTGGACGCGCTGCAGCTTGGACCAAGATGAGTCCGACACGATGTGCTGCCAGACTGGCGCAGCATACTCCAAGGCGGGTTGCACAATAGCCTTATACGTGGTCAGGATCGTTTCTTTATTGCATACCGAGAGCACGCAGGACGTTGAGTCTTGTTTTCACTGCTTCTGCTCAGTGTTTTTATGAAACCTCAACGAAGGATCCAACACGAGTCCAAGCAGCTTGGGGAATCGGGTGGCCTGCAATTGAGTTTCGTCCCATTTCACCATAGGATGGGCACTGTGCTCTGCATTATCAGTGGAAAAGACGGTGACGGACGATTTGGAGGCAGAGACTGTGAGCATTTTGCGATCGAAGAAACATTTCAACTCGATCAAGTAGTCATTGATCTTACTGGTGGCTACCTTAATGTCGCGATCTCGGCACAGAATAGTAATATCATCCGCGTATGCAACGACCTTGATGTCTTGAGGGGGAACGGGCAGATCTTCTAGATATAAACTGAAAAGTGCAGGCGATAAAACTCCTCCTTGAGGGACACCAGCGGCGATGGGGATGCTATTGGAAACATGTCCCTGGAATAGCACATTTGCCCGACGTCCTTTAGTGAAGGCAGTTATCCACCGCTTCTGCCATGGCTTGATGGTAGACTTCAACAGACTCTCTGATAGTAGACCTAGATTGACAGTGTCAAATGCCTTTGTTAAGTCGAGGGCCACACCAACAGTACGTTGGGGTTTGATGGCATTGAAGCCGTCCAGCACATAGCTCACAATTTCCAACAAGGCCGTAGTGGTGGAATGTAATTTACGGAAACCATGTTGGTGCTGCTGTTGGCTGTTATGCTCGGCAAGCTCCTCCACAACCAGTTTTTCGGCAATTTTGGCGATGGGTGAGAGCAGACTGATCGGCCGGCACCCTTTAGCCGTGGATGGTGACTTTCCCGGCTTCGGCAGTGGAATAACACGAGCCACTTTCCAATTTTGAGGTAAAATACATGTACGAAACGATGTATTTATGACGTCAGCAATAAAGGGCAGTAGTTCACTGGGCAGTCTCTTCAGGACTGCAGGGCTCAAACCGTCTGGCCCTAATGCCTTCTGAGTTGCTCATCTCCTTTATCGCCTTCTCGACCTGTGCAGGCGTGACTGCATCATCTACATCCATGAGAGGCAACTTACAGAGTTCCCGTACAGTTATTCTGTTCTGTTTCTCTCTTTTGGTTCTAGTGATGAAAAAATGCTTCCCAAGAGCATTTGCGGCCTCCTTCCCTGATTTGAAGACTCCATCTTCAAACTCAATCGCGGAATTGTCGGCGGAGGTGAACTTTCCGGAGATCCTTTTCAAGGCCTTCCACGTTGCTGCTGCATCATTTCTGAAGTTCATCTTCTCAGTGAACTTTTCCCAAGTTTCCTTCTTGTGCCTGTCAAGGTCGTTCCTGATCTCATCATCCAGCGCAGCGATGTCTGGGTCAAGATGATTTGCGGCTCTCTTAGCGTCCCTTGTCCTTATCTTCTGCAGTGTTTCCCTGGTGACATTGGGAAAGAAGGTCTTAACGCGGCCTTCAGGGATCGCAGCTTTCATAGCCTTCAAGATAGCATCAGATAGGTGGCGCTCCTTCTGGTGTACATCGCCATTCCACGGATAATCAGCCGCTTGGCGGAGCGCAACCTCCTGAACAGGCTCCAGTCTGCAAGGCCTAAATTAAGATAAGAACGATGACGAACACCTGTATAGGGAGCAAGAGAGTTAGAGAGATCAATATCAACAAAGACAGGGATGTGATCGCTGGAAAGAGTTGTGGATGTCGACCATGAGCAGGCATTAGAGAGATTGGAAGAGACGAGGGAGATGTCTGGGCTAGATGATCGGCCGTTGGCAGGGAGACGAGTGGGCTGGCCATCGTTTAAGATAACCAGATCGCACTCCTCCGCCCATTCTTCGACGTCACCTCCTCTAGCATCAGAATCAAGCGACGAGCAGAACGTGTGCGCATTGAAGTCACCCGCAAAGACAATTGAGGGAGAAAGAGAGCAGTCATACAGCTGCTTGAGAAGGGGGATAGGATTGTATGTTGAGGGACAAGAGGAAGAAGGAGGGATATATATATTGAAAAGAGAAAGTGGTGTTTTAAGGGGTAGATGGGTGGGGATGTACTCGAGAGTGCCATCCACTGGAGTGTTTGGAATAATGTGAGAGGGAAGAGAGGACAGAACAAAAGTAGAGACTCCGCCTCCTTGAGATGACCTGGGAGTATGATATGCAGTATAGCCCGGGATGTTTGGATGTCTAGAGGTAGCAGAGGGAGAGAGTTTGGTCTCCTGGACCATGATAAAATCCGGGTGATGAGTACGGGCAAAGAGAGATAATTCAGAAAGCTTGGTCCGAAGGCCGTTTAGATTGATGTGTACAATAGATAGGGGGCGGTTGGTAGATTAGGAATTTGAGTTACTGGAGGCGGAGCACACAATACAACGAAAGGAAGAATCGTGGTGCCTCACAGAACTGAGACCCGAACAAGAGAAGTGCACCCACCTTTCGCATCCAAAACATTGGACGCTGGTTCCATACCAATTGACATCTCTGCCGCATGTGGCACATGGGTACTTCTTCTTCTTCGCGGGTCCTGGATTCCTTTCGACGCCGGCCATTTGTAGAAGAATCCTCAGGAGAGCTGCAGCCAGCCAGCACCTCTCCCATGACAAAAACCCTCTCCGCGGAGGGATTGACGTCGGTTTGCACGGAGGTGATCTTCTTTCCTCCACACTGCCACGGCACGAACATACGACATCTTGGCCTGTTCAGAACGGTCTTTAAAGACCCATTTTCAGTGTGATACGATCGATTGTATCACACCTTGTTTGTCCTACTAACGAACTAGCTACCATGGGTGTGTTCCAAGAATATTCCCATGGCAGAATGCTTCCATGGAAATGGAGCCACGGTTGCGTGGAAGCAATTTACAGTTACAATTCGTAGCCATGGAAACAAATTTGATCATGGAAAACTTATTTGTCCTCCCACGGCGTTCGAAGAGACATTCTTGGAACGCACCACAGACAGCGCAAATGGGAGAAATGTTAGGAATAATAGGAGGAAAAAGGATATATGGACTCTCCTTACCTGGAGGCCATTCTGTGCGCTATGTAAAATATGTGCAACACGATTTGTATCTTTGCAGTTGGTGCTAAAGTTAAGAAATACCTCTGGGGCCGTATGCATATCTCCCACCGCGCTCCCTCATCGTGAGAAAAGGACGGAGCGCGGGCCACCTCCATTTCGCGAGGACGCTGAGACTGTAGAATCGTCATAGCTTTCGTCCCCCAACTCGAAGCAAGGGGGAAAAACAAGGAAATGGGCTGAAAATGATGGCAACAGATGGAAGACCGCTGCATATTCTTATTTTGTTCACTTTTTGCACAACTTCATGCCTTCATTTTTCTTTTTTGTGAAGAATCGTTCAAGAGTGTTGGTGTAGTGTGTTCATTATAGTTGTACAATTTCGAAAAAAAAATGTCTAACAGACGAAATTCGAAAAGTTTTCGTTCGAAACGTTTTCGAACGAACGAGTTTCGAAACTAATCGCAATTTCGATTTTTTTCGAGATTCCTTCGAAATTTCGCATTTTTTCGATACTCCTCCAAAATTTCGGATCTTTTTTTTTGGAAACCGGACTAAACGCTTTTATTACTAAGCTCATTCAGAGAATGAATGTTCCACAAGTGTTCGATTTCTACTCAAATCGCGAGCATGTATAGCCTTTCTGCCTTATTTCAAGCAGTTCTAAGTGATGCTTATCGGGCCTATAGTGTCGAAGTCTCCTAATCAGTGTTATATTTTGCCATGACCGATCCTCCGCCGCTAATGGCTCCGCCCGGAGTCATTAGAGAAAGAAAGACTGGATTCCCCGGTCCCAAACCCAACTTATTCGAGCGAGCGAGTTATTCGCTCACGCCCGCGACAACTCAGCTCGGGAAAGAACGAAACAGTAACCTAGGGTTCGAGGAGCGTTTTCAAAATCGAACGAATTTTCGAAAAAAAAATCGAAAAACCTGATCTCGAACGAACGAAATTTGAAAAAAATTTGTTCGACAAAATTTCAAACGAACGAAAACGAAAGGAAAAAAAGATCGTTCGTGTACATTTTTAGTGTTCATAATTCGATTTCTGGCTTATTGAATGTAACTAACTAAAACCCAACAGTTTTGCTCATCCAATTTCTGTAGATGAGTTCTTCAGGCATTCGCTAGTTACCGGTTCCGTTAGCCATGCTTCTTTACAATCCTTCATTATAATACATCTAAATTAGAACGATCTACAATACCCGCGCTAAGTTTTGTAAAAACGGGGAGCATTTGCCAAACTTGGCAAAAAAGCGTCCGATGCATTAACTTTTTTGAACTTAGACGTTTTTGGATTCTGAAAACGCTACCATATTCACAGCCCGAATTCCTACGTAATAATGTGCATTGTGGACCGAAGTTCCCTAATATAGCTTTGTTATCGAGTAAAATTGTTTTTGCGGTCGTTTCACAAAAACGTCGCGCGCGGCAAAGTGCGAGAAACTTTGAGTAGTATTTGTACGAGTAATAGAAGGGCAATCTCTACGTTTTCTTGGCGAATTGGATGAGAGTGTATCTCGAGATCTGAGATGATTGAATTCCCGAAAGCCTTCCTTTATCGGTCTGGGGCTTTCACAACAAAAGTCCGACTTTTCAGGAAGCTCCCGAGAGTGTTTAATGGAGAATTTCGAAATTTCAATCTGCACATATCTGCAGGTAGCCCTTTTCAAATCTAATTCACGATGGAAACATAGAGATTGCTCCTCTATTACTTGTACAATTACTACTCGAAGTTTCGCCGCACTTTGCCGCACGCGACGTTTTGTGAAACGACCGCAAAAAAATTTTGCTCGAAAACAAAGCTATTTCAGGGAACTGCGGTCCACAATGCACATTATTATGTAGGAATTCGAGCTGTAAATATGATAGCGTTTTCAGAATCCAAAAACTTCTTCGTTCAAAAAAGTTACATGCATCGGACGATTTTTTGCCAAGTTTGGCAAATGCTACCCGTTTTTACAAAACTTAGCGCGGGTATTGTATCTAAACATATGGATCCTTCGTTGTTGTCACCATTTCGAAAAGAATCAATGTTTATTCCCTGTTCAACGCACAAATTGGGCCAACGCTAACAACCAATAACAATTTAAATAACTAGTCAAAAATTTTATTTATGATTACAAAAAAAAACTTCAAAAGATCAAAAGTCGCAGCTGATTGGGATTCACCAAATAATTCAGGGGACAGCTCCCAACCTCTGCGCATTACGGGAGACTCTCTCGTCTCAACACTGGTGTCTTTTTTCGGGGAAACATCTGGAACGTAGCCACGGCTGATGAGATATGCATACTGGCCCCGAACATCCACACCGATCAGAAAACATCATCTGAGTCTGGAACATTTCTAAGAGATAATCTTCCTAAGGTACGAGCGTGAAATCTCGAGCTGTTGTTGTGGCAGTAGAAAGTGAAGATTTGGAGGGTTTGGACGATTGTTGGCGAAGTCGGTTTCATGGCTACCAAGGAGAGTATCATATGTTCATGCCGGTGGATTTCATAGATCGGTAGGTGGTTTTGTTGTATTGTTACGGCTTACGTTCTCGTTCAGTGGACGCTGTGCTCCAAATATGTTGGGTACTAAAGCTCACGGGCGTTACTTTACTTCGTTTTACATTAAATGTTTCGGAGATTGCTTATATTTCTGTGTTCCTTTTTTATTCAAAAAATCATTCATGCTAATGGATCCTAGTCAGCGATATTTTGTCCAGTTAGGCTTTACCAAGACCTGGGTAGCTCTGCGCCAAAACACGATTACAATGCTCAAACCGCAGAAATCTTCCATCGTATGCTGACACTGCAGCGCAGGGTCTTCGTTGCGGGACCATCTTGCCGTTTCCACCCCGTCCTTTACTCTTTGCGCTGGATCGCTACCGAATGTGGTTTGCACTACTCAAACACAAGAATGACAGCACTTATTACTATTGTTCAACACACAACTTACTAAAATCTCAGTTAACATAACAACGTCGACATGAACACTTTAGAAGACAGCAGGAGCAGTACCAACTCTAGTGTGTGCGAGATTCAGGCGTTGATGCGATGCGTTTCTTTTTTCCTTTTTATCACAGTTGGGCAGTATTGCTAAATATTCCCTAATGGAGATTAGCACTTTCGACTGAATCTCGCCCATTCCTGGTTTTCAAGTCATTCTCAAAAGTCGGAGTGTTTTGCCCCCATTTTCTCTTCCGGAGCTTCAGCCTCTATCCTAAAACCGTGGAACCGTTTGAACCAATACGAGAATACCATGCCATCAAAACGGGCCCGTTTCATGTGTAGATTGTCCGACTGTGGACATATCACATTGTATTTACGGCCAATCTGCACTCGTCATACTGATGACAAGTCATGAATTAAATGGAAACTTCGAAAAGTTATTTATATATTACTAGTTATTTCAGTTGGAAGTTATTGCAGTATTCCTTTTGATTATCTGGGTTTTAACTGTGCGTCGGGAAACTAAAATCTCATTCCACATGCTTCTTGTACCATTTTTCATCACCGCTTTCGCAAGAATGCCGGCCTTCCGCGGTGAGGAATTAGAGCAACGCGGAGCCTTTCGCAATTGTGGATGCGGCAAGATGGCAGATGGTCCTGCAACG
Source organism: Aplectana chamaeleonis (assembly GCA_029168955.1). Lineage (NCBI taxonomy): Eukaryota > Metazoa > Nematoda > Chromadorea > Rhabditida > Cosmocercidae > Aplectana > Aplectana chamaeleonis. Next base: position 163,308 of record JAPDOI010000046.1, on the reverse strand, counting down.
AAAACCCTGCGCCGCTGTGTCAGCCTACGATGGAAGATTTCTGCGGTTTGAGGATTGTAATCGTGTTGCGCCAAATTAGCTGTTGCGTGTCGGAGAAGCGCTGTAGGTGCCTTTCCTTGCAACGGAGCCTCCATTTCCGGTTTAGATTCTTCAAAGTTGTTGTGAAAACCCGTAACAAATATGGAGAAACCAAAGGATTATTGTTCGGACATTCTGACGGATGGGTGGCTATTGTTTTGAACCTTTAAATCTGACATCAGTATCTCTCGGCAGCGGTGGGGCTCGTGTTCTGGGAACAGGTCGAGTTTTCCGGTATTGCCCATCGGGTTTTTGGAAAATATAGTTCTTCGCAACGGGAAGAGGCTAGGGTGCGCCTGCGTATTTTCACTTGACATACTGTAGACATGCCTGGCTCGGTTCAAAGTTTTCTCGGCCAAACAAAAGGCGCGTACCGTCGGCTCCTTTCCGTTATCCGTTTGCAGCATTCACTTCACCTCGCCAAATGAAAGTCAGGCTCTGCCGGCCCCTGTCTGAACGAAAGCGCTTGCGGCACATATTTACGTACAGGCGGTTGCTGACACTATAGCATGCAAGCCGCGTTTTCCGTCACTTGGGTCCAAAGCTTAGATGAATTTTCATACTTTGAATTGTGACTTTTAATCTGAGATTATATCATTTATCAGTAAGGCCAAAATTTCCAGTTTCACATCAGTGGTTCGTGGATCCAGTACTCGAAATGGACAAGCTTGACTGCGTTCACGTTGTAGTTGAAGTGCGTTTACCCTAGGCCTCTGATGAAAGCGACGTGAGCGTAGCAGATTTGCGCGGCGCGCGTCGCGTCTAGGCCAGTGAGATCTTAGCGTAGCTCAGAGGCTGCGGCACTTCGTTGGGGGGGGGGGGAATGACGCATTCTGAAATTCTGAGATTTCGTTTTAAATTTTTCAAACTTGAGTACGCCCAGAAGCTTCAGATTTTCCTGCCAGTCAGATATGAATATGTCCAGGAAGGTGTCAAACCTTGCGTACGCGTTCGCTGGATTATTGAATTGAGAAATTGCAAAATGTTAAGGTTGTTGCGAGATTTCTAAAGTTCAGCATATTAATTTGAAAAAATCTACTCTTCATATTAGTGTATTCTAAGACGAACCTGCTATATTTAACACATTATTTCATGATGATGTTTGACGAAAAACCAACTTCAATGAGTAAACCTTTTTAACACATGAAAAAAGTTTGATTTGAACATTTCGTTGATCTTATTTGGGTCAGCTCTCATATGAGCTAAAAAGCAAGAGTCATAATTTCTCACACTTATCGTTCTGCTGGGGGTGTGTATACAAGTCTGTTGGTACCTACTCGTTGGTGCCCCTGCTTCTACTGAACCCAGCAGACGTTTGAGTGTACACAGGGAACGTTCGAGCGATATAGCGTGCACAACTATATCGCGAAAGTATCCCGCACATTGCATAAAGGTGTCGCCGTCCGGCACACTAAGGCCTCTGGTCCATAACACCTTAGGATCCGTACCTAGGGAGTTCATGGAGTCTTTGGCCACACAATTTCGCCACCTTAAATTGCCGGTCATTGTCGAGTGATATTCAACAATCTGCGCTGTCCAATCTTTTGAGCTACTTCCATGCACCGTTTGCTGCTTTGCAGGAAACTCCCCCTAAGGAAAAATCCGTCATCAACGTCGGAGAGTACGCCATCTACTGCGGTGACGTTGATGATAGGAGAGTGGGAGGCTGTGCAATAGCTGTATGGGGTTTTATTGCCTTTATTCTCTCCTTTACCATCTCACAATCTGTCAGAGTCAAATTATCATCCACTTTTGATTGCGACTATATATGGTTCGTGCAGGTATATATATTTAAGTGGAGTTATTTGAGTAAATATCTATTTGATCTGCTTCGCTTTGAAAGGGTTTGATTCGGAACAGTAGTATTTGTGAGAATCTCGTTAAAGGCAGTGTCCACGATGAATTTCTTCCTCGGTTTTTGGCCGGGAATCGAAAGTTCAGGGTCTTATTGGAGCACTGGGGTCGAAAGAACAAACGAAAACGAGCCCGAAAGAGCTCCATACGGCTCCGAAGTCCGCTCGCGCTAGCCCTTCCGCTCGCGGTCGAGTTTTCCGAGGAACAGTTTGGTTCGCTTCTACATCAGCATTGGAGCGAAAGCGCGGCTGAATTTTAGCATTGGGGCGCATTTGCGCACGCTGTCTATTTCAGGCCCATGCCCGCGCAACTTATCCATGGTTGAAATGTGGCTTTCAAGAAGAAGAGCTGTTTTTAGATGTTTCGCAACGTTTTTCATGATTCTTTCTTCACTGATGAAACAGTCAGACTCTTAACCTTCGTTTTCTGGTGAAAACTCGAAAGCGATTTTTATCGTGGACACTGCCTTTAAAAGAAGTGAATTACTTGGTGCATTCGGTTTGGCATGGGGTTATACACCGAAGAAACGCTAAAAATTCGATGAAATTGTGTATCATTGATTTGGCTGCGCTTTTTTCATGTACATCTAAATTAAGTATGGCATTGAATTGCCCAATTACGCCTGTCTTATTGAGCGCACACATAAGGTGTGTCCGAATCAGACTGGCCGACCACGCGGCCGTTGTGCGTGGCGAGCGGCCGTCGCATGTGCCGCTCTCGGACGAGTCTTAGAACGACTGCCCACCCCCCCCCCACCGGTCGCATAACTGATTGATTGCTTGCTGACAGTCTCTGCCGGCCCCGCTCCTAGTGAATGGTTGCGAGGAAAGGCTCGCTGTCGTTTTGCATCCTCGTCCGAGAGCGGCGCACGCGACAGCCGCCTGCCACGTACGACAGCCGCATGTTCGGCCATTCTCATTCCGACACACTTTATATTCGTGCTGACAGGATTCTGCTTTTCAGTCAGGTTCGACATATGTATTAGAGATTCTGTAGTGAACATACAGCGGTAAGAATTCATTGAGGGTCGACAATCTCTGTGCCCGAATATTCGGGAGGGAGCCACAGCATTATTTTTTCAAGAAGCTACGACTTGCGACTTTCTGACTGCAAGCAATTGTTTGTTTCCAAAGAGCCTCTCATTGTTTTGGCCTCTCAAAGCCACACTCAAAGGCGGCTTATGGTCTTTCTGCTCTTTGCCCCTACTCGGCACTGTAGGGTTCAAGTTACTTTCCCTGGCGACCTGCGCACTCCTAGTGGGGTTTCGCACACTATCTACAGCTTTTCCTCTTGTGTACCGCACACGGAGAGGTTTGCTTACGGTCTCTGATGGACGTTAGGCAGAGATACTTTAATACTCGAAATCATTTCATTTTTCGCGCGTTACTACTCAATCGTTACTCTGAAAAGATATACCTAACTTTTCATCATTCGATTCCTTCACACGCACATGCACGCAAGCACATTTTGAGAATCGCGGTCTCTTTAGTATCTCAAGACCGCCGCTTATATTTTTTTCGTAACTTAGGAAACTTAATGAGCCCTTACTGCTCTATTTTTCGTGGAAACGCCAAATTTTAAGCTTCTTCACAAACCGACATTCTGAAAGAAGAGGTGCGCACAGGAGCAGTCTTTTACCGAATCAGGTGCGCGCTTCGTGTGCACCACAACCTTGGCTCGTTTAATGATAGGGGAAGCCGTGTTCTGTGAATTGAGCCGCCGACGTTATTTGCAACTCATGCCGACCAGTTAGTTATTTCAGTTCCACGACACATAAACTTTTGAATTCGACCTGCTTGGCTGGCATGATACTGTACGACGCCAATAATGCTGATATTGCGAAGCCTTCTTCACATGATGCCGCTTGTCCGAATTCCGGAAGTGGTAGGTGATTGTTTTTTTCCTTTTCACCCAACTATAATGAATAGTATTCACGAGTTTATCTGCGACCCCCTTCACAATCAATTTCGCTTCTGATGTTTGCTCTGCCCCTGACTATAGTCAACAACTTTGATAATTGTGATGGATTGCCGAACACTGGAGACCGTCGAGATCTTTGAATATTCTGCCGATGCGTTTTCTCAAATAACTTTGCGTATGAAAGAACGCTGTAGTAATTCTTGAAGGCAGCATCCGCCCAGAAAACCATATTTGGTTTTTTCTTCTCATTTTCAGTATAATGTTCAAGTGAGTGGAGAGAGTTGACAAAGCTCGAGATCTCAATATTGCATATTCACAATATAGTAGTCCTGTGAAAACTGTGGTCTGAAAAGGCGTCTACCCGGTCGATCATCTAGCACGAGGAACAGAAGCGCCACGACAATTTTACACAAGCCAAAAATCATGACTCCTTATTTCGATATATCCTCGCATTCAAGCGTGGGAATTGAAAGCTTCTCATTTTTAGAGAAGTTTCGAGTTTAGAAAGATTTTATAAATTAATTTACTTGAGAAGCTTAGGGTGCAAAATCATTTTAGACGTCTTAATTTCCGACTTTTGTGTATTACACATAACAAATCGAGATAGGCTTGAAAAATGGAAGTTGAATGCTCTAGGATTTTTGAACGAACTCTTATCCAAAATGTGAGCATTCTGTGCTGCATATTCGCTATATATCACAATCTCGTAGACCTACCTGCGCAAAATTGTAAAAAAAAATCGGATACGGTTTTTCGTGCGTACGTTGCCTTTAAAGGCCATACACGCTCGAAAACTGTATCGATTTCATTACATCCATCGAAGTTTGGAGCTGGAAGTATGGGAAACTAGCAAAGAAACCGTTGAAAACTGATTGCAAATAGAGAAATACCGGGTTGCTTCTGTTAGGGGGGGGGAAGTGGACGAGCTACACCGCAGCATGCCCACTCGGTTGAAATAGCGGTGAAGTGATTATGATAGAGAAGCTAATAGACTTTCACGGCCTGTTCTAGAACGCTTACGTCATTAGAAGCTTAAAAAACTAGCAAAAGTGTCGTTTTTCGAACGATCAATCCGAACGAATTTGTATTAGGGGTGGAGATTGCAAAGCGAACGGGCAGAGACTGCGATTTTTATATGCGTTATGGCTCAAATATAATACTTTGACTCGTTTTTGACGCTTCCTAAGGCGTGAGCGTTTTAGTTGGAGCCATAGACCACGTAACGTCGTTATTTCGACAACCTTTTTGAGCATGTGTGTGTGCTGCCTTCAAGAAAAAAAAACAGTCTCCTCAAGAAAAAGTGGTTTGTTGAGAAAAGAAAGAGAAAGTGACAGAAACAGTTCAGAAAACAACTGTTCTGTAGTAGAAATGATTGTATTCGTGTTTCGTTTGCACTTGACGAAAGCTTAATTTGACTATGGTCTTGTAGGAGATTCGCGGTTCAGTTTGCGGAACGTCTCCTTCTTGTGGGATGAAATGTTGTCTAACGACACAATTAATTTGGTTTGTCCTATATCTCTGTGTTCGTAAGGTATTTACGAAGATGAGTGCTCTAAGAACGAATGGAATGAAGACGGTGCTATATTGCCTGGCGGTTTACGGAATATTGACTGGAAAATGCAGATCCTTTATGTTACTAATCAAACACACATCGATGCTATCAAAAAGGTTAGTTTCCCTTCTGGTGAAGAAAGCAGGAATAGGGTGCACTATAGAGTATTGATCAAGCAGAAAAATTCCCTCGGTATGGTCGTCACGGATAATGCAACATTCCCGTCATCTTTTGTACCTACCGATATGCCTTACTGTGAGTGGCAGCATTCGATTCCCCAAGAAAATCTCTGCCTGAGGACCTACTTGGGGAGTGCTGAACGCGAGTTCGAGGTTCTCTGCTGGTTTCACGGACGGCTACGCTATGCAACGCTGAGGAATCCGCATTAAGCCGTCCGAAAAATCTAAAAGAATGTAATATTCGTTTGCAGCAATCTAAATAATCCCATTTTATTTATTTAGACACTTAGACGTCTCGTCTTTACAGAGCGTACGAGCTCCAGCCCAACTTCCTCCATTCGTCTAGTTTTTTCGCAATCGTCGGCCGTTGGGGTGGTGTGTTTCGTCTTGCCATTCGACGCATAATGAAGTTATCATCCCAGAAGTTGGAAGGCCCAGTCCATCCTCAGGAGCTTAGTTTTATAGTCCGCCCGCTCTTTTCAAGGGGAAGGAAAGCCGTCTATCGTCCGAGAAAGTCAGGCCGACGGCTAGCCTGCCAAGCTACCCTGTTTTGTACGACCTGCACCTCAGCAAGTCACATAAACAGTTCTCCTGAGTTGGTAGCGGACACCTTCATGGCATGGTTGGACCGGCCAGGATTTTAGTGCTATACTCCAGCCATCACAGCTGCCCGTGGCAGTTAACACTAGTGCGGCGCAACAGCGATCGTCTCTTAGTTCTCACTTTTAGCCAGATAGGGGCACCGGATGACCCCCATGAACATTGGGCGTGGGCTAAGCGCTAACTGTCCAGGAGGAGACATTTGGATCTGAGCGCATTCAAAGGATACCAAGCGACTCCAGAAGGTGTAGGGCTCGTTTTCACCGTGCACTAACGAGGTGGTCCGTATCCTCAAAGTGGCGATGTTTAGGCGAAGAAAAAAGATCTCAGTTTTTGAGGTTCTCCACCGTTTCGAGCTTCTGAGATATAAGTTTAGACTCGTGTCATTCAATTTTTTTGTCACTGCAAGCATGGGCGCTCCTGCGTTTTCCATTTTGATCACTTCGTACTACCCTAAATTGGCTCTCTCTTCGAGAAACAAGTTCTCCAAATTGGAGCTTGTTATATTTTAGCTCGGAGAGAGTGAAAGAAACATTGAAAACACAATCAATGAAATACATGGAGTATACGGATTTTCATTTGTTCATTATACCTGTTAGTTCGAAAGTCCCTCATCCTGCTTTCTTTGAGGCCTGTTGTAATATACAGATCATATTGATGAGTTGCTTTTAGTGTCATGACTTGTACAATGTGCCGGCTAATAATTCGTTATCGGTGAATTTCCCCTTCTGTGGAGTATCGTTCGCAAAAATCAGCGATGCTGCTGGGTCAAGTGAAATTTGCATGCGGAGAAGCCATTCTGCTTTGGATGAAGTGAAAACCCTGCTGGGTTTGTGGAAGTGCGTGTTATATGTAGTTGCAAGACTTTTTCTATAATTCGCTCTTCTTTCCACAGCACAGCAACTTGAGAAAAAAAAGTGACCAAAACTCCATCTCCGCAGTTTTTTTTTCTTTGAACCTCGCTCCTTTGCCAAACCTCTTCCTAGAATAACTTGCGTAGGCGAAAGGAGAAAGTGCGTTACGGGCATATTAACATTGGCATGGAAGCGAGGGTTGGCATATTTCTTAAGCTTAGTTTGCAAGCTTCTGCGAAGGATATATAGGATTTTGCGAAATTGAATTCTCGTATGAAAACCTCTGTGCGAATGTCCATCCTGATGATCCTGTTGTAGGGTTTGAGATTCGAAATTTTCTACTAAATTGAGAAAAAAAAAGATAAAGATTCGGCTTTTTCGATTCTCATTGGAATGCAGCGCGCTTTCGACTCTGTAATATATATATATATATATATATATATATATATATATATATATATATATATATATATATATATATATATATATATATATATATATATATATATATATATATATATATATATATATATATATATATATATATATATATATATATATATATATATTACATGATCGATGACCATGTTGAAAAAAAAACCGTTCCTACGGAAATATCAGCAACCAACAAGTTTCAGTAAACCACATGAAAAACATGTAAAATTTAGAAAATAAACGACGGGTAGTTCAGAAGAGAAACAGCCTAATAGTGAAAAAATGAATTTACTTTTGTAAAACGCTTACTCATGGTCAGCGAAGCTAACAGCGGTTAGCTGCTCTGCTCCGAGGAACTCAGAAAACAGTCCACTATCTTGATGAAGCTTTTCATGTCACGAGAGGTAGGAAATTTTTGCTCAATTTCAAATGGTCAGACCCAGCTCTATTAACGAAGAAATTGTGTCGAAAAGCAGTCTTTGCAGTGCTAATGGCAATTTTTTGCTCTCCGCCTCGCGTTCTTGAGTCTCTCACTGCGAAAAAATCTTCCTTATCGAGACCGCAATATTCATTCAAAATTTTATGTATCATAACAAGATCATTCCTTCTCCTTCTACACGACAAGGATAGAAGGTTGAACTCCTTGTTTCTAGCCTTACTGCCAGGAATGACATTATACACAAGCCTAGTTTTCTGATGAATAACTTTTTAGTGAAGCGTTTCTGTACACTTTCCAATTTGAGAATGAGTTTGCGTTTGTAAGGACAGAAAATGGTAGTGCCATACTCAAGAATTGGTCTTACATATGTTTTGAAAGCCTTCAATAGAACAGAAGTATCTCTTGTCGTGAGAGCTCGGAACAAGTTATGCATTACCCTCATTGCTTTTCTAGCAATTTGCTCACAATGGTGGTCAAAGTTCAGGTCTTTAGTTACGAGGAACCCAAGATCTTGAATGTTCTGCACAACACTTAGGTGACAATTTCCTTTACTATAACTATAGATTGGATTACGTTTCCCAAGATGGAACATTTTGGTTTTCTCCTGAGACAGGGGTAACTTCCACTCTAGGGACCAGCGATCTACCGCAGCGATTGCATTCTTCTGCAGCTTCATACTACTCTCTGAGGATGTTATCGGACAATATATTTTGATATCATCGGCGAACGCAATGTAGCTCACATCAGAGGATGAAACCAGTCTCGGTCTGTCGTAGGTGTAAATGTTGAACAACAATGGAGAAAGCACACATCCCTGGAGAACTCCACTGAGAACTTTTCTCGGCTCAGAGTAGGCTTGGTTCACTCGTACGCTAAAAGTTCGCTGACTCAAAAATGAATCTACCCAGGACACAATACGTGGATGAATCCCGACCGAAGTTAGTTTTGCCTTCAACCTTATATGGCATACCCTATCAAAAGCTCTAGAGAAATCCAAGTATGCGACGTCTACCGAGCCCCCACTATCTGTCGCCACGGTCCAATCATTTAGCGCCTTCAGCTGACTGTTCGCTGTTCTGAACTGAAGGTCTGTTGACTTTTTCTTTTGAAAACCGTGCTGACAAGGAGATATGATATCATGACAGTTGAGATTCGGTTTTTTACCACTTTTTCAAAAAGTCTGGCGAATATTGAGGTAACACTAACAGGTCGATAATTTCCCGCTGATTATAAGGAGGTTTTTTTGGTAGAGGTATATAAGAGAGAATTTCCATCTTCGGGGAACTTCGGCATTCATGAAACTCAGATTAAAGATGTGTTCTAACGGATTCACGAAATATGCTGCTGTTTCTTTGATGAACTGTAAAGGAATACCGTCCGGAGTCTCAGAAAGAGACTGGAGCCATTTCGAAAGCATTGAATAAAGTTCATCGGCGTAAAACCACACTGAATCAGGCATTTCTGGAAAAGCTTGGACCAAAGAGAATACTGCATCATTGCTCAGATCACTTTACGAATTTGCAAAAGTGTCCGCAAGGAGTTCCGCCTTTTCCCCATCCAGTCTAATTACTTCTCCATTTTCATCAACTAATGAACTTATTGTTCGTTTTTGTCGAAGTTTCTGGTTCATCAATTTATAAAAAGCAGCCTTATTCCTATACCCGGCGACTCTTCGCTCGCGCGAGCGATTGAACTTAAGAAGCTTTTTTTGTAAAATCTGAGTCAATTCTATAGTACTTTTCCCAATTAAATGAAGTTGCCTCCGAAATAGCATTTCTCCATGCAGTGTGACGAGCATTGTACAAAGTGCGTAAGTAACCTGGCAAAAACTGTTTTCTGACTGGGAAATTTTTTATGGGGACAAAGAGATGGTTTAAGATGGCAAGAAACATTTCGTATTTTTCATCAACTGAACCCACTGTATTAAATGATCCGATATAGTCAATTTCCGCGAGGTATTCCTTTAAATCATCATAATTTACGTCCTTGTAACTTCTGACTGTGACAAAACGCTTTGGTTCAGATTTTGCACTTATGTTTACCGAGGCGCTGTCATGATCGCTAGTGCCCAGAGGGGGGCCTACGATAATGCTTCGAACAATTTGGGGGTGATTACATAAAACTAGGTCAAGAATGTGGTCACCTAATGGCGGAGTATGAACAAATTGTAAAAGATTGTGTGTTTCAAGCATATCGAGGAACTGTTTGGATACGGTGTTGAGAGCTTTGTAAGGGCTTTTCCAAGAATTCTGTGGGAAATTAAATCTCCAACTAGTAAACTGGCTTGTTCACAGGAAAGGATATCACTGATGGCTTTTATCATCTTATTGGTTTTGGAAAGTGTACAGTTGGGGGTTCTATAAACTACTATGACTCTTATGATGGTAGAGTCCACAAAAATATCAGTGCACCACAATTCATAAGATTCGGGAACAGATTCTTTGAAAATGAGTACAGGCGAAAGAGTAGGCTTGCATAATATTGCTGCACCTCCACCTTTCTTTGCGGGGTCTGTCACATCGGAAGCATTCGTAGAGTGAATACCAAGAACCCAAGAGAGGAGCGAGGTCAATAGAAGATTTCAACCATGTTTCGGTAAGCATTACTAAAGCTGGGCCCATTTCAGAAAACAAAAGAGTTAACGCCTCCTTATTTTTTACCATAGATCGAATGTTTGTGACTACACACTCAAGACCATTTTCGGAGTTCCAAGGAGGCTTTAGCAGTTTCCCGAGATTGTTGCTGGTACAATATCAGTAGATGCCGAGTTCAAATCTTTCAAAATAGTAGTAAACTCAACAAGGGGGGACATTTGGGATGACTGACTGCTATTAACTACAGGAGGAGGATGCGATCTAGATTTTCTTTCATCACGTAAACAATCTAACTCCATTCTAGGAAGCGATGCCCTAAGGTAAATACTTCTTTGATAGAAGGTCTTCAGCCGGTATGTCCGACTAATCATAGTTCTAGAAATATAAGAAGCCGGCAGAACAAGTTTGATGAGTCTTGGGCGATTGTTGTAGACTTTGCCCATTCTAAAAACAGAGTGAATATCTCTATCTACATTCACTATTTAAAAATCCATAACTTGCCAGACAATCTTAAAATCATGAGCTACTCTAGAGGAGGCCACGTTAGAATTACTCTGTGGAACACCCGAAATGACAACACATCGTCAATGGACCTATTAGAAGCCTGCAACCTGTTCGACGGGAACACCTTCTTCCAAAAAAAATTTCGCTTTTTTCTTTTGTTTTTTTGGCGAGGGTCGAACCGGCTACATGCCCTGCCCCCCCCCCCCCCTCTTCCCCCTCCCCCGTGGTTTCACCATGTAATGTTTTTAGTTTTTTAGTCTGTGTTTTTTGCAACTTTGCATTTTTCTATATACATATTTATTATCATTACAGGTCCCTTTGTGATCATCTGGATGGAGTGAATGTTATTGTTCATCTTCCTCCGAAAGTGTATGGAGAAAACACCTCTTCAACGCCAACCCAGTACTTGATGCTGGCAGCGCGGGTTCGTCCATTATCACTTTTCTGCAGACTTCAGTTGAGGACAGCTATCATGATGAGAATAGTGATAGCCGGTTTTCCTTTTTTCTAAGAGTGATTGCTGGTTGAAGTAAATAGATAAGCGCGTCATTGAAGAGTGGGTCCGAAAGTTCCCACAAAAATGGAAGCTCCCTATCTCCTTACTGTAGATCTTAAAGGCAGTGTTCGCGATAAATCCTGGACATTCAGCTTCTTACAGATTAAAATAGGTCAAGAGCTTACTGTGATAGCAGCGTCAGTGAGAACTGCAGAAAGTGTCGAGAAAGCACTTTTTACCGCCTAAGCAGACCTCTTGTGTGACATCGTATTTTTGTGAATGTAAGGATCGACCGATGTGAAGGAATGGAGTCTTTCCATGTGATAACGTGATCCACCTTATCCACTGCTACCTATCGAAGCCATAACCTTTTCTGACTGGCTGCTTACGTGTTCAAGCTTCTTTAAAAAGGGTTAGTTTGGCAGGCGAGCTGACCTGTCAGACGGCTCCGATTCCTGTTAGGTGTGGCTTGGGGCTGAGAGTTGTCTGTAGCATGGTCTGTCCGAAAAGCATTTCACATTTGACAAAGGAGCCAGGAAATGGTCGGATTGATGAAACGCCTCAAAGGACCTGAAACATTTTCCAACGTGGAATCCGTGTCGGAAAGATGAGGAGGATTCATATTCAAAGGCAGTGTTCACGATAGAAAACCGTGATTTAGTTTTCGATGTTTTTGAGTAGGCAGGTCCACTAATTAGAAGTTATTAGTGGAAAGTAACCACAGAACACTCAGATGCTAGAGAAACACTGTTTTAAGAAGTCTCTGAAAATAATGATTATGCCTGTTTGTGTGTTTCGGGAGGCTGCAGACGACGCATTAAACCTGACGTCGGGGGAATGGGTTTGCGCTTAAAAATTCTTACAAGGGACCACTTCGAACATAAAATGGAGGTTTGAAAAACGGTCTTCTGAGGGTTGTAGAGGAGTTAAAAAGAGACAATTTGAGATTTTAAAATTTCACTCAGTCCTCACGGGTAGATCAAAAACGATCAAAAAAGGAAAGAAACCAGAACTTTGGATTGGGAGGACGTAGCACAAATGTGAGCTATACAGTGGCCTTGAAATCATCTGAAAAGGTTCTCCTAAAAGTTTGAAGATGAAATCTAGCTAGGTTCTCGAGTTATGACTTGTTCATTGATCCCCTGAACAATGCTCGTTGCATTCAAACCACCGATCACTGCAATGTGATAGTCGGGGCGAGCTAGCAGCACACCGTGGCTCAGTCGGTTAGGCGTTGGATTACGAAGCAATTGAAAGATGGTTCGGATACTGTGGGATCATTACTGCATTATGGCTGGTAGTGATGACATTTCTATGTGTTCACCTTACTTGTTTCGAGTTTTAACAGTGTCTCTTGTTTTTTATACCTCTTTTCTTATAACGTCATATAAACGGAGAACGGTTCACATCAATGTTAGAAACTATAGAAATTCCGAGGTTTCGACAATTGTTAGAATATCAAGAATACCCTTACCCTTTTCCCCCACATACATATGTTACAGAAAAACCGTCCCTAATTCGGAGAAACACTTTAGGGGACTTATTTTATGACGCTGGAAAAAAAGTTCGGACAAAATGAAACTTCGCGGACTTGTTCCCTGATCAATGATCAACCTTTTAGAAATAATTGTTGTGAACAAAAGTGGGTTCACCTAAACTACAAAATCCATTGAAGCAACCTAATACTTTAGCGCAAAAAAAGTGTTTCGTTATCAATTCCAAAATTTGGAGTAGAACAGAACCACTCTTTTGAAAACACATCTTACAAGATAACTACTTTTATACAGCCTGGCCATTCTGGTTTAAATGTAGTTTTCTGGTGCCATTTCGGACGTAGAATCCGAGTATGCTCTTCGCAGCTTCTCTGAAAAATAGAGAAGCTTTTAAGAAAAGAAGTTATAGTCGTTTTTCCAAGCCTCGCGACAAAGAAAGGGTGGGTACCAATCAAGGAATTTTTAGGGTGGTTTGGAAAAAATTTTCGGATTCGACTCAAAACTTGTATGTAGGGGTAATTTAGGGTGCTGAACACGAATCTAAAGATCGTTTGTCGAAATTTTGAGGTTTACTGTAGATTACGGTAGTTGCCATGCCATTGAGGGCCTAAATCTACCTTAATAAATTCAAAATTGAGAAACGAATATCAAATTCGTATTCAGCACCCCGAATAACCCCTGTTCAGAAATTTTGAGTCGAATCTGAGACTTTGATCCAACTACTGTATACCCACCGTAATCTACCGTAATCCGTTGAAAATCGATATACTGGCCTCAGATTAGTTATGAGCACTTTAAATATCCCCTGAGAGCAAAGACGGTAAAAGATTGTATAAGGGGTAAATCGACCACGCTGGACTCAAATATCCTACCCTCGTCACACCTAAATTTCGAAAATGCCCGTTTTCCGCGAGAAAAGTGTGAGGCCTTATACTGTAGCGGTGTTCAGCATCTATGTTGGACGGTGAAAGTGAGTATTTGAGGTAAATCGACCACGCTGGACTCGATCATCGTATTCTCCTGACTCATACCTTGCAAAAATGTAGACTTCCAGCGCGACCACACCTGCGACAGGTGTGGGCTACTCAGGGAAGTGGCTTTCAGCGTCCATCTTAGAGGCTAAAAATTTGTATATAGGTAAATCTACCTTCCTCGACTCGAAGATTTTTTTTTCGTGACCCTTACTTTGCAAAAAAAATGTGAGGTCTAATTTTTTCCGAAAATTAGCAAATCGCGAGATCGAATCCACTTAGTGTGTTTCGTGTATGAGTGGGTTTCGGAGAATGAAATTTGAAACGTTACCAGATTAGATGACGCTCTTTCCAACTAGCAGGTGTTTTTGCTTTTTTTGCCATGTCTGGTCTGGCTAGTGTTGAAGTACCTATTTTCGTATCTAACCACTTATTAAAGCGTGTTTTCCATACTTTAAAAATCATTTAAAGATCTGTTCTTCTCTGAAAACATTTATTTCTTTAGTACATCTCGTCGTCTTCGCCTTTGCCAATAACTTCATTCATCGCATCCACTATTTTCTTCCGCCTCATTCCGTAGCTTCCAATCTGTTCTTATTTGCAATTCAGTACACAACTATCCAGGATACACGCCCAGAACCTATGTGCCTTATATTCAACCGTAGGAGAACCTTTACTATAATTTTAACATTTACGTAAATTTAATTACAACAAGGTTTCATGTTAATTGGACGGTATTACCGAATTATTCGCAAAAAATATTTCTAAACAGTGTACCTACCACCTCCGGTCAGAATGATTCACGTGGTCTCCCGGTGGAGCTCAGATCCCCCTCCTTCCACCATTGCGCAGCTCAGACCCCCCGGATATCCACACCCCGCGCCGAACTCTGGCGGGATGATCTAATAGGTTGGCTGGTCCGCGAGGTTTTTACCCACTTCCTGGCCGTTTTTCGTCATACTTTCCTTCTTCCTCTTCTGAGAGGGACTCAAAGCTTATATTTTTGCAAAGAAACGGGCAACTTTTTCTATTGTGAACACTGCTTTTGACGATGGACAACAAATATGCATTCTGGATAAAGTACATTTTGTCATGTTTCCTGCAAATAGCTTCAAGGATTTCCCAAAACTTATGTGTACTTTTAAGAGTTTTTCAAACAGCCTAGTATTTTGAAAAGTAGTTTGTCTCGTCGTCTGCAGTCCTAACTCTTGGAGCATTTGCCCTAAATCCATCTAGATTAGGAGCCTGGACTTTACCTAGAATTCGACGCGAAACTACCCCGAGCCCTGAAAATGCCGCGTATGTGAAGCGAATCCATCGAGAAGTGTCTGCTGCGAATTCACCGCGAAAGTGCCGCAAAATTTCTTTACAATTCTTCATTAGCTCCGCTCAGACATTTTCTGGTTTGTCATTTACTGAACTCCGTTCTGGTTAACCCGTTGAGCCTTTGGACACTTTTGTTATGCCATGACCTTCACACATTTTCTACTTAGAAATGATTGAAGGAGGCATGAAGGGTTTTGAATAATTCCTTGAATTCTGTTCAAAATTTTAATGATGCGGTGTGAACTAGTTATGGAATGACCCGTACATAGGCGTTCGTTCTGAAAATGGTGTCATGGTGATTTTGGAGAAACAGGCTACTCTACGTTTTCGCTAGGTCTTCAAAGATGGATTTTGTGGCCGGGGTTGAGGTGAAAACTCATATACAGTTTACTGCAATGTTAAATGGCTATGATGTACTTGCGGTCAACACACTAAAACTACGGTTGAAAACCTGGCACTTTGCCAGATTTCGTCATCGGCCGACAGCACACCTGATTTTCTGGATGAGTCACGGTTTTTGCTATCTTTTCTCGTTTGTTTCTGCTTTATTTTTGTTTCTGACTCTTTGCATATTGCTAATAGGGGCATTTCTCGGTGCGTGAGGGGATAAGCCGCTTGTTTGGACTTTGAACTGTCTTTTTTTAAATTCTGCTTTTAAATTGAAAAAGACTGCAATTTCCCTGACCGATTTCCGGACACGAACTCGTTTCGAAGCCGAACAACCAGGTTCACACCTTTCTTTAGCCTCTTGTTTTGATTCAGGATCATGGTGATAGACCCAAGTCTCATCCATAGTGCTAAATCGACGCACAAAATCCATCCACTTTATCCTTTCTAAAACGCTCCAAATGTTGCTGAAAAAGTCGCATTCGAATGTGTTTTTGTTCCATTGTTAGCGAGTGCGGCACCCATTGTGCACACAGCTTTCTAAAACCCAAAATTTATTTTAAAATATGGCTCACACCGCCTAATGAGATGTGTAGAGCCTCTACTAAATCTCTCTCAGTCAATCGACGATCTTCCAATACCATATCCTGTTTTTGGCTATAATTTATGGTGTTGATGCGCTTTTTGGACGTCCTTCTCGTGGATCGTCTTCAAGGCTTGTACGGCAACGTTTAAAGGCACAGTACACCCTCAGATATGAATTTTGAGATTTTCATGTAATTGTGTAGAAGACCCCTCCTGTATAACACGTGCCAAATGCGAGATCTCAATTCCTCCAAATAAGCGAGATATAATCGACCACCACAGGCCCGACCCCCTTCCGGATTTTCGACCTCGATATCGACTGGTGGAATGGATGAATTCTTAACCAATCACCGTTCTTCAGTCCATTGCCGGACTGTCTCCTTATCCTGGCTCTCTCTCGCACAACGATTGCGAATGAAGAGAAATTCAGATCTGAGACAACTCGTCCACCAATTTTTCACCCTCAAAATCTTGGCATCTTTGAAGAGCCATAACATTGTTCAAAGGAGGTCTTGGACGATTTCAGAGATACCACTGTGATCAGCGTGTGAATCTCTCCAAGATAAGCATGAAATCTGAAAATTAATTTTCTTGGGTGTCCTTTGCCTTTAAATTCAGCAACCCATCTTTCTACTGTTCTAATTGTGGGTGAACAATCATTATACACTTTTAACATTCGTTCGTGAATTTTTTTTGGTGCTACACCTTCCAAAAATAAAAATTTTATCACTGCACGATATTCAATTTTTTCCATTGCTGGGACACGGCGACACTAAATGGCTTGTAAACAAAGAATGAATTGATAGATTGGATTGAAACTTCACATACATACGTTTTTATGAAGAGTGTACCAACAAGACAAAAAATTTTCTGGGCTAGTAGCAACGCCTTCTCTTATCGAACGACAAAACTTATTGAAGAACCTGGTAACTTCTGTTTGATAATCTTGAGTCGAACACTCATTCGCCTACTCCTGCGGACCTCAAAGATTCCGCTTGTAATGATAACAGAAGAAAAACAGGAGTTGTTGAAATATTCGTTCATCAGTAGTAATGAGACGTGACAGTCAATGAGAGCAACTCTTTAACTTACTAGTCAACTTTGTCGCCCTCAGAAGTAATTTAAAGGCAGTGTCCACGATGAATTTCGTTCCCGAGTTTTCCACTCAAAATAACACGTTGGCCACCAAGTGTTAACAAAATTCCGAAGAAACGGCTTGAAACGCCCTAAAACGCCCTAAAACGTCTTATTTCAACAACATTATTCTCTGGCCTGGACTAGTTGTCCTATTGAATGAGCACGTTCACGGTGGTTGTCACCGGTAGAAAATGGGGTTTATCGAAAACGGAAGAATCTTTTAGGGGAAACAGTATTAGTTAGGGTCCGAAGGAAGGAACAGAGCAACGGAAAGTAGCGAATTGCAAAATACGGGTGCACAAAAAATTTCATTGTCACAACGAACAGTTCTAGTGAGAGTAAAAAGGTGGAGTGAGAGTTAAGGGTTTGGTTCTCTTCTGGGGCATTTTTCGCGATTTCTTCGTCATTTCAGTTCTACCCGGGGGCCAAACAATCGATTCAGCGATCAATCCCAGAATCGATGATTATCGTGAACACTGCCTTTAAAGGAAAACTGACCTTTCATCGGCTAAGAAATGCCGTCTTCCACTTCTTTTTGCTGCTCATCTTGGCAATGCTGCTCCATAAGCTGTTAGAAAACTGAGAACGAAAAATAGAATTTAGTGAAAAAGGAAAAGGAGCTGAAGCGTTTGGTGCGGAGAAGAGAAAACAAATTTGACCTGCACGTGGATTCCGACAAGATCTGAACATGCACTCGAGAAAGTTTCAAGGTGAAACCAGCCTGGATCGAAACGTATCCTTTGATAAGGCAGTACGCAGTGGCTCAATCGGTGATGCGGTAGTCACAAAACGATAGATTGATAAAAGTTTATGGTTTGTAACCTGTGATGCAGTAACAAAACTCTTGCCGCGATTCTGCCGGGACTTTGTTGCTTCGGCGCCGATCTGGCACCGATGAATTGGGGTCCCGACAGGTTCACGGTATATCCAGGCATTTCGTTCTAGACGTTGCCTAATTCTCTGGAGCCATCTCGTTCTCCCTACGCGAGCCTATTCTGCTTGTGTATGACACGCAGTGATTGGTGTATGATCACTCTACAATTTTGATTCTCTGCAGACCACAATTTTTTACCTTACAGTTACAATAATACTTGAAACAACGCGAGATTGCGCGAATTGTGCTCGTGCTCTTCGCTTTTAATGTTTGATGCGGTAGATGAGATGATGCCTCATTTACGGAGATTAAGTTCCAAAATATTGTATAACCTCCTGGCAAGAAGACAACAATGCTCATCGTGAACACTGCCTCTGGACGTGGCGCCCTACCAGCGTTGCGTACTCAATGCGATTGCCAATTAAAATAATTTCAGATGGATAGTTTTGGACTCATTCCTGAAGTATCACCCGGAGAAATTAGCGTCGTTACCTCTGTTATTGCTTTGCTCTCAGTGGTTCAAGTGATCGGTAAACATTCGCAGCTGTTTGAAAATGCTTCTATTGCTTCAAATCGACACCTTCTTGTTACCTTTTTCGATGGGGTGAGTGGTTTTTTGGAGTTCGTGGTTCTCCAGATGGTTTTATTTTTTGTGCGCGATTATCTAACAGCTTGGAATCAGTTTTATTTATGCCTAATTTTCTCAACAAATTTAGAAGATATGTCGTTCAATCAATGTTAGAATATCACTATCATTATTATTATTCATTAAAGGCAAAGTTCACGATAATCTTCAATTTTGATATTATTCGCGAAATCGATTAATTGACCCCCGGGTAGAACTAAAATAACGGAGAAACTGAGAAAAACGGACCAAAAGGGCACGAAATCCTTTACTCTCACCCCGCCACTTTACTCTCACAGGAACTGTTCGTTGTGACGATGAAATGTTTTGTGGACCCGTAATTTGCCATTTTGTGCTTTCTGTTGCTCCGCCCCTTCCTTCGGACCCTAACTAATACTGTTTTGCATAGAATATTTTTCCATTTTCGACTGACCCCATTTTTCACCGGTGACAACCACAATGAACATGTTCATCCAACCAGACAACTAGTCCATGTTATAGAATAATGTCACTTAAATACGACGTTTCAATGCGTTTCTCGCCGTTTCTTCGTAATTTTGGTAACACTTGGAGGCCAACGCTTTGTTTTATGTGAAAAACTCGGAAACAAAAATCATCGTGAACACTGCCTTTAACATGAACAAGAAAAACATGCCTCCGCCTGCCGTCCGCTCTCTCGCTGTCTCTAGCCTCCGCTTCACATTCGCATGCGAAGAAACCATGGGGATTTCATTCTTTGCGACCTACACCACGTTTCAGAAGTATAGACGCACCCCACAAGTAAGCCGTTACTGCGGCTGTATCAAAATTTTCTTGGACCTTATGATTACCACTCAACTCACCTTGCCGGAAAACTCTAGTGTACAACATATCTGTCGTCAGAGTAAGAAAGTACGTAACTTTTGTCATCAGATCGCAAAATATACCATTTCGAAAGTTTAGACGCACTTCCGGAAATGGGAGAAAAATGCTGATTTTTTCAAGAGGCTTCTTTGGCGCAAGTGTCGTGTGACTAGGGAGAGGTGCTCACAGTTCACACGCCTCTCAGTAACCGCATCTCCTAAATCTAGCGAGTCCAATTACATGTGGTGAGCCGATTGGGTACGACCAACCCGCGACTTGATGAGGAACTCTGCCGTTCTACGAGGGGAGCCGATATGCAACAGCGCTATTTTGATTCCTAAGGAGGGTGGCCACATTTCGGAGGACCAAGAAGCCGGTTGCGCAGATAGTTCGCGGTATAGTTCGATTTGTTTCCAACTTGAGGAAGACGGCCTGTAGGGTTCCAGACAATTTTTCGAATTCTGTCACTTAGAGTGCGGTCTGGAGTGTCGGTCGACAGAAGAAAAACGTTGTTCGTTGTCATCTCCGACCTGGTTCGCACCCTACTGACTTACAAGAAGCTCGATTACTGTACACTACGAAGATAAAGGTCTTAGTTGAAAATCTCGTTAAAGCAAATGCTCTCTGCTTACGAGAATTTCACCTGAACACCGAGTCTTCGTTAAAAATGTTCTGGCATTGCCACAGGAAATTGTGCCCGCCTAAAACAAATCTGTTCCTATGATCTTCGTAGTGTACAGCAATCGAACTTCTGGCGAGTCAGTAGGGTGCGCATCAAGTCGGAGGCTACAACGAGCAACGTTTTTCTTCTGTCGACTGCCACTCCAGACCGCACTCATAGTGACAGAATTCGAAAAATTTTCTGGAAACCCACAGGTCGTCTTTCTCGAGTTGAAAACAAATTGAACTATTTAGCTTCCTGGCAAAAGTAACGATTTGGTCATGGTGAAAAAAAAGCTTCAAAAATATCTTGAAATATCTTAAAAAATGATTTGGCGTAAAATAGCCTGGAAAAATAAGAAAGCTAGGAAATGAAGTGAAATAACCAAAAACGCGATTTGGCGGTTGATCATTTAACAAGCTTCTCCGTTAAACTTATCAAAACGAAATCAAGCGCACAATGGAAGCGTTGAGCCATTTTTGAAAGCTGTAATAAGGGAAACAGCATAGGTCAAGCTAGGTGAACGCGACGCTCCATTCCATATCGTGCTTGATTTCGTTTTGATAAGTTTAACGGTTGAAGCTTGTGAAATCCGATCCCTCGCCTCTCACTACTTCTAAATAGTTGGTCTACGATTGACCGCAAAATCGTATTTTCAATTACATATTTCACTTCATTTCCTAGCTTTTTTATGACTTCGGGCTATTTTACGCCAAATGAATTTTTAAGATATTTCAAGATATTTTTGAAGCTTTTTTTTAACCATGACCAAATCGTTACTTCTGCCAGGAAGCTAAATTTTCAGAAATTTCATATATTTTTCCCGAAGGTTCCCTTTCTGACTTAAATTTTGCTCAACGATTTCCATTTTGGAATTATGAAACATCTAACTGACGATATTGTCGTAAGAGTACAATTTTTAAAACTTACGACCCAAAACCATAAAAATACCACTCAATGCCGCATTTTGTGCAACACGTGAGAACTCAATATTATTGATCATTAATATTTGATCTTGCATGCTGAGAAGAAATTCCCAAACAAGAGACTTAGAGCCATCAACAATCAAGAATCATTGCGGCATTTTCTGCAACAGGCGAAAAAATCAATATTATTGATTGGGATTTATCGATAATGACTGAAGAGCAAAATTCCCCATCCAAGAAAACCAATCCCATCAGCAATCACCACTACCCGCCGCATTTTGTGCAAAAAGCGCGAAAATCGATAATATTGATTATCGATCGATGACGTGTCATGAATACGAACTCTGACAAAATCAGTACTTATCTCCGACGACCTGTGTTGATTGACTGCAGATTCACCCACACACCCCGGTCTCCATAGCCGTAGCAGAAAAAAGGAGTTTTCGTGCTCCACGGCTAATTTAGTATGTAAACCCACGATTTTGAGGTATCCTTCAAAGTTAATGTATCAAGTTCAAATTGGAATAGGAGCGACCTGCATACTATTCCAGCCTCCTGTCAAAAATTGAGCTCCCTAGCTCAATTTTAAGTGTACCAACAAGATCGTGTACGCCGTCTGAAAAAAAAGGAGATTAACAACAAAAACGCGCGGTCTTTCATTTTTTACTCGAAAACCAGTGAACCGTTGGAAACCATTTTTGGGCACATAGACCAGCTTTTTGCGCTCTTTTCAATGCAATTTTGATCTAATTTCTGCGTTCATCCTGAACTGAGATTTCGAAAAAAGGGGTTGGCCGATTCAAAACCAAATCTGGTGCGCGCTTCGCGCGCACCACAATACCGCGAACTGTCTACGCAACCGGCTTCTTGATCGTCCGTGATTAGGCTTCCCTCCTTAGGAATCAGAATAGCGATGTTGCCTGTAGGCCTCCCACGAAGAACGGCAGAGTTGCTCACCACTTCTCAGGATCGTCGTACCCACTCGACTCACCACATGTAATCGGACTCGCAAGATCTAGGAGAGGTGGCTACTGCAAGGCATGCGACCTGTGAGCTGTAAACACCTCTCTCTACTCACACAAAACTTGTTCCAAAGAACCCTCTCGATAAAGTCAGTGTTTTTATCCCATTTCAGAAAGTGCGTCTGTACTTTTGAGGCGGCAAGTTTTGCGGTCTGTTGACAAAAGTTACGTTTTTTTTACTCCAACGCTTCCGCGAAAAATTTGATCAGCCTCAGCAACGGCTTATTTGGGGAAGGAGTGTGTCTATACCTTTGAAACGTGGTATATAGCAGGGAGCCCAAGAGTAATGCTGATTTTTTTGCTTTTTATGAAGACCTGAAATTTTTATGGATGGGTGCAAGGTTTAATCAGTTTGGCTTACGAAGCCATTGAAACACATCTGATTCAACAGTTGGGAAATTGCTTTAGGTGAGAAAATTAACTCTCCTCAAGACTCGAGAGGTTTTGTTTTCCTTTCAGTTTCGTCCTTCTCTTACAAGATCCGTCTGCCAGAACTGTCCATACCTCCATGTTTTTGCGACAGATTATCTTCCGGGTAGTCGTAATAACATCCTAGCATTTGCCCGAGTAGTAGTGGAAAAAAGTTATGAGCCATTTATTGAAATGAGGTCGAAACGACGAAAATGCTGGCGCCGTATCACCTATCTCTTCAACTGCGCCACTTTGCAGAGTTAGCCGAGCGGTCCAAGGCAGGGACATACCAAACGGAGGATTAAGGGTTCGATCCTCTCAACAAGCAAAGTTCTTGCCACAACGTTTTTTCGAGTCCAACAACTGTACGCAGCATTTTTGTGACAGTTTATCGACACCAGCCGTCATAGGGAAGAAGAACAAGCATACAGAAGAGCAGAACATGGAAACGAAGTTTCTGATAAAAACCACCCCGGTAATTTCGACAGCCCAATTGCAACACTTTTCCCTAGTGACATCGGCAGATGCGAGGAAGTTGGATGTTGTAATTATGTTAGTTTTATGTTTTGCTGCTCCTACAATAGAAATTTCTGTTTCACCCACTTCCTCGAAAATTACCATTGGTGTTGATTTTTCTCGTTGTGTATTTCCCCCTCCAAAGTCTAGCTGGTACCTTATCGTGGTGGAGCTCGGGGTAGGGAGTCTTTCTTCTAGGACTTTTGCGAACACCAGCTCTGGCGACGCGCTGTCTTAGAAGGGTTAGCATCCCAAAGGCGCGCGTGAACTTCAAACTTGCTCAAACACGTACAAGGAGGGTCCGAAGCGGAACAGAAGGAAGTACGAGCTCTACGTGCACTGGAGCAAACGACAACCGGAAGGGACCTGCAGAACAAAACTGCCGCAGGAAATGGAGTGCACAGGACAAGGATCAGCGGACGAGGCATCAACACTGTCTACGGTTTTGCACCTACAATTGCAGAACCGTCAACTCCGAAGCTGATCTGGCAGATAAGCAGCAGTGAAAATGTCCAATGTTTGCTATCTCAGCAAACATTGGGCATTTTCACTTTTGCTTATCTGCTTGCTTGCCTCCTTCCTTTGCAATCGCCCTGGGTGCGTACCAGTTTAAAGAGGCTTTTGAGATACAGAGCCCGCCCGGGAATGGTTTATCCAGTTGCGTGCTCAGGGGGTAGTACAGCGCGAATGCAGCCAATGGGTTTGCAGCAATTGTGGATTAAAAAGTCCAACATAGGAATCAATTCATCATTTTGAGTAAAATTTTCTAAAAAAGAATTAAAGCACAAATAAAGCACAGTTGACTGCGCCTATGATGCATGATGTTACACTACTAAGCTTGTTTTTTTTCTCTCTAAATAGCCTGTCACGGCTCATATAGTCCGTTCATGATTGAGTTGCTAAAGTATGTTAAGGCTAAAATAAATAAATAAATAAATAAATGCTCATGGAGGCCAGCCACAGAATCCGCTACGACGTGCTGGCTCTCCAAGAATCCAAAGTCGAAGCGGGAAGTACCAGAATGACAAATGACAGGGACCTGATCATACTTGGAGCCGAGGTTGACAATAAAAACATCGGAGGAGTGGGATTCATTGTCCACCGCAACCTCGAACCCAAGATTGACTCCCACGAGACTATCAGCCCCAGGCTCGCCGTTCTGCGGATCAAGGTCAATGCGGTGACAACCATGGCGATCATAAACGAATACGCTCCGATATCAGCTGCATCTGAAACCGATAAGGATGAGTTCTATATTGACCTCGAGAAGATCATCAAGCAAGAGAAGGCCTACTACAAGATCGTCTATGATGACTTCAACGCCATCATCAACGAACCTCAGCCGTCTACTGCTAGAGTGGGATCCTACGGATAGGGTCCAGCAGGTGTGGATAGCTTGCCAACGAGTGGTGAGGAGGGTCGTAAAAATTTTCGAGGAAAAACGAAAATTTAGAGGAGGATCGTAAAGTTTCCGTGAAGGAGAATATATAGAATTCATTGGAAAAAGACAAGAACGTAGTAGGATATGTAGAAAAGTGGTTTCTCCGGATTAAAAAGGGAATCGCAACTGTTTACAACCTGAAAAGAACCAGTTCCCAGTCCATTCAACTGTTTTTAATCCCCTTGTAGGCGGAATTTTGCTGTACCTCATCTTCAAAATTCACTATAAGACGTGCGACCCCCATTAAAAATCAAAATTTCAACTACAAAAAAAGCTGAAATCCTCCACAAATGGTCACAATTCCATTTCCCTAACCCAACTGGTTAAAAGGATTCGGGCGAAGTAAAGTGGTGCACGTTGGCAAGCCACGTGGGCAAATCCAAGGTTTTTGCCATCACTATCCAACGGGTGGCATTCCTTCAGCCAAAGAATTTCCTACCACCAAGGGTCCAGACTTTGAGGTAATTGGACTGTGTCAAAACTTGCACAGAGCTTTTTCTCCCAGCTTCTCAAACTTTCGAAATAATAATACTTAAAGATATGTAAGGCGCCATAAAGGGCTCCACACCCGGACGCCATTGTGGGAAGGGCGCGAGGCCTGGGCGCATTCTATTATAGCCATAACACCCTTGGTCGTTCTTGTTAATTCTTCCCCCGAGTGGAGGCGAATCGGTATTTTTCGAATTCTTCTTATAAATTATTACTGAAAAATAACATCATCAATTAAACAAAAAGTCAAAATAATGATTACAATCTTCAATTCGTAATCGATCACAGGAGCACCCGAAATCGCCTTTTTTAGGCGTTGATGTCTCAGAAACTAGCTGAAATTAAAATTCGTCTTCTGGTGAGGATTTTTCTCCCAGGCCAACAACTTTTTCGATTTCAAAATGGGAGGGAAACTCTGACGTTTGGCTAAGTTTGGGGTGGATAAAAAAATTAGACGTGGACATTTTCTCCGGAAGCCTTCGTAATCCAGTTAATCACACATTTGTAAAAGGCAAGGTATAGCGAAACATATATTTGCATAAAATGTACTGATCGTTAACATTCATCGAGTTTTATTCGCCTTTAAACTTCATCTCAGTGTCCAAAATTCACGAGTAACGCCCGCGTTTGGACGGGCGTCGGGTTGTTTTTTATTTTTATTTTTACATATTCCAGCCTGCCCAAACTTATTTCTGAATGATATTTGGTTGGGCTAGTGGTGAATTTCTGGAAATTTGGTAAAATCAGCCTACTGCCGACTTTTTTCCGGGATGATTTTTGATGGGGCTACGGGCGGGCGGTTTTTTATACAGTTCCATTTTATTATTTTTTCTTTGATTCTATCCGGAATCTTTAAATGAAAAACGGAGGGACCGAATTTTTTCCTGAAGGGGGGTCGTTATAATTTCCCATATTTTTGGGCGCGGAGCGACCTCCGAGGGGGGGGTCGTGAGTATTTTGCTGGCCTTTGCCAACGGGCTGCTGGACCCTGCCTACGGACTTTGAACGACCAACGAAAACGGAGAGCGTCTTATGGGCCTACTAGAAGCCTGTAATCTGATCCACGGTAACAGCTTCTTCCAGAAAAATCCCGCCACACGATGGACATGGTCAAGCTCGAACGGAGTTACTCGCTCTGAATTGGATCACATCCTGGTTAAAGGCAGTGTCCACGATAAACTTCGTCCTCGGTTTTCGGCCGGAAATCGAAAGTTCAGGGTCTCATTGGAGCACTGGGGTCGAAAGAACGAACGAAAACGAGCCCGAAAGAGCTCCATACGGCTCCGAAGTCCGCTCGCGCTAGCCCTTCCGCTCGCGGTCGAGTTTTCCGAAGAACAGTTTGGTCCGCTTCTACATTAGCATTGGAGCGCGAGCGCGGCTGAGTTTTAGCATTGGGGCGCACTTGCGCATGCTGTCTAGTTCAGGCCCATGCCCGCGCAACTCATCCACCGTTGAAATGTGGCTTTCGAAACGAAGAGCTGATTTTGGATGTTTCGCTGCGTTTTTCTTGAGTCTTTTTTCACTGATGAAACAGTCAGACTCTAAACCTTTGTTTTCTGATGTAAATTCAAAAAAGATTTTTATCGTACACACTGCCTTTAATCGACGCTGGTGTCTCTTCGATGTCGGCGTAGTGAAACCCTTTAATACCGGAGGCGACCATCGTCTTGTCCGAGCGAAGATCTGTCTCCGCGAGAAGGTTAAGCGAAAGGATGGTCATCGCCCAGCATCGACACGACTGCCCAATTATGTTGATCTTCAAGAAAGGTGAAGGAGATGAGGTCAAGAACTACAGGCCAATCGCTCTTCTGCCCCAGCCGTACTAGCTATTCACCAAGATTTTGCTGAACAGACTGGAAAGCACGTTGGATGAGTTCTAGCCCGTGAAAGAGGCCGGTTTTCGTCGCGGATACTGCTGTATGGATCACATCCACACGATGACTCAACTAATTGAAAAGACACGAGAGTACAAGCAACCGCTCCTAATGTGCTTTTTCAATTATGTCAAAGCATTTGACAGTGTTGAACTGAACGCAGTTTGAAACGCTCTACTCCGTGCCGGCGTGGACCCGATCTACATCAACATGCTAGAGGAGTGCAACGTGGGCACATCTGCGAAGATCAAGATGTTCCACAATGAGCTGACGGTGCCGATTTGGAAAGGAGTCTGCCAAGGTGACACCATCTCACCAAAGCTGTTCACTGCTGCTCTCCGTCATGCCATGATTGATCTAGATTGGAGCGACAGGGGTATTCCCATAGACGGCAGGAAACTCTCAAACCTCCGCTTCGCCGATGACATCGTTCTGGTTAGCAACAGTCAAACCGAACTTTAACAGATGGTGGATGAACTGGGCGCAGCTGGCCGCAGAATCGGGTTGACGATGAATCGCAGCAAGACAGAAGTCATAAGGAACAGATGGGTAGACCCAGCACCGCTACAGTGGACGGAGTTCCTCTTCCTGATACGGAAAAGTACGTCTACCTAGGGCGCCTCGTGACCATGGACAACGATTTGAGGGCCGAAGTCAGCCGAAGAGGAAGCGCTGCATGGGCTGCGATGCCAACATAAGGGAAGCAGCTCACCTTGTCTCCGCAAAAAAATCCGTGCGCATCTCTGACTCCACCGTACTCCCCGCCATGTGCTATGGAGCTGAAACCTGGGCTTCCAACAAGTCTTCTGCAATTCTGATGACACGGACGCAACAAGCCCTCGAACGAAGGCTGTTGGTGACGGACCGTCGAGAGCAAAGAAACCAGCACCTTCGCAGCACCGACCTCCGCCAACAGTCAGGAATTCGGGACGCTGTCACTTACATGACAGCCGCAAAACATCGATGGGCCTGCCACGTTATAAGAAGAACCGATGACTGCTGGACAAATTGCGTAACCCTCTGGTACCCGCGGGACATCATGCAAACACATGGTCGTCCCCCAACAAGATGGAGCGATGCCTTCAAACATCTGAACACACTCAACACGAACTGGTTACAGATCGCGCAAAATCGAACGTGATGGAAGATGGCAGCTTCACAAAGCAACCAAAACGAACGTGTACCTTGAAACAATCAGAGACGTGTGCCCGCCGCTGAGACGATCGCCGGCTGACAACGGACAATCAAGTATCAAATATTTCTTTCGAAGTGCCTGCTGTTTTTTTTATCAGAAGTACTGTCAATAATTTGTTTCACATGAAGACCCCTAACAACGTTTGTCTCTAAAAATAGCATGATAAAATTTTTTGCACCAAAGGAGGCTGTACCACAGGATAGTCTTGATGGAAGCCTATGAGCTACAGTAGCTGAAATGTATTATTCTTACAGTAACCTACCATCACCGCCCGAAAAACGCTAAACGAAACTCATAATCGTGTTCAGCACCCCAAAAAAACTCCAGGCGACGTTTTGGGGAAATTTTTTTTCTGAACTCTGGAGCTCCATTGGGGAATCCATTTTTGGGGGTGGATAGGTCAAGGAAAAAGTTTTACCTTAAATTTTCTCCGCGGGGGTAGTTTGGGGCGTAGAACACGAATCTGAGGTCCGTTTGTGATTTTTCTCGAGAATATGACAGGTTACGGTAGCTTGATGGTAATAATCCTACAGAGCTCCTCACATTTCGGTTCATAACTTTTTTTCACTACTACTCGGGCAGCTAGATTGTGGCCTTTATTACCCGGGAGGTAGTCGATCAGGAAAACATAGCTTTATGTGTCGTTCTGGCGAACAGGTCTGATCATTCCCTTGTTAGTGATGGTGTTCATGAATATGTCTGAGTTGTCATCGCCGAGTTTTGTGTCACTGATATAGTATAAAGACTCTGGTTCATTTCAAGTAAGTGCCTATTTTCGATTATCACAGCTTGGAGCGGTGGCTTTTTTGTCGGAACCTCTTAATCACTAGTTATATTTCACCGCAGCTAGCGATTATCGGAATCGCCAGCTCACTAGAGATTTGACAGAGTCTATGTTTGGCCAGATCGCGAGAGTATGGGTGTGATGGTACTTCCTGGCTAATGACGACTGATAATTATAGGATGTCGATAAGCTCTTCTGTCGGCTACTGCATTTAACAGAATCCTTCATCATTATTAGTGGTCACTAGCGAGAGAAAACCAACGCTCTCATTGGAGTTTTTCTCGACGTCCTTTGTTGGCAATTTTCCATCTTCAGTAACTAGTGTTGATTTTTTTCATGCATACATAGGAGACCTTGAGCGGTTACCAACCGACGCGTTTTCGTTTGAATAACTGAGACGATTATCATTGTGAACTTTGCCTTAACACTCTCCTTCAGGTCCCCGCCATAGTTGGACGATATTCCGACGCAGTCCCTCCCTCTTAGGTCGACCGTAGTCTCTCTCAATTGGGTCGTCCATGAGCGAGCCCAGGCGGGTTTGACTAGATGTAGCACTGGTTTTAATGGCATTATTAATCCAGTTTCGATGGGGATGAACCAAAGAGGGACTACGGACGACCTAAGACGGTCCATCCGAGGGTAAATTTGTTGTTCCTTTTTGAGTGCTCTACATACGTACCAGCTATGATGGGGCCTAACCTCTTCATTGGAAGGACCAGTTCTAACCTTATCTGACCCTCTATCTGATTGTTGGCTGAATTATTTTGGTCAAATCTGCCATCTCATAAGACGACTTTATTATTTTCTGCAAAACACATTGATTTTGGGTGTATTACTTCAGGTTCGGGGTTCAACGCTCTTTAGAATTCTCATCTACAAGCTTAGAAAAAGTTCTCTTTCTCATTATATTATCTCATGAATTGCGTTTTGGAATGGTCCCTAATCCAATTTTTCATCTGAGGCCTTCGATGAATTTATATCTCTGATAGACTTATCCACTAAATCCAACAAAAAGGGTCGGATATTTTTGATGCGTTTGAAAATGTCCCACCTAAGAGTGCAGCCTGAGCCAAAGGGCTCCGTCCATAGCTAACGACCAGCGACAGGCGTCCGAAACAGTGAAGACCATTCCATAGCTGGTCGCTTCGACTTGAAGTTGAAGTGACCAAATACTGCCGCAATCTCAAATCGCTCGGTGCCGCGACTTGAGATCACTTCGTCCAGCGATTTGAAATTGCTCAGGTGGAGGTAGTTTTGCGTAATAAAGACGTACAATTACGGACAGCACCGCTGGAACAGAAAAAATAGTTTTCTTAATCATGGCTCGCGACAGATACTTGAAAATTAATAGGGAGAGATTGAAGTTAGAAAATGTCTTGTGAACCTGGAATTCCAGGAATTCAAGAAGGATACAAGACTTATCATAGTGGAGCAAACGATAAAAATACATGCAAAAAGCTTGTGAGGTCTGCAGTTTGGCGCCGAATACCTTGCGTCTTGACGAAACATTGCGGCCTTGTCGCTTCGACTAGATGAATCGCTTCCCTCATGGAAGCGACGAGACTAGTCGAAGCGACCTAAGAAAATCAAGCAGGTCGCTTCGACCACCCTATGAAATACCTCAGTCGCTCGGCGAACGCGATAGAATCTGCCAACTGTTACAAGTGCAATATCTGTTGCCGCGAAGCGTTTTTGTAACTGTTGGCAGTGCCGCGACTAGTCGAAGCGACCTGCTATGAAAGGGGCTTAACGCACAACTCTCAATCGCTGGCGCATGCAGCGTGTACTAGGTCGGCGAGAGGTTAACGATGGTATTGATAAAGTTAGTGCCAGCCGCTGCAGCTACGATGCCACCAACATCGGCGGCAGGCTAGCTGCGGTGGTAGCCATGGAGTGAAATCAATAAGAAATATTAGCGGTGCAAACTCCCAGAGTCACTTAACGCTTGGAGCAAGCTATGGACGCTGCCCTAAGCTCATTTCACAGTTCTTTGCCATCCGGCGCCGTACAATGCTATCCGATCTCGCACGCGAAGAGGAAATGCGGCGCGCACCAGGCCTGTGATGGTGCAATTGATAATATTGATCACTCCACCTCCTTACCACATTGCAATAGTTCAACAGAAGAATTTCACCCCGACTTTGTACGTCGCACAGCGGCACTCAGTGATGTCGTAGCCGCACCTTATAACCTGTCGGACGACGATGTCGGGCAAACTATGAAAGGGGCTAAAGGGCTACACTACCGCTCTTAAGATTTGGTCATGGAGCGCGCGAGGACGCGTTTTCGTGCCTTTTTCGTCCTGTTTGGATAACTCGCTTCAAAGTCAATTTTGTGGGAAACTAGAGTGATATTCATGATCCTGGAGTTGAGGGCTATGCAGTCTCAGGCGAAAAAAGTTGTCGAGAATTCGGCGAGAAGTTGTCCAGAATTAGTACGAATTCAGGGCAACTTCTCGCCTAATTCTCGACAACTTTTCGCCTAATTCTCGACAACTCCTCGACTCGTTCTCGACAACTTTTCGCCTAATTCTCGACAACTTCTCGTCGGATTCTCGACAAATTGTGGTGAGCGCGAAGCGCTCACCAGGATTTGGCTTTGATCTCTTCCCGCGCGGATGCCCTACAATGAGATCACCTATTCATACCGTCAACAGAGGTATGAGCTGTACACTATTCGACGCGCTGCAAGAAATTACATATGTGTGCAACTTTTCATCCCAACTGGTCCCCGCTTTCTGAAGTTATGACCTCTCAAAGTACGCAAAAACGTTCTCCACCACCGCCTCCGCCTCCGCCACCGCCTCCGCCTCCACCTCCGTCCGTCGAAAACCATTTTTTTGGAAGGCGTGGACCAAATCGCTCGAAAATTTGTGACCAGATGTAATAGACCACGGGAATGACGAAAATAATTGTCAGAACTCACCATAATGACTTCTGGGCCCCTAACGGGCGTTTGAAACTCGGAAACCGGCCTCTCAAGATTAGTTTATAAAAATGACGGGTTTTTCGTTATCAGTCATTGTTTTCTTAGAGACTCCATATAAATACCTTGCTCTAGGGTGGTGTACTCTAAACGTCCGGCTTGGAACAGGACGCTATGCGGAAGGGTTGTTTTTGAGCGTGGCGCGTGTTTGTACCATGCGCACCAAAGATAAGAAGTCGTCGCAGGGTGTGCTGAAGTGTCGGTTGACTATGCGAGACCGCAGTAGGAGCATGTAGGACGTCGTGGAACTACAGCAACCCCGCTGTAGGGGTGTGCAGGACGCCGTAGAATGTGTGCAGGACCTCAGTAGGAGTGTGCAGGACCTTAGTAGGAGTGTGCAGGACATCATGGGACCTGTGCAGGACCCCAGTAGGGGTGTGCAGGACGTCGTAGAATGTGTGCAGGACCTCAGTAGGAGTGTGCAGGACCTTAGTAGGAGTGTGCAGGACATCATGGGACCTGTGCAGGACCCTAGTAGGGGTGCAGGACCTCTGTAGGAGTGTGCAGGACATTTTGGGACCTGTGCAGGACCCCAGTAGGGGTGTGCAGGACGTCGTAGAATGTGTGCAGGACCTCAGTAGGAGTGTGCAGGACCTTAGTAGGAGTGTGCAGGACATCATGGGACCTGTGCAGGACCCCAGTAGGAGTGTGCAGGACATCATGAAACGTGTGCAAGACCCCTGTAAGGATGATCAGAACTTCGTGGAATGTGTGCAGGACATCAGTAGGAGTGTGCAGGACATCATGAAGCGTGTGCAGGACCCCAATAGGGGTGTGCAGGACATCATGGAATGTGTGCAGGACCTTAGTAGGAGTGTGCAGGACATCATGAAACGTGTGCAAGACCCCTGTAAGGATGATCAGAACTTCGTGGAATGTGTGCAGGACATCAGTAGGAGTGTGCAGGACATCATGAAACGTGTGCAAGACCCCTGTAAGGATGAGCAGGACTTCATGGAATGTGTGCTGGACGTCAGTAGGGGTGTGCAGGACGCCGTAGAATGTGTGCAGGACCTCAGTAGGAGTGTGCAGGACCCCAGTAGGAGTGTGCAGGACATCATGGAACCTGTGCAGGACCCCAGTAGGGGTGTGCAGGACGTCGTAGAATGTGTGCAGGACCTCAGTAGGAGTGTGCGGGACCTTATTAGGAGTGTGCAGGACATCATGGGACCTGTGCAGGACCCCAGTAGGTGTGCAGAACCTCAGTAGGAGTGTGCAGGGACATTTTGGGACCTGTGCAGGACCCCAGTAAGGGTGTGCAGGACGTCGTAGAATGTGTGCAGGACCTCAGTGGGAGTGTGCAGGACCTTAGTAGGAGTATGCAGGACATCATGGGACCTGTGCAGGACCCCCGTAGGGGTGTGCAGGACCTCAGTAGGAGTGTGCATGACATTATGGGACCTGTACAGGACCTCAGTAGGAGTGCGCAGGATATCATGGAACGTGTGGAGGACCCCAGTAGGGGTGTGCAGGACGTCGTAGAATGTGTGCAGGACCTCAGTAGGAGTGTGCAGGACCTCAGTAGGAGTGTGCATGACATTATGGGACCTGTACAGGACCTCAGTAGGAGTGCGCAGGATATCATGGAACGTGTGCAGGACCCCAGTAGGGGTGTGCAGGACGTCGTAGAATGTGTGCAGGACCTCAGTAGGAGTGTGCAGGACCTTAGTAGGAGTGTGCAGGACATCATGGGACCTGTGCAGGACCCCAGTAGGAGTGTGCAGGACATCATGGAACCTGTGTAGGACCCCAGTAGGGGTGTGCAGGACATCGTAGAATGTGTGCAGAACATCAGTAGGAGTGTGCAGGACATCATGGGACCTGTGCAGGACCCCAGTAGGGGTGTGCAGGACGTCGTAGAATGTGTGCAGGACCTTAGTAGGAGTGTGCAGGACATCATGAAACATGTGCAAGACCCCTGTAAGGATGAGCAGGACTTCATGGAATGTGTGCAGGACCCCAATAGGGGTGTGCAGGACATCATGGAATGTGTGCAGGACCTTAGTAGGAGTGTGCAGGACATCATGAAACGTGTGCAAGACCCCTGTAAGGATGATCAGAACTTCGTGGAATGTGTGCAGGTCATCAGTAGCAGTGTGCAGGACATCCTGAAACGTGTGCAAGACCCTCAAGGATGAGCAGGACTTCATGGAATGTGTGCTGGATCTCAGTAGGGGTGTGCAGGACGCCGTAGAATGTGTGCAGGACCTCAGTAGGAGTGTGCAGGACCTTAGTAGGAGTGTGCAGGACATCATGGGACCTGTGCAGGACCCCAGTAGGGGTGTGCAGGACGTCGTAGAATGTGTGCAGGACCTCAGTAGGAGTGTGCAGGACCTTAGTAGGAGTGTGCAGGACATCATGGGACCTGTGCAGGACCCCAGTAGGGGTGTGCAGGACCTCAGTAGGAGTGTGCAGGACATTTTGGGACCTGTGCAGGACCCCAGTAAGGGTGTGCAGGACGTCGTAGAATGTGTGCAGGACCTCTGTGGGAGTGTGCAGGACCTTAGTAGGAGTGTGCAGGACATCATGGGACCTGTGCAGGACCCCAGTAGGGGTGTGCAGGACCTCAGTAGGAGTGTGCATGACATTATGGGACCTGTACAGGACCTCAGTAGGAGTGCGCAGGACGTCGTAGAATGTGTGCAGGACCTCAGTAGGAGTGTGCAGGACCTTAGTAGGAGTGTGCAGGACATCATGGGACCTGTGCAGGACCCCAGTAGGGGTGTGCAGGACCTCAGTAGGAGTGTGCAGGACATTTTGGGACCTGTGCAGGACCCCAGTAAGGGTGTGCAGGACGTCGTAGAATGTGTGCAGGACCTCTGTGGGAGTGTGCAGGACCTTAGTAGGAGTGTGCAGGACATCATGGGACCTGTGCAGGACCCCAGTAGGGGTGTGCAGGACCTCAGTAGGAGTGTGCATGACATTATGGGACCTGTACAGGACCTCAGTAGGAGTGCAGGATATCATGGAACGTGTGCAGGACCCCAGTAGGGGTGTGCAGGACGTCGTAGAATGTGTGCAGGACCTCAGTAGAGTGTGCAGGACCTTAGTAGGAGTGTGCAGGACATCATGCGACCTGTGCAGGACCCCAGTAGAAGTGTGCAGGACATCATGGAACCTGTGTAGGACCCCAGTAGGGGTGTGCAGGACATCGTAGAATGTGTGCAGAACATCAGTAGGAGTGTGCAGGACATCATGGGACCTGTGCAGGACCCCAGTAGGGGTGTGCAGGACGTCGTAGAATGTGTGCAGGACCTTAGTAGGAGTGTGCAGGACATCATGAAACATGTGCAAGACCCTGTAAGGATGAGCAGGACTTCATGGAATGTGTGCAGGACATCAGTAGGAGTGTGCAGGACATCATGAAGCGTGTGCAGGACCCCAGTAGGGTTGAGCAGGACGTCATGGAATGTGTGTAGGGCCTTAGTAAAATTACACAGGACATCATGGAACGTGTGCAGGACCCCAATAGGGGTGTGCAGGACATCATGGAATGTGTGCAGGACCTTAGTAGGAGTGTGTGCAGGACATCATGAAACGTGTGCAAGACCCTGTAAGGATGATCAGAACTTCGTGGAATGTGTGCAGGACCTTAGTAGGAGGGTGCAGGACATCATGAAGCGTGTGCAGGACCTCACTAGGGGAGGGCAGGACATTATGTAATGTGGGCAGGAGGTTAGTAGGAGCGTGCAGGACATCATGAAACGTGTGCAAGACCCTGTAAGGATGATCAGAACTTCGTGGAATGTGTGCAGGACCCCAGTAGGAGTGTGCAGGACATCATGAAACGTGTGCAAGACCCCTGTAAGGATGAGCAGGACTTCATGGAACGTGTGCTGGATCTCAGTAGGGGTGTGCAGGACCTCAGTTCAATGTTCAGGACACCGTATGCAAGCCAGGCCTCCGAATCTACAAGAACGATAGTTAAGTCCGCCAGAACAGGGCTACCGTAATCTCACCTGAGTTGGCTCTAAAATTTTCTAAGTTCTGACTCCGATTTCGCTTCATCTTCCCTACAGGTGGTGATGTTTCCTGCTTTTAGTCCAGGCAGATCCTCAACTGCTGACCCTAGAGAAGGACGGTGTGTGAATCAAGACACACCGCTCTTCACTTTTTATACTTTATCATTGATCAATTGGGTATCATCAAATTTGTTTACGAGAGCCGAATAACATCATTCCTGAGATTACGGTAGTCCTCTTCTGGCGCACTTAACTATAGTTCGCGCTGGAAATCAATTTCCATTTTTCAGGCTCAATTTCATGATTGAGCCCGGTAGACCACACTGGTAAACTTTGGCGAGTCAAAAACGTTGGACGATGAGGTTAATATCCGCCACCAATTCTCACCAGTCATCTAGCCCTTTTTCCTAGAATGTTGGTGCGACAGTAAGATAACAGGAAAAATTGGTTACGGCACGAACTCCACATGCAGAAAAACTCCGAAAATGATTTTGGCGCGAAATTCAAATTCGTATTTACAATGTGTTCCGATTGACTTTTCTTTAATGAAGAAGGGAGTTGAAAGAAGAATGAAGGTTTTTCATGGGCCCCTTCAACATTTTCTTTCACTAGAGGGGCCAAGCTACGCAAAAACTCATAGAAATGATGGAAAACTCTGATAAAAGAGGCCTGATACTGCGCTATCAATCATTGTTTTTATTAGAGCTCTACGGAAATACTTCGACTGGTAGCCTCACCAATGGGCCGTTCATTTCATTTCTGTCTTGAGTGGTGCGTGCCCCCCCCCCGTCTAGAAGAGTGCCTAGAACCTGTACAATTGGGTCATTTTGAAACTCATTTCTTCATTTTTCGACTTTTAAATTCAAAAAGTATACGCCTTGTATCGTATTTGTAGGAAGCCGCGTTGCAACAATTATCTTGCAGTCTTAGCAGCGGAGCGGTTGTTTCTTCATTTCTACCACTATGTTTTCGAAAAAAAACAACTTGACTTCTGGAGCTCGACGATATTGTAGAAGGAAACCCTTGTAAAAAGTTGTGAAATTTCTGAAAGTTGGGCTCCGCAGAAAAGGTCAAGGATTTGGCATTGCTCCTAAATGTTGTGAAATTGTTTTATTGGATTTGGCTCTCAACTTGATTTTTCAAATGTAGTGAAATTGTCGAATTGATTTGGCTGTGATGATACTATATGCAGATAACATAATCATTAAATCTAGTGAAATTGTTGCAAACGGATTTGGCAGGAGCTCTATCAATTATCACAGTCAAATCACGCGTCAGAAGGTCCTCTGGCGAGCGAATGAAGACAAAAGAAAAAAATAATAATCCTCAGTCAACAATGCTGAACGAAACGTGGCCTTATGGGCTAGAATTAAGGTTTCCGAATGCTGTTCTGCCCTTTCAGTGTAGCTCCCACTAACAATAAGGTACCAGACCTTCCCTCACCGATGAGATAAAAATCATGAAAACGAAATCTAACGCAATTTACTCGCTACTGACTCTATGTCTTCGTGTCCTCAACGCTTCCACGGTTCGCATTGTATAGAAACGTTTTTGCTGCTAGGTTTATTCCTGCTCTCATTCGATTCAATATGCGCTCCAAGGAAAACCCTTCTGACGCGTGATTTGACTGTGATAATTGATAGAGCTCCTGCCAAATCCGTTTGCAACAATTTCACTAGATTTAATGATTATGTTATCTGCATATAGTATCATCACAGCCAAATCAATTCGACAATTTCACTACATTTGAAAAATCAAGTTGAGAGCCAAATCCAATAAAACAATTTCACAACATTTAGGAGCAATGCCAAATCCTTGACCTTTTCTGCGGAGCCCAACTTTCAGAAATTTTAGTTTTATTCTTCACAGCAGCTTTTCGCCTGATTTCTCCTCTCGAGAGTCCGTCACATTTTCGCAAGGAAATAATTTAAAATAAAATAAGTAAATAAGAAAAAGAATATATATGAACACATATATATCTGAACAAACGGCTTGATTACGGAAGGAGATATCTCACTATTACATCTGTAGGACTTAAATGAATCAAAAGCGTCAGTTTTTTTGATAACTTTGTAAGCACTAAATTCAGCAGCAGTAATTCTTCTCTTATTTTTAGACCTTGTAATGATGTCGAACGATTTTTTCCAAATTTCGTTCGTTCGATGTTTTATCGGACAATTTTTTTCGAATTTCGTTCGTTCGCAATTTCGTCAAAAGAATTTCCTTCTCGATTTTCATTCGTTCGTGATCTGATTTTTCAATTTTTTCTTTTTTTTTTTCAACTTTGAACACGCTTCTCGAACCCTAGGTTACGCTATTTCTTTATTCCTCGGGCCGAGTTGACGTGAGTGTGAGCGAACGCGACTTGAGTGGAAATCGAATACTTGTAGAATATTCATTCTCCGACCGAGCGTTGTAAATAAATCGTTGAGACCGGTTTCGAAAAAAAAGGTCCGAAACTTCTAAGGAGTATCGAAAAAATCCTAAACTTCGAACGAAATTCGAAAAGATCCAAAATTTCGAACGACTTTCGAAAAAATCAAAAAATTTCTATTAGATTCGAAATTCGTTCGTTCCAACTTCGAAATTTCGAAAGGTTTTTGAAATTTGTTCGTTCGAATTTTTTTAATTTTTCGTTGTTTCGAACGATGTTTTTTTCAGTTTTCGTTTGTTCGACATTTTTTTCGAAATTGTACCACTATAATGCTATTCAACATTCAAGGCGTGGCCATTTTCACACAGTATTCGACTTTCCTCGTTGAGGCCTACGCTACTTATTTTTTGCGTTTAAAAAATTTTGCGTAGCAAGAATGCGTTTTTGAAATTCCCGAATGTTTGAATTTTTCGAATGAAGCCCTTCTCAATTTTTCGAATGAATGACTAAATCCGAGTAGAAATCCACAGTTTTTTTCTCGAATGAATAAATAAATTTGTATACCCGTTAAGAATTCGATTGGAATGAATATTCGGAAAATCTATCTAACACATCATAAATACTTTTTTTTCAGGCTGAATAATCAAGTGTAGTGACCCGAAAATGGTTTAAAATTCGAAAAGTCAAATCTTTCGGTTCTCCTGTTGAACACAGTACTCGAAAAAGAAAAGCAAAAAAATTTAATACGATTGGTTTAGTTTCTCGAATGAATAGAATATATTAGAAAACTAGTAATTAAATTGCTTGAAAACTCAGATTGAATTTCTTAAATAAATCTTATATTTGAAAAAAACGAATAAGCGATGATTACAAAAGCCGGCATAGTTGTGCATACGAGGTTCGAGTAGCCAAGAGTGGGCGGACCTCAGGTAGCGGACGCCTCGTCAACGGTAACGGGTCAGCAGATCTCGAATGGTAAGTACCTGTGGTGGTGCCTGTTAATACTCTAGGATGTGAAGACTGGCCTCGCTCATGTGCCAACACAAGGCTCGGGTCACACCTATCCATGCGGTAAAGGAGCAACTCAATTGGGATAGGACACTGTACACCAATAGAATGCCAAATAATTGATGCAAGGTTAAGAGGTTAATATTTAGGCCAGAACTGAATCACTTAGGATTTTTTTCGATTGAATATTCCTAATTCTCAACGTCATTTTGATAATTCTGGAACAACTTTTTGAATAATGATATTTAAAATCTCATTTTTCCAGTAACGAATCATAAAAAGAAAGTTCAGTACTTGGAATCGCGAAAACTCTGAAATTTGCTTACTTCAATTTACAATCTTCCGGTAAAACCGATATGTCAAAACTCGAAAACATGGAAAATCCCATAGAAATGTGATATTCAAGAGTTCGGTGGAATAAATTATAAACGATAACCAGCTTGCTCAAGTTTGATAGGACCTGAATTCTCGACAACTTTTCGACACATTCTCGATTCTGAGAAAAGTTGTCCAGAATTCTCACGGAATTCTCATCAACTTTGTCCTTCTCCTGAGTTATCGACAACTTTTCCAGAATTCTGGACAACTTCTCCGAAATTCTCGACAACTTCCCCATCTGCCAGAATTCTCGACAACTTCTCTCCACTTTCTGAACAACTTCTCGATTCTCGACCGATTCTCGACAACTTCTCGATATATTCTGGACAACTAGTTTTACCTGAGGTGGTGTTGCAATTTTCGAAGTTTCATTGAGAACTACAGTTTCGCCGTCACTCAGCTCTCTATGCACGGTAGATACAGGGAAACGAAGGTAGAGACGCTCGCGCCTCTTCCGCCACAGTGCCGTAGTTACAAACTTGGCTGATTGCGAAACTTCTATAGTTCTCAGCGTAACTCCTTACAATAAAGGCTGTACCATTGGGTAGCGCTCAACGATAGGATCAAGAATATCACCCCAGTTTCGCTTGGATTTGAGTTTGAAGCGAGTTATTCAAAAATAGCGGAAAAGACGCGAAAGCGGTCCTCGCGCGCTTTCTGACCAAATCCAACGAGCGGTATTGTAATTGTGACGAGTGAGTGAAAGTTTGTATGAATGATAGCATGTCTATACTATTCGGTTGATGCAAAAGTTTCCTGAGTTTTCACGACTTTGAATAAAAAACATTTATTTCAAAAACAATCAAGGCTCACCCAAAAAAATAATTTTCATGATATTCAAGGATCCTTCGCCACCGATTGGGCAGAGCATGAATTCCCGACGCGTAGAACTCTAGCTGTTTCGAGTCGAAGTATTTTTCTAAGGCCATTCTGGCTTCGTCATGGTTAGTGAACTGTTTTCCATCCAGGAAGTGCTGCATCGAGCGGAACAGATGGTAGTCGGATGGGGCAAGATCTGGGCTATATGGAGGGTGAGGAAGAACTTCCCAGCCCAGGTCCAGCAGTTTCTGTCGGATTATACGAGATACGTGTGGCCGAGCATTGTCGTGAAGAAGGCGAACACAGGGTTGAGCGGGCCGTTGCGACCGGTGACCAAAAATTTACGACCTCCCCCCCTTTGTTGACCAAAATTTTTACGAACTCCCCCTCATGGAATGGAGAAATGGCTACCTTTCCGAGTGATTTGGAAATAAACCCCATTTTTTCCAAAATTTTACGAACTCCCCTCAAAATTTTCATTTTTTTTTCGAAAAAATTCCGAAATCTCTACGACCCCCCGTTGCGACCGGTCGCAAGCCTGCCCAACCCTGGGCGAACAGTGTTCACCCTAACTGCTGCACCTGTGTTGGGAAGTTCTTCCTCACCCTCCATATAGCCCAGATCTTGCCCCTTCCGGCTACCATCTGTTCCGCTCGATGCAGCACTCCCTGGATGGAAAACAGTTTACTCACGATGACGTAGTCAAAATGGCCTTAGAAGAATACTTCGACACGAAACAGGCAGAGTTCTTAGCGTCAGGAATTCATGATCTGCTCAATCGGTGGCGAAGGATCCTTGA
The DNA here is from genome assembly GCA_029168955.1 of Aplectana chamaeleonis. NCBI lineage: Eukaryota > Metazoa > Nematoda > Chromadorea > Rhabditida > Cosmocercidae > Aplectana > Aplectana chamaeleonis. Next base: position 121,918 of record JAPDOI010000046.1, on the reverse strand, counting down.
ATGTGATGGAAATTATTTTGTTGGGTGAGCCTTGTTTGTTTTTGGAATAAATGTTTTTTTATTTAAAGTCGTTAAAACTCCGGAAACTTTTGCATCAACCTAATAATACCGTAAAGGTGTAATGTAAACTCCGAATTGAAGAGCCACGCAGGGTAAAGCATGTCACTCCGATCGGTCCGTGAGAATTGCGGCCCCTACCTCCAGTTCGGGAATTTGTGTGGCCCCTTTTTCCGGCTGGTAAATTTGTGCAGTCTCCAGGTATCCTCAGTTTCGGAGTAAAATTTATTTCCGTTCATCGCGTGCGCCTGCTCGCGTATGCAGCGTCCCTTTCTCCCCACACTTTCTCGCTGTCTCTTCCCTTGCTCCGTACAAGAGCGCCAAGGAACGGAGTGAATTAGATTCTGGACCAGAGAATATGTCGTTGGTGTGATCTCCAGGTCGACAAATCGTTTATCGAAATTCTATCATTTCTGTGATTACAGTTACTAACAGATTGAGGTGGCGAGTCCGTTCCTCCTAGTTGGTGCCACTGGAGGCTCCCCGACGTTTGCCGGGGTGAGCTGATCGCGGACACTCGAATACCGGCGACAGGCCTTTTTTCCGTGACGGGCCGGCCGATGGAGGACCAATGTCACATCCCATGGTGGTGGCTCATATAACTCGTATAGAAGCTACGGCGTCCGCGGGAACCGACGCGCATTCACAAGGCCCGATGAGTGAGGAAAGTATGCGAGGGTCTCTGATACAAGGACGGCATCAGAGGGCAACTAAGCTAGTCCAGAAATCCTGCAACGTTGGAAAGACACGCGTCGCAACGCTGAACGTAGGACCGTTGTCAGGTCGTTCGTGTAAATTAGCAGCTGCACTAGAGCGTCGACGAATTGATTTAAGGGCAGTGCAGGAAACGAGATGGTCTGGTAGCAAGTCGAAGGACATTGGCTGGGGATTCAAAGTCATATACAATGGGAGCCCAAGGACCAGAAACGGCGTAGGAATAATTGTTTCGCAACGATTCCGGGATTTTGTTGCTGAAGTGCAGCGTTTTGATGACTGACTAATGAAGATCATTATCGTCAGTGAAAAGCGACGGTACTACGTATTTTCGGCAAACGCTCCGCAAACCGAATGTGCTGACCGAGTGAAGGACGAATTTTGGGCACTGTTGCACGAAAAAACCGCAGAAGTACCGTCAGAAGACACCATAATTGTCGCGGGAGATTTGAATGGACATGTCGGCTCGATGAAGGAGGGGCACAGCTGTCACGAAGGTTTTGGATATGGGACGCGGAATGATGACGGCGAGCGCATTCTCGAATACGCAGACTCGAACGACCTGTTCATTACGAATACGAAGTTTCGAAAGCGCTCATCACATCTCATATCTTTCTACAGCGGTAACAACACAACACAGATAGACTTCATTCTGGTTCGCGTTCTTTAATCTGCACGATAAATGCGCCGCTAAAGCAGAGGCATAGTGAAAGCTGTGGGCCGGCGCGTGTCAAGTCGTGGCGACTCAAAGAACACGAGCAAGCTATGGTGTCTTGCATCCAACTCCCTCCAGTTACGACCGTAGAGGAAACGTGGCAAAATGCAACCTCGTTGATAATAGAAGGCTCGAAGCTGGGAGTGACGATATCTGGCCGCCGCAAAATTGACAAGCAGGCGTGGCTCTGGACGGACGAAGTGAAGTCAAAGGTACGCGAGAAGAAGCGGCTTTATCACGCTTTCCTTATCAACAAGACGACAGACAATGGGCGGAAGTACACTAAAGGGAAGAGGGCTGCGAAAGAAGCGGTGTCCACAGCCAAGGCCGCTCACTATAGTGAGGTCCATCAAAAGCTCGACACGAGAGACGGTGAACGCATTCTCTATCAGCTGGCACAGTCACGTCATAGGCAAACCGAGGATGTGGAGAAGTTTTATGGTATCAACGACGAAGGAGGTCAACTGCTGATGGACCGCAAGTGTGTGATGGAACGATGGCGCGACTATTTTGGGAAAATAAGTTTACAATAATTTGAACATCCACCTCATCCCCAGATTGCGCCAATTTATGGTTCCGTGCAGCCGATTTCGGTCGAAGAATTTGAGACTGTGTTGAAGCGGATGAAGACTGGCAAGGCGACTGGTCCTGACGATGTGGTAGCGGAAGTGTGGAAGTTGAGGCACTGGAATTCCGCTTGCTGGCTCACAAAATTCTTCAACCAAATTGTCGAGGAGAAGAAAATCCCTGGTGATTGGCATCAAAGCACGACGATCCCTATTTGGAAAAAGAAAGGCAGCCCCGCCGACTGTGCAAACTATCGGCCTATTCGCCTGTTGTCTCACACTACGAAGATCTTGGAACGAATTATCGATGCACGTATTCGCGATATCGTCCAGATTTCTAGCAATCAATGCAGATTTGTTGCCTCCTGTGGGACTACCGATGCCCTCCACACCGCAAGACTCCTGGCTGAAAAACATCGATAAAAACAAGAGGCACTACATCTTGCTTTCCTGGACTTGGAGAAGGCGTTTGACCGCGTCCCGCATGAAGTCATCTGATATGCTCTGCGATCTCACTCCGTACCTGAAGAGCTTATCAATTCGGTCCGAATCCTGTACTTCGATCCAAAAATCCGAGTGCTGGTTGCCGCTGGAACGTCAAAGGATTTCCCGATTTCAGTCGGCGTCCATCGAGGTTCGGCTCTATCACCGCTCCTCTTCATCGTTGTTATGGATGTTGTTACAAGGGATGTGCAGATGCCTGCGCCATGGACTTTACTCTACGCAGACGATGTATTGTTGGCGACCCATAGCAAAGTCGAACTTGAGAAGCAAAAAAAACCGAGTACTTGACTAACGATACGAATGAGTCTGGGACCATCAGGGTAGACGGCATACAGCTACCCCGAGCAGACGCTTTCAAGTACCTCGGATCGACAATTTCATATGACGGCAGCCTCGATCAAGAAATCACTGCTCGCGTAGACTCTGCGTGGTTGAAATGGCGTTCTACGACGGGCGTCGTGTGCGATAAGAGCATACCCGACCATCTAAAGTCGAAGGTTTACCGAAGTGTCATTTGATCGGTGGCGCTCTACGGTGCTGAATGCTGGCCTGCAACGAAGTAGGCATAGCGTTGCCTCTGCGTGATGGAAACGAAGATGTTGAGATGAACGGCTGGCCTAACGCGCCTGGATCGCTTGCGGAATGATGACATTCGAGAGCGGTTCGGTGTTGCCCCGATCAACGACAAGCTGCGTGAATCTCGTCTGAGATGGTATGGCCACACTCTTCGAGCTAGCAGCGATTCCGTTTGCAGCGTTGCTACCAATCTCGATGTTCCGGGAAAACGGCCCAAAGGCCGTCCGAAGCAGCGTTGGTTCGACACGCTGCACTCTGACATGGAAGTTGCTGGCGTACACCCCGATCAGGCGCACGATCGAGCTAAATGGCGCCAACAAACCAGAATGGCGGGCCCTGCTATGGAGCTTTACAAACGCTGAGGATGAAGAAGAAGAATTTACTAACAGATTGAGAGGCTCTGAGGGCACATCGAAAATGCGCTTGATCGGGTAGTTCATTCTCTAATCCTGCATCGCGCTCAGGCCTCTGAAGGCGACGGTGACGTCGAAACGTCGGGCCGCTCCATAAAGTTCCATCGAAAAAACCTCACAAGGCAGAACTATAAGAAAACACATTACAGTTACTATTATTTCTATAGTTCAAGTCAATTCTGAGCTTGCCCTGTAAGTATACATAATTTCATTTTATTCATTTTCTCAAAATTCTTGCGCCGCTGAATATCGACAATTTCTTGCACGGTGGGCGGCGGGAGCTGCTGCCTCCCTCTGTGATCATCACAGCGTGAGCCTTGACGTGGAGCCACGTTCACATGAGATTTTTGTTCTTCTTTTTGCTCTCCCTTTATGATTTATCTAGTTTTTCAGGAGTCGTTCGACTATATTGGCAGTAGCAGAGCGGCATACGATATGAGGTGAGAAAATCGTGACTGGAGAATTTTACGTTTTTAATTAGTGTCTAATTAAATTTTGCTTCTCATTTTCATAGGAATGGTCGCTTTCCTCGAAAATTGAAGACCTTGAAGGAGCAACTCGATCTAATCAATGCGTCGCAACTTTCTGGTATAATCGAAGTGCAGCAATTAGGTACTGGTGACAAATCCCATTTGTTCGCCCACGCTGATGGGAAACAGATCAAAGATGGACTGGTCAGTTTTTTAGTGGAACATCTCTTCTGCTAGCACGAATTTCCAGTATTTATGTTTAGGTTCAGAAGTTATTGGCTTCATTGTCTGCTGCAGTGAATAATTCTGGTGGGACGCTGTCTCTTCCAACAGAGAACTCAAGAATGCCTCCTTCAAGCTGGTACTCCTTCTCGCGATATTTTCCTTCAATTCCAGGAATTGTGGTTGCTCCATTCAAGGAAAAGTACGACTACCAGTAAGTGTTCATGGTTTAGTTGGAAGCTGAAGCTTGACTCGAATTTGAAGATTTACGTTGGTTTTATGTAAGTAATTTCAGACGGCTCAATTCGATGTTGGATCGAGCTCAGTGGAACTCCACACGAAGGTTGGCAGCGATCTCACAGATAGAACTTGCTGCAGCTACTCTGCTAGGAGCTGCGATTGATCATGTTGGGCTGAGTTCAGAACAAAAAGTGGAGTTGAGCATTGACAAGAAATTTGTGAGTTGTGTGTTGTTCGTACCACCAGTGTATATGTACAGTAGAGTGAGGACTTTTTAAAAAGAGACCGAACGAAGGAATTTCGAATAAATCCGTTCATTTTTCATTTCTAACGAAGGAATTTCGAATAAATTCGTTCATTTTTTATTTCGAACGAACAAATTTCGAATAAATTCGTTCATTTTTCATTTCGAACGAACGAATTTCGAATAAATTCGTTCATTTTTTATTTCGAACGAACGAATTTCGAATAAACTCGTTCATTTTTTATTTCGAACGAACGATTTCCGAATAAATTCGTTCATTTTTTATTGCGAACGAAGGAATTTCGAATAAATTCGTTCATTTTTTATTTCGAACGAACAAATTTCGAATAAATTCGTTCATTTTTTATTTCGAACGAACGAATTTCGAATAAATTCGTTCATTTTTTATTTCGAACGAACGAATTTCGAATAAACTCGTTCATTTTTTATTTCGAACGAACGATTTCCGAATAAATTCGTTCATTTTTTATTTCGAACGAACGAATTTCGAATAAATTCGTTCATTTTTCATTCCGAACGGACGAATTTCGAATAAATTCGTTCATTTTTTTTGTACGAACGAATATTCGAAATTCGAATATTCGAATGAAGAATAATTTAAGCATCCATGGCAATATCGCGCAAGTACGAAGTGAGCAACAATAACAAGTTGAATTCATCTTCTAAAGTTTTATTTCCACCTACAAATGAAATTAATGAGGCACGACTCATCTCTAAACCTGTACGGGCAACAACGCAAAGAATGCTACAAAATCAACTTTTCCGCTCTAACTTAGCCTAAGGAGCTTATTCAAGGTGCTGAACATGAATAAGAGGTCCACTTTCGGTAAGATCACGGTAAGTATAGGGTAATTATATCGTTAAAGTCTCCGATATGACTGAAAATTTGCCTAGAGAACCTACCCCTTAAACCTTCTCAGATAAAAAGGAGCTCGACGCTCACTCCGATCTTCCCACTTTCCCGGAGACACGATATAGGCGAGTGCTCACCCTCCTGACACGAGAGCGTGCCCATCACGGGCAAAGCGTGCCCCTAAAAAGATGATGGACTCTCAAGACGCTAGTTTCCAAGGGAGGCATACGACGCGGTTCGGAGCCAGGACTCGGATGAAGGCAATGCCTTCTGTTCAATTGCCCAATTTCGCGGTTTCGCTGGACGCTGAAGGCCCTGCTCAATCGCTGGTGGCCCCAGTTGGTGCTCGGTACACTGGCCGGGTCGCGTGTTGGCGTGCGGCCGCATTGTGCACCGGTGCGTGAGTATATTTTTGAAAACAAAAAGCTCAGAGGGGCTTATCACCAGGGCAGGAAGCAGCTACTCGCCCGACAGTCGCTACCTCCCCCGCGATAGCTACTACCGTGGGCGACAAAACTTCGGATTTTGCGCTCCACGGCCACTATCCCGCTGGCGGCTTCCAGCGGGGCGTGGAGCGCGTTTTCGTGTGAGCCATTAATCCTTCAAAAATTGCGAAAAGGATAAAAGGTTTTTAATCCACAGCTCAGAAAAGCCTCTTGGGGAAGTTTTGGCCAAATCGGTGCTATCACTAGAAGGGGGGAGGGGGAGTACCAATTGCTATCCCACTAGGGCTCGCCCATTTTTCCGTGCCGCCGCGCAATTATAACACCAATCCGGGGTTTCCTCTCCTGCCAGAAGCGTTGCGGCGCGGAGAAATTGGTGTGACCACATGCAGTGGACAAGTGGCCCCGACTGGCGAGATAGCACGGCGAAATCTAAAACGTCGACAAACAACGGCACTGTGCCGCAACCTTCCGTAACACCGGAAACGGATGTCAAATTTGTGCTTAGCACCCCAAAAGGTTGTTATCGCTCCCATTTGGCCACCCCTATTTCTCCGCGCCGCAACGATTTTGGAAGGGAAGGAAAACCCAGGGTTGGTGTCATAGGTTCGTTGGGGTGGAGACGACGGTCCGAGAGGTGAAGGTTGCTTAGGATACCTGAGTGGGGAAAGGTGAAGGTTCCCTATAGATTTGCAACTTCAAAATTTGTCGTTTTCTTAATCCTCTTTTTCTTGCATTCAATGTATTTTTATTTTTAATCATTAATTTTGAAACAACACTTTTTTCCGTTAGATGACGTTTTTTAGAAATTCACTATTCTTAATGAAATGATCTGAGTGGGTCATGATAAATTTCCTTTAAGCTGTCTTGGAGTCAAAATTTGTCGGGAAAATTTCTTCAAGCGATTTTTGAAAAACTACCTGTTCTTCGCTCATACCATTTTTACCATTTTAGATGGATCTTTGAACAGAGCTGTTTCCGAAATCTTCATGAAATTTTGCGTCAAATAATGTTTTCAATTTGAGAAAATACCATGACATTTTGCGTCAAATAATGTTTTCAATTTGAGAAAATACGTTCCCAATCTCTCAGCCGATTTCAATTTATGAATTAACGTTTCTTTCACTAAAAGCAATCAGTTTTTCGTCCATAACTTTTTTACCCTAAAAGACAGCCCTTTCGTGAGGATTGTTTTCGGAATCCACATAAAATTCTGCATCGAATAGCGTTTCCAGTTTGGAAAAATATTTTCTCGATCCTTCAGCCTAACTCATTTTACGAAACACCGGTTTTTCGCCTATAACTCTTTAACCGTTGTAGATAGAGTTTTCGTGAGGGTTGTTTCTGAAATCTCTGTGAAATTCGGCGTCGAATAACATATCGGGTTCCTAACTTTGCTTGCTCCATAAGCCAGGCAGGTCGGTGGAGCCGAGCTCTATAGTTATCTCCATAGGGTGCTCTCGTCTCTATGGTGTAAGTAGGAGACGCAGAGTTCTCCTGGAGCCAACAACGGGGCTCGGCTTCACCTCGGCTGGCTCATGAAGCAAGCAAAGTTAGGAACCCGATATGTCATTCGACGCAGAATTTACGTAGATTTCAAAAACGACGTTCACCAAAATCCTATCTCCAAAGGGTAAAGAGTTATAGGCGGAAAACCGGTGCTTCGTAAAATGGATTAGGCTGAAGAATCGAGAAAATACTTTCCCAAACTGGAAGCACAAGTTGACGCAGAATTCCATCGAGATTTTGAAAACAAGCTTCACCAAAGGTCTCTCCAAGCACAAAAAAGTTATGAACGAAAAACAAATAATTTCAGGCTAAAAAAATGCACCTTATAAACTGAATTCGGCTGGAAGAAGGAGAACCTATTTTTCAAAACTGAAAGCGTTTTTCAATGCAGAATTGTCTGTGAATACCGAGAACAACTTTCACCTAAGGCCTATCTTTGAGCAGAAAAAAGTTATGAACGAAAAATCGGCAGTGACACCCACCCAATCTTGAAAATGACTTGCATGAGTGTTGGGTCACTTTCATTCTTTTTCGGGGCGTTTCACTGGTTGTCACCGGTTCTCCCAATGGTGAAGGTTCCCCACTTCGCCTGCCCAGAGGTGAAGGTTGGTGGAGTACATGGCTCCACCTAACGAAGCTATGGTTGGTGTTATCATTGCGCGGCGGCATGAAAAAATGGGCATGGCCAAGTTTGATTGCCATGTGGCTCCCCCTGTTAAAACCGTCCTAGTAGCCTCATCAGACGGTGTGGGGAAAAAATTTAGCTCTTGCGTTCGGAAAAATGGAACAATGGAGTAGTGAAGAAAATCAATTCTGTCTTGAAAGGTATGTCAATTCCTTCATACATTAGAGCTGATTTTCATATTATTTGTTAAATCAGCTCGGGTATTCAAATTCGAATAACGTTCGAATATTCACCTTTTCCAAATAGTCGAATTCGAATAATATTCGAATATTCACCTTTTCCGAATATTCGAATTCGAATAATATTCGAATATTCACCTTTTCCGAATAGTCGAATTCGAATAATATTCGAATATTCACCTTTTGCGAATAGTCGAATTCGAATAATATTCGAATATTCACTTTTTACGAATAGTCGAATTGGAATAATGTTCGAATTCTCACTTTTTGCGAATAGTCGAATTCGAATAATGTTCGAATATTCACACTTTTCGAATATTCGAATAAAAATTAGTTCGAAAAATTCGAATATTTATTCGAATTCGAATATTCGATCCTCACTCTAATGTACAGTAGATATGGACATTCGATCATAGTTTTCTAATGAATGATTAATTCAATTAACGCCTTTTGAAATTCTAGAATGGATTAACTGTTGGAATGAGACTTTCCGAAGGGATGACGAAATTCGAACAAGTTTCTCCACCTTTTTTAAATGGAGAACTAGGTTCAAAAGCCCATTTTCGATTCGGTTTGGTATCCGGAAAATTTATCGGATTACGCATATTGACAAAGAGCAAAGGGTTGGCCATTGACCGTCGGTATCGTTGACCACTGACAATGAGGGGTCAGGGTCTCTCTACACACGGAGGGAGGAGCGCGGACGAGATTTAATGCTGACGCGACGCGCGCGTCGGAAGTTGTATCCCCATCACTAGAGCGCGTTTGCCGAAGGCTCGCAAGTTTTCATGACATTTCATTTTTTGATTGATTCTCACATGACTTTTTCTTTATGTTTACTGGTTGTTCTTCCCATTACCTTATCCTGCGCACTCATTTCAATGACTAGTAATGGTTTTCGGCGGCAGCGATCCCATCACTGCATCTAAAATTTTGCTCGATTTAACTTAATATGTATTACACTTTCAACGGCACGAGAACAAACAAAATGTATTGAAATAAGTGTGCAGAATAGGATAATGAGAGGAACAATCGGTGAACATATAGAAAAAGTCATATGAGAATCAATCGAAACATGAAATGTCATGAAAAAAAAACCCACCTTTGGCAGACGCGCTCTAGTTATGGGGATAGAAATTCCGCCGCGCGCGTCGCGTCAGCAATAAACCTCGTCCGTGCTCCTCCCTCCGTGTGTAGTAGAGTGTTGGAACGAATAATCTTTTTTGAGTATTCGAATAAACGAATAATTCGAATAATCCACTTCTTTGAATAATCGATTATTCGAATAAACGAATATTCCACTTCTTTGAATATTCGAATCATTCGAATATTCGTATACACGAATATTTGGGCAACACTTCATTGCGTATTATCCCATTCAATCGACTTAGGCAAACTGGGGCGTCGACAACAGGTTGGTAAGTTATCATCTCATAAACTGCACCCTCTTGATAACTCAAATCTTCTGTCAGCCTGATAATTCAGGTGAAGTCCACCGGGAAAGTGGACGAATAGCATCACCTTGAACCAGTTCCATGAAAATACGCATGAAAATGATACAATGTGGCCGTTTTTGCGAGACACTTTCATGTTCCTCAAGTGTTGCTATACTTATCCGTCGCTCGAAATTTAAACTTTTCTCTATAATTAAAGGTGAAATGGGCATTTCTAGCGTTTTGACAAAATCCTACGAGCAGTTTAATATATTGTACATACTTGCTATTACTATAAATTTATGAGGTACTGAAGAATTGTGAGAAATTAGGAGTCCTTACGCTAAGATGTTTGAAATGTAAAATCAGGGCAAAATGGAGTGCGGTCTTTTTCGAATATTCAAATTATTCATGCTGAATATTCGAATATTCGAATAAACCGAATATTTCACTTCTTTGAATATTCGAATATTCGAATAAAGGAATATTCCACTTCTTTGAATATTCGAATATTCGAATATTATTCGAATAAACGAATATTCGGGCAACACTCTAGTGTGTAGAGAGACCCTGACCCGACAATGAGTGCTCAGGATTCCTAAAGCGTTGAGCAGAAAGTCGTTTGGTGCACTGGAAGTGTGCAGAATTTCACTTGGAGCGTGTAGGACGACGAACCGTTAAATGTTGTCCATTTATTGTTAGTGTTCAGGGCCTCAGTAGAAGTGGTTATTTTTTGCAGCTGCTGGCTCTGTTCGAGTGTTTCATTGATGCCGCTGATTGGTTTTCGTGTGACTTTCTCAATACAATCAATGGTGGGAGATATCAGAGAGGAGGTTGGTCCATTTTATCAAATTCAAAAGAAAAATTGGCCGCAGAACCATTTTTGAAGCCCTGTATGGTTGCTTTTTTACTCCTATCGCTAGCGTTAGGATGAATTGTCTTTTAAATTTTGTTCATTTGTCGCCTAGTAACGTTACAGATCCATTGGTCCTGTCATGGTTTTACCCATTTGGATTATCGGGTTAACATATACCGTGTCCCACCGGTGGGACATTGTATATGTTAACCCGATAATCTGAATACCTAGCCGTTACTTTTCTTTCTACGCGGCTTACGGCGTTTCTAGGGGATCAAACAGGTTGCCAACGTGGGCTAGCGTCAAAACTCAGAATTCGTTATCGTGTCTATTTTGGGCCTACACAATGAGCTCATTCGGTTTTAAAATTCCACATTGTGACAAAATGATTAACTTTACTTTTTATATTTTGCTTAATTTTTGTGTGCGTGTGTATGTAAGCTTTGGGGCATTTCTTGTAAACTTTTGATTTCAATAATAAAAACAAGGATGGTTTGCTTTTTTGTCGGATTTTCAACTGAATTTTGTAATTTCGTGAATCGTAATTTTCAAAATTCCTCGTAATTCGTAAATCGTAATTCGTAACTGATAATGAGTTGTAATCCCACACATAGCCCGAACCTCACTCGATGTAGGAACGTCTCAGAAGTTCAGTGATGAAGTGTTTCTGTATAGAAGGAGGTTTGAGGTTGAGGCTCAAAATGAAACTCTTTTAAGCAGTACTTGGAGAATTTTTCCAGTATACATAAGTGGGATAAATACCAATGAAATAGACAAAACTGAAACTCTACGCGTATTCAAGTACCAAATCTGTGCTACGTCTGCTCAAGTTTTGAAACATAGAGAAGCACAAAAACATAGAGAATCATCGCCTCACTAAATACAGTTCAATCCAGGCTAAGGAGGTTAACACTGTGATGAGGAAAAACAATCGCGGTTCGATAGTTTTAGACACGATCGATCAAGGGAAGCATACTTGGACAAGGTGGTTATTTTAAAGGGGATATACATATGTACGTTTCCAAAACCACTTTCTGAACCATTCGAGTCTGCTCTCTACATTTGTGAAACGTTACTCCGAATGAATTTTTTAGCGTTCCTTCCCATAAACTTATCATAAGTTTGTTGCGGTGGAGATAGCGGTTCGCGATGTTTGCTTAGGAATCTGAAATGCAAAAACGTGAAGGTTCCCTCCAAATCTCTGATTCCAAAAATGACAAATTCTTACTCTTCTTTTTTCTTTGCATTTGCTTCGAATTTGCTTGAATTCCCAACTTTAAGAACATGTAATAACCTTTCTGTAAATACGATAGACTGCAGTCATAACTTTTCTTGAAACTTTACTCAAATCGGGAAATTATCACTTTTTCTCTCGCAGCTGACTTGCTTCTGGGCATAAATATCTATCAAATCTTATTTCAGGGATCCCCGTAAAACTCTTCGTCGAATAATGTTTTCAGGTTAGAAAATATTTTGCTGATCCTTCAGCAGGTTTCGATTCACGAAATAACAGTTTTCGCCCGTAACTTTTGAACCGCTGAAAATTCACGGTGAAGGTTTTGGGTTCCAAACTTTATTTGCTTCATGAGCCAGCTAGGCCTTCAGAGCCGAACCCCATATTTAACTTCTAAAGCGCGATGGAGCTCTAGTCCGCAGTTGCAGGCGATCGTTTTTGCAGGCTGCAGTTCGACGATAAACGTGCTGGGGCGAAGACTAATCGTGCCAGGACCTCGTAGTCCCAGCATGCCCCTGTTTGCAATAAGTGTTGCAACAGCGGTTGTCTGCAACTCCGGACCGGAATTTCGCTCCGAGATAGGCGATAGCTCTACAGTACCGCGTATGTTTTTTTTTGCAAAAACGGCGTTTTGCGGGTTTTTTTGGAACAATGTTATACAGCCCACCCCCCCCCCCATTCGGCTCTCGTAAACAAAACTGATGATAACCAATTGATAAAGTGTAGGGTATAAAAGAAGTGGAGAACGGTGTGTCTTCATTCACGCACCGTCCACTTCCAGGGGTTAGCAGGAGAGGCTCTCCATGGACTAGAATGTAGGAAAACAGCACCACCGGTGGTCAAGATCTATCAGAATCGGAATAAAAACTTAGAAAATTTTAGAGCCAAATCGAATGAGCCGATTGGGGGGTTGGGCTGGATAAGAGCACCCGTTGTTTTGTGCTCACAAAGCGCTGCATCGCCATAACCCTTGAAATTTGACGAAATTAAATTTTCAGGAGTTTCAGGAGTTTTCGTGTTCCTCTCAGTCATGCAAATGCAGCGATATGTGTAGAAAGACTTTTGGACTCCGGTATTTAAAAAAATGTGTTTTTCTTTCTAAAGTTCACATTGACCACAGGTCAAAACATGACAGATGTCTGCAATCATGACCGTCTGATCAGCTCATAGTGAGATATTTTGTAGTGCAATTATGCAATTTTCTATGAACTTCTGGAGTTGAATCTACCATTTTGTAACACTATCGTGTAGCACTCAATGACAGCAATTCAGAAATGACTCCCCATTTGAAATCGGACTACTTTGAAGCTACAGTGCGGTCGGCTGCCAAGGGTAAAAAGGCGGCGGCGGGCGGCGGCGGCCGCTGTTTTTGTGCGGCGTCCAATTCAGGAACGGTTTACCGCGTTCACCGACTTTCCCGGTTGATTCTGTTTCTGTTACACTTTCGAGGCGGCCCTGCGATTCTGCCAAAGAAGTTTCAAGAAATTTCGAAAACTTTGAAAATTTTTCGAGAAATTGAACTGGAAGGGTGACGAGTCTTCAGAAGTTCATAAACATTTTCAAAACAACGGCTTATTGTTAAATAAAATTGTAAGTTATACAAAACGTGCAGTATACCGTGTATAAAACAATTTGTCAGAAAACTGCGAGCTGGAAATAAAAATACTGTGGATGAAAATTACAATACAGCACTGCAGAGCTCGAGTGAAATCAATTTTCGGCTCAGACAGGCTTATGGTGGTTGAAATGTTATAATGATGATTAAAATGATTCATATGCACAAGCACGAATACACCGAAAAATTTTCTGGTTGAACGGGCATTTTTGAAAAAATTCCAAAAACTGGTGTTTTTTTTTCGGAAATTCAATGTTTATTTAAAGACCCTAACAGATTTACTTCTTTGTTTTGATTGATGCTTTCATTAGAGCTAGGTATGTGACACCACCAGTGAGTTATCTGGTCATTTTTGATTGCTGATTTCCAAATTATCGTTCACTCAACATTGCTCCGCGAGACGTGACCAGTTTTTATGAGGTTTTCGAGTGTATAGCTCCAATAAAAAAGATTTTCCGAAAACGTTAGCTATGAAGAAAATCATGTGGGCATCCGTAAGAAATAGCAGAATATAAGAAACACGAAAACGAGAAAATTTGATTTTTTTTTGAAATTTCGCATTTTTCGTTTTTTTTTCTGTTGTGTTTCAGCACTTATTAAAAACCTCCACTGTGCAATGCAGCGATGATAACTCTGCTTTCTAATGAGAGCACACATTTCTACATTATAAACTAGTTTGAGACGAAATTATAGAAAAATGAGTGAGAAATTCGTTTTCAAAAAGTGCTTCGCGCTCACTTTAGTGGCATTTCTTTCATATCCATGTTTATGTGGATTTATGAGAAGAAATGGATTATGATACTCCAGAAAAATTTATTCGCGTTTCAGTGAACATTTCGGAAAGCCATGTAGAAGTTTCCATAGAAAACGATTCAACTTCGGTTTTGCAAAAAATAATGATATCAAAAGTTCAATATTTGCACCGACGTCAAACAATTTGTATTTAAGCTTTACCAACGCGCTTGTCACATATGAAAGAGAAATAGGGTGGCGATTAAACCTCACAGTGTGGACGAAAATACCTAGGTGGTCATGAAAAAAACAGCAACCAAACTCAGCTGATCATGCTCAGAACTATTTTCCTCAGAGTAAATTGATTCCAGATCAGTTCATATCGTGATAATGAAGCGAAACGCTCACACACAGAATAGGAATGAGCCAAGCCTCTGAATAGGCGACAAAAAAAATCTCAAACGTGGATGCGAAAATATTCGATTTTTTCGTTGACGGAATTCTGAGCTCAGGGTACGATCTGGGCTCACTATTGACAGATGACTTTCATCAGAGTGAATTCGACGAAATTCGTGCTCGCTCACAAAAACACCCGAATTACATTTCTTCTATAAGAAAAAACTCATGAGCCAAATTTTGTTCGAAATGTGATTCGGAGAGGAGAGATATGTGTAGAAAACGACCAACGTTTTCAAAGGAAACAAAATTCGAAAAAATATGGATCCGCTGATCCAGCAACGATTCTTTCACGCTAGTGTACAGATGCGAATATGTAGGTTGTGGCAAATATCATAGCTCTTCCAAATGTGCCCTAGATTCCTGCTGGCGTCTATATGCCCTCGTCCGGGTAATTGCGGACTTCACACCTCCAGTTGGACGTGTCAGGGTCCTACAACCCAATGCCAGGAGGAATCTAGGGCACATACAAAGGAGCTATGATATTTGCCACAACCTACATATTCGCATCTGTACACTAGCGTGAAAGAATCGTTGCTGGATCAGCGGATCCATATTTTTTCGAATTTTGTTTCCTTTGAAAACGTTGGTCGTTTTCTACACATAAGCGCGTTGGTAAAGCTTAAATACAAATTGTTTGACGTCGGTGCAAATATTGAACTTTTGATATCATTATTTTTTGCAAACCCGAAGTTGAATCGTTTTCTATGGAAACTTCTACATGGCTTTCCGAAATGTTCACTAAAACGCGAATAAAGTTTTTCTGGAGTATCATAATCCATTTCTTCTCATAAATCCACATAAACATGGATATGAAAGAAATGCCACTAAAGTGAGCGCGAAGCACTTTTTGAAAACGAATTTCTCACTCATTTTTCTATAATTTCGTCTCAAACTAGTTTATAATGCAGAAATGTGTGCTCTCATTAGAAAGCAGAGTTATCATCGCTGCATTGCACAGTGAAGGTTTTTAATAAGTGCTGAAACACAACAGAAAAAAAAAACGAAAAATGCGGAATTTCAAAAAAAATCAAATTTTCTCGTTTTCGTGTTTCTTATATTCTGCTATTTCTTACGGATGCCCACATGATTTTTTTCATAGCTAACGTTTTCGGAAAATCTTTTTTATTGGAGCTATACACTCGAAAACCTCATAAAAACTGGTCACGTCTCGCGGAACAATGTTGAGTAAACGATAATTTGGAAATCAGCAATCAAAAATGACCAGATAACTCACTGGTGGTGTCACATACCTAGCTCTAATGAAAGCATAAATCAAAACAAAGAAGTAAATCTTTTAGGGTCTTTAAATAAACATTGAATTTCCGAAAAAAAAACACCAGTTTTTGGAATTTTTTCAAAAATGCCCGTTCAACCAGAAAATTTTTCGGTGTATTCGTGCTTGTGCATATGAATCATTCTAATCATCATTATAACATTTCAACCACCATAAGCCTGTCTGAGCCGAAAATTGATTTCACTCGGGCTCTGCAGTGCTGTATTGTAATTTTCATCCACAGTATTTTTATTTCCAGCTCGCAGTTTTCTGACAAATTGTTTTATACACGGTATACTGCATGTTTTGTATAACTTACAATTTTATTTAACAATAAGCCGTTGTTTTGAAAATGTTTATGAACTTCTGAAGACTCGTCACCCTTCCAGTTCAATTTCTCGAAAAATTTTCAAAGTTTTCGAAATTTCTTGAAACTTCTTTGGCAGAATCGCAGGGCTGCCTCGAAAGTGTAACAGAAACAGAATCCACCGGGGAAGTCGTTGAACGCGGTAAACCGTTCCTGAATTGGACGCCGCACAAAAACGGCGGCCGCCGCCGCCCACCGCCGCCTTTTTACCCTTGGCAGCCGACCGCACTGTAGTTATGGCGATGCGCCGCTTTGTGAGCGCAAAAAATGCCACAAAACGCTGTTTTTGCAAAAAAAAATGCGCGGCATTACACCATAGTCTGCGTCTCTCGTGTCCATGATGGCGGACTAGAGCATTCCATGAAGATAAACAACTTTGGAGCTCGGCTCCACCGACCCGGCTCGCATGTGCAACAAGTAAAGGTTGGAACCCTTCAATACTTTTGAGTTGGTCAGTTAGAGAAGCAGAGCGGTCGGTCATACCTGAATCTCGTTATCAACTATTATATTACGCCATGTCATGTTGTCTACGCTCGGCTGGGAATAACAGGATTTAACCGAAAATAGAGATTGGAAAGAATAATCAAATATCAGGAATGTGAAAGAAGTGCTACATTTATCTATGCTCTGGACCGCAAACTTATATTGTTCTTTCAATCGCATTTTCACAATTTGTTACGATTTGTTACGATTCGTTACGATTTTGGGCCGAAATTTCGTAAAACGTAAATCGTAACAAAATTCCCAAAAACAGCCGTAAATCGTAATTCGTAATTACGCACAGCCCTGGTGCAACAACAGCGTCGATAAAACGGCGTTGAGCGAGCTCCAATTGGCCCTATACGGCTCTAAATTTGACTGCACGAGCGCACGAGGCCCATTTTACACAACAGCCATCCATCGAGGTTGACATGTGAGGAAGAAGGATAAGATATCAAAAGGCTAAAATCAGGCGAATCCAACGTGTTTACTTCGGTGATGGCTGTTGTGTAAACTGGGCCTCGTGCGCTCGCGCAACCAACTCTTTTTCCCGTATAGGACCATTAACGGCTCGCTCACAGCCGTTTTTTCAACGTGATTGTTGCACTTGGTCGCAGTTTTTTTCGAATCCCTGTTAAAAATCGAGGGTAGTTTCATGGCCGACACTGCCTTCAATTGTTCGGGCAAATTATACTACCTGATTCAACTATTGGTCGAACGTAAGTAGTGTAGGCTAAGAGGGTTTCCTTGTGCCGTGTTGCCAGCCCTTTGAAAATTCGAAAAGTTCTTCCCAAGGCATTCCTTGATAATGCGGTCAAATCAAGGTTGTTATTGTAAGCGAACCCTAGATCCTTCACTTTATTAGCGCGGATAATTGGAGATCATTCGATGTTGTAAATATTATTGTCTTCCAAAGAACCAAGTCGTATATGGATGCTTTTTGCGGCCCTAAGCCTGGGCCGCGGTCCTTTTGATTCCTGGTGAAAAGTGGAAGACATATCGTGAACTCTGCCCTAAAGACAGGGTTCGCGATAAAAACGATTTTTGGGCTCTCTCCATGAGAATGTAGACTTGATCGTCATAAAAGTAAAAATAAGTGAAAAAAAAACGCTCAAGAACAAGGTATAACGGCTAATTTCCGGCGTCGGCCGGCCCCCTGATTAACGAGAATCTTATTAATGCTTGTTTATCCGTCTTTTGTTTTGGTGCTAAAGTGGTCAGTAGTGTCCAGAAGTGCTCACAAGGGAACCACAATTAGCCATAGTAACCATTCGGAGTGAGATGTATACACGATTGTAGGTCCAGGTAAGGTAGTAAACATATATCAATCTTGCTGCCTAGACCTCCCACAGAGAGCGCTGTGACCCGCCGAAGTTTGCTCCCCGCAGAAGAGGGGACACGTCTACGCGGGGTAATCATTCCACGGTGTGGCAGCTGTGGTATAGTGGTAGAGCTCTCGCTTCGTGAATGAGCTATGGAGGGTTCGATCCCCGAGCCGTGCGAAATTTTTGCATTTTTAGTTTTCTCCTCGGAATTTAATGATTTTCTTACCTTCGACATTTTTAGCACTTTCGCACATATAATCAGGTTTCGGAAATACAATTTTAGACACATTCTCTCGACGCATTCTGTTGCCTTGATGGAAGAATTGCGTTGTTTTCTCTTCGTTTGGCGTTGAAAATGGAGAGAAAAACTTTTTTATCTCTGTTGGAGCACTTGCACCCACAATGAATGTTTAAGTGACTCTAGTCAGGTGCAGTCTGAGCGGACTGTTAATCAACGGTGCTTGTGATATATTGATTAGAGAGATCATGAGATTTTCCCGTTCACGCGCGGTCTACCGCCTATTGATTATTCGCGATGGTTTTCCGTCCTGAAAAGGTTGTTTCTCTATTAATCGCTGAGTTTGGACAGCCTTTCGACTGTCAAGATGCTTGTCGCGAAGAGAAGAAGATTGCGGAAAAATTCATACGTATACTACGCGACTGCATCTTGGCACACTGCGACGCCGACTCGGAAGAAGACCTGGATAGCGATGCTGCCGATGATCCAGACTGGAACGGCGAAGACGATTACTTGGGTGGAAACTCCTCGGTTGAAACAGGCGAAGATGTAGTGATTTTCGGGGACGCTTATGTTCCAACGGCCAGGGTGTGTTTAACTACCACTAGTCAGCTTTGAGAGTGTTTTTTGTTCCAAAATTCATTTTCCATTTGGACATATTCTAGGTTAAAGATGCTATTGCCTTCTATCGAGCATCAGTGAAGGGTAGTCGTACGCTGAAGGTTATGCAACATAATTTCCGATGGATCAAATGTTGGAATCATTTGACGAATTTGCGAGCGATTGAGGAGCACGACGTGCAGAGGTTTCAGCGGGCCGCAAAACTTAAGAATCTCGCCAATCTGCTTCATGAAATTGTTCAGAGCAAGTTTCAAGCAGGTGTGTACTAATGTAATAACACGGAGAATATTGTCACACAAATTCACTCGAATATTTTTGAAGGAGTAACGCTGCATGATCACGACCTTCGTTCGCTGGCTTTAAACCTCGCACGTCAACAAAACATTGAGAACTTTACGGCGAGCTCAACATGTATTGATTCATTCAAAAGATGTTATGGAGTCGTTTCAAGGAGAATTACAACGTTCGTGATAAGACGGACGTTCAGATCCCGTGAAGATATAGAAATGCAGGCAAGAGAGTTCGTGGAATCCGTGAAAATCGACATGAGAACGCTTCCTTTGGCCTGTTTTTGTAATGGGGACCAATCCGGCTTTGCGAAAGAAATGACCACGGCTCGAAGTCTGGCACCAGCCGGTTGTAAAAAGGTGAGTAATAGCTATTGCTTTGATTACCCCCTTCAATAAGCCAAATAACCGTCATCTGGCTTTATAGGTTGAAAGAATAGTGGATAGCAAAGCGGCAACCACGCACTCCTACACAGTGTTGCCACTAGTCTACGCCGATGGCAGACTTGGAGACAAGCTGTTTGTCCTTCTGCAGGAAAGAAACGGAGTTTTCCCTCGTCAAGGTCACTTTGAGGCTCCAAACCTCGTTGTTCGAGCTGGTACCACTCACATAATGACGAAAAATCACATGGTGGAGTGGAGTGGTTGAGGAGCTGCGTATTTGTACCTGGAGGACCTCGTGAGACATATCTCATTGTGGACTCGTGGTCGTCATTTCGTGATGTCGAGACCATAAACAAAGCAGTTCCCGAAGGTAATTAATTCACTCTAGTCCTGTAGGTAAATTCCACTCATGCAAACCTAGTTTAGGCCATCGCGTAGTTGTACGGAACATCCCTCCTGGTGCAACGTCGATGATTCAACCTCTCGACGTCTTCTTTTTCGGCCCATTGAAGAATGTCATGAAGAGAATCCGAGCACATATACTCGTTAACGACATCGATTTCAATGTAGCACAAAGAGACAACATTCTCATGGTGATTTCGCAAGACTACAGAATGTTTTGTGCGCCGAGATTTGTGAATTTCCTCAAGTACTCTTGGCATATGGCAGGGTACGTAGACGAGCGTCCAGGTCAGTTTGACACTCCGGGAGAATACCTATTCCGGCTTGAGGCCGCAGACTGTTTCGAGGACGGATGTCAGTGTACGGTTTTTATTCGATGCGCCGTTTGTGAACATCATTTGTGCTTTTCCCTTTTTTTTCGTATCGTTCCATCTGTGTTAAAATGAATTTTCGCTCTCCATTTTCAACGCCAAACGAAGAGAAAACAACGCAATTCTTCCATCAAGGCAACAGAATGCGTCGAGAGAATGTGTCTAAAATTGTATTTCCGAAACCTGATTATATGTGCGAAAGTGCTAAAAATGTCGAAGGTAAGAAAATCATTAAATTCCGAGGAGAAAACTAAAAATGCAAAAATTTCGCACGGCTCGGGGATCGAACCCTCCATAGCTCATTCACGAAGCGAGAGCTCTACCACTATACCACGACTGCCACACCGTGGAATGATTACCCCGCGTAGACGTGTCCCCTCTTCTGCGGGGAGCAAACTTCGGCGGGTCACAGCGCTCTCTGTGGGAGGTCTAGGCAGCTAGTATTGATATATGTTTACTACCTTACCTGGACCTACAATCGTGTATACATCTCACTCCGAATGGTTACTATGGCTAATTGTGGTTCCCTTGTCAGTAACTATTTTAGAAACAAAATAAAAGATGGCGAAATAGGCATTTATAGAAATCTCGATAATTGGGTTTGGGCGGACACCAAGCAATAACTTGTTCCTGAGCGTTTTTTTCTAATTTTTCACTCTTTTTCACTTTTGTGATGGCCAGTTCTACCTTTCCATGAGGATAAAAAAACAACCGTTTTTTATCGCGAACCCTGCCTTTAAAGACTGCGTCCACGATAATCTCCAATTTCGAAATTATCGTCTAGAACGATGGGATAGGGGCTGTCTACACACCGAGGGAGGAGTTGTCCCGTTTTTGCAGTTCGAAACGTCACGCCACTCAACGCGAGCAAAGTGGTCCCGAGTGGAAATAGAGCCGCAAAAGGCGGGACAACTCCTCCCTCGGTGTGTAGATAGCCTCTGTCCCAGAACGACTGCTTTGCTTGTCTCCCGGGTAGAGCCGAAATAACGAAAAAATTGGGAAAAACGCACCAGAAGTACACAAAATACTTTACTTTCACTCCGCTACCGCACTCTCAGTGGAGCTCTTTGTTGTGACAATGAAATCTTTCGTTGACATGTCCTTGGAAAATCTGTACTCTCTACTGCTTCGTCCTTTTCTTCGAATCCCAATTAAAACTGTTTTGCTTGAAGTGTTTATCCATTTTTGACTGACCCCATTTTTCACCGGTCAAAAACGGAGTTGTGACATTATATTTTTTGATTTTCAAAAAGTTTTCGATCGTGTTAGCCATAAAAATTTATCTATTTATTCGAATTGTTGAAATTTCATTCTGTTGTTGTCCGGTGGATCGAGATTTTCTTGAGGGCCGAACATTCCTGGTCCGAGTCGAAAAATTTTTCCGAAACCTCGATTTCGGGTGGCGTCCCTCAGGGAAGCGTGCTATCTCCGCTTCTATTCACCGTCTACATAGTAGACCTTCCATCACAATTACAGGTGGATGGAATCAAATGTAAAATCTATGCGGACGATGTCAGGATCTATCGTGAAGTTTCCTCGATAGAGGACATCACTCTGATCCATCGTGCCATTGATAGAATGTCACTTTGGTCTAAGGAGTGGCAGTTAAGCCTATCTCCCGCAAAAAGCATCCATATACGACTTGGTTCTTTGGAAGACAATACTATTTACAACATCGAATGATCTCCAATTATCCGCGCTAAGAAAGTGAAGGATCTAGGCTTCACTTACAATAACATCCTTAAATTTTCATAACATTTACCGCATTATCAAGGAATGCCTTGGGAAGAACTTTTCAAATTTTCAAAGGGCTGGCAACACGAAGCAAGGAAACCCACTTATTAGCCTACACCACCTAAGTGCGACCAATAGTTGAATCAGGAATCTCGGTCTTCAACCCATCCAAAAAAAGGATATAGACATTCTTGAGAAGGTGCAAAATAACTACAAAATACCCGAGCGACGTCGTGATCTCATAAAACCATATAAAATAGTTATTGTGATTGAAACCTCAAAAACACAAGTAAAATCCTCATTAGAATTGGAAAGTCCCAGTACATATTCTACAATGCCTAGTGCGTGCATCAGGAACAAATACCTCGGCATTCCTTCATTAGAAACTTGAAGGGCTTTGTTCGATGTAAGCATGGTGCATAAGATTCTTAATGACGCAGTTAAAGTAAGAGTGAGCAATTTTTTCTCCTGGGTCCCTTCCACTGCTCGCGGTGGGAAAAACAAGATCACCTTCCGAAGAACGAAAACTGCGTTGCGTTGTAAATTATTTACATACCGAGCGGGCTCTGCTTACTTGAAGTTGACGAAGTCCGAACTATCGCCACTATCATTACTCTGTTTTAAGCGCAAATTCGCTGCACTGCTATTGAAGCCGTTGCGTGTCCTTCTTTGGTCTTGTACTCGGTTATCTCGTACCCTCCTCCTGATTTTGTGTGCTCCTGACGCATTTTTTTGTGTTTGTTCTATGACATTCGCCCTATGTGACGTAGTAAACTAAACTAAACTAAACAACCACCGGAAACATGTTTATTTTATTTATTTATTTTTTTTATTTATTTCATGGACGTGGACAATATGGTCGCACGTGTTGTGATACAATAAAAAAAAGGAACACAACGGAGTCAAGTTCTGATAGCAACTTCAGAAAGTACAACGTAAAAATGAAAAATTTTAACCACTTATGGCAAAAAGAATAGGATACGTTCAAAAGTTAAGATTCTTGAACAACTCTTTGGCAACTGATGAAAGTCCTAAACGCACCTGGTGTCATAGCTAAAACATCTCCCTTCAATAGGGATCTAAATTTGTGGAACACTCTGTTGCAGAAAAAATTTCTCCTGACTTGGCTTCTAGCTACAGAGCCTCGAATACCAAAACCACCACTCCTGGTTCTACTAGAAGTGAATGTCAGAACGTTAGAAAAGTCAACAGAGACCCTCCCAGTCAGGATTTTGTACATCATTGACAAATCATTACGGTTTCTCCTACTCCTTAAGGACCACAGACCTAACTGCTTGTTTCTATCTATACCATTGGGGATACGACCGTAGGGCAGCCCACTGCATCTCAGCATAAGTTTACGCGTAAAATTATTCTGAACTCGTTCTAGTAACTCGATGTCCTTCTTTCTATATGGACTGAAAACAGTGGTTCCACTCTCCAGTATTGGGCGGACATATATTTTATAGGCCTTAATAAGTATTCTGGAATCCTTACTTTTGATAGTCTTGAACAAGTTTTAGGTCCGGTATGTCGCTTTTTGAACGATATTTCTGCAATGAGCTAAGAAGTCCAACTTATGGTTCAGCAAAAATCCGAGGTCGCGCACTTCCGTTACTTGGCTCAAATTTACTCTTCCAATTGAGTATCTAGTGGACGCCGGCAATGTGCCACCGACCGTGAACACTTTGGACTTTTCGGCGGCTAGGGGCAAGCTATGTTCAGTGGCCCAGGTCTGGACAAAACAAACGGCACTTTGCATATTCTCTTCGTCATCTGAGTTTTTTATGACCTTATAAATTTTGATATCGTCTGCGTACATTTTACATTTAACATTGAAACTAGAAATGCGACAGGGTAATTCATGAGTAAAAATCAAAAACAATATGGGTGAAAGTACCCCTCCCTGAGGCACACCACTGTAGGTGGAGAATGAGGAAGAGTACTCTCTCCCAACCCTAACTTGAAATGTTCTATCCGTGAGAAAACTTTCGATCCATGCAGTGAGACGTGGTTGGATACCAACCACAGCCAGCTTACGGAGCAGTTTACGGATGGGTACTCGATCAAAAGCCTTAGCAAACTCAAAATAAACTACATCAACCCGATTTTTAGACTCGATGGCGTTTGTCCAGTCATTCAGTGACGTAAGCATGGCAGTTTCCACAGATCTTCCTTTGCGAAACCCGTACTGTTCTTTATGAATGATGTGGTTATCCTCAAGGTGCTTCAAAACATGCCGTTTAACTATTTTCTCAAAAGTGCGGGAGAATATTGAAGTTATACTTATAGGTCTATAGTTACAGGGATCGCTGTGAGGTTCTTTTTTGGTATGGGTGTCACAAACGCATGTAACTCAAATTGAATATATACTCTAGCGGCTGTACTATTTGGCAAAGCACATTTTTGACGAAAGTAAGAGGTATTTGATCCGGAGAGGTTGAGAATGAACTCGGCCATTTGGTGAGGAGCTCGAAAATCTCTTCTCTGTAGAACCACAAGGAATTTTCCATAGTGGGGTAGGAAACAGAAGTGAAATTCGCACTTGAGCTCCCCTCATCTTCCCTGATATAGACCTTTTGGAAAACTTCGGCAAACAGTTGTGCTTTCCCAGAATCTGTGGATACCGTATCATTGCTCACCACCAAACAAGGAATGGTCCGCTTTTTAGAGCCAAACGAGTTGATTTATCTGTAAAACCTGTTTTGATCTCTGGATTCTATAATCTTTTTCTCAACGAAAATGTTGAACCGGCTCAGCTGTTTCTCAACTTTCTTGCTAAAAGCCTTGTGCTCGTCCCAACACGAAGTATTATTGCTAGACACAGCTGTACGCCACAAGGAATCTCTTTTAACTAACATTCTTTTGAGGTAGCGTGGCAAACGCAGATTCGCTAGCCCACTTTTGCGGAGTGGTACAAAAAGATCAATAACATGTTGAAGGCACGCAATGAAAATTTCGTAGGTGTCGTCAACTGACATAGCCGTGTTAAAAGATCCGAGCCAATCAATATCACGCAAATACTTCTGGATTTCAGAATAATTCGCAGCCTTGAAATCCTTTGTCCAATAGACGTGGGTGGGTGGTAGAGTGAGGACTTTTTAAAAAAAGACCGAACGAACGAATTTCGAATAAATTCGTTCATTTTTTATTGCGAACGAACGAATTTCGAATGAATTCGTTCATTTTTTATTTCGAACGAACGAATTTCGAATAAATTCGTTCATTTCTTATTTCGAACGAACGAATTTCGAATAAATTCGTTCATTTTTTATTTCGAACGAACGAATTTCGAACAAATTCGTTCATTTTTTATTGCGAACGAACGAATTTCGAATAAATTCGTTCATTTTTTATTTCGAACGAACGAATTTCGAATAAATTCGTTCATTTTTTATTTCGAACGAACGAATTCCGAATAAATTCGTTCATTTTTTATTTCGAACGAACGAATTTCGAACAAATTCGTTCATTTTTTATTGCGAACGAACGAATTTCGAATAAATTCGTTCATTTTTTATTGCGAACGAACGAATTTCGAATAAATTCGTTCATTTTTATTTTGAACGAACGAATTTCGAATAAATTCGTTCATTTTTTATTTCGAACGAACGAATTTCGATTAAATTCGTTCATTTCTTATTTCGAACGAACGAATTTCGAATAAATTCGTTCATTTTTTATTTCGAACGAACGAATTTCGAATAAATTCGTTCATTTTTTAAATTCGAACGAACGAATTTCGAATAAATTCGTTCATTTTTTATTTCGAACGAACGAATTTCGAATAAATTCGTTCATTTTTTATTTCGAACGAACGAATTTCGAATAAATTCGTTCATTTCTTATTTCGAACGAACGAATTTCGAATAAATTCGTTCATTTTTCATTTCGAACGAACGAATTTCGAATACATTCGTTCATTTTATTTCGAACGAACGAATTTCGAATAAATTCGTTCATTTCTTATTTCGAACGAACGAATTTCGAATAAATTCGTTCATTTTTATTCTCGAACGAACGAATTTCGGAATAAATTCGTTCATTTTTATTTCGAACGAACGAATTTCGAATAAATTCGTTCATTTTTATTTCTTCCGAACGAACGAGCGAACGAATTTCCGAAATAAATTCGTTCATTTTTTATTTCGAACGAACGAATTTCGAATAAATTCGTTCATTTTTTCTATTTCGAACGAACGAATTTCGAATAAATTCGTTCATTATTTCGAACGAACGAATTTCGAATAAATTCGTTCATTTTTTATTTCGAACGAACGAATTTCGAATAAATTCGTTCATTTTATTTCGAACGAACGAATTTCGAACAAATTCGTTCATTTTTTTATTGCGAACGAACGAATTCCGAATAAATTCGTTCATATTTTATTCGAACGAACGAATTTCCGAATAAATTCGTTCATTTTTTATTTCGAGCGAACGAATTTCGAACAAATTCGTTCATTTTTTATTGCGAACGAACGAATTTCGAATAAATTCGTTCATTTTTTATTTCGAACGAACGAATTTCGAATAAATTCGTTCATTTCTTATTTCGAACGAACGAATTTCGAATAAATTCGTTCATTTTTTATTTCGAACGAACGAATTCCGAATAAATTCGTTCATTTTTTATTTCGAACGAACGAATTTCGAACAAATTCGTTCATTTTTTATTTCGAACGAACGAATTTCGAATAAATTCGTTCATTTTTTATTTCGAACGAACGAATATTGGAAATTCGAATATTCGAATGACGAATAATTTAAGCATCCATAGCAATATCGCGCAACTACGAAGTGAGCGGCAATAACAAGTTGAATTCTTCTTCTAAAGTTTTATTTCCACCTACAAATGAAACTAATAAGGCACGACTCATCTCCAAACCTGTACGGGCTACAACGCAAAGATTGCTACAAAATCAACTTTTCAGCTTTAACTTAGCCTAAGGAGCTTATTCGAGGTGCTGAACATGAATAGAGATCCACTTTCGGTACTTCGAAAGATCACGGTAAGTATAGGGTAATTATATCGTTAAAGTCTCCGATATGACTGAAATTTTACCTAGAGAACCTACCCCTAAACCTTCTCAGATAAAAAGGAGCTTGACGCTCACTCCGATCTTCCCACTTTCCCGGAGAAACGATGTAGGCGAGTGCTTGCCCTCCTGACACGAGAGCGTGCTCATCACGGGCAAAGCGTGGCCCCAAAAAGATGCTGGACGCTCAAGATGCTTGTTTGCAAGGGAGGCATACGACGCGGTTCTGAGCAAGGACTCGGATGAAGGCAATGCCTTCTGTTCAATTGCCCAATTTCGCGGTTTCGCTGGACGCTGAAGGCCCTGCTCAATCGCTGGTGGCCCCAGTTGGTGCTCGGTACACTGGCCGGGTCGCGTGTTGGCGTGCGGCCGCGTCTTGCACCGGTGCGTGAACATATTTTTGAAAACAGAAAGCTCAGAGGGGCTTATCACCAGGGCAGGAAGCAGCTACTCGCCCACGACAGTCGCTACCTCCCCCGCGATAGCTACTACCGTGGGCGACAAAACTTCGGATTTTGCTCTCCACGGCCACTATCCCGCTGGCGGCTTTCAGCGGGGCGTGGAGCGCGTTTTTGTCTGAACCATTAATCCTTCAAAAACTGCGAAAAGGATAAGAGATTCTTAATCCACAGCTCAGAAAAGCATCTTGGCGACGTTTTAGACAAATCGGTGCTATCACTAGAAGGGGGGAGGGGGAGTACCAATTGCTATCCCACTAGGGCTCGCCCATTTTTCCGTGCCGCCGCGCAATTATAACACCAATCCGGGGTTTCCTCTCCTGCCAGAAGCGTTGCGGCGCGGAGAAATTGGTGTGACCACATGCAGTGGACAAGTGGCCCCGACTGGCGAGATAGCACGGCCAAATCTAAAACGTCGACAAACAACGGCACTGTGCCGCAACCTTCCGTAACACCGGAAACGGATGTCAAATTTGTGCTTAGCACCCCAAAAGGTTGTTATCGCTCCCATTTGGCCACCCCTATTTCTCCGCGCCGCAACGATTTTGGAAGGGAAGGAAAACCCAGGGTTGGTGTCATAGGTTCGTTGGGGTGGAGACGACGGTCCGAGAGGTGAAGGTTGCTTAGGATACCTGAGTGGGGAATGGTGAAGGTTCCCTATAGATTTGCAACTTCAAAATTTGTCGTTTTCTTAATCCTCTTTTTCTTGCATTCAATGTATTTTTATTTTTAATCATTAATTTTGAAACAACATTTTTTCCGTTAGATGACCTCCTTTAGAAATTCACTGTTCTCAATGAAAAGATCTGTGTGGGTCATGATAAATTTCCTTTAAGCTGTCTTGGAGTCAAAATTTGTCGGAAAATTTCTTCAACCGATTTTTGAAAAACTATCTGTTCTTCGCTTATACCACTTTTACCCTTCTAGATGAATCTTTGAACAGAGCTGTTTCCAAAATCTTCATGAAACTTTGCATCAAATAATGTTCTCAATTTGAGAAAATACGTTCCCAATCTCTCAGCCGATTTCAATTTTAAATTAACGTTTCTTTCACTAAAAGCAATCAGTTTTTCGTCCATAACTTTTTTACCCTAAAAGACAGCCCTTTCGTGAGGATTGTTTTCGGAATCCCCATAAAATTCTGCATCGAATAGCGTTTCCAGTTTGGAAAAATATTTTTTCGATCCTTCAGCCTAACTCATTTTACGAAACACCGGTTTTTCGCCTATAACTCTTTAACCGTTGAAGATAGGGTTTGGTGAGGGTTGTTTCTGAAATCTCTGTAAAATTCGGCGTCGAATGATATATCGGGTTCCTAACTTTGCTTGCCACATAAGCCAGCCAGGTTGGTGGAGCCGAGCTCCATAGTTATTTCCATACCGTACTCTCGCCTCTATGGTTTAAATCAGAGACGCAGAGTTCTGCCGGAGCCAACAACGGGGGTCGGCTCCACCTCGGCTGGCTCATGAAGCAAGCAAAGTTAGGAACCCGATATGTCATTCGACGCAGAATTTACGTAGATTTCAAAAACGACGTTCACCAAAATCCTATCTCCAAAGGGTAAAGAGTTATAGGCGGAAAACCGGTGTTTCGTAAAATGAGTTAGGCTGAAGGATCGAGAAAATATTTTTCCAAACTGGAAGCACAAGTTGACGCAGAATTCCATCGAGATTTTGAAAACAAGCTTCACCAAAGGTCTCTCCAAGCACAAAAAGGTTATGAACGAAAAACAAATAATTTCAGGCTAAAAAGATGCACTTTATAAACTGAATTCGGCTGGAAGAAGGAGAACTTATTTTTCAAAACTGAAAGCGTTTTCAATGCAGAATTGTATGGGAATACCGAAAACGTCTCACCAAAGGTCTATCTCTGAGCACAAAAAAGTTATGGACGAAAAACCGGCAGTGGCACCCACTCAATCTTGAAAATGACTTGCATGAGTGTTGGGTCACTTTCATTCTTTATCGGGGCGTTTCATTGGTTGTCACCGGTTCTCCCAATGGTGAAGGTTCCCCACTACACTGCCCAGGGGTGAAGGTTGGTGGAGTACAACATGGCGCCACCTAATGAAGCTATGGTTGTTGCGCGATCATTGTTATCATTGCGCGGCGGCATGAAAAAATGGGCATGGCCAAGTTTGATTGCCATGTGGCTCCCCCTGTTGGAACCGTCCTAGTAGCCTCATCAGACGGTGTGGGGAAAAAATTAGCTCTTGCGTTCGGAAAAATGGAACAATGGAGTAGTGAAGAAAATCAATTCAGTCTTGAAAGGTATGTCGATTCCTTCATGCACTAGAGCTGATTTTCATATTTTTTGTTAAATCAGCTCGGGTATTCAAATTCGAATACCGTTCGAATATTCTCCTTTTGCGAATAGTCGAATGCGAATAATATTCGAATATTAACCTTTACCGAATAGTCGAATTCGAATAATATTCGAATATTCACCTTTTCCGAATAGTCGAATTCGAATAATATTCGAATATTCAATTTTTCCGAATAGTCGCATTCGAATAATATTCGAATATTCACCTTTTGCGAATAGTCGAATTCGAATAATGTTCGAATTTTTTTCTTTTGCGAATAGTCGAATTCGAATAATGTTCGAATTTTCACCTTTTGCGAATAGTCGAATTCGAGTAATAATCGAATATTCACACTTTTCGAATATTCGAATGTTCGAATAAAAATTCGTTCGAAAAATTCGAATATTTATTCGAACTCGAATATTCGAATATTTATTCGAACTCGAATATTCGATCCTCACTCTAGTGGGTGGTACAGAAAAATCGATGCGAAACTCAATTGTCGCGTGGTCACTTGAGCCAATCGGCGAAGTCACGTGAACGTCTTTGACCAGCCCACGCTCATTGCAGAAAACAAGATCCAAAAATGCATCCCCTCTAGTGGGAAAGGGCACGTATTGCATGAGATTATGAGCATGTAGTGTTCCGTGAAAGTTTTTTGTGACTGTGCAGCTACTGTTACAATTGCTCGCATTCAAAAGAGGCAAATTAAAATCACCGAGAATAATGCAAGAGTGGTCGCACGCACAGAAGTCACTGATGGCTTTAACGAGTTGATAACTGTTTCTGGCGTCACAGCTAGGAGTTCCATACACGGAAACGAGTCTGATTGTTTTTTCGAGGTACACGTCGCATACAAGAATCTCGTAGGAATCTTGAACAGACTCCTGTAGAACTACTTTATAAGAAAATGAATTTTTTAGTAGCAAAACAAGGCCACCGCCTTTTCTATTTTTTCTGTCACATCTAATCCCAAGGTAATGAGTATTAGCACCATCTAGGAGCGGAGCCAAATCGTTTTTTGAGGTCAACCAAGACTCTGTGAGAGGAGCGAAGTCAAAATTTTGTTAGCAAATCCTAGCAACGAGTGATTCCGAATTTTTCACTAATGATCGTACGTTAGAGAGCAAAAAAGACATCGATTGACCTGAGTTCCGAGAACTCACACCAGGTTCCCCGTTGGAGAAGCCATGGGCTGGGTGGAAGTTTCCTCAGTTGCCAGAACCGGAGGAACTGTCTGAGTACCAGGCGGTCCCTCTACGTTTCCCAAACGCTCTCTACGCCTACGTTCTCTCTCTTCCCGGGTTAGGGAGCGGCGTATGTATACGCCTTTGTGAGCAGAAAAACGTCGTCGGTGGGCTCGTCTGAGAACTTCATTTTGAAAACGTGAGCTTGGTAATACAACTTTTAACAAACGATTCCTACGAGGATCTCCCATACGATATGCAGTCAAAGGTGCACACTGAACATCAAGATACTCAAGAATCTGATTTACATAGAAGAGGTCTTGGAAGAATCTACCAACAGAACTAGAGGAGGTGGATTCCGGAACACCAGATAAAACAATTGATTTTTCCAAATCATGATCTATATCGGGTTTCTCAACAGGAGCAGAAACTGAATGAACATCAAAAGTATGTAAAAGAGGATGAGATACAGGTTCAGATTGCAAACTATTCAGCTGGATTCTAAGAGATGTATTCTATTTTTTTCTATTCTTATCCAACCGGACAACTAGTCCAAGCCAGAGAACAATGACATTGAGATAAGGCGTTTGATGCGTTTTCGCCGTTTTTTCGTAATTTTTGGTAACACATGGTTGCCAACGCATTGTTCTAATACGTGAGAAAATCTGGAATGAAATAATCTTAGACACTGTTTTTAAAGACAGCGTTCACGATAAAATGAATTTTCAACCTCTGATAATGATAGAGGACACTGTAGCTTGTTCTAGCCAGTGCAAGAGCCTGACAATGTCTAATCATCATTCATAACACTATGTAACACTATTTTTGTTCCTGGCTTCTAAGTGTTATATTTCAGTTGCTTATGTCCGAAGTATGTGAAAAAATTACTTCATTGAGAACAAACTTCGCTTAAACTACAACACGAAGAAAACTCGTTGTTTGTAAAAATAGAAAGATTTTTATTTATTTTCGGCATTATGAACAGGTACAAACAAAAAATGCTCAAGGAATAGACAAACACAGTCGCAAAGCACTCAACAAGGGTTAGCAATGTGTAGATTTTCTAGATTTACGATTGTACTGTAAATCACTCTCTCGAAGTTGCACCCGAATGTAGTCCCTCATCATGTTTCGTTATACTGTCCTTGGTAACAAAGTTAAGTGGTTGTGGTTTCGAAATGCACCCAAATGCAATACGTGACCCACAATTCCAAAAATACCGGGTTGTGAACCTCAATTGTAAGCAAACAGCAGCACAATAAAGTACAATTAATTTATTATACAACACAACAAACACAAATATTACTATCGATCTGGTGATAAAATGTCGTTAGGAATTTCTTATGAAGACCCTTCCTGTTAATGGAGATCCTAGACCAAACCCAGCGGTGAACGTTTCCTTGGCCTTCTCGAAAATACTGTTCTTAAACCCTCAGCAGGAACCCGCAAAACCCACTACTGGACGCACAAAGAGCGAACACTGCAACCAATGCAATGCCACAGGAGGGGCGAAACAGGCGAATCCCAACAATCCCAGGAAAACGGCAGACGGGCGATCCAGAACCATAATGGAACCGAATCCCGCAACGCACGCAAATGACAAAGGAGCGAGCAGAGCGTGCGATTCCCTAGAAAACACAGGACAGAGGACAACGGCCGATCCGGAGCGACCACAGAAGCCAAAAACTGGCCTCCCATCGACGAATTTGGGCCTCGTTGACAATTGAATCCCGCCGTTTTGATTACGGTCACCTTCCGTGCTCCAATCACGCTCGCCTCACCCTTTAATCAATCAATCTGGCCACTCAACGTCCACCGCAACCCTGTTTAATTCTACTGGATGCTGCACGGATAGAACGGTGAGATTTTCTTTATTTTTCTAGTATTATCTCACAACATTATCGCTCAACCAGCAATCACAAGATATAAAATTCACGCGAGAGGAACCACGGGAAAATTTGCCTCCTTTTCTCAATGTCGAAATTCATTTGGAGCGCGGTTTTTATAGAACCAAATGGTATCGGAAGCCTAGCAACAAAAATATTCTGGTTCACTCCACGTCTGCGCACCCATTCAGAACAAAGCAGGCAGTCATTAGGAACTTATACAGCACAGCGAACATGGTTTCGTCCGATAGCCAGGGAAGAGCTACTTCACTAGAGCTAGCGCGAAAAATTGCCTCATCTAATGGATTTCAGCAAAGGGGCTATCATTAAGAGAGCGCGCCACCTTGGCTTTTGACAAAACCGCAAAAATCATGTTTTGCTTCCCGTTTGTTTCTGATGCTATTAGCGCAGCGTTCCGCGCGGCCTTACGCAAATACAGTCTTGAATACGCTGTGAGGTTGGTCGAAATTCCACCTCCTAACCTGAAGCGCCAGCTGATGCGCAATCAACTGTACGATCGATTCTGTAGCACCTTGGATTGCGTGGTTTGTCCATCTGGGCGAGAGGGGGACTGCATGACGTCAGGAGTGGTATACGTCATCGTGTGTGGTCTTTGTCAAGAGGAATATATTGGGGAAACTGGACGTTCCTTATGCACACGAGTTAAAGAACATCTTACAGGCCTAAGAAAATCTAACCCTACCACACCGTTGGGCACGCATCGGAGACTGTGCCATGACGACATAGAGTTTCAGGTTACCGTAAAGGTACTAGCGCGGGAGCCACAAACTGCGGCGCGCAAGACTCTCGAAGCGTTTTGGATTACCGCCAGGAATCCTAAAATGAACAGGAAAGATGAGTGTCTCGCCATAACAGCTGAGCTCGCCCCGTTTCTTGACCTCTGTAGACTTTGACCTCAACGCCTTCATGTCAAGGACGCGCCATCTGACCACCCACTGAATTTGCCACATAGGGTGCCCACTACCAACTTGGCTCGGCGCGAGTAAGGTGAGCATTCTGTCATCGTGAATTCGCTGTGTCCAGTACAGATCTTGTAATTTTTGAGCTTTTTTCTTGTAATTTGAAAGATTGCTTGGGGGGATATGTCGCAACTGTTCTTGACTTTTCCAGGTTCCGAGGAAGGCGATATAGCCGAAACGTCAACCGAATAAAGCTACTAACATCTTGGATTTGGCTCTACTAACATCTAACCAATACTAACGACCAACCATGCCAAGATTCACAGAAAGTCGTACATGGAATATAATGCGCACCGTGCCAGCCAACTATTTCCGACTTGTGAAGGAAGCTCTGTCTTTGCGGCAGAAGATCGTCGCAGCAAAGCAAGCCATCCACTTCCTTGACCGCTGTATTCAACATCGTATCGTTCCGAGTTTCATCAAAACGAAGAAGTTGTACGAGACTTGCGGTCTAACAATGGACAGTCGACAGTTACGAGGCATCGAACTACGAATTCTCACAATGGCGAAGAAGAACAAGCAACATCGAATGTTTTCACAATTAAAGAAATGCCAAGCGAAAGAGTTAAGTTGTCGACGTTTTCTGCCAGAGCACCATTGGAGGAATATTGTGGGTGATTCAAAGATCATTTGTGATAGTATTCGCTCTAGCATTCGAGTAAAATTGCAGAACAAGTTCGATAAACTGCTGGATTTTGAAAGACATCGCACCTCACGACCACACGAGAATTCTCCCCTAAGTGCTGAGATGGGCCCGAAGTAGTGAATAGTGAGGGTTCTGCGCCTGTTCAACCTAGAGTCACTGTTATTGGCGACGTAACACTTTCCGAAAACGCGCTTTCTGTTCTGGATCTCTGTCCTGGTTTCTCACCGGCGCAATCAATAACACCGTGGGTGGCACGCAAAGTACTGGGAAACCTGCAAACTCTCCAGGACAGTCTCCGTTTGAAGGCTAAACAAGAGGCGCTAGCAAATGGCCAGCAACAGCAATCAACCAGACCGTCATTTCCCACACTCCCATTCCCTTCACTATTTTTAAGCCGCAAGAGCCCAACCCTGTAAGTGATATCAAGTTCCGGCTTTTTGCGACCTCGGTCTTCAACATTTTGAGCAACAATGCAAAGCGCCGCGCGATTTCCAATCTAAGTCCTGCGCAAAAACGTGGTCTGAAAGAGATCAAAGATCTGTCTGTCTCCGGTGGCATAAAAGTGGCGATCAGCGACAAAGGGGGAGACTTTGTGGTTCTTTCTCAGGCGCTGGATATGGCCATAACACGCTCGCACCTCCAAGACCTCACCTTATATTGCCCCTCGACGGAACGAAATTTCGCTAAGCAATGCCGCAAACTCAATCGGGTATGGACAGACATCGCTCGCTCTGCAAACTTACCATCAACAATTATTACACGTCTCAAATGTGACCTCCCTGTCTGTCCGGTAGGATTTCTTGGCTACTAAACCATGTTCTGACCCAGCTACTTCAGTATATCCGTGTCAACCTAACCAACACTCACATCTTCCTGGAAAAATTGCGCGAAACCAGGTTTAGGCGGAACCACGTCATGGAGTCGTTTGACGTTACGTCTCTATATATATCAATACCACAAGTTATCACACTACTCCAGGAGTGCCTCTCGTGTGCGGTTTTTAGATGGTCAGGTCAGTATTACAGGCAAATTCGGGGCTTAGCTATGGGCCAGCGTCTCGCTCCAGTATTGGCTATAGCATTCATGTCTAAAATAGAAAGCCCAGTGCTCGATCGTCGACCTGTTCTGTATTGCCGCTATATTGACGACGTTCTCATCGTCTGCTCCACGCAAAAAGAAATTGACGCCTGCTTCGACCTGCTCAACCAGCAATCACAAGATATAAAATTCACGCGAGAGGAACCACGGGAACATTGGCTTCCTTTTCTCAATGTCGAAATTCGTTTGGAGCGCAGTTTTCATAGAACCAAATGGTATCGGAAGCCTAGCAACAAAAATATTCTGGTTCACTCCACGTCTGCGCACCCATTCAGAACAAAGCAGGCAGTCATTAGGAACTTATACAGCACAGCGAACATGGTTTCGTCCGATAGCCAGGGAAGAGCTACTTCACTAGAGCTAGCGCGAAAAATTGCCTCATCTAATGGATTTCAGCAAAGGGGCTATCATTCAGGCAGGCCATTCAGAGAGCGCGCCACCTTGGCTTTTGACAAAACCGCAAAAATCCCGTTTTGCTTCCCGTTTGTTTCTGATGCTATTAGCGCAGCGATCCGCGCGGCCTTACGCAAGTACAGTCTTGAAGACGCTGTGAGGTTGGTCGAAATTCCACCTCCTAACCTGAAGCGCCAGCTGATGCGCAATCGACTGTACGATCGATTCTGTAGCACCCCGGATTGCGTGGTTTGTCCATCTGGGCAAGAGGGGGACTGCATGACGTCAGGAGTGGTATACGTCATCGTGTGTGGTCTTTGTCAAGAGGAATATATTGGGGAAACTGGACGTTCCTTATGCACACGAGTTAAAGAACATCTTACAGGCCTAAGAAAATCTAACCCTACCACACCGTTGGGCACGCATCGGAGACTGTGCCATTACGACATAGAGTTTCAGGTTACCGTAAAGGTACTAGCGCGGGAGCCTTAAACTGCGGCGCGGAAGACTCTCGAAGCGTTTTGGATTACCGCCAGGAATCCTAAAATGAACAGGAAAGATGAGTGTCTCGCCATAACAGCTGAGCTCGCCCCGTTTCTTGACCTCTGTAGCCTTTACCTCAGCGCCTTCATGTCAAGGACGCGCCATCTGACCACCCACTGAATTTGCAACATAGGGTGCCCACTACCAACTTGGCTCGGCGCGAGCAAGGTGAGCATTCTGTGATCGTGATTTCGCTTTGTCCAGTACAGATCTTGTAGTTTTTGAGCTTTTTTCTTGTAATTTGAAAGATTGCTTGGGGGGATATGTCGCAACTGTTCTTGACTTTTCCAGGTTCCGACGAAGGCGATATAGCCGAAACGTCAACCGAATAAAGCTACTAGCATCTTGGATTTGGCTCTACTGACATCTAACCAATACTAACGACCAACCATGCCAAGATTCACAGAAAGTCGTACTTGGAATATCTCACAACAACTCTGTCCGAGGCCAAGGTCAGGGCTGGTACACTCGTCGAACCACAGATCAAGAGGACCATAAAATAAGAGGCCTTCGCAAAGCTGTTGAACCGGACGGAGAAAACTGCTTGAAGCAATCTCGCTGCAGTTGTGCACGGCTTCCTATGTAGGTGATCACAAAGCTAAAAGCTATGCGGAGTTGGTGCACTGTCATAAAGAATTACGCCAGAATGGTATGCAGAATGTCTCTGAAAGTCCATATCATTGATTCACATCTTGACAAATTCAACGAGCAAGACGAGCCTTTCCATCAAGGTATATTTGGCTTTGAACGTCGTTACCAAGGACAGTATAACGAAACCATGAGGGGGACTACATTTGGGTGCAACTTCGAGAGAGTGATTAAAAGTACAATTGTAAATCTAGAAAATCTACACATTTCTAAACCTTGTTGAGTGGTATCCGACTGTGTTTGTCCTTTTGCATTTTTTTGTTTTTACCTCATCATAGTGCCGAAAATTAATAAAAATCTCTATTTTCACAAAAAAAAACGAGTTTTCTTCGTGCTGTCGTCGTGTAAGCAAAGTTTAAGCGTATTGAAGTCATTTTTCACATACATTAGACATAAACAATTGAAATATAACACTCAGAAGCCAGGAACAAAAATTGTCTTACATAAACACGCTATTTTCCAAATTTCACCGTCCTAGTCACAAAAGCGAAGTTTTCGTGGGGTAACAGCTAATTCCTGTCTGTTCCAGACCTAACGGCTTAGGAAAACACAGATTGAACCCAAGAACAGAAAAAAGTGAAATTTTGTTACATAGTGTAATCAAAAGCAATCAAGAGCTAGCACGCCTATTCAGACCACTGTGGACACTGCCTTTATTCTTTGGAAAACTTCTAATGAGCTCTCGATTTCGATTACCACCAGCAGCCAGCTGTCGCTTTTTTTGTCGAAGCATAGTTATGGGTTGATGCATAATTATGGAACGTTTTTCTTAACGCGTTTTTCTTTAGTAAAAATTGGCATTTCGTCCTCACTATTTATATAAAAATAATCCTCAATATTTAGTTGAAAAATGCGTCTCGAAAATCACGTTCATATTCGCCCAGTCATTTCGCGATCTCAATGAACTTTTTGGCGAAGGAACAATTACTGATAGTGTTGTGCGGAAGTAGTTTATTCGCTTTAAATCAGATGACACTAGTTTGGAGGATAAAGAAGGATGAGCCTACGATTTTGATGATCAAGCTCTTCTGACTGCCGTGGAAGAAGATGAAAGCCTGACAGCGCGAATGCTGGACGAAGACTTTGATGTCGATCAATCAACGATCCTTCGACGCTTGAAGAAGCTTGGAGAAATTACAGATGGATGGAACTAAATGTAAAATCTATGCAGACGATGTTAAAATCTATAGGGAAGTATCTTCATTGATGGACATTGCTCTGGTACAGTGTGCAATTGACAGAATGACATTTTGGTGCAAAGAATGGCAGTTAGGTTTGTCGCGAACAAAAAGTGAACACATGAGAATTGGATCTTTTGAAAACAATAATGTTTACAATATCGAAGGGTCACCAATTGTTCGCGCTAACAAAGTAAAGGACCTCGGATTCACTTACAATGACAAACTTGATTTTTCAGAACATTGGGCGCCCTGGGGAGAACGTATCAAGAAACATCTGGGGAGAACATTTCAATTTTCAAACGATTAGCTACTAGAAACAAGGAGACTCTCCTTCTAGCTTACACCACCTACACTCGACCTCTAGTTGGGTCGGGAACCTCCGTTTTCAATCCATCTCAGAAGAAAGATATAGAGCTTCTGGAGAGAATACAAAATAACATCTCTCGGAAGATTTTCATTAGAACTGGAATGGCGACTTGACTTACTTGACTTAATCGGTTGGCTTTCGCCTGACGCGGTCATTCCGCATCTTCACCGAGGTGTGCCGTCCTAGTAGTCAGCCGTGTCCATTTTTCACGGTCTTCAGCCACAATTTGAACACATTCCATCCAGCTGTCACTATTCCATTTCCTGCGAAACGAAACATCGCGCCTGAACTGTCTTTCGATGCCGAGTGACTTTAAATCCTCTTTAACCACATCCGTCCAGAACTTTCGCCTACGCCCAGGTGGCCGTTTCCAGACAGGATTTGGAAGCATTTTTAAAGCGTGTTGTACGAGACGATCCGGCGTTCTTCTTAGTATATGCCCGAGCAGTCGAAGTCGACTTTCCATTGCTGCTTGAGATGGCGTTAGGAGATGCTGGCACCTCCCTCGTGTCAAGCGTTGATGTACTGCGTCGATTTCCTTGTAAAGGTCTTCGTTATGGCATACACGCGGCCAGAAATATCCAAGCAAACGCCTAAAAAGCTTCCTCTCCGTGCAATCCAACCTTTCCATCTGCGTTTTCGGTGCTGCCCACGTCTCCGATCCGTACATCATGATATGGCGAATAGCGGATAGGTAGACGCGCAACTTGACTTCCTTCGAGATGGCGGTAGACCACAAACACTTGGTTAGAGAATTGAATGCAGACGTAGCTTTCGCACATCGTTGTCGAATATCCGCTGCATAACTACCATCGTTCTTCAGCAAACAGCCCAAATAACAGAAATCGTCCACCAGTTCGATACGTTGTCCGTCCACACAAACTCCAGTTGAAGGCCTCTGAGAGACCCACATCTGCTTGCATTTGTCGGGACGAAGACGAAGTCCATAGGCTGCGGCATACTTCGAAACGAGGTTCACAATCCTTTGCAGTTTTGCGTTGTTTTCAGCGAATAACACAATGTCGTCGGCGTACTCCAGGTCGACAAGGAGCGTCCTGATGGTGTTAGGATCACATCCGCAGGAAACTGTTCTGCAACTCTACGCATGATGTCATCAACGGCGAAGTTGAAAAGAAAAGGTCCTGCAACGGCTCCTTGCCTTACTCCTGTTTTCACCTCGAAAGCTGACGTAAATCCGACAGGTGTACGAACTGCTGCTGTTGTTCCTTTGTTCATGTCCTCGATTAACCGAACATACTTTTCCGGGACTCCATCTGCTCGCAGAGCATTGAGCAAGCGATCACGATGAGGAGAGTCGGACGCGGCTTCAAAGGCCAAAAAAGCAAGCTGTAATGGCTTCGAAAACCGCTGCCACGATTCAATTACTCTTCTCACGACGAACACTTGGTCGATGGTCGATCTTCCAGGTCGAAAACCGGCTTGCTCATCTCTGGTCGTTCCTTCACGATGTTTGATAAGTCGCTCGAGAATGATACGTTCTAAAACCTTGTACATGACACGAAGTAGAGAGATTCCTCTGTAGTTCTTAGGATCCGTGACGGATAGCTTCTTGTGAAGAGGTACGATGATCGCATGTCTCCACGAATCGGGTATCCTTTCGCTCATCCATATGGCACGGATGGTGTTGGTCATTTCACGAATCCCAGACGGAGGAAGAGCTTTCAGCATTTCAGCAGTGATGTTGTCATCTCCACCTGCCTTTCCATTCTTCATTTTCCGGACACAATCCAGAACTTCAGACTCAGTCGGCGGTTCCTCACTGACATCGTAATGTGCTCTCTGAACATGCGGGAGCTCAGGTACTGATGGCGCTGGACGATTCAGTAGTGAACTGAAGTAATCCTTCCATATTGGCAGCGTCGCATCACCAACTGCAACTCCATTGGTAGTGTTCAAGACAGGAGAACATTTCTTCATCTTCCCGCTATACTGTCGCAGCAACGTGTAGGCTTTCTTCTGATTCTTCTCCTCCCAAGCCTTCTCGAACTCCTTAGCTCTACACGTCCACTCTCGTTCGCGGTCACTTTGAAGCTGCCGACGCAACTTCCTCCTCAGACGCTTCTCCTCCACGAAGTTTCCTGCAGTTCGGAGAGCACATACTCTGTTGTAGGTAGATGTTGTTTCTTCTGAGACGTAGGCGAACTTCTTCTTAGGCTGTACAACCGGGAGTGCCTCTTTCGAAGCGTCCTGGATGCACTTGACAAAAGAATCCGCGTCGCAAAGTTTCTTCTTAGTCCGTACTCCGATGTGAATAGAAACGCGTTGTCGGAAATTCCTTCTGCACTCTTCATCTCTGAGACTTGTCATGTCAATCCTCTGGAGAGGCTGAGCCCTCGCTTCCTCTTATGAATCCTCGCAGTGAAGTTCAACAGAACAGGACGGTGATCCGAATCGAATGCGACATCCCACACAGCTCTAGATCTTCGAATGTCCGATACTGGAATATTCCTCGTCAGGACATAGCCAAGCTGTAGTTTCAAAGTTGTCATCTTCCGCTTCCGCTGCTCTTCTGGAGATAGCCGGGTTGGTCCCTGCCACGTAAGCTGATGGCGGCGATGATTCCTCTTGAATGTCGATGCAATAATCAGACCACTGCGTTCACAAAAGTCGACAAGGCGGTAGCCATTGTCCGATGTTTGCTCCACTGGGTAGAACCATTTACCGAGTACTTCGGGTTCCTGATCAAGTCCCATCTTCGCATTTGCGTCAATCCCCACGACAACAGCATGTTGACAAGGTATCCTGGCCAGCAACGTATTGAGTTCCTCATAAAACGCATCCTTCGAATTGTCTTCGGCAGTTTCAGTGGGCGCATGAGCACTCACTATCCACAGATTGAATCCTCTGTGATCCCGCAGTCGTACGAATGCATTCCGACACGACGTTGAGCCGAACTCCTTGACCATACCATTGAAATCCTTCCTTACAGCTATTGCACAGCCTCCCACTCTCCTATCGTCAGCGTTACCGCAGTAGATGGTGTACTCTCCGACGCTGATGACGGGTCTATCCTTGAGGCGGGTTTCCTGCAAAGCAGCAAACGGTGCATGGAAATAGCTCAGAAGTCTGGATAGCGCAGTTTTTGGATATCACTCGACAGCGATCGACAGTTCAGGGTGGCGAAATTGTGGCTTGTGGCCAAAGACTCCATGACTCCCTAGGTACGGATCCTAAGGTGTTATGGACCAGAGGCCTTAGTGTGCCGGACGGCGACACCTTTATGCAATGTGCGGGATACTTTCGCGATATAGTTGTGCACGCTATATCGCTCGAACGTTCCCTGTGTACACTCAAACGTCTGCTGGGTTCAGCAGAAGCAGGGGCACCAACGAGCAGGTACCAACAGACTTGTATACACACCCCCAATGGCGACATACTATACAATGCCTAGTGCGCAGAGGAGGAATGTGTGTCTTGGCATTTCCTCATTAGAAACCCGACGGTCACTGTTTGACGTATGCATGGTGCACAAGATTCTCAATGAAGTAATAAAGTAAAATTGAATAGCTTTTTTACCTGGCTTCCATCGATTACTCGTGGTGGGAGAAATAAGATCACCTTTCAAAGGGCCAAAACCTCCTTGCGATCTAGATTCAAACCGCGCAGGCTCGATATACTTGAAGCTCACGAAATGCCAGACATCGCCGCTCACACTCAAACGTTTCAAACGCAAATTCGCCGCCAAGTTATGGAAGCCGTAGTATGCCGCAAACTTCTTTTTTTCCCCATTCATGTCTCGGAAATCATCATCTATCATTGCACCTATTCGTCTGGCTATTACTGTACTCCTATTGCTTTTATTTATGTATGTTTACGTGTATATTTATGTGTATGTGACGTTTGCTTTAAGTGACGTAATAAACAAAACAAAACAAGACAAAACAGGTATGGCAATTGGCTGGATGTGTGCCTAACGAGCTCTCCGCAACAACAAAGCTGAACGCGTTTGAATTTTCACCGATTTACTGCAGCGAAACGAACAAACACCATTTTCGAGAAATCTTGTCACTGGGGATGAGTCATGGCTTCTCTTCAAGAACGTTAAAAGAAATAAGATCTGCGTTTCGCCAGGTGTTTCCCCCAAAGAAATACCAAAAGACGCGCACTATAAGAAGGCTGTGTGGTGTGTGTAGTGGGACAGAAGCGGAATCATCCATTGGGAAACCTTTTCGTTTGTTACTGGTTTAAAGGCAGTATTCACGATGATTGTCTTTCCCGAGTTTTCCACTCAAAACAATGCGTTGGCAACCAAATGTTACTAAAATTACGAAGAAACAGCGAGAAATGCACTAAAACGTCGTATTTTAGTGACATTATTCTGTAACATGGACTAGTCCGGTTGGATGAACATGTTCATGGTGGTTGTCACAGGTGGTGAATTGGGTCAATCGAAAATAGAAGAATATTTCATGCAAAGCAGGATTACATAGTTAGGGCCTTAAGGAAAGAACGGAGTAATAGAGGTAGAGAATCGCAAAGGACGTGTCCACAAAAGATTTCATTGGCACAACAAACATTTCCTGTGATACTTGAGAGGCGGGGTGATACTTGAGGATTTCGTGTACTTCTGGTGCGTTTTTCTCAATTTCTACGCCATTTTCTTTAGTTCTACCCGGGGCCACTTAATCAGTATAGCGAATAATCTCAAAATTGAAGATTATCGTGAAACCTGCCTCTAACTACGCAAATGAAAGGCAACAATGGAGAATCCCTGACAGAAATGGCAAGCGGCAATTCAACATCAACAGCGACGTCTATCTGGCTTAGCTTGATCGCCTTAAAGGCACAGTCCAACCTCAGAGGTAATTTTTGATATTATGGTCCGGTCGCCGCCT
Organism: Aplectana chamaeleonis; assembly: GCA_029168955.1. NCBI lineage: Eukaryota > Metazoa > Nematoda > Chromadorea > Rhabditida > Cosmocercidae > Aplectana > Aplectana chamaeleonis. The sequence continues at coordinate 78,109 of JAPDOI010000046.1, read as the reverse complement.
ATAGCAATCCTGCCAAGCGCGAAATCTCAATTTGCTCAAATAAGCGAGAAAAAGCTAGGAAAAAGTCGGCCACGCCCCCTTGAAAGAATAAAATGGGTAACGCCCACCGCCAGGTTTCCGACCTCTATAGGGTAGAGACGCGCGAATGATTTTATTCAAATCCTCTGTTCTTCTATTTGTTTTCGGGCTGGCTTTATATTTTGGCCTGCAATAGAACGATGGCTGCGAGCAGCGAGAAAATACAGGCTCGAGACAACTCGTCCGAGATTTTCTAGCCGTTCAAAATCGAAATTTTTGAGGAGCTGTAATTCCGTTCGTAGTGAGTTCTGAGAGATTCTGGAGACACCATTGCGATCAGCGTGAAATTTTCTCCAAGATAGGCAAAAAAACGAATAATCGACTCTGAGGTTGGGCTGTGTCTTTAAAGGCACAGTACACACTCAGATATGAATTTTGAGATTTTCATGTAATTGTGTAGAAGACCTTTCCTGTACAACACATGCCAAATGCGAGATCTCAATTAATCCAAATAAGCGAGATATAAGCGACCACAACAGGCCCGACCCCCTTCGCTCACCACCACAGGCCCGACCCCCTAGCAGATTTCCGAGGTCGATAGTGGCTAAATGGATGGATGAAATCCAACAAGTCGTCGTTCTTCAGTCCACTGACGGGCTGTCTGTTGAATCCTGGCTCGCTCTCGCGCAACGATTGCGAATGAAGAGAAATGCAGGCCTGAGACCACTCGTCCACCAATTTTTCACCCTCAAAATCTAGGCATCTTTGAAGAGCCATAACTCTGTTCAAAGGGGGTCTTCGACGATTTCAGAGATACCACTGTGATCAGCGTGTGACTCTCTCCAAGACTAGCATACAATCTGAAAATTAATTTTTTGGGTGTCCTGTGCCTTTAACCCATTCACGACCACGCCTAATTTTGGGTGGCTGCACGTTCGGACCGCGTGCAATATTGCGTCACTCGTATACAGTGTCCCACCGGTGGGCCACTTTTGCTAGAATGGCACGCCACCAAAAAATCGATTTTCGCTTGTTTTGTTTATCTTACGACTGTCGACGTCAAAATCATGATGCCAAAGTTTCAGCTTCCATAACTCTTTCCTTCCAGAGAAATGGCCTCCTAAATTTTTAACTGTGTAGTTAAGACCATCCACAAAATCACTTGAGTGCGTTGAGATCTAGCGGTTTGAAAGACAAGATTATCATGATAGACATTCTTCTGTTCTTCAGTTGACAGGAAATGCTTAGTGAAATGATATTTTTTCAGATTTGCACTAATTTTGCTCTAGGTACTCCCTCGCTCTTGCGGTCTCTCGCATTCCGACGCGAGTTTTTTAGTAGTAAATATTTTTCGCATTCTTTTTGACATCTTGACGCAGAAAAAACTCCTCAATTTTCATATTGACTGGTAATGCTGATGGAAATGTTTTTTTTTCAGATCTTCGTTATTTTTTTCCCGGCCACCTCCTCACACCTCCGGTTCGGCTCCTTCTAGGGTTATATTTCTTGTGAAAAACCTTCTTGAGCGTTCTTTTTTATATTTAGATGTAGAAAATAGTTCTATTATTACATATTGATAAGGAATTATTAGTTTGATAACAGTTTTTTTAGATTTTCACTCGTTTTCTGGTCTGGGACGTCCCAATTTTTCTCGTCCGCTCCCCCCCCCCAAGGTAGTTTTAATCAAAGTTGGAGCCCCGGCCTACAATGGTACACCAACCGTAACCATACAGGACTTTCAAAAAAGGTCCTGACGATCTCAACATTAGTGATCTTCGCATAAAATAATTTCTGTAAACAAAATACGGGCGGAAGAAAAGCCGATTCTCTACGCGGGAATGGTGCGCAGTATCAGTAATCATATTTCTGTGATATATTAAAGGCAGTGTTCACGATAAAAAACCATGTCTGATTTTTTGGTGGAGATCGGCAGTTGCGGGGCCTAGCGCAACCCTAACGTTGAAAACACTAAGAAAATTGAGCTTGGAGCGGTCCCTTCCGGCCCCAAAGTTGAACACCCGTCAGCTCGTCACACCCAGATGCACTTTCCACGCCCACCGACGTGAACAAATGAATGCTCGAGATTGTGAGATGAGCGATGGTTTCCGATTAATAGCCCCGTTCTTCCCGTTATTCTCAACTTCTCTCTTTACTCAGGTCAGCTCGCATACATCGGCTGCAAAAGACGGAAGTTACAAGCCTTGGACAACTCGTCCACCATGTTTCCTTAGCTCAATCTTTGAGGGACCATAACTCCGTTTCCAGAAGGTCTTGCACGATTCCAAAAACATCATTGGAATCAGAATGGGACCGGTTTCAAGATAGGCAAAAAATCAGAAAAACGATCCTTATCGTGAACACTGCCTTTAAATAGTGCTATACGATCTGACCACTCCTAGAAGTAGGGATTGTTTCTCGAGTAATGGAAAAAGTTCGCCATAAGTTGCTTGTAAAATGCGATCTGTACTCATAATTGCGGTTTTCGACCTTGCTGCATTCGAAGGGTCAGATATATTGTAGTGGTGAAGCTGCCAGCGGACCACGAAGTTTATAGTCGACTCTCGAACAGGTTAATACATTGAACATAAGTAGGTTTAGAAATTCCTTCATGCGGTGGAGAAATCGATTTTTGAAAACAGTGTCCCACCGGTGGGACACGCGGTCCGAAGTGGTAGTCAACGCGTGTCCCACCGGTGGGACACGCGGTCGTGAATGGGTTAAAAACACAGTCCAATCTCGTGGGTAAAAATTGACATTATGGTCCGCACGCCCTGTGTAGCAACCCTGCCAAACAAGGAATCTCAACTCTTCAGAAAAAGGTAGAAAAATGGAGCACCCACTTTTATCGCCCCCGAAATCACCACCCGTTCGCTCCGCCCACTTCGGAGTTTTCGGCCTCAATAGGGACGAGAAGCGAAGTGGAATTCAATCAAAATCTATGATCTTCCATTTGTTATCGGCCGAACTTATAACGTGGCTTGCTCCGGCGCGATTTCTACGAACGACGAAGAAAAACAGGACCGTGATAACTCGTCCACGAAATTCTAGTAGTTCAAATTCACAATTTTTAAGGAGCCATAACTCCGTTCGTCGTGCGTTCTGAAGAATTTCGGAGACACCATTGTGATCAGTCCGACATTCTCTCCAAGACAATCTTCCAAACTGGAGAACGATTCTGAGGTTGGACTGTGCCTATAACGCTGCAATCGAGGCGAAAAGACCGCTACAAAAAAACACATCGTGTTCCATCACGATAACGGCCGTCCACATGTTGGGCGCCGTGTAATCGGATCCATCGCCAATAAGGGATGGGATCTGCTTCCCCATTCGCCGTACTCACCGGAAGAAGCATCAACGGACTATCATGTCAATCGCTCTCCGAAAAAACTGGCAAACAAACAAAGTCTACGACGACTTGGATGACTTGGTGGCTGATGTCAAAGCGTGGATTGCCTCCAAGAGTCGTGACTACTTCGCACTTGGAATCGACCGACTGCCATGCAAATGGGAAGCAGTTCTTGAAGTGGATGGTGACTATGCTCTCGAATGATCATTTAAACATGTTTTGATTAATTATTGTTTTTGTTGAATAAAATTTTTTTCAAAAAATGTTCCATAATTATGCATCAACCCAATATTTCTCCAAGGCACGCTGCACCGTTGCTGGTGATAATCACAGTCGAGAGACCACTAGAAATGTCTCAGAATTTACCTCACAAAATGTCGTCGCAGCCGGCTACGTTGCGGTACATATAGAGAATCGATCGCAAAAATCTTCTTTCACAATCGAATCCAGGACAGACAGCTTTTTCTCTTTAACAGGAGATAGCATTTTGAGCTGTGAATATGACTACCTGTTCAGAATGCGAAAAAGTATTGTTGAGAGAGCTATACGCATTAGGTTTGATGCCGGGTTTGGCGAATGTTCCTCGTTTTCACAGAAGGTAGAGAGGGTACTTTATGTATTGCGTACTATACAACAGCAGTTACCGGATAGCATTTTGGATAATTTCATTTGCGCGTCTCATCGAAATCTCATCTGTACCATTCATTTGTTTCAGATTCTTATTCTGGGAAGTCCACTTACATAAAGACCGGGAATTCCATTCGAAGTTTGCGTTTTTTCATCGAATTCATATGTATTTATCTAACTGGCACCATACAGGATGACCACGGTTCGAATACAAATCCGGTTTCGTGCAGAAAGTTGTTACCAAATCAAAATGTAAGTCTACCATTGGGTTTGTGTCAATCTGTTTACCACAAAGTTGTGTTGCTTGCAAAACGCTTGATCTCGGCTGGGGCCGAACACATCTTCTTCCTTTTTTTTCTGGAATACGCCTCACCGCAGTCTAACAGCGTTGCTGCAGCTCCGCATTCTTACTAGAGAAACCATTATAGCGTAGTCCGAAAAGAGATCCATGTAGTTCGAGGTGAGCTAATTGAAGTTTTTCGCTCAATGTTCAGCGAGGCGTTGTGATCGATCTCCACGGAGCTATGCACCCCTTGATTGACGACGTTTTTGAATAAAATTGCCCGAGTTTGTGTCGAACTTCCACTCCTAAGTGAAAGTGTAGCCTAAATTTCTAACGATTCCCTTTCCAAATTTACATATTTCTCATTTTCGGGTCAAAGTTTTTGAGACTCCCCTCACCTTGATGTGCCAGGTCGCGACCCCGCTGAACATTGATCTCGCGAGAATGTCCTTGCTAGTAGTGAGGTCCAAGGCATTTTCAAAGAGATCTCAATTTCGATTATCACCATGCACTAAAATGTTAGTCTCAAAACGGTAGGTAGACCACAAAAATCAAAGCATCTTTCTAACTCAAAAGTTGCCCAGTGTGGTTATTCAGAGGTACTGAACAGGAATTTGGTGGTTTTGTTTTTGGCTATTTTCCACGGCTTCGCCGGTTTTAATGTTTTATGCAAAAGTAGGCAAAATTGGGCAGAGAACAGATGAAAACTGTGAACCGCGATTAGAAGCCAGGTTGATCCAAAAAGAAGAGGCTGAATTCGTCAACGGTAGACCATTGGGTTAAAGGCAGTGGTCACGGTGAAAAACGTTAACGAAGAAACTACAAAAATCAGCTTAGATTGAAAACAGCTGAAAAACTATGAAGGTAGAGCGGTGGAAGAGCGGTGAAAAACGGATTAGAATTACAGTTTCCAAGGCCCAAAGTTGCCAGTTCATGCACACGTGCACAGCGCCGACCAAAAAGATCGCAGTCTCATGCCGAGCAGTCAAAAATCACCGACATTCAGAGGAAGAAATAAATGCAAATTTACCCAATAGAAACAGTTGAGCAATGAAAGAAAGCACTCCAGTCAATGTTTCCGACTATGTAGATGTGTACATAAATTCGAAAGTGCATTGATTGCAATGCAATTGCAAGCCAGCTGATGTTCTTGACATAAGAGGTCATCGATGCCGATTATGTGGAGTGGGCTCGTCCACCATCAAAAGAGAAGAAAGTTCAGGTTTCAAATTTGGCTCAAAACAGTGGTTTTTCGCCATTTTTTCTTTTAGGTCCTACTACTCGAGACCCAGAAAAGGGTTTAGAGGGAAAAAGACGACAAGCATATTTGATCGCGACCACTGCCTTTAAGGGGGAATGTCACCAGGACTTGTTGCACTTCCCTATGACTTATTTGACTTAATCGGCTGGCTTTTGCCTGACGCGATCATCCCGCATCTTCGCCGGATTGTGCCGTCCTAATAGTCGGCCGTGTCCACTTGTCACGGTCGTCAGCCACAATTTCAACACATCTATCCATCTGCCACTTTTCCGTTCCCTACGAAGTAGGACATCGCGCGTGAATTGTCTTTCGATGCCAGGTGACTTCAAGTCCTCTTACCACATCAGTCTTGAACTTTCGCCTATGTCTCGGTGGCCCTTTTGAGACGGAATTTGTAAGCATTCTCAAAGCGTGTTGTATGAGACCATCCAGCATTCTTCTTACAAGGAAATGACAAGACCCGATCGCCGGAACTGCCCATGCATTCATGTTTTTCTGCTAGAACACCTCCAGGGTAGTCGTAAGAACACCCTATTATTTGCCCGAGTAGTAGTCGGGAAAAAAGTTATGAGCCATTTTTTGAAATGAGACCGAAACGGCGAGAAATCGGCGATTGCTATATCATCTATCATTTCAACATCACCGCCAAGCACATTTGGCCGAATGGTACAAGCCGGCGACCTACCGACCGCAGGCTTCCAGGTTCGATCCCCTCTACTGGCGAATTTTTTTGCAATGACGTTTTGTTTAGTCCAACAAGTGTACGGGGCCTTTTTATTATTGTTCATCGACACCAGCCCTCATAGGGAATAAAAACAAGCATACAGACTCGGACAGAAAATAGGGCTGACCGCTCGCAAGAATAGGACCGACCGCGGGATCGGCGACGTTCCGACCGCATCATTGCGAGCGTTCCGACCGGTATTCAGCCTCGGTCAGTACTAAAGTGAGCGCGTTCCGAACGCAAATCTGCATCACGGCGCTTTGCGTTCGGACCGCGGGCAAGTATGATATCACGGCGCCCTTCCGATAGGAGGGGCTCAGAACAGCGCAATACGCCAACAGGAGATCCTACAATCATGGTGCCCACTACTGGCTATTACAGTATGAAATAGCCAGTACTGGATATCACGATTGGGGGACTCCAGGCTAGCGTATTGCATAACAACATGACACGAAAATGATAATATACAAATTTATTTCCAAATCAATTAGTAATGATACAATAATTGTGACACAAATTGTGTTTGTTCACAATAATGGCTAACGGTTATACACAAAAATATGCAACGAAATACATTACATGATCGAGTTCACAAGTTTCCAAAAAATGACTTCAAATACTTGGAGACAAAAACGAATTGGAAGTATGGGCAATTTGGATGTGAGAATCCGAAAATAGTGCACGTTGGTGTGATTATAAATGTCAAATATTCGAAAAAACAAGTGAAAATAAATTTTAGTAACTGAAAACATATACAATCGAACTGCGAATCCCCTTTTTGTGTCACATCCAGTCAAGTGATTCATATTTTGAATGTTATTACTGTAAAACTTCAATCCGCATTCATTTGTTCTGCTTTCACGCTGTTACATGAAGATTATGTTATAAACAACACTGTTTCCAATTATTTCAAACCATCTTTCAAAAATTGTGAACCCGAAAATTAAAACTTTTACAGCGCACAAAAGTGAAGTCATCAAAACTGAGAACACAAGTGGTAACTGATCATTGTTCTCCAAGAACACTGATACCCAGACCGCGTTTAAAGGCAGTGTTCAAGATGAATTTCACTTCCGATATCTCCACGGTTCACGAAAGGTCTGGTGCCCTATATAGCAAGGCATGCTTAAAAAGGACACGAAAGACGCGTTTTCGAGCAAAAATAGGCCCTCTCTTGTTTACGTTGATTTTTGAGCGTGGAGGAATTGACCGCTAGAAGGAAGATACCTATCAGTGCAATGAAGCGATCAGCTCACTTATCAGCACTTCCTTCACTTGGTCATTCCTATAATCCGAGTCTTCATTTGTTCCTTTCGAGGGGCCGATCTGGGGCCCGGGGCGTGTCTGGGGCACCAAAACGCCTGTTTGCAGCCGTTATTTTGCCACTCCTGGCTCGTTTTCTACCGTTCTTTCGACACTGGGAGCCTAGGATCCTTCTCCCCTATCATTTTACTGTGGAAAGCCAACAATGATGATCATCGTGAACACTGCCTTTAAAAAATATAGCTAACAATAAGACGACAGCACATTCGAGATTCCCTACAGCAAAGAAGCGAAATCGATATCATTAAACGAGATAATGGTAGTAGGGCATGTTATAAGGCTAGTAGAACTTACAAATATCTCCCCATGTTAAACTAAGTGGGCATCTACAGTACCCGCACTAAGTTTTGTAAAAACTGGGAGCATCTGGAAAACTTGGTAAAAAAAGTCTGATGCACGTAACTTCTTTTAATAATGACTTTCGATTTCTGAAAACGCTATCATATTCGCAGATAAAAAAAGCTACTTAACTATGCGACTTTTAGGCCAAAGATCCCTAAATTCGCTTTGTTTTTGAAGGAAATAGTTTTTTCAACCGTTTTTCAAAAGCGTCGCGCGCGGCCAAACTTTGAGCTGTATTCGTAGAAGTAATGGAAGGGCGCGCTGCGAAGTGCGGCGAAATTTTTAGCATTATTCGCACGATTGATGGAAGAGCGATCTGTATGCTTTCTTCATAAATTAGGTGTAAATGAGAGTATCTCAAGGTTTGTTTGGGTTGAATTTTAGAAAACTTTCAATTAAGAGTCCGGGGTTCTCGCAACAAAACTCCGACTTTTCATGTAGTTCTCAAGTGTGTTTAATGAAGGACTTCAAGAATTCAACCAACACAAACCTCGAGATTCTCACCTGCACCTAATTCATGAAGAAAACATACAGATCGCTCTTCCATCACTCGTGCAAATACTGCTAAAAATTTCGCCGCACTTCGCAGCGCACGTTTTTATAAACGATCGCAAAATTAACTTCCTTCAAAAACAAAGCGATTTTAGGGATAGTCGGCCCACAAGTCACATAATTATGTAGGTATTGGATAGCAGCGGTATTGTAGTTCTGAAAAGAATGGTCTTCAATAGGCAGTTACAAAAGTGTTCTTTTTAGATATTCGGCCCATACGAAAAATTGAACTAATCAACTACATGAACCTTGGACGGAATGCAGGTGACGACGCTCGAATATGAAATCAGAAAAAACTTATTTGTTCTAGAGTAAATCAAGTGATTTTAGGAAAAGTTCAATGAGCTCATTGTTAAAATAAACACCTGCATACTGATTTGGATCAAAAAGAGGGGTTTATGAACTCTGGAAATTTGATTAATATGTTATTATGATCCGTTGAACGGCTGTAATCAGATTACTGATCGATTCGAAAAAAAGGGACTAATGCACAAGTACTAGCGGCAAAATTGAACGAATAAGCACTATTAAACAGCATTTCATCACACTTATTCAGAGGAAGGAACAAATTCTTCAGTTAAGATTAGTTCTAACCGGAATAATTGTACCTCTGTATGTTCTTCATTGCATAACAGACAGAACAACATGAGCTTGCTTCTCTATCCAAAACAATGAAAACGGAACTTATACCAAAGTTTGGCATAAACTTTGAATGCTGAATATTTTAGTCCCGCCTAATACCTACAACTGTCACAACAAAGTTCTGAAAAATCTAGTCGGGAGAATCTAAAGTTAGTCCCAAAAGTGTTACAGACCTAGCTCTGCTACGACGGCCTCTCCAAATGTAGTGCGCAGAAACTTAACGGGATCATCGTACTGTGGTTCAGCATTTCCTAGAACAATAATCTCACTGGATTCAACTGTTAAACCGTAACACAAAACGCATACCTCGCTTTGTAGCCTTCGATCTGTTCCATCTAATTTTCCCCGTCGCCGCTTCGAGCCTTCCCATGCGAAACCTCTCAGAAATTTCTGAAAAATAGAACCAATTTAAGTCGCAAACGTCGTGAGCCTATGTTGCAAAAGCAGATTTATCAGTTGGCTGTGTTTAAACTGTAGCAACAAGTATGAGAGTAGCTTATTATTGAAAAAGCTGTTTTGTTAATACCAGGTCAAGTGTACACGCTATGCACATTTTGTACATACATTAAGATGCAAAAGCTTCTTCTCAACCTAAAGGCAGCAGAAACGCTCAAAAACTTCGTTGGGATAACCACTGGAGTCGTATGGCCCCTAGTAGAACGCTCGCGCTGTTGGAAGCGTCAAAAACTAGTCTAAACTACTAAATTTGAACAATGCAAGTCAAAATTTTCGTTAACCCCGCCCACGAGCTTCGACAACCCCGCCTCCAAATACGAACTCGTCCAGATTGATTCTTCGAATACAGTCGCTGTGGCTGGGTTTTGATGCGTACAATTAGATTAGCGTTCTAGTACAGGCTGCAAGAGTCCATCGGCTCCGCAATCTCAGTTCTATCGGCTTTTGCACACCTACAACGTCGCTCCAATTTTTTTCTCAAATCCCAAAGCACTCTTTTGCTGTTGTTCGTACTCCTGGATAAGCTCCTCCCACTTTTCGAAACACTCCTTAGGAGCCCTTGCACACATTCAACGACAATGCACACCTTATTTCAAACTTCTAGGCACTTTTTGCCCTTGTGCGCAATCCCCAGAAGCCCCGCCCACATTTCGGGACATTGAAGACATGCCCTCGAAGCCCTCACAGACTTCCAGCCTAATTACCCACACTTTTTTCGAATTTCAAAGCACTTTTTCGCCGATGTGCGCACTCCTGTCGAAGCCCCGCCCACATTTCGGAAAATTGAAAACTTGCCCCCGAAGCCCTCACAGACTTCCAGCCTAATTACCCACACTTTTTTCGAATTTCAAAGCACTTTTTCGCCGCTGTGCGCACTCCTGTCGAAGCCCCGCCCACATTTCGGAACATTGAAAACTTGCTCTCGAAGCCCTCAAAGACTTCCAGCCTGATTACCCACACTTTTTCAGAGTTTCCCAGCACTTTTTTTGCCGCTGAGCGCACTCCTGTCGAAGCCCCGCCCACTTCCGATCACTTTCCTTTCACGCCTTTAGAGCTTCCTACTTGTTTCCCTCAAAGCTACCCACCCAACTGAATCCCTACACACCTTCCACAACATTCTGCACATGTCTTCATCAACCGACTGTCAACACCCGTTTTCAATAAGTATTATTGTTATTCTTGCTAATAACCAGTGTAAACAACTCAGGTTATGATAAAAGGGGAGTACATGCAGGAGACATAAGGGGAACCCAGAACCATACAGTGGAAAGAAAGAAAAATAAAGAAAAACATAAAAAAAGCGAGATGACACGGAAACTGCAGCAGAAATAATCGAGATTCAGGCGTGAAATTGAATGTGTCCTCGCCGCTACATACCATGCAATCTCCCTCACGTCTGCGCGCGGTTGGTCCTAAAGTTGCGCGGTTTCTGCCCGCTTTGCAAAGTTGCGCGCGGTCCGAACGGTAAGAGGTGGGAGCCGTGAAAAGGACAAGAGCGGTCGGAACGCTCGCAACTTTTCAAGATCGTACTGACCGCGTGCTTTGCGCGCGGTCAATATTCGGTTTTGCGAGCGGTCGAAACGGTTCTTGCGCGCGGTCGGTACTAAGGGCGAAAACTTGCGCGCGGTCAAGCCTATTTTCTGTCCGAGGAAGAGCAAAACAAGGAAAGGAAATTCCTGATAAAAAAATAATCCTGTATGAGTGGATGTGGCTTGAGTTGTGTGGACCAACTCACTAGGATACATGTTTTATTCTATGGCAATTTGAACCTCTTGCTTTGTGTCTTATTTAATTACCCCTGTTTTTACATGATTGTCGATTTCAAGTCAGGGTACGTCGTTGACCATCCCAGTGAACTCGACAGCCCATTCGCGGAGCTTTTCCCTATTGAAATCGGCAAATGCGAGGAAGTTGGATGTTGTAATTATGTTTTGCTGCTACTGTAATAGGAATTTCTGTTTCGCCCACTTCCTCAAAAATTGCCATCGGTGTTGATTTTTCTTTTCGTGTACTCCATTCGAAGAAGCTGCTGTCTTTCCCCATCAGAAGAATTGTCGATAAACTTGTACATGAATACTCCTAGCAACGTTCTTCTCAAAAAACAGCATGGTAAAAGTTTTTTTTTGCACCAAAGGGGCTGTACCACATGATTCTCTAGATGGAAGTCTATGAGCTACCGTAGCTAAATTTTATTATACTTACCGTAACCTACCGTAATCGCTTGAAAAACACTAAACGAACCTCATATTCGTGTTCAGCACCTCAGAAAACCCTCCAGGCAAAGTTTGGGGAAATTTTTTTTCTGTTCTCTGGAACCCCATGGGGGTAGCCCAATCCATTTTTGGGGTGCAGAGGTCAAGAAAAAAATGTCCGCTCAAACTTCGACCAGGGGGGTAATTTGGGGTGCAGAACACGAATCTTAGGTCTGTTTGTTGTTTTTCCTGCAATTATGATAGGTTACGATAGCTTGATGGTAATAATCCTATAAGGCACCACACTTTTTGGTTCATAACTTTTTTCACTACTACTCGGGCAGCTAGGTTGGGACTTTTAAGATTACCCGGGAGGTAGTCCATTAGAAAAACATGGCTTAGGGGTAGTTCTGGCGAACAGGTCTGGTCATTCCCTTGTTAGTATAGTGTGCCCAAACAGTCGAAGCAGTTCCATTCAGAGAAGGCGTTGGGAGATGCTGGCACCTCCCTCGGGTCAAGCGTTGATATACTGTGTCGATTTCCTTGTAAAGGTCTTCGTTACAGCATAATAACGGCAAAAATATCCCATCAAACGCCTAAAGTGTTCCCGCTCTGTGCAATACAACCTTTCCACCTGCGTCTTCGGTGCTGCCCACATCTCCGATCCATACGTCATGATAGGACGGCTAGCGAGTAGGGGGACGCGCAACTCAAAGGCAGGGTTCGCGATAAAATCGGTTGTTGTGCTATCCCCATAAAAGGGTAGGTCTGGGCATCACAAAAGTGAAAATAAGTAAAAAACTGAATAAAAAACGCTCAGGAACAAGTTATTGCTTGGTGTCCTCCCGCCTCCAGCTATCGGGATTTCTATAAAAGCCTGTTTTGTTAACTTTAATTTTGCTTCTAAAGTAATTTCTGAGCACTTCTGTAGCCTCCTGACTACTTTAACAGCAAAATAAAAGGCGGATAAACACGCAATAACGAAAATATAGTTAATTAGGGGGCCGGCCGACACCAGTAATTAGCCGTTATACCTTGTTTTTGTGCGTTTTTCCCGCGGAATTCCGGGTTTTTTCACTAATTTTCGCTTTTGTGATGACCAAATCTACATTCTCATGAAAAGAGACCAAAAATCGTTTTTATCGCGAACCCTGCCTTTAAAGGCATCGTACGCGCTGAAATCCACTTTCCATTTTTTATGCTCAATCCCTTCCTCGGGCCCCTGTGAGAACGTACAACGAGCTTGGCTGCTCAAAAACGTACCATTGTGAGCATAGAGGAAGTGGAAAGTAAGGAATTCTGTCAAAAGGGGCCGGCCCTTCCGTCAGTCATTTGGCACTTTCGCAATATTTGAGCAGAACGTCGTGTCGCTAAGTACAGGGCATGCCACTGTACGCTGACGCACCGTCGGACGAAAGTGGCATTATCGATTGGAAATTTCTCGTCACACAACGAGCGATTGCTTCCAACGCTGCGCCAATGGACGAATTGTAGAACTGTTCCTTGCGCCCTCCGCGTAACTATCCCGAGTCGATGCCGGCGCGAAATTCAAATGATTTTCAGAAGTTTTTTTAAAACTTTTTTTCTTGAAAAGTTAACGTTTTTGAGCGGGCTTTTCGCTACCTTTACTCACTATAGGGGGCTAACATCTCAAAAACGCTTAAAAACGAAACATGGTTTTCAGCGCGTACGATGCCTTCAACTTCCTTACCCTAAGCAGTTCCATTTGCTAAACATTTCTATCTCGCTATAGTGGTTACTAGGGCGCGTGTGGCGTAGTGGCAAAATGCACTGCTGTGCACTTTTAATGGTCTGGTTCAATTCTCGCCTACGGTCAAACAAACCTACAATCTATAGTCGTACAATTTCGAAAAATGTTGAACAAACGAAAATTAAAAATTTATCGTTCGAAACATTTTTGAACGAACGAAAAAAGAAAAAAAAAGAAATTCGAACGAACAAACTTCAAAAAACTTCCGAAATTTTGGAGGTCGAGCGAACAAGTTTCGAACTCATTAAAATTTCAATTTTTTTTCGAAATTCGTTCGAAAATTTGAATTTTTTTTTAATTGTTCTAAATTCTGAATTTTTGGAATTCGCTCGAAAAATTTGGAACGAACGAATTTTGAAAAGCTTTTGAAATTTCGGAGGTCGAACGAATGAATTTTGAAAGTAATCGAAATTTAATTTTTTTTCGAAATTTGTTCGAAATTTCGGATTTTTTTCAAGTTTCCTTCGAGATATCGCAGCTTTTTTCAAAATGGAGCTCGGCCATTTATTTGCAACACCCAGCGAAAATCGTGGGCTTGACTGCCTACTCAGCCAGACTATTTTTTTTTCGGGGCTTATTAAAGTAGGTCACCACTGTCGTGGTAATGGTAAACCACACTAACTATTGGGTGCTGTGGGGTTAAGGTAATGTAGAAATGAAATTCATTTGGCAGTAGTAACAGGCATTTGGGCGGATCAAAAAAGGGGGAAATTTCATTCGTAGTACGTAATAGTGGTAATTAGCCACCGTAGCCTTACAAAATATTTCGGAGGGGTGAAAACGGATCCTGTACAGGGTTCGGCGCGGGTGTGGACCCCAGCAAGTGGGGGGGGGTCTGAGCTTCAGAGGAGTGGGCCTGACCTTTGGAGGAAGACCAATCGGACCATCCTGTGTGAGTTAAAACCGTCAGGAGCTTTTTTTTTACATGGAATTCAATATACATTGCGGTTCGACTGATACGCTGTTTGAACTGAGTCACGAGTGAAGGAGTTAAATTAGGAAGTCTAGGGTGAAGTCATAGTGAAGGTGATCTCAAAATGATAGCAATGACATAAGGATCCTCAGAGTAAAGTATCCAAATCAGTTCGCCGACTAAATGCTAAATGTTTTTGCAAAGTGCGAGTCGCGAGAGTAGAGTATTTGAGTCCAGCGTTGTCGATTTACCCTTTCTATTCACTTTCACCGTCTAAGATGGAGGCTGAACACCGCTGTAGGATACAGGATCACACCTTTCTCAGGGGTGGTCCCGCCGAAAGTCGACATTTTAGGTGCCACGAGAGTAGGATATTTGAGTCCAGCGTTGTCGATTTACTCTGTATACAAACTTTCACAGTCAGAGTAACGCCGAAAACCGCTACATAGATAGCGGAAGAAGACGGTAAAAAAAACGTCCAAGTCCACCTACCGTTTAAGGCCTCCTGGACCTGGAGAATGTTTCTGAAGAAATTTCTCCTGATGTGGGTTCTCCGTCAATTTTCGCATTTTCTCAGTACTTGGGTGTGGGCCAGAAATGAGCGGAGTTCCGCTTTTCGCGTTCCGAAACCCGCAGAAAGTGCTGCTGAAAGCGAAAATATCGAGTCATCTGGGACGGAGGAAAACGTCAATTGATTTCCTTAACTTTTCCGCGTTTCGCGTGACGAAAGCCGCACTTCCGCGCATTTTCAGGCGTTTCGCGCCCAGTTTCCGAAACCGAGAAAAATAGTTATGTTTCGAAACCCGATTTCCGAAATTTCATATTTTTATTTCGCTCATCCCTGGTGTGGGCCCAGCTGTGGGCCCACAGTGCGTTTCAGAAAAGAACCCACACCTGGTCAGTTTTCTTCAAAGGCATTCTCCAGGGGTGCGGAAGGTCTCAAACGGTAAACAGTGAAGTCTAATTTCATAAGGCCAGGATTTTTCCAGTTAACTCATTCAGTGCTTAACTTATAACCTTCTAACAAACCTACTTTTTTGTGGACGTTTTTTTTTCGACGTTTACTCTTGCAGTGTAGCGGTCTTCGGCGTTCCTCTGATACTGTGAGAGTTTGTATGTAAGGTAAATCGACTACGCTGAACTCAGATATCCTACTTTCGTGACTCCTTCTATTCAAAAATGTGGACTTCCAGCTGGATCACACCTGTAGCAGGTGTGGTTCCGCTATCAGTGTAGCAGTCTTAGGCGTTTTTCTGAGACGTTGAAAGTTTGTACACAGAGTCAGTCGACCACGTTGGACTCAAGTATCCTTTTCTCGTGACCTCTAGTTTGAAATTGTCGAATTCCTGTGGGACCACATCTGAGAACAGTGTGAGTCCGGATACTGTAGCTATGTTCAGTCTCGATCCTAGACGGTCAAAGTTGGTATACTGGGTAAATCGACACGCTTGACTCAAATATCTTACTCTCTTTATTCGTACTTCGCAAAAATATGGGCTTCCGGCGTGATCAAACTCTCCTTCAAACATCCGCATTTTTTTCGCATAGCACTGGCTTCAAGCTTGCAATTTTGGCATTTTTTTAGCCATCTGGGGATTTCTTTTTACCATTTGAATACGACAAGAGTAACTCTATTGCAATGAAACATAAGAGGCAAATCTGCTGGATAAAATGATTGAACACATCAGCTTTGGGTGGGGGTGGGAGAGAAAACAGGCAAAAATTGACCTACTCACGTTCCTTCTCGGACAGTCGGGGCTTAGTACGTCGGCACAATACTGTTAGTACGCCGGCACAAAATGATCGGCAGCACCTGTGCTGTAGCTGCTGGTAACAGCAGCATATGCTAGCAACGACTAGGAGATCCTGCTGCTTGTGCTGGCGTACTAATGCTTTGTTTATCGTGGCACGCGTGCTATTGCCAGCCGCTCTCTCCTAGTGTCTGCTCACACTCGCCTATATTGATTTATCTGAAACGAATGAACACTGTAGCATCCTCTTGTACGACGGCGGCGGGTATATAAGGCGGCCACTCTCGCTGGGGGGGGGGGGTTACGCGGGGCAGATGGCCGTTTGAGGCCAGTCCGATGAGGTCCTTGTGTCACGTTTCGGACGTTAATTTTGAGCGCTGAGGGGATCATCCCCATGGCCCTTCGCGAGGGAAGCCTCCTCGTTGTGGACCGTGGCGAAGATGATGCCCTTGTGGCGGCCCGCGGCGAGTATGGCCTCCTTGCTACTGGCCGTGGCAAGAATTGTACCCAACACCGGCAAGGAGGGTGGCAGTCCAAATTCTGTCGATTATGAGCGTTAGTACGCCAGCATATGTATGTTGGCAGGATATGCTGCCACAACCAGCAGCTCCTGCACACAACGAGCGCTAGTATGCCAGGTTTGCCCTGGCGTACTAATGGTATTGTGCTGACGCACTAAGCCCCGACTGTCTGAGTTGGGGGAGGGGTGAGCGAAATTGGCACTCGAGTGGGGGGGGGTACGAGCAAAACTGGCCGGATCGCACCTCGTGCAGTACCCTGGTCCTATATCAGTGTTCAGCTCCCACCTAAAACACCCTTCTAGGTGAAGTCTGAGCGAAATTCTCTTTACTCAGGTCACAGAAGTGATACTCTCCAGATTGAAAAGAAACTCTGGTACGATGTCTTGGAAATCGAAAGAATTTTCGAAAAAAAAAATTGAAAAAGCAGTTTTTGAACGAACGAAAACCGAAAAATTTCCGTTCTAAGAAATTTCGACACACGAAATTCGAAAAAATTCGTTCGACAAATCTTCGAACGAACGAACGAAGAAAATTTTGAAAATTCTTTCGAAATTTTCTTGAAAACTTCGTTCGTGTACAACTATACTACAATCCCTCTTGGAATCTTGATCTGATCTTTTTTTGCCGTACACAGGGGAAGTGTTTTAATAGGTGTTTCTCCAAAATGTTACATTGAAACGATCTAAGATCAAAAAAAGTATTATAGAAGGAGTTTTTGGGTAGATGAAATTTTTAAACCATGGATTTATAGGTTTAACAACTCCCCGAATACGCTCTTGCTAGTGAAAAACGTACAGAGTTACGCCGGACAGCGATATCGTCAAAAATTGAGGTGTTCGTTCACAACGAAACGCATTATAGTAGCAAGGACATCCTGACAAAGTACCCTCTACTCTAGAGCGATTTTTTTCGTTTCCTCGCGTCCGTGTCCGAAGCGAGGGAGGGTGTGGGGAGAAGGAGAAGCAGCATACGTGCGTACACGTACGCGATGGACCCGTGTAAGTTTCGCCCGGAATAGACGGTACAGCCTTTCTCGCACTCAAAAAGTAAGCTAGAGGTGGATGAAAGCGGACTTCGGTGACCGCGCTGCAGTTCTAAAGCAGATCGCAGGTCAATTTTCACATTGTTCACTCCAGTAGATTATACAAAGGCAAACAATTGGGAATTTGTTGGTGAGACTAGTTACGCTCACATTTGATCTGCTTCAAGGGCGCATTGTGGTCGGCCGCGTCCCCTCACCCGGCTCCACCCGGCCTACGCTGTGGGAAGATGATTTACCTCTTTCTGCTCATTTTGCACTACGTCAGTACCTTGTTAGTTTCATGGAAATACTTTACCGCATTGGGCACTGCATTTTCATCACATGCTGGGTAGGAGGCGCGTAGCTATCCTCTGTAAAAAATCGAAATTCGCATAACTCATCGCGCGTGCGTTTGCGCTCGATGCAGTCCCCTCCGTCTGCCCTCCGCTCTCTCGCTGTCGCTAACCTCTGATCCGCACCCACACGCGAAGTAAATACGGGAATTTCATGTTTTACAGACTGCACTTCAGGTTAATTTTTCGCCTCCCCTGCCAGGGTTCCAACGTGCGAGTAAATCTGAAGTTTCTCGTCTATGTATGTGGAAAGCCGTCAAAACCCCGGGGTTCCGTTTATCGGGAATACATACGTCCGTGAGAGCAAAAAAGTGTAGACTAGAACTGCAAATGATTTTCTATCCTCATACATGTGATGGGCGTATCAGCTGTAGGCCATATTTCTCCGTGAAATTTATGTGCAAGGGTTTACGGGTGCGCAGGGGTCAGGGTATCATGCCATCAGATGGAATTTCCGTATTTTGTGGGGGTGTTGCTACATACAATTATGCACGTTTACAAACGCTGCACGTTTCGTGCAGCGTTTCCCTTTGTTCGCATTTTTTGAGCACTTCTCTCTGTAAGTCATTATGAAATATTAATTGACTTTCTTAGGTTTACTCCTTGGCTCTTGTTAGCGATCCGGAAACTAATAAATCACATTGCTATCGTTCTCCGGTTCACGTATACTATGTCAACTCACCGGCTTTTTTGGTCGAAGGTTGGCTTCTTATTCCTTGAGCTTCTATTATTTTGATAGAAATTCAGTGCGGATTTCAGGATATAATTTCTCGAATACAACGTACTCTACATGGACTGAGGCCACCTACAGCGTAGAGCCATTGCGGTTGTTTCTCGTTGAGGATGAGAGATTTGAGTATACCTGGCTTGCTGTGGGGATCATCTTCTTTGTCGTGTCATTTTTGGTACATAAATGGGTAATTTTTCATGAAAGTGGACCACAAAACAACGAATTGATTCCAGGTCGTCTTTCGATGTGAGAAAGAATCATTTATGGCTCATGAGGAAAAAGAAGAGTCACCTACAGAAAAAAGCAAGTCTTCTCACTAGCCAGCTGTGGATCGTTGGATTTTGGGAATACTATTGTCATCCAAATCGTTGTCTGTTCTCTTTTCCTCTATTGAATCCTTTGTTTTCCTCTGTGGCTCAAATATCTTTAGCTGGCCAACCGCTGGCGACAATTGCCCGACTGGCTGTCAACTGACTGATAACTGGGGCGTAGTTAGCTGGAGTTGGAAGGATCTTGCGCTGAGCTTGTCGGTGAAAACGGAGGAGTTTCACAAATACGGATTTCTGTTAACCGGAGCTGGTTGCGATGATAGAAGGGTGGGAGAAAATCGCATCAACATAAAGATTTTGCGCACGCAGGGGTCTCAACCCCTGGGTGATAATCACGGAAGATTTTCCATTAATGTCGGAATTCAAAAACAAATTTCATGTCTACCAGAAAGATGATTTTATGGCCAGAAAGCGGAGGACGCCATCGCCCCAACCCACTCGGGTACAATGCCACTAGGCTATAGGTGGCACCTTTTATATAGAGAGGGTAACTTAATACTGTCACGCGTTAGGTGCATGCATCCATCGTGATACCTTGGGTATCACGTCATGGATTCGCGTGTGAGCCATGATTATTTATTACTGAAGTAACCAGAAAGGGGACTTATTTTTCAGTTTTCCATGGATTTTCGAAAGAGGAAGTCCAATTTGTGTTTCAAGATCCTTGTCCCCATCGCGCATTTTTGGAACGCCGTTTGCAATATTGTGCTTCTTGGAGTTGAAGATACTGAGGGTTTTCTAAGCTTTTCACGCATACGGGTTAGAGAGGTGGCTCACGAAGTGAGTGTCAGCTAACTGATTGTGATTGAACCGCTCATAGTTGGCAGTGATCCGCCAGTATGTATAATTTCAGTTTACAGCCAGCGGACAAGTGCTGCCTCAAAGACGTTGCCGTGCGGATATGGTTTTTCGTTTCCATGAGAGCGCAAGTGGCCTGCCAGCCAATACACATGTATGGAATGTAATCAATAAAAGGCATCGTACGCGCAGAAAAGCGTGTATCATTTTTTCATGTTTTTTTTTTGTGTTGGCCTCTCTAGTGAACGAATAGTGAACGAAAATGTCGAAAGGGTCCACTAAAAATCTTCATTTTTAAAGAAAAGTCAATCGGAAAACATTGTAAGTATGAAATTAAATTTCGCGCCAAAATCGTTTCTGAAGTTCTTCTGCATTCGGAGGCCTCGTCACTGTCATTTTCGAAGTTTTTCTGCATGTGAAGTTTGTGCCGTAACTGTTTTTCATGTTGTTTGACTGTCGCATCTACATTCTTCGAAAAAAATGCTAGATGACTGGTGAAAACTGGCGGCGGATCCTCATCTTTAACCCTTTCCAATCTCTTAACCCTACGTTTTTGACGCGCCAAAGTGAGCCTGAAAAATGGAAATTGGTTTTCAGCGCGGACGATGCCTTCAAGTGTTGCCAACTGTATCGATTGAGTTTTCTCTGCAAGGTTTATACCATAAGATCAACGCATTTGAAAGGTCCGAAAACAAGTACCCTCTATAAAACGTCGTAATTCACATCATTCGAGGCGCGAGCGGCGCGCGCTACGCC
Organism: Aplectana chamaeleonis; assembly: GCA_029168955.1. Classification (NCBI taxonomy): domain Eukaryota; kingdom Metazoa; phylum Nematoda; class Chromadorea; order Rhabditida; family Cosmocercidae; genus Aplectana; species Aplectana chamaeleonis. The sequence continues at coordinate 57,400 of JAPDOI010000046.1, read as the reverse complement.
TCGGCCTCCGTCTGCCCTACGCTCTCTCACTGTTTCTAACCTCCGCTCCACACCAGCACGCTTAGGAACCAAGTGAATTCTCGCCGTTTTATAGCCTGTACTAATGATTTTTTTCTGAGTAATCTGAAGTGGCCATCCCGTCAAGTAGTGTTCCAGTGTTCCGCTATTTGCCGCCCCATCGATGACAGAATATATTAAAGGCACTGTTCGCGATAAACTTCATCCTCAAATTTTCCATGACAAACGCTTCTCGAGGCTCTCAGCAGCAGAACAGCGTCGAAAAAACGGGACGAAAAGCTACCCAGGAGCCGCAAAACGGCTTAGAAAAGTGGGCAAACCCCGCCGCTGTGGGCAAGTCCGCCCCCTTTCCGCCCACCGACGTGAACAAAGGAACGCTCGAATTCGTGAGATGAGCGTTGGTTTCCGATCAAAAGCCCCGTTCTTCTCTTCATTCTCAACTTCTCTCTTTACTCAGGTCAGCTCGCATACATTGGCTGCGAAAGACGGAAGTTACAAGCCTCAAACAACTCGTCCACCATGCTTCCCTAGCTCAATTTTTGAGGGGCCATAACTCCATTCCCAGAAGGTCTTCACGATTCCAGAAGCATCATTGGAATCAGAATGGGACCGGTTTCAAGATAGGCAAAAAAACAGAAAAGCGATTTTTATCGCGAAGAGTTCCTTTAAGGCAATATTCTTAGTCGCAATGGTTTTTTGCTAACCCTCAGCTTCGTGACCACTAAAGATTTCCCTACTCCCCCAGAATCCAGCCATTTGTATTCAGGGAGGTAGACCGTTATCTCACCCAAGGTTGAGCTTTAGTGTCTACGGAATCATGAGCTCCAGGCTCCCGATTCCGTGAATATAGGTGCCTACAGAATTACGGTGCAGACCATTTCTCAGATAATCTGGAATTTGTTGGTGCCCCATACCCTCTATAAAACGTCGTAAGGTGCCTCAGAAAACCGCCGCATTCAATGCGTGTCGAATATGCATTCAACTCGAGTGACCACACCCATCGAAAGGCTTCATCACAAGGGCACGTGCTCCAAACAGCAGCACCTGCTGCAAAATTTCACAGCAGGAGCATGTGCCGCGAAATTCAATCGCAGGAGTACGTGCTGCAAGGTAGTCCAGCGCTATCGTAGCAGCACACAGACGCGACGCGGCTGGCACGCCGACGTGCGACGCGGCCAGCTCGCCGAGCACCATCTGGGGCCGTCAGCGATTGGACGAGGCTTCCAGCGACCTCTCAGTTCCGTCTCAGGAGTGCATCGTCTCAGGAGTACTTTCCTTTTTGGATAATCGTTTTTTCATCGAGTTGAATGTGTATCATGCACGCATTGGACGGCTTAGTTGTTGGGGCACGTGCCGTAACTTGAAACCCAATAGGAGCACGTGCTCCCCTAGCAGCACGTTCCCTGACTGTACTCGAAACCACCTTGTTTTCGAGTTGAATGCATATTCGACACGCATTGAATGCGGCGATTGCCTGAGGCGTCCGAATGAGAATGGCGGCCCATGCGGCCGACGTGCTTGGCAGGCGGCCGGCGCGTTCGCCGCTCTCGGGCTAGCATGCGAAAAGTCCCCACCGCCATCGACTACGAACGGGGCCGGCACCGGCTGGCAGCAAGCATTGCGCCTCTGCAGACGGTGGGAGAGGGACGGCCGTCGTTGAAATCCAACACTCGTCCGAGGGCGGCACCTGCGACGGCCGCCTGCCAAGCACGCCGGCCGCGTGGGCCGCCATTCTCATTCGGGCACACTTTGATTCACATCATTCGAGGCTCGCGCGACGTCTTGGCCTCCTTCTGCCCTACGCTCTCTCACTGTCTCTAACCTCCGCTCCGCATCAGCACGCGTAGGAACCAAATGAATTTCGTCGTTTTATAGCCTGTATGAGGGTCCAATTTTAGCGCGACATTGCGCGGCACTGCGCTTCTGACTTTGTTGATGGTTCTGTAAATCAGTTCAGTGTCATTCAAAAAAATTATCCTCGTATAATTCCCATGTTACGTGGGAATGCGTAGCATGTGGAAAGGCATCTTACTAATAATCATAGTCAGGCGTATCTCGAATTTGATCCCATTTACTACTGGCTTTCCGCGTGTAATGAGTGAAGTCTGCTTTTTCTTAATTTTTGCCCTGTATCAATCAATTCTCATGCTTTGTTGGTGCTGTTTTTTGAAAAATTCTAATCTCTTGATAAATATTGAAAATTTTGGTGTTGTTTGTGTTCTGAAGTGCGTCTTTCTGCTTTCATATTTCACTCGCATTATCGCTCTTTCATCAAAATGACTTTATAATACAGGAGGAGGACTGAGGACTGTGATGTCCGAGGCGGGCAAGGCGACCGCGTTGAAAAAAGATCGACAACGCTGCCATCAGGTAAAATATTGATGATGTCTGGTTGAACTTCGCTCATCAGGTATAAATTAAAGAATAAAGATTTGTAGCCTCAGCTCGAGGAACGCATTGCAAAGCTATGGAATATCCCCTGATTACTCAAAGCAGAACATAGCTACTGGTAGGCATGGACCGATTGCTGCCTGTGCTTGCAGCTCTTTATTGAGCGTGTACGCTGTCCGAATGCCCTGTGGCCTACATATGGTCCCATTGTAAAATTTTGTCTAGTAGTGAATGGATGGGGCTGCGGCGATAGATAGCCGTCCGCGACCGAAACCCCATTGCCCGGTTGTGTCGCGAAGGCTGCACGGCCCGTCGCAATGATCGCGCTCCATTCATTCGCTAGAATATATTTGGCGAAAAGCCATGTTTTTGATATCAAGAGCAATTTTCGCAGCTTTTTTCTTCGTTGCAAAGGCGAAACTGGCCACCAAAAGGTGAATTTAGCAGTCACTATTTGTTGACTGCAAGTATGGAGCTTCGGTGGTCCGTTCTGCTCCCAAACAAATCGTACGTATCGATTAATCGTGATTAGACAGGTTTTGACGGGAATTCATGACATCACTTCGAGAGGCATGTTTTACGTTAGAAGCCGGTCGGGCCCTCGTAGCTCTATAACGCTAATCTTATTTGTTAAAGGCACTCTTCGCGATAAAAATCGCTTTTCTGTTTTTTTGCCTATCTTGAAACCGGTCCCATTCTGATTCCAATGATGCTTCTGGAATCGTGAAGACCTTCTGGGAATGGAGTTATGGCCCCTCAAAAATTGAGCTAGGGAAGCATGGTGGACGAGTTGTTTGAGGCTTGTAACTTCCGTCTTTTGCAGCCAATGTATGCGAGCTGAAAAGAGTAAAGAGAGAAGTTGAGAATGAAGGGAAGAACGGGGCTTCGGAAACCATCGCTCAACTCACGATTTCGAGTGTTCCTTTGTTAACGTCGAGGGGCGGGAAGAGGCGGGACTTGCCCACAATGGCGGGGTTTTCCCACTTTTCTAAGCCGTTTTGCGGCTCCTGGGTAGCTTTTCTTCCCGTTTTTTTCGACGCTGTTCTGCTGCTGAGAGCCTCGAGAAGCGTTTGTCATGGAAAATTTGAGGATGAAGTTTATCGCGAACAGTGCCTTTAATCGAAAATCACGGCGAATGCGATTTTCAAGCATATCATCCCACGCATTAGTGCATAAGCATAGAAATTCTTACTCTTGCTATATTCCAATGAATGAAACATTTTGTTGTTCTCAGGAACCATTTGCTGATTGACAATTTTTGCAGGCTAGAGACTTGTATCTGCAGTGCTTTGAAAAGGAACAAGACTCAGGAAAAACTGAGGAGCAGGTATCTTGAATTTTTGTCGTTTCAACTATGAGTTCCCCCAATTGCTAACCCGCTGTGTGGACTTTATATATTTTGTTGAGCTCTCTTCATGAGAATGTAGATTTGGTTGGTACTTTGATTTTAGACGGCACGAGGTAGTATGATGGTTTATTGGCAAACTAACGTTTCGGTGGTCTCGCCCTCTTCGGAGTCTGAAAAAGGTCGAATCTACGTGTAAAAATACTCCGTCAAACGTAGTTTACCCTACTAAAATTCAAGACGAAATCTGCAAACAAATGACCGAGATAGATGAGACTGAGAGGCATACCTTCTCAAAGTCTGTAGAGCATCAGGCCATCAGTAGAGCACGACGGGGTACCGAGATGTCAGAAAGCAGCACCCATATCAGAAGGCTAGTCTGGTGTAGGGCTGCAGTTCCCGCGTGATATTAATACCCTCGAGTCAAACGTGGAGATTAATGTAGGTTTGGTCATCACAAATGTAAAAGTAACTGAAAAAACTCGGAAGTTTGCGAGAAAAACGCTCAAAAACAAGGTATAACGGCTAATTACTGGTGTCGGCCGGCCCCCTAATTAACGAGATTTTCATTAATGCTTGCGTATCCGCCTTTTATTTTGCTGCTGAAGTGGTCAAAAGTCTCCACAAATGCTCAGAAGTTATTTAGAAGCAAAATTAATGTTGATAGAACAGGCTTTTACACGAATCTCGATAATTAAGGGAGGCAGGACACCAAGCGATAACTTGTTCCTGAGTGTTTTTTCTCCAATTTTTTTGCTTATTTTTGCTTTTAAGACGGCCAGATCTACCATTCCATGGGGATAGTACAACAACCGATTCTATCGAGAACCCTGCCTTTAAGCCCTTCGTTGCATTGTGGTTGTTGTGTTGGGGCTTTCTCGTTGGAAATTGGTTAGAATATAGTTTCGCGCTATTCAGGGGCAACTCATCGCATAGCAGGAAGGAGGAGAAAACGAAAAAAATCGCCCATGTTTTGTATAGACGTCATTTAGGTTCTATTGATGCTACTCAACGCCAGCGCGTCACGCGCAGGCGTGGCATTGGAGTATGAATACTTTCCACGCGCGCTTGCGGAGACTGAATGCTCCATTCGCTACGCTATAGCGTTGCGTAGAAGTATGAATACTTTCTACGCGCTTGCGTACACTATGAATACTCCAGCGGCGAGCTATGGCGTAGCGGTTTGAAGTGGTCCTTAAAGGCACAGTACACCCTCAGACATGAATTTTGTGATTTTCATTTATTTGTGTAGTAGACCCCTCCTGTATAACACGTGCCAAGTGCGAGATCCTCCAAATAAACGAGATATAAGCGAGCACCACAGGCCCGACCCCCTTCCGGATTTTCGACCTCGATATGGGCTGGATGGATGGATGAATTTCGATCGAGCCTACGTTCTTCATTCCATTACCGGTCTTTGTCCTTATCCTGGCTCGCTCTCGCGCAACGGTTGTGAATGAAAAGAAATACAAGTCTAAGACAACTCGTCCACCTATTTTTCGCACTCAAATAACAGACTTTTTTGAGGAGCCATAGCTCCTTTCGTAGGGGTCTTGAACGATTTCAAAGACACCACTGTAATCAGCGTGTGATTTTCTTCAATTTAAGCATAAAAACAGAAATATAATTTTCTGGGTGTTCTGTGCCTTTAAAGGCACAGCACACCCTCAGACATGAATTCGGAGATTTTTAATTGATTGTGTAGCAGACCCCTCCTGCATAACACGTGCCAATTGCGAGATCTCAATTCCTTCAAATAAGCGAGATATAGGCGACCACCACAGGCCCGACCTCCTTCGCTCACCACCACAGGCCCGGCCCCCTACCAGACTTACGAACTCGATAGCGGCTAAATGGATGGATTATTTCTCAACATGTCGTCGTTCTTCAGTCCTTTGCCAGTCTATCTCCTCATCCTGTTTTGCTCCAGTGCAGCGATTGCGAATGAAGAGAAATACAGGACTGAGACAACTCGTCCACAAAATTTTTGCCCTCAGAATGCAGGCATTTTCAAGGAGCCATATCTCGGTTTGTAGGGGGTCTCGGACGATTTCAGAGATACTATTGTGATCAGAGAGTGGCTCTCTCAAAGATAAGCATGAAATCTGAAAAAAATAATTTTTTGGATGTCCTGTGCCTATAACTTTGCTGAGCGAGCAAACTCTGCAAAATCTTTCACCATCATGATGGTACTGAAATTGGTTATTATGAAACGGGAAAAAAGAGTTAATGAAGGATTATTTATAAAAACGATGAAAAAGTCGTAACGTCCGTCGCCGTCATTTTGGAGCGGGCGTCACGCGCCTGTTGTGCGGGCGTGGCGGCAAGCCATTCATACTCCAATGCCACGTCCCACGCGTCACACGCGTGACGCGCCCGCGTTGAAGAGTATGAATAGCGCCTTATCATCGGATAGTTATGGGGGGGCACTGCCGAAACATACCATGTCTGGTATATCTGCGGACCACTTAAAGCGGACCGCCTCTCACGTGCGCTGATTGATCGTCACATTTCTCACCGGCGTACGCGACGCCGCGCAGGCTGCTGAAGAGTCCGTAACCATATGTTTTGGCGATGATCCAACTATATCTGGCGCCATTCAAAAATATTCATCAGAGGTGATGTATTCTCAGGGTACGTGAGGCGCCACCATCACATCTAACGCGCGTGTTCAATTCCGATCAAGAATGCCTACCATTCGGAGTCAGTAGAATCCAGACTACACTGCGCGGCAAAACAATATGACATGCCCCGATTTTCGTGGTTTTGAATCTCTCGTTGGCTAAGCAGAAAAACTGCAAACGCCAATCGACGCAGCACCTTCCAAAACACCTAACATCGGCATGGATCCGGAAGAGACTTTGCGTTCACTGTTGCAGGTTGGCGCAAACTCGGTGCCCTATGCTATGACATAGGTGCACCAAGTTTGAGCCAACCTCCAATGAGGAACGCAGTCTCTTCAGGATCCACGCCGATGTTAGGTACAAATTTTCATAAGAACACGTCGAATTGTGGAAAGCTGGCACCGGAAAGTGTCGAAATTGACCGATTCAAAACTATATGACATAGCAGAGGATACAACCAAAGCTTTAATTTTCAACTGTTTTGCTTCGCTACAAAAGGTTTATGATTTGGCATTAAAAGAAATTGTGAGAATCTCGTTAAAAGAAGTGAAGTACCTCATGCGTATGATTTGGCATGCAACTCGGAGGAAACGCTAAAAATCCAGTGAAATGATGGATAATTGTATTGGGTGTGCACATGTTTAATGAATAGCGAAAATTCAGTGTAGCATTGAAAAACCAAATCACGCGCGTGTTACTGAGCACCCATTTATATTCGTGTGGCCGCAATTATTTTGTCTACGGCATTTCTATAAATAAGTTGTGTGATTTTGTTTTCACTTTTATTGAATAAATTTTTTCAAGTTCGCTGTGTCTGGATATTAGGGTGTAAGCCAAAACTTGGTTCTCAGCTTTGCAAACTTAGGTTGTAACTATTTGCCTGATTCTTGAAAAGACGGGCGTGATTTGTTTTTCCAGTGCTACACCGAATTTTCGCTATTCTTTGAACAAGTGCATAGCCAAATCAGTGGTCCATAATTTCACTGAATTTTTAGCGTTTTCTCCGAGGTGCATGCCAAATCATACACATGGTGTATTTAACCTTTTTTTTAACGAGATTCTCACAATTTCTTCGAGGCAAATCATAAACCTTTTGTAGCGGAGCGAAACAATATAACCAATTTCATTTTATTTTAGCAAAGGTCCCCTTTGATAAGAAAAACAAAAGATCCCCCATGATTCTCCGGTCGTTATCGTCCGTAGTCCACCGTAAACATGAAAGCGAAGTTCATATTCGTGGTCATCACTCCAAATAACTTTCCTATACGAAGTTTGGGCACAAATCACTTCCATTTTTGAAATCCGCAATCGCGGACATTCGGTCGGTTCTTTGATTTTCTGGTATTTTCCTTACTTAGTTTACTCAAAACCTGTAAACAGACTCCATAATCCCTTTTGGCGCCCCAAATAACGCTTGGGTTCCACACACTTTCTAGGCGTCCGGAGAACTCCCATATGGGTCCGACATACTTTCTATGGCGCCCGGCGCACTCCCACTTGGGTCCCACACACATTCTACGGCGTCCGGCGCACTCCCACTTGGGTCCCGCACACCTTCTACTGCTTCAGGCGCACTCCTACTTGGGTCCCACACACATTCTACGGCGTCCGGCGCACTCCCACTTGGGTCCCGCACACCTTCTACTGCTTCAGGCGCACTCCTACTTGGGTCCCACATACATTCTACGGCGTCCAGCGCACTCCCATATGGGTCCCGCACATTTTCTACGGCGTCCGGCGCTCTCCCATATGGGTCCCACTCTTTCTACGGCGTCCGGCGCACTCCCACTTGGGTCCCGCACACCTTCTACTGCGTCAGGCGCACTCCTACTTGGGTCCCACACACTCTACGGCATCCGGCGCACTCCCACTTGGGTCCCGCACACCTTCTACTGCGTCAGGCGCACTCCTACTTGGGTCCCACACACTTTCTACGGCGTCTTGCGCACTCCCACTTGGGTCCCACACACTTTCTACGGCGTCCTGCGCACTCCCGCTTGGGTCCCGCACACCTTCTGCTGCGTCATGCGCACTCTTACTTGGGTTTCTACGGCGTCTTGCGCGCTCCCACTTGAGTCCCGCACTTTTTCTAATGCGTCCGGCGCACTCTCATATGGGTCCCGCACACTTTTTACTGCGTCCGGTGCACTTCCATATGGGTCTCACACACTTTCTACGGCGTCCGGCGCACTCCCATATGGGTCCCACACACTTTCTACGACGTCCTGCGCACTCCCGCTCGGGTCCCGCACACCTTCTACTGCGTCAGGCGCACTCCTACTTGGGTCCCACACACTTTCTACGGCGTCCTGCGCACTCCCGATTGGGTCCCGCACACCTTCTGCTGCGTCATGCGCACTCTTACTTGGGTTTCTACGGCGTCTTGCGCGCTCCCACTTGAGTCCCGCACTTTTTCTAATGCGTCCGGCGCACTCATATGGGTCCCGCACACTTTTTACTGCGTCCGGTGCACTTCCATATGGGTCTCACACACTTTCTACGGCGTCCGGCGCACTCCCATATGGGTCCCACACACTTTCTACGACGTCCTGCGCACTCCCGCTCGGGTCCCGCACACCTTCTACTGCGTCAGGCGCACTCCTACTTGGGTCCCACGCACTTTCTACGGCGTCCTGCGCACTCCCGATTGGGTCCCGCACACCTTCTACTGCGTCATGCGCACTCTTACTTGGGTTTCTACGGCGTCCTGCGCGCTCCCGCTCGGGTCCCGCACACCTTCTACTGCGTCAGGCGCACTCCTACTTGGGTCCCACACACTTTCTACGGCGTCCTGCGCACTCCCGATTGGGTCCCGCACACCTTCTGCTGCGTCATGCGCACTCTTACTTGGGTTTCTACGGCGTCTTGCGCGCTCCCACTTGAGTCCCGCACTTTTCTAATGCGTCCGGCGCACTCATATGGGTCCCGCACACTTTTACTGCGTCCGGTGCACTTCCATATGGGTCTCACACACTTTCTACGGCGTCCGGCGCACTCCCATATGGGTCCCACACACTTTCTACGACGTCCTGCGCACTCCCGCTCGGGTCCCGCACACCTTCTACTGCGTCAGGCGCACTCCTACTTGGGTCCCACGCACTTTCTACGGCGTCCTGCGCACTCCCGATTGGGTCCCGCACACCTTCTACTGCGTCATGCGCACTCTTACTTGGGTTTCTACGGCGTCCTGCGCGCTCCCACTTGAGTCCCGCACTTTTTCTACGGCGTCCGGCGCACTCTCATATGGGTCCCGCACTTTTTTTACTGCGTCCGGTGCACTTCCGTATGGGTCCCACACACTTTCTACGGCGTCCGGCGCACTCCCATATGGGTCCCACACACTTTCTACGACGTCCTGCGCACTCCCGCTTGGGTCCCGCACACCTTCTACTGCGTCAGGCGCACTCCTACTTGGGTCCCACACACTTTCTACGGCGTCCTGCGCACTCCCGCTTGGGTCCCGCACACCTTCTACTGCGTCATGCGCACTCTTACTTGGGTTTCTACGGCGTCCTGCGCGCTCCCACTTGAGTCCCGCACTTTTTCTACGGCGTCCGGCGCACTCTCATATGGGTCCCGCACACTTTTTACTGCGTCCGGTGCACTTCCATATGGGTCCCACACACTTTCTACGGCGTCCGGCGCACTCCCATATGGGTCCCACACACTTTCTACGACGTCCTGCGCACTTCCGCTTGAGTCCCGCACACCTTCTACTGCGTCAGGCCCACTCCCACTTGGGTCCCACACACTTTCTACGGCGTCCTGCGCACTCCCGCTTGGGTCCCGCACACCTTCTACTGCGTCATGCGCACTCTTACTTGGGTTTCTACGGCGTCCTGCGCGCTCCCACTTGAGTCCCGCACTTTTTCTACGGCGTCCGGCGCACTCTCATATGGGTCCCGCACACTTTTTACTGCGTCCGGTGCACTTCCATATGAGTCCCACACACCTTCTACGGCGTCCGGCGCACTCCCATATGGGTCCCACACACTTTCTACGACGTCCTGCGCACTCCCGCTTGGGTCCCGCACACCTTCTACTGCGTCAGGCGCACTCCTACTTGGGTCCCACACACTTTCTACGGCGTCCTGCGCACTCCCTCTTGGGTCCCGCACACCTATTACTGCGTTTGGCGCACTCCCACTTACAAGGGACGACCCCGCGGGGGAGGAGACGTCCTGAAAAAAGTTCTTCTGAGAGCTGGGGGGGGGATGGATAGGGTAACAATAATCTATGTTCGGTTTTTCCTAAGGGCCTTCCGATGTTTCAGAAAAAAAAGAAAAAATCGTTTGAAACTACCTGTAACCCCCTACTCGGAGCAGCTGGAGTGCGTTCGTATGCTCGGCAAACATTAAATTACAACAATATTGTCCTATACAAGGTTTGACGGTTTGATTCTGGCCCATTCATGAGATATAAGCCGTTTCCGAGCTCACTGTGCATTCCATTCCTCGTATCACTTGATTGAAGTTGCCAATTATAGTTGTACACGAACGAAATTTTCGAAAAATTTTCGAGAGATTTTTCGAAATTTTTTTCGTTCGTTTTCGTTCGTTCGAAATTTCGTCGAACGAAATTTTTTCAAATTTTGTTCGTTCGAATTTTGTTCGAACGAAATTTTTTTCATTTTTCGTTCGTTCGAAAAGATTTCGAACGAAAAAATTTCGATTTTCGTTCGTTCGACATTTTTTTCGAAATTGTACAACTATATTGCCAGCTACCGTGCAGGGATGGTCGAAAGGATAGCGAGGGGAATGCTAAACTACGAAGGGATGATGGGTTTCGGGTTCGAATCCCGCAATGCATCTTCTGGAAAAATTGTTTTGCATTTATTCGATTGTTTATCCACGAGGTTTCTCATTCACATTTTACTTGCTTTTTTCTATCTTACTGGATTTGAATCGTGTGAATCCATGTAGTATATGAACATTTCCTCACCTTATTCAAAAATTATTCTTCTCACCTTCTTGTGCTAGCATTTCGGGTTCATTGAGAAATATTGCAATGTGAACATCTTGTAACTTTGTTTTACTTTTCTCGAGTAAAGAAAACACCTTTCTTGAACACATAAAAGTCGTTTGCGAATAATCGTAGAAAAAGCGTTACCATTGCAGGAAGTAAAACGATGAACCCTTTGTTAAAAATTATCATCATGGGCGCAGTTTTCCTTTTCACGAAGCGACAATCAGTTCCCTAATACATCTGCTGATCCTTCATCGAAAACTACTAAACTTGGCTCGATCACGCAGAAAAATTTTGTCCGATTATCTGAAGTTCTAGGGATATGGCGAAATAGTGTATGGCAAAAAAAAGTCGAAAAAAATTCTCCATATTGATCCCAATAAAGCAGATTGAGGTAGATGGGTGTTAGATATAGTACTCAGCAAAAAAAATTCTACCCGAAATCCCGGAAATTCGAGAGCTTTACCACTCCTTTCTGGCGGATTTTCTCCCAAAAGGATTCGTAAATCATTCGTAATTCGTTAGAATTTTCTCGTAATCTGCCAGAAATCTTCAGCATTCTGCCAGAATTTATACCTAAACCGCCAGCTCTTGATACGACTTGCAAAATCTCAATACATACAGTCATACTCATGTACAACTGTATGTACAAACCAAAATTTCCGGGCTTTAATCTACCTGTCCGTCAAGACGGTGGAGGAGCCCACCAAACCTAGTCCCAGGCTATTTATCAGTCCATTTCCCAGCTTGAGGCAATGAGCCAACTTTTGACATGGGCAAACGGCGCAGCGTATATGCTGTGGGTCAACAAAGTCATTCAACATAGGCGATCATAGTTCTTGTCCAGCAGCAGTGCGCTATCAATGGGGCCGTTTCAGAAACTAAAGTGCCAGAGCACACCTTACATAATGAGTCCTAATCTACAATTACTTACTGGTTAATGGTATAGAGTCATTGTACCTAAACATTCGTTCTGATTTCGTTTTTTCTCTCTTTAAGTTTCAACACGATTTTCTCTGATGTGGCAACGTCAGTCCTACACTCTCAAACAGAAATCTCGAAAGTGTCAGCATCACAAACCCAGTCTTACCTTAACTTCAACAGCAGCGCCCTGAAGGGGTCTGCAGAGTTGCACCTACCGGCGACTGGTCGCCGAGCGTCAGCCTTGGCTCGGCGACAAAATGTTTACGAACATTATCGTCGCCGCGTCGGTTGCCGCTCGCTGGCAGAGATGCAGGGTCGTCGCAGCGTCAAAACACTATGTGATGCCCCCTCGTCGCATGTCACGCTGCGTCGGTCGCCCTCGTGGCCGAATGTAATCGATATTGCATCAACCAGCGCTGTTCGTCGCTGCGAGCAACGCCGCAACTTGAACTCTGCAGGACCCTTGATAAAGCTTTTCAAAAATGTATAACATGGGGCGAGGAACACTGGGATTCCCAATTCTAGAAGAGCAATAATCTTTAGGGAATTTTTTCAATCAAAACCGAGACGGGTATTTGCAGAAACAAAAGCAAGTCATTTGATTACCAAAAAATTTCGACTGAAGCTAGTGTTTTCCCAGAAATATTTTCATGAAATTGAGTTTGTTTTTCAGAATTTTTTTCGATTTCTAACAAATTAATTACTACCGCAGTTTTTGCATTATGGGCAGCATCTAGCTATAAAAATTTGATGTGAGGCATCATGATATATTCTCCTTTTATTAAACTCTGAGTTGGCGATAAAAACTATTTTTGAGCTCTCTTCATAAAAATGGTGGATGGTAATTACAAAAATAAAATTAGGTGAGATTAAGTGAAAATTTTTAGGAAAAACGCACAAAAACAAGTTAGGACTGTTAGTTATAGGTGTCCGCACGCCCCCTTTAATTATCGAGATTTTCGTAAATGCTTCTTCATCCGTGATTTATCTTGCTCTTACAGTAGTCAGTAGTCTCTTAGAGTGCCCAGCAATTATTTTAGAAGCGAAATGGAAGACGGAAAAACAGGCATTTATAGAAATACCGATAATTGGGGGCTGGCGGATACCAAGCAAAAATTTGTTCCTGATAGTTTTTTCTCCAACTTTTCCTTTTTTTGCATTTGTGATGGCTGGATCTAAATTTACTCGAGGACAACACAAAAGCCATTTTAATTACAAACCCTGCCTTCGAGTCATTTATCAATCGTCTTTCCAGAAATCGCTTTTCGCCTCTAAAAACTTCGAAAAATAAAAATAAAACATATTACAAACACAATCTGCTCATAAAACCTGAGTCTGAATCAACAAAATCACGGATCCTATCTTGGGTTGAAATCATTGAAAACTTGTGGAATGGACAGAAACTTTTCTTTTCGAAAGAATCTAGTTGTAAACTTCGCGACATTTTATTAAACGCTTTCAATAATGTTTCCTGGAGGCGAGATGCTTTCAATTTTGTAAAGGCGTCACAGATAGTAAGCTTGGCGGTGCTAGGTGTAGGTATACTCGTTCTCTAGACGGCGGGCAGCCGCTACGAGTCCGAGGTTGCGCGTGTCGAGCATGTGGGGTACTCCCCACCATGAAAAAAATCATCGATATGGAGCAGTCTTTTATTTTCCCTCGGCCAGCACTCCTTCCTCATCTCTCTTTTCCCGTTCTTGCCTTTCCATCCTCTTTCCTTCTTTTTTCATATGTCGTAAGCCATAATTTCGAAAATCGGAAATACTTTCGTTTATCTCCCACTTTTCGGACGATTTTCGTTTCAGGAAAATGCCAGTGATTTAAGAAATTCCTTTTTTTAGCTATGATTTCTGAACCCTTCTCAATCATGTTCTCTCCTCTCATTGCTTTCTCATGTAGTGAGTTTGCGTTTACCTATTCAAAATTGTTGTGTAATATTTGTGTTTTAATGTATGTTTCCTGTGTGAATTGAATTTCTTTTCCATGTTGAAATTATCGCTGCGCCATATCGACAGTTTTTTCTATGACGGCTCCACCCCACACGCTCGACACGCGCAACCCCGGATTCGACGCAGCTGCCAGCAGTCTAGAGAGCGACTATAGACGTAGGCGGCCGTGTTGCGCGTTTAGAGCAGATCGAAGGTAACTAGAAATCGGTTTTATAAGTGTCACCGAACAATTCCCTATTATTTGAAATTATTCTCATATGATCAAGTCTGCTAGATTAAAATTTTTTCAAAAACGGTATTCGGAAAGTCAATGGCGAAACACCCCAAAACTGACCCTTCGGTGGCTTCTCATCTGCTCCAATTGTGCAGCGCAGCCGCACGCGTCAATTTCACCCGGCTCTGGTCATCCTTCATGCCGGGGAAAGACTATATGTCACTGGCTTGTATTTGTTAATTTCTAACTGAGTTGTGTTCCAAGGAAGATGAAAACAAGCTTCCGATTATGAATTCAAAAAAATGAATTCGAATTTATGAAAATAGAAATATAGAAAAAAACAAGTAAAAGTTGCCATCAAAGTTTCCAGATTTTGATTCGTGTGTAATTTCATAACGTTTAATAGATAAAATTATGATTTAAAATACTAACCATGAAGTCCTGGACGCCTGTTCTGATATTCTGCACACTTTTCGAGAGATCCTCCTCATTTCATGAGAGGTCCTGCACATTTTCTGCGAGCCAATACACACTTTATGTGAGTTTTATGCAGCTCGTTCTAGACGAACTTCAAATTTACGCGAAGTTTAACACTAGTCGCTTGTAAAAATCACTCTACCTGAAATCGCATTTTTTGGGGCGGATTACGTTGAATTTCAAGAAAATTCTGGTACAACATCTGGTAATTTATTGGAATTCTGGCAGAATTTCTGTCAGAACGCTATCTAGACGTAATTCTGTGGTAAAAATCAGCAATTACCACTAGGTAGCTGTAATTCTCCCGTAAATCAGCTGTAAACCGCCAGAAAATTTTCTGCTGAGTAGCCAGCCAATTTTCTTTCTGAAAAACCGAAAGCACAGCCATGGTGGTCGGTTGAATAGAATGCGCCCGCTAATTTGTCATTTTTTTCCAATTTTTCGCTTTACCGGATGGCCCTTAGGAAAAACCGAACATAGATTATTGTTACTCTATCCATCCCCCACAACTCTTAGAAGAACTTTTTTCAGAACGGCTCCTCCCCCGGGGGGTCGTCCCTTGTTAGGTCCCACACACTTTCTACGGCGTCTGGTGCACTCCCACTTAGGTCCCGCACACTTTCTACGGCGTCCTGAGCACTCCCACTTGGGTCCCGCACACCTTCTACTGCATCAGGCGCACTCCTACTTGGGTCCCACACACTTTATACGGCGTCCTGCGCACTCCCACTTGTGTCCCGCACACTTTCTACAGCGTCCTGTGCACTCCCTTTTTGGGTCCCGCACACTTTCTACGGCGTCCTGTGCACTCCCACTTGGGTCCCGCACACTTTCTACGACGTCCTGCGCACTCCCACTTAGGTCCCGCACACTTTCTGCTGCGTCCTGAGCACTCCCACTTGGGTCCCGCACACCTTCTACTGCATCAGGCGCACTCCTACGTGGGTCCCACACACTTTCTACGGCGTCCTGCGCACTCCCACTTGTGTCCCGCACACTTTCTACGGCGTCCTGTGTACTCCATTTTTGGGTCCCGCACACTTTCTACGGCGTCTGGCGCACTCCCACTTGGGTCCCACACACTCTTTACGGCGTTCGGCGCACTCCCACCTGGCTTCAACACGCTTTCTACGGCATCCGGCACACTCCCATATGGGTCCCAAACACTTTTTACGGCGTCCTGCGCACTCCCACTTGGCTCCCGCACTTTTTATACGGTGTCCGGCGCACTCCCATCTGGGTCCCGCACACATTTTACTGCGTCCGTCGCACTCCCATGTGGGTCCCACACACTTTCTACGGCGTCCTGCCACTCTCGCCATGCTCCTGTACGCCTACTACGGCATCCTGCGCACTCTTGGAATCCTACTCACACCATACGGCGTTCCGAAAAATACTTCCAAAGTCTCGTCGAATTCTTACAGCTTAAAACCAAAACCGTCTCGAACAGGGCACAATCTTGGGCGGAAGCCTATCAGTAACTGTTTGATTTTCATTAGTTCTGTTTTGACCGTTGAGACACCTTTAAACCAAAGCCGTTTATTACATTTCTTGTGGTGCTTTTATACCTACCATCTTTTTAATATGTCTAGGCAATCATCGAAGAGAAGACAAAACATGTGAAGGAATTTTAGCTCATAAGAAATGATGATTAAAGGCAGTGGTCACGATGAAAAACGTTATCGAAAAAACTACAAAAATCAGCTTAGATCAAAAACAGCTGAAAAACTATGAAGGTAGCGCGGTGAAAAACGATCTACAAATAGAGTTTCTAGGGCCCAAAGAAGCTAGTTCGTGCACACGTGCACAGCGATGACGAAACAGATCGCAGTCTCATGCCGAGCAGTCAAAAATCATCGACATTCAGAGGACGAAATAAATGCAAATTTAACGAATAAAAACAGTTGAATAATGAAAGCATCACTTCAGTCAAAGTTTTTGACTAGATGTGTACATAAATTCGAAGGTTCATTGATTGACATTCAATTTCAAGCTAGCTGATGTTCTTGATATAAGAGGTCATCGATGCCGATGATGTGGAGAGGGCTTGTCCACCATCAAAAGACAAGAAAGTTCAGGTTTCAAATTCGGCCCAAAACAGTGGTTTTTTCGCGGTTTTTTCTTATAGGTCCTACTACTCGAGACCCAGGAAAGGATTTGGAGAGAAAAAGACGACAAGCATATTTGATCGCGACCACTGCCTTTAAGCTTATGGAATTTTCGTATTGTTTCAAGTAATTCATCACCAAGACAGTATTTGGTTATTCTGTAGTTACAGAAACTCGCGCGTTAAGAAAAGTGTTAACGGTACTTTTTGGTACGAGAACTGGAGAAGAATAAAAAAGAGTACAAACATCTACAAATGCATAGGCTTACGAAAAGAAATGCGAAGAGTGGTAATACAATTTTCAGGAGAGTTAAATTTAAAAACAGATTACGAACATATGCTAATGAATTATTTAACAAAGAATAGATTGTATCCATGAATGATGCATCACTTGTCGTGTCTCTTTCGATCCTATATGAGTTGACGTCGCCTCGGATGAGTTGGTCGTTCACGTAGGCCAGATTTCCTTTCACGGTCAGGTTGACCGTGCCTCCCGGGCACGACGCGGTGCATGACGTGTGTATGTGGTTGGTGTCGAAGTTGAAGAACAGCTTGTTGAGGTATCCGTCCGGGGTGCATCTTGCACTTTGAGTTTGCGTAGAGCATTCGATGGAGGCGGTTACTTCACCTTCACTGCTCGTACACAGCAGATCCATAGTTGCTCCAGAGCTGCAACTATAACATACAGTCAAGTCACTGTTGTCGATGACGCATGTGTTGTGGTTTTCTGAGCGGTTAGTTTGAGATTTTCTGCCACGACATGGAGCTGAAGAGCTGATCCGACGTTTATTCTGGCGAAGACTTCTTTACTGCGGTCGTAGATGAGGAAATCTTTGCCTGTTTGAGAAAGAGGTGACGGCTCCATGAGTCTTTTTAGATTGCCGTCAGCGCATGTACACGTGGTTTTCAAGAATCCTTCTGTGCAAGTACAGGATTTGCTGGAGAAGAAGCAGTGGAAGTTTTTGGCTTCCTGTGTTGAAGCGCATTGTATAGTTGACCGCAATGTTAAAAGGACATGGTGCGGTTGCGGACTCGCACTAAAACTACGGTAGAATCTGGCACTTTGCCAGATTTCATCATCGATCGGCGCCAACCGTCGTCTCTCTGCTCACGAGAATACCAGCTGTGGCGCCGATCGATGACGAAATCTGGCAAAGTGCCAGATTCTACCGTAGTTTTAGTGCGATACGCAACCGCACCATGTCCTTTTAACATTGCGGTCAACTGTAACTGTCCTGCTGTGTACGGCACAAGTTGACCTCTGTACGCAGGTTTGATGATGGCGATGTTGTCACCGTCCGTCATGAAGGTGGAGTCGAGTATAGGAAGTTGTGGCGTAATCGTTCCCACTAAGGTGAGGCGCAAATTCTTCCAGCTAATCGTGTGTCCAGGAGTCAACTCGAGTTTTGTTGGTAATCTGTTGGTTTCATGGGCGATGAAAACGTCGGCTGTGACTGTGAGATCCCAGGTTGGGCAGTTGAACACAGTGTACATTGATGACGTAGTCGGTTTGGCATAGATTCTGTAGAAAAGACATCCAGGATGACATAAAATGCAGCCGCCACATGTCAAGCAGCCACAGGTTGGAGAATAGAACGTGCATCCAGGGCTTTCGTTAGCAGTTGTCGAGAATTCAGCGAGTTTATCTGTAGGTTTGATGTTGTCGCATATTTTCTTGAGGCAGCTACCAGTCAGGTAACATCTGTGACTTGATTCTGAAGAAAAGTCGTGATCTCGGGTAAAGAATTCGATTTGTTTCCGACAGCGATATTGTATGCCGTGGACTTTGATGGATATAGTACTCATGTATTGATTTTTGTCGTCTCGAAGTACCAAGCATGCTTCTTGTTGGAGTG
Source organism: Aplectana chamaeleonis (assembly GCA_029168955.1). NCBI lineage: Eukaryota > Metazoa > Nematoda > Chromadorea > Rhabditida > Cosmocercidae > Aplectana > Aplectana chamaeleonis. Next base: position 38,530 of record JAPDOI010000046.1, on the reverse strand, counting down.
GCTGGAGGGTCATAACAGTTGCTTCATTGAAGATGCATGTCTCGGTGTTATTTGCTATTGTGCAAACGTTTTCGTTGGCGTTGATGGACGTAAATTGAGAACATCCGTGGTTATTGTAGAATTGCGAGGATATCAGGATTGTACAGGTGAGGAGTTTGGGTTTTTGGTACTCCTTCGTCGGGTGATATACTTTGGAAGAGATGGCCTTCTTCTTGATCTCATGAAGTGAAGACGGCGGAAGGCGAAGTATATGACGCTATACGACAACTTGAGTAGTATCTTGAGGAGTAGGTATACGACAGGAATCGAGAGCGTTGTTGCTGTTGCAAGGAGGATGACGAAAACGATTTCGCGATACGTCCAACAATGTGAGTTGTAAATCCATTCCCAACAGAGATAGCATTGTATTGTTTCGCATATCGGGAAGGCTTCACATTCTACTTCCTTCTCATGTATGATGTGACCGTTCTTTCATATCTTGATGAACACTGTGTACATGATTAAAGAATTCGGAAAGAGAAGGGTCTCTGACGTGATTCCCTTCAAGAACGCACAGTGGTTTGTGATGCATGCTTCTACAACAGGCAATGGTGTTTCGCTCGTGATTGTTAGTCCTCCTTTTGAGCATTTCATTCGCGAGCTGTCGATAAATGGAACTTTTGTAGAGTCGTTGTCAGCATTTTGGATTTGCGTTGCCATTGTTACATCGGTTGGTTGCTGGTTACATTCTTGTTGTTCAGCGTCTTTCGTCGAATAGTTTTCGTCCATCGAAGGGGGCCATGTATAATCATCCTGAGATAGAAATGGCGGACCGTTCCACCACAATGGCATTGCTTGGAGTTCGTCAATTGTTGCTCCTCTGGAACCGATATCAGCTGGATTCTCAGAGGTTGGAACATACCGGATGACAACGTCGTTGGTGAGGTTGTGAATTGTTTTGACGCGATTACGAACGAACACTAGAACGTCCTTTTCCGTTTTCGTCCATGAAAGCGCAACTGTACTGTCAGTCCAAAGATATTTGCGAGTAGGCTTGATGTCGATCTGTTCGTTGATAAAAGCGAGTAGTTTTGCACCAATCGTGAGAGCCGATAGTTCTAGTCGTGGTATGGTGATTGTTTGGTGAAGTGGGGCTAATCTTGATTTAGCCATGATGAGGGATACTTTGTGAGGAGGATCTAGAAGGTGTTGAACGAGGTACGCTACGGCGCAGTAGGCACTTCCTGATGCATCCGTGAATACGTGGAGATCGAAGTCTGACATACTGGCTGTTCCAGTATCGATGACATGGCGATCAGTTTTCAGTGTTGGCGTTTTCCATGTGTCAAGGATGTTGTGCCACTTGGCATCCTGTTCTTCTGGAAGGCTGTCGTCCCAGGCTAGTTCGATTTTCCATAGTGACTGGAGGAACATTTTTCCAATGAGTGTGACAGGAGATAGGATTCCAAGCGGATCGTAGAAACTGGCGATTTCTTTGAGAACTTTCCTTTTCGTCCATTTGATGTTGTCTGGAGGTTTTTTTGGGAGAGCGAAGCAAAGTTCATCAGTAGCAATGTTTCACTGTATGCCGAGTAGTTTTTGATTTTCTGGAACTTTTGTGGCTTCTTCGGTTTCGAAGAATTTGTTGAGTTCTGAAGAGTTGCTTGCGTATGCTCGTAGATTCATACCAGCTCGGCGGAAGAGGTCTTTTGAGTTGGAATAAAAGATCTTCCCTTCGTTGACATTACATTCATTCAACGACTTTATTGTGGAAATAAAGAAACATACATATACACGTATGTGAATGAGATTCTTTGTTAAAGTAAAAAAAAAGATGCATAACAATGGCAGAAGTGAGAAGGGGACAAAATATGATTTTTTTTTGCAGAGGAAATTTTTTTTACAATTCGAATGGGATCTTGTCTCATGCTACTTGAGGCCACCGCTTCTGGGACAAAGAAAAGCACAACAAGCTGGAAAAACCCGTCGCATTAGATTATTAGTAATACCCTTTTAATCAGAGTGGACGCTCACTCGTTCCTTGTAATGACCTGAGATCGTACTTGGATAGTCTACTTCGAAAGATCGAAAAGTTTCCGGATTCAGCGATTTCTGCAGGCAAATTGTTCCAAGTTCTGACAACCCTGAACGCAGAGGAATTCAATATGCTGCCTTTAGAGGTGAATTTCCGTTCAAGTTGGAATCCATGTTTGCGAGAACGGACATGGTGGCGAGTAAACACGAAAAGGCTGTTAAAGGGAATGTCGCGAAAACCAGGCACGATCTTATAGCACAGATGCAAATCAAATTCAGCTCTGCGATATCGTAGGGTATTTAACCGTAGCATATCCAAACGAACTGCATAATCTGGAACTTCTCTGTTTGGGAATACTTTGGTGAACACACGTCTAGAGTATCGTTTTTGCACATTTTCAATGATCTCATCATCTTCCACTGTGGAAGGTGACCTAACCTGAGTACAGTACTCCAGTAGGGGTCGGCAGTAAACGGTGAATGCTTTCTTGTAGTGAACAAGACAGGGATGTTTCAGGGATCTCAAAATACAGTTAGCCACCGAGGTAGCTCTTTTGGAGATTTCTCGGCAATGGAAGTTCCAGCTAAGATTCGAACTGATGAGAACACCTAGGTCCCTGATAACCTCGTGCACAGGAAGCTTCACACCGTTTAAACATAAGGGGCATTCATGACGAAATTTAATATGCAGCAAGCTGCATTTTTCTTCTGATAATTGTAGCTGCCACACTTTCGACCACTCGGCTAGCCGATCGAGGTCACATTGAAGCTCATAAAAGTCAACTGCAGGCTCATTAAGAGGCCGATAGATTTTGAGGTCGTCCGCATAGAGCTTACAAGAACTTGATAGACTATCCGGAGTGTCGTTTATGTAGATAAGAAACAACAATGGACCCAGAATACTACCCTGAGGAACACCACTGGTGATCGGGTATGGACGAGAACAGAAGTTGCCAGTTTTTCACACAAAATGTCCGAGATATTAAAAAAGACTTTAGCCAGTTCCAAATATCAGCGCAAATACCGTAACTTTCGAGTTTAATTAACAATTTGTGATGACATACAGTGTCAAAAGCTTTTGCATAATCTATATAGACTACATCAATCTGGCAGTTTTCGTCAAGTGCCGAACACCAGTCATGAAACGAGGATAACAACTGGGACAGTGTTGACTTGCCAGGCAGGAAACCATACTGGTCAGGATTGAGGAGCTTATTTGATGTTAGGTGGGAAAGGATACAGTCTTTGACAATAATCTCGAGGACTTTACACACCGAGGAGGTTAGACTAATGGGCCGATAGTTAGAGACCTGATTAGCTGGTGCCTTTTTAAGCAAAGGTGAAACAATTGCAGTTTTCCACGCAGTCGGTAGGGTTCCCACTGCTAGACTGTGTTTGAAGATGCGCAAGAGGGGGTAACATAATCCAATCGAGGCTCTCTTCATAAAATAAGAAGGTAAAGAATCTGGAGTAAGAGAGATTTTGTCGCTCAATTTCTTAATTGCTGCCGCAATCAATTCGCAGTTAATGGTGATGGATCGCAAATTATGCGGGCATCGTTTGGGAAATTGAGGAGCGGTACCGTTATCCCGAACAAAAACCTTTGAAAAATAAAATGCGAAGGCCTCGCACTTTTGTTGATCATCAGCGATGATTTCACCTGACTCGCTTTTCAATGCGGAAACACCCTTACGAGTCATCACCCTAGTATTCATATACTTGAAAAATTTTTCACGGTTACCAGAACAAATAAGCCGTTTGTCACGGTTTTTCGCGAAGCGTTTGCATTCCCTTTCAAAGTCCTTTGCGCACGTATTGAAGGCCACCCGTCCACCCGGTTTAAAGCGATCTCGCCATAGGAAATGCTTCCTAGCAGCCAATTTTTGCAAATGCGGTGGGAAGTTTTTGGACTTATGGTCGCCTTTTTGGAGGGGGACGCATTTTTTTTTATTACGAAGTGAACGTATGAGATAAAGGCTTCATACATTTCATTTATGCTCAGGCAGTCCGAAAAGCATGTATCCCAGTCCATATCCAATAGATAAATATTGACATGGTCCCAATTTGCCCTGCGGAAATCCAATTTTTTTGTTGTTTGGTTAACGTCGGCTTTAAACTCAATTTTGAAGGTTATACTACAGTGATCACTCGTGGAAAAGTTGGGTTGAAGTTCCCATTCAGAGATCAAAGTGAGGTCATTACACAGGAGCAAGTCGAGCACGTACTTCCCGTGCGTGGGATAGGAATTCAAACAAGACAAACCAGAATTGATGAGGAAATGTTCAAAGGAAGCAGTTAAACACATACCAGAGTCTTTAGGAGAAAATGGATTATTGAAATCACCAACAGCTACTGAAGGGCACTGCACAGTACACCAGTCTGCTGTAGACTCGAGCATCTCGATGGAATCTTGGCTACTCGTTGCAGGCCTTCGGTAGGCTGCAATTAAACGAAAGCAGGAACCTAATTCCGAAACAACATCGAGAAACATAAGCTCACAATGGAAATTAAACGATCTATGCCCAAAATCTACAATTTTAATACACTTTTTCACAATAACCGCTACTCCACCACCGGCAGTACCCGATACACGATCACATCTATAGACTACATAGGAATGGGATGGCGCTATTAGAGCATCCGGGTCGCCCTCAGTAAGCCATGTCTCGCATATAACGACAACATCGGGAGATGAGAATTCGAGTAGAGCGTGTAAAGAGTCAAGTTTATTTTTGATCGAGCGAGCGTTGAAATAAATACAGTTCAAGGACTTATTAGCTTTTGAGGGCGGTCCGGACTCCCCGTCATTTCACATGTCAAGCGAAGGAGAGTACCGGGAGGGGGGCGGGGTGAGCCGCCCGGGGAGGCGGAGAACACTGCGACGAAGCAGCGTTGACCTCCACCGACGGCTCAGGCTCCCCCTTTTTTTGGGATGGCACTCATGCTCATCACTTGGCCACGATAAATGACAGCGGTGTCGTCGACCTTGGGAGCGTCTCGTAATTTGGCGCGTAGTTCAGAAGAGTAAGAGGGCCTAACATAAACACGGCTGTAAGCTCCGTCCTTGGACTTCAGATTGTGGCTGGTGCGGAGTAATTGGATGGCATCGTGATGATTACTAAATGCCACTTTGATCGGTCGGCGCTTGCTCTCATCGTACACTCCCATGCGGTAGACATGGGTAGGTACTGCATCAACTTGGAGCAGGTCCAAGATCGCTGATACAGTTTCTACATCGGCCTGCCTTCTATCACGGAGCTACGTTTCCTCATCAACATCCATTATTACGACCTCAGAATTCTTCACCTGTGAATTAGCTGCCGGGACGGCACTCGAACGCTGGTCACCGACGGCAGTAGGTGGAGAAGTTCCACTCTTCATCGCCGCTATCTCGGCCATAGCATCGCAGAACGTTCGGAGAACAGGTTGAAGAGCATCAGAGATAGCCTTCGCGATCAGCTCCGCCAGACCAATCATAGCGTCTTTCACGGCTTGGTCAACCATTCTGGCCAGTTCTTCCTTCTGCTTCTGTTGCATCTTTCGAAAGCGTGATACCTCAAACTTGGGTAATTAAAGACTTGGTTACTCACACCATGGAACACGTTGTCGACGTAGGTGTTTCGTAACAGAGTCTCGGAAAGCGGTGTTGCTGTAGTCGTCAGGTGGTGGTGGATAGTACCAGAAAGGAGAAATGGTGAACAAATCAGGCCGAAAGGAACGCGAGTGAAACGAAAAGTGACGATATTGCTGTTCTGAAGCGGTTTCGTGGTGTCGTTCAGCCGTAGGAAGCGTGTGTAATTTTTGCAATCAGGATGAAGGGCTATAATCAGAAATGCTTTCTCGATATCACTAATGACAAGAATTGGAGGGAACCTGCAGCGTATCAGGATACCGGTCAGGTCAGGCAAAAGTACTGGTCCTCGATAAAGTATTTCGTTGATACTTAAGCTTCCTTTTAGTTTAGCTGATCCGTCGAAGACACGTCTCACCTTCACGTCGTTGTTTTCGGCTTTCACTACACCGTGATGAGACAAATAATGTGAAGGCTTCGATAGTTCTTGAGTTGGCACTCGTTCGATTATTTTTCTCTGAAGTTGATCTTTGATGACGGCGTCGTACTTCCTCATGTAGGATGGTTTTTCCTTCAACCCTTTCACTGGACTAACAAATCTCGAAAAGGCCAAGGGAAAGTTGTTCGAAATTCGAGCTGGGTCCGACTTGAACGGCAGCTTGACGACGTAGCGATTTTCTTTCTCATCAAATGCAACGGTGTCATTGAAAAATTGAAGACATACGTTGTCGTCTTTCTGGGTAGGATCATCCGTTATTCCAACTGCTTCGAGGTTCCAGAAATTGCTAACGAGTCGAGAAAGATCATCGTGATAGATTGGGTCAGTAATATTGTCATCTGAAGTCAAAGAAGTATAGGTTGTTTATACCTTTCATGTTAACGACTTTTCCAACGAGAACGTTGCCGAGGTTTGTGTGGAGTACGCGGTAACCGTTTGGAAGTGTCTCATAGTAGAAGTTGCTTGATAATACCATATTCCAGAAGTAGTCGTTCCCGATTAGCATAGATGGTTTGCATGAGGAGATGCTGATGTTGTCATTATGAATACTTTGAGCGGGACGAAGGTGTTTCAATTGTCCAGTGAGTGTTGGAAGAGATTTAACCTCTAGTTGCTTCTCTCCATTTTTGGTGTGTGAAGAGACGTATTCATTCGTTGGATATGTGGACGTGCAGGTGATCGCAGTCGTATCGTTTGTTTCTGAATCTGGGATGATGTCGTCATTCGGGTTGCGTGTGGTGATATCCGCTTCTGCAATGTTGACGAAATGTGGACGTGCTTGAGTTGTTGGATGTTGTAGACGTGTTTGAGCTGCGGGATGTTGTAGTTGTGCTTGAGCTGAACTTCGACCATGAGTACATTTCACAGGGGTACGATTGTGCGGGAAGTTGACAGGAGGATGTTGAAGTTGTAGAGCTTGTTTGAAGCATAGCGACGAGTGATGACGCTTCGTGCAGAATTTGCAGGAGCGCTTAGAAGTGCAGTCCTTTGAAGGATGTTGATTTGAGAGACAGTTGTAACATAGCTTCAGTTCTTTTACTTGGCGGGTTCTCTGATGAGGAGTGGAGAAAACGTCGCAGACTATAGGAAGATGATGTGTGCTCTTGCAGAACGAACACGGCTTCGAAGTTGGCTTCACACGTTGTTGCTGTGATGGTCGTTGGAGTCTTGGTTTTGAGATGATGTTGAATCCTTGATATTGAGCTGGATCGTTGTTGCGAGTGTGATAATCCATTTTGAACAAAGTGGCGTCTTTGCGAACGATGTTGGTGAGGAGTCGTAGAAGTTCGCTCGGCGAGAGATTGCGGTTGTTAGAAGTTATGTCGTAGATCTTGCTGCGTACTCGAGTCGGCAGTTTGTTGATCAGGATCGCTCCTAGTGCTGTCTCCGTTGAATCGTCATGTCCGTCCGTGAACTGACGAATAAGTGCAAACATGCGGTTGTAGAGAGTGGGAAGATGACGACCTTCTGGATCGCAATTCGGCAGCTGGGCAAGTCGTGTGTAGAGAATGTGCCTCATCGTTAACTTGTCGTCGTAGTGCGTTTTCAATATCTCCATGGCAATACGGTAGTTTTCAGCTGTCATTGACAATCCTTGTATAGACTGGAGGGCACGACCTCGAAGACATGACTTGAGTAACGAGAATTTGGTGGTATCATCGAGCTGAGTTTTGTTGCCGACAAGTGTGGCGAAACGTGATGAGAATTCTGGATACTCGAGGAGATTTCCGTCGAAAGTTGGTAGTTCCAGTTTGCTGAGAATTGAGGCGTCGACGAAGTTCATGAGGGAATTATTGGTTGCAGGGACGTGTTGCATGAATGTGGGTTCTGCTCCTCTGTTGAGTAACGTCGGTGGCTGTGCCATAGGCGTAGAGTGTGTCATACGCTTGGGAAACATCCCATTAGTTTCATACGGTTGAGGGACGAGTGAAGAAGCTGACGATATGCTTAGGTTGCGGCGGCCGTATTCATCGTCAATTGTGTTCAGGATTGTGTCCATTTCTTCCAAATGGTTGACGGCGTCAGCGATTGCGGTACGTGAATCGCCGTATTTCGAAATGTAATCGTCGAAGATTTGAAGCTCTGCTGGATCGGACTGTAGTATGAGATTCCATTTGTCATGGAGTTTCGTGATCCTGGTGTACGTCTTGAGTATGTTGCTTCGTACGGTGCCGGCCTCGAGGCGGAAGCATTCGAGTTGATCGTCGTCATGTTTGTCGAACGTTGGCTGTTTGGAGTCGATATCATACTCTTTTATGATGAGTGTTGCTGCGGAGCATAATCGTTGTAGTTGCTTTTTGTAGAAGCCGATTTGACGTCGGATTTTACCGCTACCTGCCGAGGCCATGCTTTAATTTGCTTGAGAAGTTGAGGGCGTAGAGATGTCAGGACTGCTACCGTTGTCGGCGTAGGTGACGCGTTGCTGCTGGATGTAGGAGACGATCACTGTGGGAGGGGTGATCCTGCCGGAGACGATCGGTGTAGAAGTCGTGGTCCTTCTGGTGGAGGGGCTGGTTCGTTTGTTGTTGAGTTCGTGGTCGCCAATTGTTTTGACCGTTGAGACACCTTTAGAGCGAAGCCGTTTATTACATTTCTTGTGGTGCTTTTATACCAACCATCTTTTTAATATGTCTAGGAAATCATCGAAGAGAAGACAAAACATGTGAAGGAATTTTAGCTCATAAGAAATGATGATTAAGCTTATGGAATTTTCGTATTGTTTCAAGTGATTCATCATCAAGACAGTATTTGGTTATTCTGTAGTTACAGAAAAGTTCATTTCTGAGGATAAGTGCTCAGGTACTCAGGACGACGGCCGGCGAACCTTTCCCAGCTGGCCCGCGGTCTCCGTCCTCCGGCCGCCTGCTTTTGGTTTGCCGGCCAGCTTCATATCGATGGCCCGCCGACCTTTACCAGATGGCCCGCGATCATTATTTGTATTATTGTTTACCTCGAGCATGTCACCCCGGCCCTACGGCGGAGAAACGCCCCACATCGGTTCGCCGCAGTCTGCGGTGAGGAATCACCCTCCCCGCGGATCGCGGCGAAAACCGCCCCCCCCCCAGCCGTGGGGATACCCCTATCCCCTCAGCGGTTAAAAATATGCTGGCCTCCGGAGAGTGACTCGAAGTCACCTTACAGGGCCGGCATTAGAATGCCGAATGAGGACTCTAGTGAGATGAGGCGCCTTTTTCACCGGCTGTGCACTTGATAAGCTTGGTACGCCGTGCTCATTCGTGACCATTATCAATTGTCTTTCCAACCGGCCGAATTGAAGATGGCGTGGCGTGTTTTGTGGCTCGCGGGCGAGCCAATATCCGCGCTGCGTTTGCGTCGCATGCAGCATGGTTCGCCGCTGGCCGGCACCCTCGAACTGTGGGGCGCCGGCCGTCGTTTTCGGCATAGAGATTCGCCGGCCGTCGCCCTGAGTACCTGAGTGAGCGTCGGCTGGTTTGTGTAAACATGTTTACATGTTTTTGTCTAAGTTCGACCTCAATTTTGATTAAAGGCAGCGTTCACGATGATCACCCTCGTTGACTTTCCACAGTGAAATGATAGGCGAGAAGGATTCTAGGCTCCCAGTGTCGAAAGAACGGTAGAAAACGAGCCAGGAGCTGCAAAATGACGTCTGCAAACAAGCGTTTTGGTGCCCCAGACACGCCCCGTGCCCCAGATCCGCCCCTTGAAAGGAACAAATGAAGACTCAGATTATAGGAATGATCAAGTGAAGGAAGTGCTGATAAGTGAGCTGTTTGCTTCATTGCACTGATAGGTATCATCCTTGTAGCGGTCAATTCCTCCACGCTCAAAAGTCAACGTAAACAAGAGAGGGCCTATTTTTGCTCAAAAACGCGTCTTTCGTGTCCTTTTTAAGCATGCTTTGCTATATAGGGCAACAGACCTTTCGTAAACCGTGGAGATATCGGAAGTGAAATTTTTGGTGAACACTGCCTTTGAGGTTCCGCTAAAATTGGGCTTTCAATTCCAAATTTGAATAGGAGCGACCTGCATCCATTTCCAGCCTCCTATCCAAAAATTAGCTTCCTAGCTCGATTTTAAGTTTACCAACCAGATCGTGAACGCCAACTGAAAAAAGGAGATTAACATCATAACTTGGCGGGCACTTCAATTTTTCTCGAAAACTAGTAAACCATTCCAAACCATGTTTGGGTGTTCACCCTAACTTTTTATGCTCTTTCCAATGGAAAAGGAATCATATTCCCAAGTGTCCTCAGAACGTTGATTTCGGATTCGCGGGTTCGCGCACGTGCAGTGCGCGCTTTGCGCACACCACAATTTTACACTATACGAAAAATACCGTGCGGTACCGATCGTCACAGAGCCATTGAATACTCTGCGATTTTCATTTGAGAGTGTGAGTCGGTCGGTCTGATGTAGCAGTGTAACTGATATCATCATTTCATGCCCCTGTGGCAATCGGTACCGCACGGTATTTGGAGTTTACTCAATTTTACAGGCTCTGTACTAATCCGTTCATCATAATAACAATCAATTATATGAATTCAATAGTCAGTGGAGTTACCTTGGAGCAGGGTAGCGTTGAATAATCTGTTTGGCATACTGTGCACTAGGTTCTTGAGGACGCCACCTTCAATTGCCACCCGTTCGGGCTATATGTATACTGGTACTGCTTGCCATGAGCGTATACGCGTCGCGCAAGTATACCCCACAAGTTTTCCATCGAGTTGCGGTCCGGCGAACAGGCGGGCCATTCAAGTAAATCGACATGATTGTCCTGAAACCAATCCGGCATCGACCTGCTTACATGAATGGACGCATTGTCCCGCTGGATTACAAGGCGTTGGCCTCTCAAAAAGGGCAGAAGGTGATCTCTGACCGCACTCTGGTAATATGCAAAGTTCATTTTGCAAGGTACGAAGGTAATGTCTAGCTTGCCGTACTGGCAGGATGCTGCCCAACACATCAATCTTCCTCCTCCAAAGTTCCTCTTCAAGAGGGTAAGAGGTCTTGCGCAGATCTCTCCAGTACGATATGAATCCATCATGCTCGTCCAAGCTGAACTTTCTTTCGTCCGAGAAAACAATCTGGAGTGTTGTTTTCTTTTGAGGTCGTTTAACATGAAGATTGAAGTAGGACCCATCTTCTTCCAATCGATTTGCATGTTCTCTCGGGCGGATCGGAGCCACGATGTTTCTTTGTTGTCCGCAAGTCGTGAGCCATTTCTCATTCGTTCGCGGGCGACGTTGTGGGACCTATGATTGGTTCGCAGAATTGTGGATTTGCCCACGCGCGGGTCCAAGGCTTCCTTGATCTCGCTAGCGGACCTCATAGAATTCGATGCCAGTCTCACGACTGCCCTTTCCTCTCGATCGTTCAGCATTCTTGATCTTCCAGTTCTTGCTTTGTGCAGGTACAAAGCAGGATCTTCAACGTATCGAGCAATGCAGCCTCGAGTTCGTCCAATTAGTTGGCTCATAAATCGAATACTAAGGCCCATATGGCTCCTGAGATCAATCTGAGCTTTTTCGCATTCCGACCAATTGGTTCCACGGGAATTTCGGAAGATAAAGAACAGGAAAATCCCCTTGTCAAAAAGGTTTCATGAAGCGGTAATTTTTCTCATCGCAAATCTACAAGATTCAGGAAATTCCCAAGATTCACCTGCTATGTCATATAGTTTTGCATCGGTCATCTTCGATAGTTTCCGGTGCCAGCTTTGTAAAATTAGACGTATTGTTATAAAAATTTGCATTCGGGTGTTTTCGAAGGTGTATCGTCAATTGAAATTTGCAGTTTTTCTGCACGGCCCCCGCGAAATCCAGAACCGCGGAATCGGGGTATGTCATATATTTTGCCGCGCAGTGTAGTAGACTTCCTGAGGATTGTGGCAAACTGCTCTCATTCTGTCGCTGCCGCCGTATAATCTGCGCTGAAGAGTAGTGTGGTGTGTGCCATTCCATTAAATCTAGGCGTCAAAAGCCTGTCGGGCTGAACTGCGGGCATTTGAAAACGCCTGCCCAACTTCTTGGGTTGGCCACTTCATAAGGAAGCACAACTTTGAACGTTACAAGCAAACACTAGCTGAACAAGGTGTTAACATTGCCGATCAGAATGCTCTTGGCGGTAACAAGAAGTAATGCAAAGGTATGATGATTTCTTCGGTAACAACAAATTATTCATCAAAATGTGTTTGTTCAGATACCATGGGCAGCCTCATTAGCGAAACGATTATGTAGCGGTGCCGGGAAGCCCCGAAGGCGTCGTAATATTTGGGAGCATAGTGCGCCTTCTCTACGCGTTTCTGAGTCGTCACAGCTCATCACCTCATCTGATGCATCAGTGTTGTCGAACGCGAAGAGGAAGCTACCAAAGACCTCATCCTACTCAGCTTCTTCGTCGGTAGCGAAAGATAAGAAGGCCATATCATCTCCTGACTCGATTGCGTTAGATCCTCCTTCCATGATAGAGGTTAGTTGTGGTATAGGCACGAAGGAGCGTACTCCAAGACCAACGTTTTCTCTTCACATTTCAGCCGGAGGATGTTTCTTCTCATCCTATTCTCAAAGCTATAGATTTCTCTCTGCCATTGGAGGAAGCCGACTTTTCCACTGTCACCAATGCTAGTCGCTTCTTGGCAGCACTGCGGCTCTGTCATAAATTCAGCCATGGTTGTGCCTTTATTCGTCTCCGCTTGGACTCACTTTCTGGTCCAGGTGTGGTGGAAGCAGCGCGTCTTCTTGCAGACGCTGAGATGCATCGACGATGTGCATTACCGAGTCAAGCTAGCAAGCAACTCAACAATATTTCTAATATTTGTAATGATTTACGAAAGCGATCAGGATCCACCCGTATGCCTCCGTCAATGGCCATTACAATCAGTGAGTTGTTTTAGATACATACAGTACTGCGCATTTTTTTTCTGAAAAAAAAAGCGTTTTGCGGCGTTTTTTTGCGCTCACGACGCGCCGCATCGTCATAACTTGCTTTAAAGTGTTCCGATTTCAATTCTGATGTGATTTCTGGATTTCTTTCATTGAGTGTTACAGAATAAAAGACTCAAATCAAGACGTTCATCGAAAATTGCATATTTGCACAATAAAATCCTTCATTGTGAACTGATAAGACCATCATGATAGCAGGAATCTGTCATGTTTTGATCTGTGGTCGATGTGACTTTCAGAAGTAAATACACATCTTCCAACAAAATGCTGAAGTTAAAAAGACTTTCTGCACATACCATTGATTGATTGATTGATTTATTACGATGCTTAAAGGCAGCGTTCACGATGATCATCCTCGTTTACTTTCCCTAGTGAAATGATAGGCGAGAAGGATCCTAGGCTCCCAATGTCGAAAGAACGGTAGAAAACGAGCCAGGAGCTGCAAAATGACGGCTGTAAACAAGCGTTTTGGTGCCCCAGACACGCCCCGTGCCCCAGATCCGCCCCTCGAAAGGAACAAATGAAGACTCAGATTATAGGAATGATCAAGTGAAGGAAGTGCTGATAAGTGAGCTGTTTGCTTCATTGCACTGATAGGTATCATCCTTCTAGCGGTCAATTCCTCCACACTCAAAAATCAACGTAAACAAGAGAGGGCCTATTTTTGCTCAAAAACGCGCCTTTCGTGCCCTTTTTAAGCATGCCTTGCTATATAGGGCACCAGACCTTTCGTAAACCGTGGAGATATCGGAAGTGAAATTTATCGTGAACACCGCCTTTAAAGGCACAGTCCAAGCTCAGGAACGAAATCTGAGATTTCCACATATTTGTGAAGTTCACCCACCCTATATAGCCCATGCCAAATGCGAGCTCTGACTTCCTACGAATAAGCGAGATATAGGGGGAAGCCACCCTGGGGCGCCCATACCAGGAAGCCACTTTGGCACGCCCCTTTTACGATTTTTCGAGCTCAACAGCGGCGAAATGAGCGATGGTTTCCGACCAGTAGCCCCGTTCTTCCCTTCATTCCCAGCCTCTTTGTTTACTCAGGTCGGTTCGCATACATCGGTTGCAAATGACGGAAGTTACGAGCCTCGGACAACTCGTCCACCATTCTTCCGTAGCACAATTTTTGAGTGGCCATAACTTTGTTCTTAGGGGGTCTCGTACGATCCCAAAGACATCATTGGAATGAGTGTGAGACCGTTTTCAAGATAGGCAGAAAAACAGGAGAACGATTCCGAGGCTGGACTGTGCCTTTAAGACAATCGTACGAAAGCAATTAAAGCAATACTGAATTACATTACTAAGCAGAACATACGAATTTCAACGAGTAAGGGCAAGCTTCCTGGGAAAGTTAGTCCAGACAACTCAGGAAACTGCACCGTTAAGAGGCTTGGATTTAGCAAAGCGCTCGAAGCTTGGAAACTCCATTATCTCGGAAATCGAGCTCATAAGCGCATTGTACGCCGACGCGGCCCTGATGAAAAGAGAATGTGCGGTCATGTTAGTTTTTGGTCTAATTATCTTTATTTTGAAGAGAGGCCCTCTTGTTCTGAATCGAAAAAGCTTAAAGAATTGTGAGAAATTAATTTTCACTTTGAAGTTCAAAAGCTTGTGCACCATGCACACATCAAACAACTTTTTTCTGGATTCAAGTGAAGAAAGTTTAAACATACGATTCATAGCCTTGGAGTTGGGGATTCGACTGTACACTATCCCACCCCTTCTAATGTAGAGCTTCCGGGTAAAGTTATTCTGACATTTTTCCATAGAATCGATATTTTTTCTTCTGCATGGATTGAAAAATGTAGTCCCACTCTCCAGAATTCGTCTAACATAAACTTTGTAGGCCTTTAATAGAGTGGTGACATCGTTTGTAGAGAGTGCCTTGAATAAACAAAAAGTTTGGAGATAACTTTGGATACTTGCAATATGTTTCGAAAAATCCAATTTGTGGTTGTATAAGAAGCCAAGATCTCTAATAACGTCCACTGATGCGATAGATTGATTTCCCATGACATAGCTGATATTACCTTCCGAACTACCCAAACGCATGAGGATGGTTTTGTGAGGAAACGCCTCACTGAGAGGAACACGTAAGTTACCTGAAAAACTCATTCAGTTAATTCTGACGTGAGTCATGGCGATGCGGCGCTTTGTGAGCGCAAAAACGCTTTTTATTGCAAAAAAAATCGCGTGGTACTTTATGGTCGACGCGGAATGGTTCATTCTGGTCATTGTTATGTGCCGCAGACAGAGACTCTGCGCCGCATTCATAGACACGCAGAGAAGTGCTGGGCATACAGCGACCCGGCGAACGACTCCGCATCAAGTATGCGATAGACGACGTCAAAAAGACCACTAGATAATTTTTTTCGACTTTTAGTGGCAGTAGTTGTACTACGCGTACTTGTGCCCATTTTCTGCGATGTTCTGTTAAAGGCAGCGTTCACGATGATCACCCTCGTTGTCTTTCCACAGTAAAATGATAGATGAGGAGGATCCTAGGCTCCCAGTGCCAAAGGAACGGTAGAAAACGAGCCAGGAGTGGCAAAATAACGGCTGCAAACAAGCGTTTTGGTGCCCAGACACGCCCCGTGCCCCAAATCCGCCCCTCGAAAGGAACAAATGAAGACTCAGATTACAGGAATGATCAAGTCAAGGAAGTGCTGATAAGTGAGCTGATGGCTTCATTGCACTGATAGGTATCAGCCTTCTAGAGGTCAATTCCTCCCTCTCAAAAATCAACGTAAACAAGGGAGGGCCTATTTTGGCTCAAAAACGCGTCTTTTGTGTCCTTTTTAAGCATGCCTTGCTATATAGGGCACCAGACCTTCCGTAAACCGTGGAGATATAGGAAGTGAAATTTATCGTTAACACTGCCTTTAATGTTAATCCTGCGAACGTCCAACTCTTTTGTAATGTTCGGTAGCAAAAGTTGTAATGGGGGCCACCGCTTACCATACGGCTGCGGACCACTGAGCAAGTGGTGCGCATGTCACGTGCGTCGATCAGGCTGTGCGTAAATCTGTATTACGAATGACGGGGGTTTTTGGCGCTTTTTTCACGATTTACGATCTGCGAAAATTCAGCCCGAAATCGAAAAAGGGTCTGCAGACTTGCAGCGACCGGCGAGTGGTCGCTGGGCGTCTTGGCGCCGCTATGTTCACGAGCATCATCGTCGCCACGTCGTTTTCTCTTCGCTAGCAGTGACGAAGGGCAGTCGCGGCGTCAAAATACTCTGTGGTTCCAGCTCGTCGCCCTGCACGAAGCCACAGTCGCCCCCGTCTCCGAATCCCTCTGCGTCTCTGGCGGGCGCGCAACGTACGCAAATCACGTATGCGACGCAGCATCTGTTTTACCGTAATCCAAAAACAATTCATCGATTACCTGCCATCACCTGCCATGTAAAGAAAAGTATCTGCATCAAGAGTGAGTATCACGAGCATTTTGTGCCAAAATAACGCAAAAGAATAATGAAGTGTGCGAAAAAGGAATTAGTGCTGCGTGAAAAAATCGATGAATTCTGTTTTTGTATTACATTAGGATAGATGCTGCGTCACGTACAGTTGACCGCAATGTTAAAAGGACATGGTGCGGATGCGGACTCGCACTAAAACTACGGTAGAATCTGGCACTTTGCCAGATTTCGTCATCGATCGGCGCCATCCGTCGTCTCTCTGCTCACGAGAATACGAGCTGTGGCGCCGATCGATGACGAAATCTGGCAAAGTGCCAGATTCTACCGTATTTTTAGTGCGATACGCAACCGCACCATGTCCTTTTAACACTTCGCGGTCAACCGTATGTGATTTGCGTAAGTTGCGCGCCCGTCTGAAACGCAGAGGTAGCCCTGCTTCTTTGGACTCTCCGATTGCCGCCTCCTTTGGGGTGTAGTACAATCGATATTACATCACACATCGCTGTTCGTTGCTGTGAGCGTCGCCGCGACCCGAACTTTTCGGATTCCTTAAAGGCAGTGTTAACGTCGGAAGAGTTGCCCCTTTTTTTTGGCAAAAACGCAAGCTTTGGGTCCCTCAAGAGGAGTAAGATCGGAAGTGCTACGAAAAACGGCCAGGAAGTGGGTGAAAATCTCGTGGGCCAGCCAAACCGTTGAGTCATATAAACAGTTGTCCTGCCTTCTTTTCATCAGAGGAACAAGCACCGAATTCAATCAGAAGTATCAATGGCGTCGGGAAAGCACGATCGCTCTGAATGCTGCACATATACATGCACATATGTAGTATTCGATGTGAATCGCCTCCGTTTCAAGTTTGTAAAAAGTGATACAACATAAAGCCTAGCTAGCTTGGATGAGTCCGGGCAGGGTCAGGCAGACCGTTGTCCAGAACCTCGACAAAGCTCCGGCTCCCACTTGGAGATCAAAATTTATGAAAAATGTGCAAAACGGTTTACGCCCCCCCCCAGGTTCTGAGACGATTATAAATTGCCAACGGCACAAAATTCTCACTGTAAACAAAATCAATGATACCCAATTGATAAGGGGTAGGGTATAAAAGAAATGAAGAGCGGTGTGTTACATTCACACACCGTCTTTCTTTAGAGGTAAGCGGCTGAAGCTCTAAACAGAGTAGGGAATAGGGAAGCAGCCTCACCAGTGATAAAGATATCACGCTATCAGGCCCTAAGCATAGAAAACTCTGGAAAGAAAAACTTCTACACTTCTGTGAGAATTTTGTGCCGTTGGCAAATTATAAACTTGTCAGGGTTTGAAAAAAATGTTTTACAGGTTTTGTAGGGGAAATTTTCGAAAAAAATCTTTTTTCAGGTTACCTTTTTTATTTAATAATTACTGCACTTCTCATTCTACTGTTGAGCTTCGAGGAGCGTCGTTTCGAGTTGCTCTTCGCTATAGAGTAGAATATCTGTATTAAGACAGAAAATTAATTGAAATTCTGACATAGATCGCTTCACAATCTCATGGTGGCATAACGAGGACAAAAGATGAGGGCAAATCAAAGTAGAAATCAAAAAACGCTAGATACTTGTTCCTTGCTTGCGTTAACTTTCGTCCTAATCGTGATCGCGCTGTAAGCTAGCAAAAAGTCAGGAATGCTCTACGAATTGACGAAATAGACGAGTTTGTGCTGGTTGGAGACTTCTGTAGTGAAGGAAATTATGGTGCGGATGCAAAAGGTTTCCTAATTGCTAATAATTTCAACCTCCGAGTGTGCGAAATTTTGACGTATGCCGAGCGTTATTTGGAAACGTTTTGGACTCTCGATAACAGCTCACTAATTACAAGGCTTCACTACACCTCGTTGCAAACCTAGTTGGATGAGGTCATTCAGTGGCCGTATTCGCCAACAACCCGCAGAGGGAAGTCGAAGGGAAGCGCAAGGGATGATACCGCGCGCGGCAGAGGAACAGATCAACCCATCTTACATTAGGTAAGATGGAAATTCGAATTGTGTTTCGTATCGATATCACTGCGAACAGATGAAGATTTCATCGCCAAGCGATCATACTTTAGGCGCTATTCATACTACTCAAAGCCAGCGCGGCACGCGCGTGCCGCGCTGGCGTGGCGTTAGAGTATGAATACTTTTCAAGCGCGTGACGCGCGTGCCGCGCTTGCGGAGACTATGAATACTCCGGCGGCAACGCCTAGGCGGAGCGGAAAAAAGCGGGCCTAACTTTTCCAAACAACCAAATTCTGTAAACGCGTTCACCACCACGATAGCAGAGGATAGCGATGGAATCAAAGGCAGCGTTCACGATGATCATCCTCGTTCACTTTCCACAGTGAAATGATAGGCTAGAAGGATCCTAGGCTACCAGTGTCGAAAGAACGGTAGAAAACGAGCCAGGAGCGGCAAAATAACGGCTGCAAACAAGCGTTTTGGTGCCCCAGACACGCCTGGTGCCCCAGATTCGCCCCCTCGAAATGAACAAATGAAGATTCAGATTACAGGAGTTATCAAATCAAGGAAGTGCTGATAAGTGAGCTAATCGCTTCATTGCATTGAATGCTATCATTCTTCATAGCGGTCAATTCCTCCACGCTCAAAAATCAACGTTAACAAGGGAAGACCTATGCTGGCTCAAGAACGCGAATTTCGCGTCCTTTTCAAGCGTGCTTCGCTATATAGGGCACCAGACCTTCTGTAAACCGTGGAGATATTGGAAGTGAAGTTTATCGTGAACACTGCCTTTAATTATTTAGAAAAGGAATAAAATTGATGATGATTTAGGAGTAGAAATGGTTAAAAAGCCGTCACGGTCATCGCCGCCATCGGATCGGGCGTCACGCGCGTGCCGCGCGGGTGAGGCGTTGGGCAATTCATACACAAACGCCACGCCAGCGCTGCACGTGCTTGCCGCGCTGGCGTTGAGTAGTATGAATAGCGCCTTAGCGAAGCGATGCTAAAAACTCCGGGGGTCGCGAGGGAAGCTAAGGGAGGCGAGAGGTGGGCGTGGAGCGCGCATTTTATACTGAAATTTCACCTCATATTCCCTTTGACTACCCGGAGGGTTCATGGCGAATACGACCCCAGGATGCTAGGGAGGAATGAATGATACGCTATCAGGAATCGAAGCTTTTGATGAAGTTTCTGTTAAACAATGACTGATAACCTTATCAGATAGCAGATATCGGCAGAAATATTCATTTTGATGGATAAGAATTGAGCGGCCCCTTCCAACTAGGTTTGCATCGAGACCTCCGGGTAGGTGAAACCCTTGTGTGGGTGTGGTGTTTAAAGCCTTCACTGGTTAAAGGCAGTGGTCGCGATCAATCATGCTTATCTTCTTTTCCTCTCTAAACCCTTTTCTGGGTTCAGAGTAGTAGGACTTCCAGGAAAAAATCGCGAAAAAACCGCCGCTTTGGGCCAAATTTGGAGCCTGAACTTTCTTGTCTTTTGATGGCGGACCAGCCCACTCCACATCATTTGCATCGATGATCTCTAATATCAAAAACATCAGCTGAATTGGAATTGAATTTCAATCAATGAACATTACATATTCAGTCAAAAACATCACGAAGTGCTTGCTTTCCTTATCCAAATGTTTTTATTAGGTAATATTCAATTTATTTTTTCCTCCGAATGTCGATGATTTTTGACTGCTCGGCATGAGACTGCGATCTTTTTGGGCGGCGCTGTGCACGTGTGCACGAACTGACATTTTTGAGCTCTAGAAACTCTAATTCTAACCCGTTTTTCAGCACGCTACTTTCATAGTTTTCAGCTGTTTTCGAACTGAGCTGGTTTTTATAGTTTTTCGATAACATTTCCATCGTGACCACTGCCTTTAAGAAAATTGATTTCCAATTAATGTTGTTCAATTTGCGGTATGTACGGTTTCCGCGCTCTAAGACCAAACCGAAGCAGCTCAGTTTGGCTTTGGAACGCGGTAATTTTCCACGGCTCGCCGCAGTGCAATTTCGAGTATTGCTCTAAAATACCTTAAGGGCACAGTCCGAGCTCGTGGGTAAAATCTGATATTATGGTCCGGACGCTGTGTGTAGCAACCCTGCCTAACGCGGAATCTCAACTCTTAAGAATAAGCGAGAAAAATCGAGCACCCATTCGCTCCGCCCACTTCGCAGTTTCCGGTCTCAATATGGACGAGACTCGCCACTGATTTTGGTCGAAATCTACGTTCTTCCATTTATTATCGATCTAGCTTTCTAGTGTGGTCTGCCCGGCGCGATGGTTGCGAACGACGAGGAAAAACAGGCCCGTGACAACTCGTCCACAAATTTCTCATTGTACGAATTCGCAGTGTTTGAGGGGCCGTAACTCCGTTCGTAGTGGGTTCTAAGCGATTCTGGAGACACCATTCTGAAAAGCCCGGAATTTCCTGCAATATAAGCAATTAAATTAGAAAACGATTCTGAGGTTGGACTCTGCCTTTAAGTTGCGAAGTCTCCGGGCGATCTTACTGCAGTTTGTAGAGGATAGGCCTGGAAGGAAAACAGTACCTTTCGGACCTCAGGATTATCTTTTAAAAGAAAAACCTGCGTTTTCTAGTTCTGGTCGAAGGCGCGGCTTTGGACAACGGTATTGGACTACGAGAAAACTGGTTTAGGTGGTCGTCTCCGTATTTAGAGGTTATTGTTGGATTGTCAAGTACCAGATTGTAGAAAATTTCACGGAGATTCTGAATTCTATTTCAGATTTATGGAAATCTAAGATTTTATGGGGGGCACGTACGTTGTCCAGTCTATGAAGTAGAGGATTAAGGCGTTGATAGACTCTAATAATGCATGTAACTCGTCTGAAATATGTCTTATGAGCTAAAACCTTGGCTACATTCTTAAATGTTGCTGTTACATAGCTTTGTATAGAGACATTTTTCACTTATACTGTTATAGAGCTGGTATGGTTCACTTTAACCTTTTTCTTCCTAGTACAATATGTATGCCTCCCTTTTCGTGAAAACTTTCGTTAGTTAACTTTGTCAGAAGCTTTTTCTCCATGGAAACATTCCCCTTTTTGGCCCAAAATTGTCACGTCCACCCCCCCCCCGAAGAAAAAATTCCCACTTTAGAAAGATATTGAGTCCAACCCGTTGTCCGGCCAGACAACACGAGCCTGACCCTGACTCCGGGCGGAGCAAGCAGCGGAGCTGTCGGTCATGGCAAAATACAACAATGATGAGGAGATTTTGACATGATAAACCCGATAAACCCTACTTCAGCCGGCTCAAAATGAGGGAAATAGGCTATATGGACGTGTACGATGTATTTCTTGTCAGTTACTTTCTAAAGAATTTTTCTTAGCTGAATTGTCGAAAGTAGAATGAAGAGCGGTAACGGATTTTTTTTTGATTGATAAGCACCGCGAGCCCTAAGCGAAATCGCTTTGCGCGAATCCTCGATCACTCTCACTGTGAATTTAGCATTTTTTCCACACATCTTAGAACTCTTTGCTTGAGCAGAAGAGTTTGTAAGAAAAGTCGCTTGGTGTTGATCTATGGTCAGCTGAATCACTCTTTCTATAAAAGTAGTGTTCGAGAGCAACTCCATTGTTAGCCTGTTGTGTGAAAAAAAACAGGTATTTTAAAGTTACCGAAGCTTCTCCGACTACTTCACTATGAACACAATTTCTAGAGTTCCCACAGGATGGTCTCTCCATCTGTTGTTGAGCCTTGTAGAGAGACGAGAGATGCTGTATCTCTCCGCTTTTTACACACATCCTTTTCCTCGAATTCGGGTTGAATTTCAGATTCCTTTCTCGGATGCGTGATAGAACCTGCCGAAACTATTGCTAAATTCTCCGCTGATGATGCGAGACAAATAATATTTCGAGTTGATGTGCATCATCATTTGGCATGTGTTGCTCTCCAGTTGAATGAGTGGAATCAGTTCAAGTAAGGATCACATAAGGACCATTCATTGTTGCAAATATCACCACTTTATTCGTTTCAAGGCTTATCATGGCTTCTTGCCCTTTATCACCTCATCACTCGCCTATCCTTGTATATCACCTTACCAGTTTTGTGTCGAGAAATTCGGTACGTTCTCTTGTTCGATTGCTTTTGATATCTGAGAAACCACATAGGAGCGCACATTTTCAGGACTATCGGATAAAGGTAATAGAATGGTACTTGAGTGCGTTGTCACAGGAGCGCATACCGTTGAATCAAACCCACTGGTCCAACTTCGCTTCCAATATCATCAAGTAAGTGGCTCGTGGATAATTTACGAAAAAAGTTCATCACAGAAGGTCGACACGACGCCTTATGTACCGATTGATCGGTGTTTGGTCGACGTTTTGGACTTCTTACGGCCACCACCCCAATTCACCGCTCTGTGAAAAGGCGGTCGCACGGTAACTCACTCTGCCCGAATCAGGGGTGTGCATTATCCGTTTACCGATTTACCGGATTTACCGGTGTTTTTCGGAAAATTTTGATTTACCGATTTACCGAATTTCTCTCGAAATTTACCGAAATTTTTACCGAAAAGAAAAAATGGGTGTTTTCACCGATTCGGCCTACTTCTCATTCGTACTTCACGTGATTGCCACTGTTATGGCATGCCCTTGGCACGATATCCGTTTTCATCCTTATTTTTGTTACTCCTTTTTAAACTGCTTCGCTTACTTTTTGAATATTCAAACGATCTCTTTACTTTTTCTATTAAGTGCTTCTTCTTGTCGAGATACGTACGACAAGAAGAAGCACTTAATACATATTTTATTTTTATTTTATTTTAAAAATACATATTTTATTTAGAAATGTGGACAGGTTCGCAACGCAGCAGAGGTCTGAAGCAGATATTTCAGGTAGTGGAAAAGTTATTTTGAGCCCCCGGACACAACACTGAATCCACTGCGCAGTTCTGGGATGACTGCATTGTGAAATTATCGTATCCACACCTTTCCTCACTGATCAATAAGGTGCTTATGGGAGGAGGGGGGGGGCACTGTTGTATCACACTTGGCCACGCCCATTTTTCCGTGCCGCAACGACTCCCCTAATTTTGGCAGGAGAGGGAAACCCCGGGTAGAGGCTCAAATTTAGAGCGGCACGGTGAAATGGGCGTGGCCAAGTGCATCGCGCCACAGTGCCCTTCCCCCATCCCACATAGCACCATCAATAAAAACTTGTGCGCTCTTCCGGGCACAGTTGAGGCGGAAAGGATGTTTTCCTAAGCTGGCCCAATTTTGAGTCACTAGAAAAAGGCCTTGACGACAGAAAATTTGAAAATGTTACTCTTTCTCAAAATCAACGTCCCGCTGATCGAGTTCAGCCATTGAGCTCAGTATAATATGTAAAACTCGCTCATTATTTGCACTATCCTCATGCACTTTTGACAATGATGCATAAATAATATTGTTTATTTGTGCTATCGTATGGGATGTGTACCAAAGTCGAAGTCGGAATTTTTACCGAATTTTCCGTTTTTACCGTATTTACCGAGAAAAAAATTCGGTAAAAACTTTCGGTAAAAAATTTACCGAAAAAAATTTTCCGCACACCCCTGGCCCGAATGTAAGGCGGCGTTTAGAACATCGGTTCGTTGGAGGGTGGAGATAGCGGTCCGATAGGTGAAGGTTGTTTAGGATACCTGAGTGGGAAATAGGGATGGTTCCCTGTAGACCTGCAACTTCAAAATTCGACGTTTTCTCAAGAGTTTAATCCTCTTTTTTGAATTCAATATATTTTTACAAGGTGCACACCCACGCCGCTTCGCGGCGTACTTGCAGGCGTGTATTTTGACGCATGAAATAATCGAATCATTGCAAAATGAGAACTTAGTTGTTATCGTTCATGGAAACTAAATACAGCCCCACACACTTCCCCCTGCGTCGGCGCACTTACCGTTGGGTTCAGCACACTTTTCCCGGGGCTCGGCGCACTCCCAGTTGGGTCCAACACACTATTTCCGGCGCTCGGCGCTTTCCCTGATGGGTCCAACACACTTTTCCTGACGCTCGGCGCACTCCCAGTTGGGTCCAGCACACTATTTCCGGCGCTCGGCGCACTCCCTGATGGGTCCAACACACGTTTCCCGGCGCTCGGCGCACTCCCACTTGGGTCCAACACACTATTTCCGGCGCTCGCCGCACTCCCTCATGGGTCCAACACACGTTTCCCGACGCTCGGCGCACTCTCAGTTGGGTCCCACACACTTTTCCCGGCGCTCGGCGCACTCCCAGTTGGGCCCAACACACTATTTTCGGCGCTCGGCGCACTCCCTGATGGGTCCAACACACTTTTCCTGACGCTCGGCGCTCTCTCAGTTGGGTCCCACACACTTTCCCGGCGCTAGGCGCACTCCCAGTTCGGTCCCACACACATTTCTCGGCGCTCGGCGCACTCCCAGTTGGGTCCCACACACTTTTCACGGCGCGTGGCGCACTCACGGTTGGGTCCCACACACATTTTTCGGCGCTCTTCGCACTCCCGGTTGGGTCCCATACACTTTTCTCGGCGCTCGGTGCTATCCCATTTGGGTCCCACACGCTTTCCCCGGCGCTCGGCGCACTCCCAGTTGGGTCCCACACACTTTTCTCGGCGCACTCCCATTTGGGTCCCACACACTTTTCCTGACGCTCGGCGCACTCCCACTTGGGTCCAGCACACTATTTCCGGCGCTCGGTGCACTCCCTGATGGGTCCAACACACTTTTCCTGACGCTCGGCGCACTCCCAGTTGGGTCCAACACACTATTTCCGGCGCTCGCCGCACTCCGTGATGGGTCCAATACACGTTTCCCGACGCTCGGCGCTCTCGCAGTTGGGTCCCACACACTTTCCCGGCGCTAGGCGCACTCCCAGTTCGGTCCCACACACATTTCTCGGCGCTCGGCGCACTCCCAGTTGGGTCCCACACACTTTTCACGGCGCTCTTCGCCTTCCCGGTTGGGTCCCATACACTTTTCTCGGCGCTCGGCGCTATCCCATTTGGGTCCCACACACTTTCCCCGGCGCTCGGCGCACTCCCAGTTGGGTCCCACACACTTTTCTCGGCGCACTCACATTTGGGTCCCACACACTTTTCCTGACGCTCGGCGCACTCCCACTTGGGTCCAGCACACTATTTCCGGCGCTCGGCGCACTCCCTGATGGGTCCAACACATTTTTCCTGACGCTCGGCGCACTCCCAGTTGGGTCCAACACACTATTTCCGGCGCTCGCCGCACTCCCTGATGGGTCCAACACACGTTTCCCGACGCTCGGCGCACTCTCAGTTGGGTCCCACACACTTTTCCCGGCGCTCGGCGCACTCCCAGTTGGGTCCCGCACACTTTTCCCGGCGCTCGGCGCACTCCCAGTTGGGCCCAACACACTATTTTCGGCGCTCGGCGCACTCCCTGATGGGTCCAACACACTTTTCCTGACGCTCGGCGCTCTCTCGGTTGGGTCCCACACACTTTCCCGGCGCTCGGCGCACTCCCAGTTGGGTCCCACACACTTTTCCCGGCGCTCGGCGCGCTCCCAGTTGGGCCCAACACTATTTTCGGCGCTTGGCGCACTCCCTGATGGGTCCAACACACGTTTCCCGACGCTCGGCGCACTCTCAGTTGGGTCCCACACACTTCCCGGCGCTCGGCGCACTCCCACTTGGGTCCAGCACACTATTTCCGGCGCTCGGCGCAGTACCAGTTGGGTCCCACACGCATTTCTCGGCGCTCGGCGCACTCCCGGTTGGGTCCCACACACTTTTCTCGGCGCTCGGCGCACTCGCGGTTGGGTCCCACACACATTTTTCGGCGCTCTTCGCACTACCGGTTGGGTCCCACACACTTTTCTCGGCGCTCGGCGCTATCCCATTTGGGTCCCACACACTTTCCCCGGCTCTCGGCGCACTGCCGGTTGGGTCCCACACACTTTTCTCGGCGCACTCCCATTTGGGTCCCACACACTTTTCCTGACGCTCGGCGCACTGCCATTTCGGTACCACACACTTTTCCCGGCGGTCGGCGCACTCCCAGTTGGTCCCACACACATTTCTCGGCGCTCGGCGCACTCCCAGTTGGGTCCCACACACTTTTCTCGGTGCTCGGCGCTTTCCCGTTTGGGTCCCACACACTTTTCCCGGCGCTTGGCGCACTCCCAGTTGGGTCCAACACACTATTTCCGGCGCTCGCCGCACTCCCTGATGGGTCCAACACACGTTTCCCGACGCTCGGCGCACTCTCAGTTGGGTCCCACACAGTTTTCCCGGCGCTCGGCGCACTCCCAGTTGGGCCCAACACACTTTTACCGGCGCTCGGCGCACTCCCAGTTGGGTCCCACACACTATTTTCGGCGCTCGGCGCATTCCCTGATGGGTCCAACACACTTTTCCTGACGCTCGGCGCTCTCTCAGTTGGGTCCCACACACTTTCCCGGCGCTCGGCGCACTCCCAGTTTGGTCCCACACACATTTCTCGGCGCTCGGCGCACTCCCAGTTGGGTCCCACACACTTTTCTCGGCGCACTCCCATTTGGGTCCGACACACTTTTCCCGGCGCTCGGCGCAATCCCGGTTGGGTCCCACACACTTTTCTCGGCGCTCGGCGCACTCCCATTTGGGTCCCACACACTTTTACCTGCGCTCGGCGCACTCCCAGTTGGGTCCCACACACTTTTCTCGGCGCACTCCCGGTTGGGTCCCGTACACTTTCCCCCGCGCACCCTCAACTGGGTCCCACACACTTTCCCGGCGCTTGACGCACATTAAGTTGGGTCTCACGCACTTTTTTCAACGCCTAGTGCACTCCACTTGAGTCCCACACACTTGCTCCAGCGCTCAGCGCACTCTTTCTTGGGTCCCGCACACTTTCCCCAGCGCACCCCCAAGTTGGGTCCAACACACTTTCCCCGGCGCTCGGCGCACTCCCAGTTGGGTCCAACACACTATTTCCGGCGCTCGGCGCACTCCCTGATGGGTCCAACACACGTTTCCCGACGCTCGGCGCACTCTCAGTTGGGTCCCACACACTTTTCCCGGCGCTCGGCGCACTCCCAGTTGGGCCCAACACACTTTTACCGGCGCTCGGCGCACTCCCAGTTTGGTCCCACACACATTTCTCGGCGCTCGGCGCACTCCCAGTTGGGTCCCACACACTTTTCACGGCGCTTGGCGCACTCCCGTTAGGGTCCCACACACTTTTACCGGCGCTCGGCGCATTTCCAGTTGGGTCCAACCCACTTTTTCTTGGCGCTCGGCGCACTCCCATTGGGTCCCACACACTTTTACAGGCGCTCGGCGAACTCACAGTTGGGTCCAGCACACTTTCTCGGCGCCCGGCGCTTTCCCAGTTGGGTCCAACACACTATTTCCGGCGCTCGGCGCACTCTCTAATGCGCCCAACACACTTTTCTGACGCTCCGGCGCGCTCTCCAGTTGGGTCCCGTACACTTTCGCCGGCGCTCGGCGCACTACCAGTTGGGTCCCACACACATTTCTCGGCGCTCGGCGCACTCCCGGTTGGGTCCCACACACTTTTCTCGGCGCTCGGCGCCTTCACGGTTGAGTCCCACACACTTTTCTCGGCGCTCGGCGCACTCCCATTTGGGTCCCACACACTTTTACAGGCGCTCAGCGCACTCCCAGTTGGGTCCAACACACTATTTCCGGCGCTCGGCGCACTCCCTGATGGGTCCAACACACGTTTCCCGACGCTCGGCGCACTCTCAGATTGGTCCCACACACTTTTCCCGGCGCTCGGCGCACTCCCAGTTGGGCCCAACACACTTTTACCGGCGCTCGGCGCACTCCCAGTTGGGTCCAACACACTATTTCCGGCGCTCGGCGCCCTCCCTAATGGGCCCAACACACTTTTCCTGACGATCGGCGCACTCTCAGTTGGGTCCCACACACTTTCCCGGCGCTCGGCGCACTCCCAGTTGGGTCCCACACACATTTCTCGGCGCTCGGCGCACTCCCGTTTGGGTCCCACACACTTTTCCCGGCGCACTCCCATTTGGGTCCGACACACTTTTCCCGGCGCTCGGCGCTCTCCCGGTTGGGTCCCACACACTTTTCTCGGCGCTCGGCGCACTCCCAGTTGGGTCCCACACACTTTTCTCGGCGCACTCCCATTTGGGTCCCACACACTTTTCTCGGCGCTCGGCGCACTCCCAGTTGGGTCCCACACACATTTCTCGGCGCACTCCCGGTTGGGTCCCGTACACTTTCCCCCGCGCACCCTCAACTGGGTCCCACACGCTTTCCCGGCGCTTGACCCTTAAGTTGGGTCTCACGCACTTTTGTCAACGCCTAGTGCACCCCACTTGAGTCCCACACACTTGCTCCAGCGCTCAACGCACTCTTTCTTGGGTCCCGCACACTTTCCCCAGCGCACCCCCAAGTTGGGTCCAACACACTTTCCCCGGCGCTCGGCGCATTCCCAGTTGGGTCCAACACACTATTTCCGGCGCTCGGCGCACTCCCTGATGGGTCAAACACACGTTTCCCGACGCTCGGCGCACTCTCAGTTGGGTCCCACACACTTTTCCCGGCGCACGGCGTACTCCCAGTTGGGACCAACACACTTTTACCGGCGCTCGGCGCACTCCCAGTTGGTCCCACACACATTTCTCGGCGCTCGGCGCACTCCCAGTTGGGTCCCACACACTTTTCTCGGTGCTTGGCGCACTCCCGTTTGGGTCCCACACACTTTTACCGGCGCTCGGCGCATTTCCAGTTGGGTCCAACACACTTTTCTTGGCGCTCGGCGCACTCCCATTTGGGTCCCACACACTTTTACAGGCGCTCGGCGAACTCACAGTTGGGTCCAGCACACTTTTCTCGGCGCCCGGCGCTTTCCCAGTTGGGTCCAACACACTATTTCCGGCGCTCGGCGCACTCTCTAATGCGCCCAACACACTTTTCCTGACGCTCGGCGCACTCTCAGTTGGGTCCCGTACACTTTCGCCGGCGCTCGGCGCACAACCAGTTGGGTCCCACACACATTTCTCGGCGCTCGGCGCGCTCCCGGTTGGGTCCCACACACTTTCCTCGGCGCTCGGCGCACTCACGGTTGGGTCCCACACACTTTTCTCGGCGCTCGGCGCACTCCCATTTGGGTCCCACACACTTTTACAGGCGCTCGGCGCACTCCCATTTGGGTCCCACACACTTTCCCCGGCGCTCAGCGCACTCCCAGTTGATTCCCACACACTTTTCTCGGCGCTCGGCGCATTCCCAGTTGGGTCCCACACACATTTCTCGGCGCTCGGCGCACTCCCAGTTGGGTCCCGTACACTTTCGCCGGCGCTCGGTGCAGTACCAGTTGGGTCCCACACACTTTTCTCGGCACTCGGCGCATTCCCAGTTGGGTCCCACACACATTTCTCGGTGCTCGGCGCCCCCTTTTTTGGGTCCCACACACTTTTCTCGGCGCTGGGCGCACTCCCGTTTGGGTCCCACACTTTTTTCTCGGCGCTCGGCGCACTCCCATTTAGGTCCCACACACTTTTCCCGGCGCTCAGCGCACTCCCAGTTGGGTCCCACACACTTTTCTCGGCGCCCGGCGCTTTCCCAGTTGGGTCCCACACACTTTTCTCGGCGCTCGGCGCACTACCATTTGGGTCCCACACATTTTTCCTTTCACTCGGCGCACTTTTAGTTGGATCC
Source organism: Aplectana chamaeleonis (assembly GCA_029168955.1). Classification (NCBI taxonomy): domain Eukaryota; kingdom Metazoa; phylum Nematoda; class Chromadorea; order Rhabditida; family Cosmocercidae; genus Aplectana; species Aplectana chamaeleonis. The sequence continues at coordinate 8,481 of JAPDOI010000046.1, read as the reverse complement.
AACACGCTTTTCTCAGCGCTCGGCGCACTCCCATTAGGGTCCCACACACTTTCCCTGGCGCTCAGCGCACTCCCAGTTGGGTCCCACACACTTTTCTCGGCGCTCGGCGCACTCCCAGTTGGGTCCCGTACACTTTCGCCGGCGCTCGGTGCAGTACCAGTTGGGTCCCACACACTTTTCTCGGCACTCGGCGCATTCCCAGTTGGGTCCCACACACATTTCTAGGTGCTCGGCGCCCCCTTTTTTGGGTCCCACACACATTTCTCGGCGCTCGGCGCACTCTCAGTTGGGTCCCGTACACTTTCGCCGGCGCTCGGCGCACTACCAGTTGGGTCCCACACACATTTCTCGGCGCTCGGCGCACTCCCGGTTGGGTCCCACACACTTTTACCTGCGCTCGGCGCACTCCCAGTTGGGTCCCACACACTTTTCTCGGCGCTCGGCGCACTCCCATTTGGGTCCCACACACTTTTACAGGCGCTCAGCGCACTCCCATTTGGGTCCCACACACTTTCCCCGGCGCTCAGCGCACTCCCAGTTGATTCCCACACACTTTTTCCGGCGCTCGGCGCACTCCTAGTTGGGTCCCGTACACTTTCGCCGGTGCTCGGCGCACTACCAGTTGGGTCCCACACACTTTTCTCGGCTCTCGGCGCACTGCCGGTTGGGTCCCACACACCTTTCTCGGCGCACTGCCATTTGGGTCCCACACACTTTTCCCGGCGGTCGGCACACTCCCAGTTGGGTCCCGTACGCTTTCGCCGGCGCTTGGCGCACTACCAGTTGGGTCCACACACATTTCTCGGCGCTCGGCGCACTCACGGTTGGGTCCCACACACTTTTGCAGGCGCTCGGCGCACTCCCATTTGGGTCCCACACACTTTCCCCGGCGCTCAGCGCACTCCCAGTTGGGTCCCACACACTTTTCTCGGCGCTCGGCGCACTCCCAGTTGGGTCCCGTACACTTTCGCCGGCGCTCGGCGCAGTACCAGTTGGGTCCCACACGCATTTCTCGGCGCTCGGCGCACTCCCGGTTGGGTCCCACACACTTTTCTCGGCGCTCGGCGCACTCGCGGTTGGGTCCCACACACTTTTCTCGGCGCTCGGCGCACTCCCATTTGGGTCCCACACATTTTTCCAGGCGCTCGGCGCACTCCCATTTGGGTCCCACACACTTTCCCCGGCGCTCAGCGCACTCCCAGTTGGGTCCCACACACTTTTCTCGGCGCTCGGCGCTTTCCCAGTTGGGTACAACACACTTTTCTCGCCGCTCGGCGCATTCCCAGTTGGGTCCAACACACTTTTCTCGACGCTCGGCGCACTTTTAGTTGGGTTCAACACACTTTTCTCGCCGCTCGCCGCACTACCAGTAGGGTCCCACACACATTTCTCGGCGCTCGGCGCACTCCCGGTTGGGTCTCACACACTTTTCTCGGCGCACTCGCGGTTGGGTCCCACACACTTTTCTCGGCGCTCGGCGCACTCCCGGTTGGGTCCCACACACTTTTCTCGGCGCTCGGCGCACTCACGGTTGGGTTCCACACTTTTTTCTCGGCGCTCGGCACACTCCCATTTGGGACCCACACACTTTTGCAGGCGCTCGGCGCACTCCCATTTGGGTCCCATACACTTTCCCCGGCGCTCAGCGCACTCCCAGTTGATTCCCACACACTTTTCTCGGCGCTCGGCGCACTCCCATTTGGGTCCCACACACTTTTACAGGCGCTCGGTGCAGTACCAGTTGGGTCCCACACACTTTTCTCGGCACTCGGCGCATTCCCAGTTGGGTCCCACACACATTTCTAGGTGCTCGGCGCCCCCTTTTTTGGGTCCCACACACATTTCTCGGCGCTCGGCGCACTCTCAGTTGGGTCCCGTACACTCCGACTCCGCCATTGCACAACTCCGCCATTGCCGGTCCCAAGCCCGGATGAGAAAGGAGGAGGGTTGGCCCCCGCACTACTGACGGGCTGGGAAAACTTAGGTGGTAAACTAAGGAAAGTCTCTTAGGAAACAACGAAGAAGCTACCGCATCCGGGGCAGCTGATGCGCCAAATACTCAGGATCCAGGGTGTTGGTGAGAAGAATACTACCGGCCAAAATGGAGGACGACTGGTGACACTCAAGAAGGAGCTGACGAGATTGGATACGGAATGTGCGAACGGGACACTGCGTCGGTCAGAAAGAGATAATAGCAAGAGAGTTGCCGCGTCCAACATATCGATTGCTGCACTTTCCGGAGCTGAGGATGAGCGGATGTGGAACGGTGCCCATTCAGGTGCCGGAGAGTAGCGAAAAGATGGTGCTGTACTATTCCGGTGAGGACGGACATCGTAATGGTGTTGGATTTATGTGCTAGGCAGTCGCGCAGCCAGCGCGTTTCATTCGGAGCCGATTTCTGGCAGGATCGCTGTTCTTGTTTTGAGCGGAACAATCAAGACCCATGTCGTGTCCATCTATGCACCAACGGAGCCAAGTTCTGACGTTGACAAGGACGAGTTCTACATCTAACTCCAGGACGTGCTGAATACTATCCTGAAAACCGATATCACCATTGTAGCGGGTGACTTCAACGCAAGAGTCGGTAGTGACAGAACAGGCTGGGAAGGAGTGTTGTAGGTTCAGCGTGGGCGAAATAAACGATAATGGACTACGCCTACTTTCGTTCGCCGCGTTCAACGAGCTTGCCATCGGTAACAGTCAATTCCGGCACCCCAAGAAGCATCAGTTAACATGGGAGGAATCCAACCGGACGAGATGTGGGCCACCTTGGACTACGTGCTGATAAACTCACGCCTTAGATCATCATGAAAGATGTTCGAGCCATGAGAGGGCCTGATTGTGGATCCGACCATTATCTCTTGCGTGCTAGAATGCAGCTTCGCTTACGACGACTCAGGCGTGAGGAGCCCCCTAGAAAGAAACTTGACTGGTCACACTTGATGGCGCTAGGAACAAAAGAAACATTTCAACTCGCGCTGTCGAATCGGTTCGCGGTTCTGGAAGACGCCTTGTCTGCGGACGAGCACGAGAAGCAGACAGTTGAAGTCGCTCTTGAATGCGCAGAGCCTTCTCTGCCCTGTTATTCGCCGGCGAACGCAGCCTTGATATCGGACGATTCTCTCCGTCTCGTGGACGAACGGAAGCGAGTGAAATTAACGGACTTCGGACGGTATTTGGCAATTGTGTCAGGAGCTTCGCCGAAAGTTGAAGGAAGAGCGGGAGTCGTACTGGAATAAGGTGCAGCAGACGAAGTGGAGGAGGCAGTTGGAAGGAACGACTATCGCATATCGTGCCAAACACACTCAACCGTCTCAGAAAGAAGACCAAACCTACGAGCGATCCCATCAGGAATACGGATAGGTCTTTTGTGCGATCAGCAGATGAGCGTCTGTTGCGATGGAGGCAGTTCTTCAGTGAACTCTATACTCACGATGTGCCACAAGGTCCACTGGCCCAACTGATACTAGTCGAGGTACTCAGAGGAGACAGCGCTTGACTCCGGAAACCCACTCAGGAAGAAGTGAAGGCGGTAATCAAGCCGCCAAAGAATGGAAAGGCGTCCGGTGTTGACAATGTCACTGCTGAGGTCATCAAGGCAGGAGGAGATGTTCTACTGCGTCAGTTGCATCAGTTAATCACGCGCATATGGCGGACAGAGAGCGTGCCGTCTACCTGGAAAAAGGCTATTGTCGTGCCTATCCATAAGAAGGGCGATACCAGAGACTGTAAAAACTATCGCGGATCAGCCTGTTGTCGATTGCTGGTAAAGTCTTCACGAGAACTATCCAGTCCAGACTTCAACGCCATCGGGAGAGTACCCGTCGCGCGAACAAGCAGGCTTTCGTCCGGGCCGAGGATGCAGCGATCAAATCTTCACACTTCGTCAAGTTATGGAGGAAAGGATTCGCTGTGGGAAAGCGCTATGTCATTACCTTCATAGACTTCAAGTCGGCATTCGATTGCGTGCACTGGCCCACCTTATGGAAATCGATGGAAATGGCGAACACATGCCAGAAACATGGTGAAGCTTCAAGAGGAAATTTATAGAGGCTCGACTATTGTGTCCGCGTCGGAAGCAAGCCATCCGAAGCACCAGAGTCGATGCAGGCGTCCGGCAGGGAGATGTGATTTCACCGCTCCTCTTTAATACCGTGGTCGATGCTATTATGAGAAAGACCTTTGAAAATAGAAGAGGAGTCCAATTTGGCGATAACGATTTTGTCACGGATTTGATGGGTTTGCGGACGACAGTGCAGTGTTCACCGGATACTGACATGGAAGCTACGCTTTTGTTGAATGATATGGCACAAATCGCGGAATCGCATGGGCTGCGGATTAATAAGGAGAAGACTAAAGTCATGACGTTGGACGGTTCACGTGCTTCTGTGTTCTTCGAGGGAGCTGAGCTTTCAGCAAGTCAAGGAGTTCAAGTACCTCGGATCGGTGCAGTAAGAGCCGAAAGGCAGTGGCTACATCGGAGATACTGTGCAGGATCGGGCAGGCGTCGGCTGCTTTCGCTTCGCTGGGCTAAAGCGGTTATGGAAGAAGCGTAACAATGTGTCAATCAAGACAAAGATCCGGATGTTTCGCGCGCTCATAGTGCCAATCCTACTGTACGGGCCAGAGTCGTGGACGTTGCTGAAGTCGGATTACAGCAGGCTGGGAGGTCTTCCAAACGCGGTGTTTGCGGCAAATCCTCGGATAACTTTTAAGAGATCGAATGCGGAACGAAGATATCCGAGATACTTGCGTGACCATCAGCCCACGATCGAAGAACAAATTCGAACGAGAAGGCTACGATGGTTCGGACACGTATGGTGAATGGAAACAAACCGACTTCCGCGCAGATTGTTATGGAGAGAGCGCCCCGCACTGTGTGAAGGTTGAAAGAGCAGCCCTGAAAAAGACGTGAATAGAAGCAAGTCGAGGCGGATCTGAAGTCCCAACGGTGCAGTGTCCTTAATGCTAGATTAATTGCTGCGAACCGTACTGAATGGAAGCGTATCGTTCAGGCCACAAGAGCTCCTATGGCACCTACAGCAGTGTACTGGTTGAGAGGTCATCCTGCTCCGCCAGCCGCCAGCTAACGGGATGAAGCAAGCAAAAGTGAAGCCCGTACACTCGCCGGCGCTCGGCGCACTACCAGTTGGGTCCCACACACATTTCTCGGCGCTCGGCGCACTCCCGGTTGGGTCCCACACACTTTTACCTGCGCTCGGCGCACTCCCAGTTGGGTCCCACACACTTTTCTCGGCGCTCGGCGCACTCCCATTTGGGTCCCACACACTTTTACAGAATGGAAGCGCTCGGCCACAAGAGCTACCAGCATGGGTCACCCACACACTTTTCATCGGCACTCGGCGCATTCCCAGTTAACGGGTCCCACACACATTTCTGCAGCCCGTGCACTCGGCGCTCGGCCCTTTGGGTCCCACACATTTCTCGGCGCTCGGCGCACTCTCAGTTGGGTCCTGCACACTTTCGCCGGCGCTCGGCGCACTACCAGTTGGGTCCCACACACTTTTCTTCGGCGCTCGGCGCACTCCCGGTTGGGTCCCACACACTTTTACCTGCGCTCGGCGCACTCCAGTTGGGTCCCACACACTTTTCTCTCGGCGCTCGGCGCACTCCCACGGTCCCACACACTTTTACAGGCGCTCAGCACATTCCCACGGTCCCACACACTCTCTGCCGCCCAGGCGCACCCCAGCTGATTCCCCACACACTTTTCTCGGCGCTCGGCGCACTCCTAGTTGGGTCCCGTACACTTTCGCCGGTGCTCGGCGCACTACCAGCGGTCCCGCACACTTTCTCGGCCTTTGGCGCACTGCCGGGTTGGGTCCCACACACTTGCGCTCGGCGCACTGCCATTTGGGTACCACACACTTTCCTCACGCTCGGCGCACTCCCATTTGGGTCCCACATCTTTTACAGGCGCTCAGCGCACTCCCATTTCCAACCCACACACTTTCCTGGCGCCCAGCGCACTCCCAGTTGGGATTCACACACTTTTTCCGGCGCTCGGCGCACTCCTAGCTGGGTCCCGCACATCTTTCAGGTGCTCGGCGCACGCCAGTTGGGTCCCACACACTTTTCTCGGCCCTCGGCGCACTGCCGGTTGGGTCCCACACACCTTCTCTCGGCGCACCGCCATTTGGGTACCACACACTTTCCCGGCGGTCGGGCACACTCCCAGTTGGGTCCCGTACGCTTTCGCCGGCGCTTAAGCGCACTACCAGCTGGGTCCACACACTTTTCTCGGCGCTCGGCGCACTCCATTTGGGTTGTCCCACACACTTTTGAGGCGCTCGGCGCACTCCCATTTGGGTCCCACACACTTTCCCTTCGGCGCTCAGCGCACCCCAGTTGGGTCCCACACACCTTCTCGGCGCTCGGCGCACCCCCAGTTGGGTCCCGTACACTTTCGCCGGCGCTCGGCGCAGTACCAGCGCTGGGTCCTACATTTACTTCTCGGCGCTCGGCGCACTCCCGGTCCCCACACACTTTTCTCAGGCGCTCGGCGCACTCGCGGTTGGGTCCCACACACTTTTCTTCTCGGCGCTCGGCGCCCCCTTTGGGTCCCACACACATTTCTCGGCGCTCGGCGCACTCTCAGTTGGGTCCTGCACACTCGCCGGCGCTCGGCGCACTACCAGCGTCCCACACACATTTCTCGGCGCTCGGCGCACTTGCCGGTTGGGTCCCACACACTTTTACCTGCGCTCGGCGCACTCCTGTGCTGGGTCCCACACACTTTTCTCGGCGCCCGGCGCACTCCCATCTGGGTCCCACACACTTATACAGGCGCTCGGTGCAGTACCAGTTGGGTCCCACACTTTTCTCGGCACTCATGCATTCCTGTTGGGTCCTATTAATAATACTTCTAGGTGCCCGGCGCCCCCTTTTGGGTCCCACACATACTCGGCGCGCTCGGCGTACTCTCAGTTGGGTCCTGCACACTGCCAGGCGCTCGGCGCACTACCAGTTGGGTCCCACACACATTTCTCGGCGCTCGGCGCACTCCCGGTTGGGTCCCACACACTTTTACCTGCGCTCGGCGCACTCCCAGTTGGGTCCCACACACTTTTCTCGGCGCTCGGCGCACTCCCATTTGGGTCCCACACACTTTTACAGGCGCTCGGTGCAGTACCAGTTGGGTCCCACACACTTTTCTCGGCACTCGGCGCATTCCCAGTTGGGTCCCACACACATTTCTAGGTGCTCGGCGCCCCCTTTTTTGGGTCCCACACACATTTCTCGGCGCTCGGCGCACTCTCAGCGTCCTGCACACTTTCGCCGGCGCTCTGCGCACTACCAGTTGGGTCCCACACATTTCTCGGCGCTCTCGGCGCACTCCCGGTCGGGTCCCACACACTTTCCCCGGCGCTCGGGCGCACTCCTGTGCTGATTCCCAATACACCTTTCCCGGCGGTCGTACACTCCCAGTTGGGTCCTGCATGCTTTCGCCGGCGCTTGGCGCACGACCAGTTGGGTCCACACACTCCTTCTCGGCGCTCGGCGCACTCACGGTTGGGTCCTACACTTTTTGCAGGCGCTCGGCGCACTCCCATTTAATGTCCCACACACTTTCCCCGGCGCTCAGCGCACTTGTGCTGGGTCCCACACACTTTTCTCGGCGCTCGGCGCACTCCCAGTTGATTCTCACACACCTTTTCCGGCGCTCAGCGCACTCCCATTTGGGTCCTGTTACACACTTTCCCCGGCGCCCAGCGCACTTACCATTGGGGTCCCACACACTTTCCCCGGCGCTCAGCGCAATTCCCAGTTGATTCTCACACACTTTTCCCGGTGCGGTCATGCACACTCCCAGTTGGGTCCTGCATGCTTTCGCCGGCGCTTGGCGCACTACCAGTTGGGTCCACACATCTCTTTCTCGGCGCTCGGCGCACTCACGGTTGGGTCCCACACACTTTTTGCAGGCGCTCGGCGCACCTCCCATTTGGGTCCCACACACTTTCCTCGGCGCTCAGCGCACTCCCAGCCGTCCCACACACTTTTCTCGGCGCTCAGCGCACTCCCAGTTGGGTCCTGCACACTTTTGCCGGCGCTCGGCGAAGTAACAGCTGGGTCCCACACGCATTTTCTCGGCGCTCGGCGCACTCCCGGTCAGGTCCCACACACTTTTCTCGGCGCTCGGCGCACTCGCGGTTGGGTCCCACACACTTTTCCTGGCGCTCGGCGCACTTACATTGGGTCCCACACATTTTTCCAGGCGCTCGGCGCACTCCCCATTTGGGTCCCACACACTTTCTCTGGCGCTCAGCGCGCATCCCAGTTGGGTCCCACACACTTTCTCGGCGCTCGGCGCTTTCCCAGCTGGGCACAACACACTTTTTCTCGCCGCTCGGCGCATTCCCAGTTGGGTCCAACACACTTTCTCTTCTCGACGCTCGGCGCACTTTTAGTTGGGTTCAACACACTTTTCTCGCCGCTCGCCGCACTACCAGTAGGGTCCCA